>OY728133.1:263380687-264074187 GCA_963277665.1 Viscum album | reverse complement strand
TGTGTATATTTTTTTAAAAAAAGTTCAAATGCCGAAATTGGGAAATTCTAAATTATGAGCTTGATGCATACATTAATGATGAATTTAATGTCATAAATGTAAGGGTTGAAATTGATTTTTTAGTGTTAGTTTGAGGTGACAATGTTGTTTACTGCTTTAGAAATTCATGTATTGAGCATATGAATTTTAGTATGGTGTTGGAATAAGTTTATAGATATTAATAGTGATTTAATATAGTTTTCACTACTACAATGAAAATAATTTAATGAGAAAATGTAAGTTTTAAAGGAATAAACATATAATAAATCAGTAGAATTAGTCTAGTGGTTAGGATGTTTTTATTATGGAATTTTGTGACTTAAAAAGCGATGTGTAATTGCTAGAATTTGTGTTTTAAAGAAGTAAAGTGATGATAAAAAGGGGGGAATGGGTGTCAAATAATGATTTTATTGATAAGTGTATTCAAAATAATATAAATAGGGATTTTTTATATTAAACATACTTGCCAAACAATTTATGCTGTGAAAAGTGCCACGGAGGGACACTTCCCTTGGGCTAGGCAGAAGAACGGGAAAATTTGTTATCTAAGCCATGTGCTTGGACAAGCCTTGAGTTAGGCTGGGAATTACATGAGATGGCATGCTTTTAGAATATGGGGTGATTTTAACCATTTGTTTGGATATCTTATTCTACACTTATGTGTCGCAGATATCAAAATATAATTTAAAATTTCATACTCTAACTAATAAGCGGCTGAAGAGAGAGAGGGTGAGTTGTCAGACAACTTATTTAATTGTAAACTCTGGACAGCAGTGGAAATAAATTTCAGCGTAGGAAGGAATGGGAATCAACATTAAAGCCAAAAAGTGTGAGAGGTGTTAACAGTGTCAAACAGTAGAGTTAGGGAATTGGAAAATAGAAGATGTTACTCGTTTAATGATGATGTTGGGGAAAACAAGGTTAAGGTAGCCTGTTAAAAAAGTACTTTCATTCTTTAAAATGCTCACTATAATGAACTGAACCAACACCTAAAATCCGCAGCAAACCCTATCCAGTTTTGCCAAGTTGAAGCTGGACCAGACTCTCCCCTCTGTCAACCGAGAATACTGAAACAAAAAAAGAATCGAAGAAAAGGTGTTTTGGTCATCAGCAAAGTCATATTGTCATATAACTTGGTGGGTCTGTCCAAATTCATCCACCTGCAAAGTCTGTCAAAAATTGCAGATAATAAAACAGATTCAAAAATGAAGAAGAAACTGGATTGAAATCTTCATTTGTCAATACTTCAACTAAATCCAAGAAGGATTCATTTTTTTCAAGGAAAACTCCACCTTCGCCTTTCAATTCTTGATTGAAGTCAAACAGTAAACCAATTTATGTTTAATTTGAATTGAACAAATCATTCTATCATAGAGAAATAAATGATTGATAAAGGAGAGAAGATAACAGGTGCAAGAACTTGAATTCCCCAGATGAAAATTACTCTCAAATCATGTTAGAATGAATACAAAATATCAGTTGGCAACACATATTTGAAAGACAGAACTAGAGGAAGTGCAAGGAAAATAAGGAAGAAAAACTCCCCTAGATATGAAGCTTGAAACCCCTCTGATAAAGGAGAGAAGATAACAGGTGCAAGAACTTGAATTCCCCAGATAAAAATTACTCTCAAATCATGTTTTGAATGAATACAAAATATCAGTTCGCAACACATATTTGAAAGACAGAACCAGAGGAAGTGCAAGGAAAATAAGGAAGAAGAACTCCCCTAGATATGAAGCTTGAAACCCTTCTGGTATGCCCCCAACTCTCCCTCCAAGTCAATCCTAGAGCTCCACAGTTAACAGATGTGTGTCGCGGAAGTTGGGTCTCAAATGAAGGATTGAACGGTTCCAAGTAGTTGGTACAAGCCCATCACAGAACTCAGGCCCACGACCCACCCGAAATCAATACAGTGACATAAAATGAGTATTTCCAAATTGAAAACCGTAAAATGATAAAATAGGAAAAATCAAACCCCCAAGGTGTTCTCTATAAAGGAGCCCTTGGGGTTCTTTTATAATGAATAATATAAACCACACCGGACCATAAGTCCGGTGTGGGATGCAGACTTCAACACTCCCCATCAAGCTAGGTGTACCTAGCTTGAACAAATAAAGAAAAAAAACAAAGCAAGCAACAAGGTGCAAACACTCCCCCTTAAGCTGGACATACCCAGCTTGATAACAAAACAAGACGAAATAAAATATAAAGCTGCAAAGGCTGCCGCTCCCCCTCACGATCGAAGCTCCCCCGCAGGATGATGGATGGATGATGTCGCGGACGCAGCAGATGAACCACTCAGACCGGGCTGATTGACAGAGCGCCAAGAAATGCCGCACTAGTGGGGCCGGTCGATGAGACGCCGGGAAATCCATACTAGTACCGGGAAAACCGCAATTGCGGGGTCGACGACGGGAGACGAGGACTCCGCAGAATTGTTGCGGGATCTGGCAGCGCCAAAGGGCCCGAATCCAAGGTGGTTGAGCAGCTGCGCCACGGTAGAGAAATTGCGAAGGCGTGCCGACGGACAGGGAGGCGACTGTCGGGAAGATGCCAGCGACGGGAGGCAGGGGCTGCCGCAGGAGGAGGCCGGAGATCCGAATCTGATGGAGGGCGACTGGTCCGGCCGTTGGCAGAAGGAGGCCGGCATGGAGGCGGGGCTGCCGCAGGAGGCCGATATGGAATGAGCTGCCGAGAGGAGAGGATGGTCCGGGAAGGGAGGCGAGGCCGGGCTTCGCTGGGAAGCTGCTGGGAAGGGAGGGCAGCGTGTCGGGAGCCGTGGAAGCCCAGTGAGGGGGCTCGAGGAGACCGACGTGCAGGAGAGGCCGGCAGAATAGGGGTGACCTGCTGGAGGGATGGCGCACAGTGGTTGCCAGGAAAGGGGAGGATGATGCGCAAGGAGGTCGTCGCTGCTAGATCCGTCGCGCAGGGGAAGGGGTGCGTCGGGAAAGGGGGAACGCGGCGCGAAGGAGGAACGTGTGCAGTTGCTGAGCCCCGAGACTCTGAGCCGAGGACGGATCGCCGAAACTTAGCCAAGCAGGATCGCATGCAGGAGTCGGTCGTCGGGAGGGAGTCGTCCAGTGGGAGAAGCCCTTGATCCGGCGTGGATCCGGCGGCGAGCGGGAGGGAGGAGCCGACGCGGGAGTCTGACGGGAGGGAGCCGCCGGGAGGGAGGAACCGTCGAGGTCATAACGGGAATCGGAGCAGGTGGCGGTGGTCGGGAAACCACACAGGGAGGCGGGGCCTGGTAGGAGACGCGCAGGGCCGTCACGGCTGGAGCCCGTCGCACAGGGGAAGCGCGCAGGGAGGGCGGAGCCTGGCGAAGCAAAGAGTCCGCATGGGCCGGCCAGGGGGCGGCGGTGATGGGGGAGATCCGCCGGACAGAGGCCGGCTGGGAGGGATCCGCCGCCTGGGAAAAGAGTCCGGAGGGAGGATTCCCCCGGATGGGAGGGATAGCCGGCAGGGGGGGCGGCGAGACAGACCTATGGCTTGCTGGCCATGGAGGCCGCCGCCCCCCAACCGGGAGAAACCCTAGAGGTCGACGGGGAAAAAAAAGAAATAAAACGGGAGGGAGGGTTCGGGATTAGGTTCCCTCTGATACCATGTAGAATGATAAAATAGGAGAAACCGAAAGGAGCCCTTGGGGTTCTTTTATAATGAATAATATAAACCACACCGGACCATAAGTCCGATGTTGGATGCAGACTCCAACAAAAACTCATTTGAAAAACTAAAAAAAGATTTCAATAATTAAAATTCGATCTCGTTACATTTTTAATTTCAACATTATTTATTAAAGCCCCCAGCATAATTTAATTCTACTAACATTGGGATCTCATTTTGAAACTCAAAACCTTTTAGTGAAAAATACCGGAATCGGTTTTCATTTTCTATCCAAATTCCCAACCAGAATGCACATGTCAATTCAAAAATATATTTCTTTGATTCCTAATGCTAGAATTTATAAATCCAAATATTTCCAATTTCAACCACCATGACCTCAAAATCATTGATACTTAGATGCAAGAACATTCTGCATTTAGAAACACACCTGAAAATTAACATTTTACACTGCAATTGCGATGAATACCACAATAACTTCCAATTTCACAAAACATGAAGATTTAAGCTAAAAATGCCCCCTTTATCAAAAAATGCAAAAGAATAATCCAGCAAATATATGTGAAAAACACGTAAAATATTACCACATCAAATTTCCCGACACTTTGCATTACTTGGTGAACATACGCGCATATTTTAGCAGACAAATAATTAGACACAACCGAATGGATGAGTAGGTTTAATAATTACAAGGAAACATAATTAACTCATCCAACAGTTTTAGCTTAAAGAGTAAAAGCTCAACCTAGGATTAGGAGTGTGTTTCTTAGACCATTTGAATGCAAATCTTATAAGTTAACTCCCAACAAGTGATTCAAATTCAATTGAAAATGTAAAACATACTTTCAAAATTTCACCAAGACAAGAATTTTTAAGAGCAATGAAAAGATTTTACTTGATTGAATCCAATTTCAATAAAAATTTCAAACACTGAAAATGAAAATTGAAGGTCGAAAACAATCAAATTTGAAAAACTTAAGGTAGTTTTGATAATCCTCTCACACACTTAAAACACAACATTGTTCCCAATATTGCATTCTAAGATAGTGAATGCACTAGACAGTTTAGTTCAACATGATTTGCAATTTAGTAGTGAAAAACATGTTTAAGGGGTCACAAGAAAGCTTAAAAACAGCAGCACAAATTTCCAGTCATTACACCAACTCTCAACAAGTAAAACAATTTTCAGTAATCATTCAAAAAAATATGATAGTGTACATGCATTTTTTATTGAAAGCCCACACAAATATTCAAATAAACCAGATAGCAGCATGTTATCATCTTTATTTCTGAACACAACAGTTGAAACCAGCAACAAACACATGTTTTAGCAGCAATAGAACTACAAAAATTCAAAAGTGAACGCATGTTTTCAATTATTTCACAAATGGTATACAATTACGCACAGATTAGGTTATGTAATTCACTCATTTCAAGGCATTAACAGCATTAAAAGTATTATGGAAAGCAAAAATTCAGATTGACGGTGCATATTTCCAATTTTAAGCTCAATATCAAACTTACCAGAAAAACAACATGCACAGATTTAAAATAAACCAAGGAGGGAAAACATGTTGTAAAATAGAAAAAGTGCAACCAATGCATGATAACAGTGAGAGTGAAGCAGTTTCAGTAATTAAATCAAGCACTTTTGTAAAATTTGAATGCTGGATGAGGTGGAGTTGCTTGTCATCTTTTCAACTCAAAATCAAATCTGACAAGAACAGATTCAGTTTTATGGCAGTCCGACTCTCACAGAGAAGCATAAGGGGATCGTTTAAATGAACAGAAGCGAGAGGTTCGAAGAAGTGAAGAAACATAAGCAAACCGAAAGAAAAAATGCGGGAAAGTAAAGGATATAACACGAGTATTTACGTGGTTCTGACCTTTTTGGTCCTACTCCACGGCAAGAACACCACCACAACTAGAAGTAATCAAAAGGATTGAAGCAAGCAAAAGGATCATAGAATATTCATTTAGAATGAATCCCCGCCATGTGTTTGTCAGAGGTTAGTGAGAGCGCCATAGTTTTCTGAGTAAAGTATGTTTGGTGACATATGGAAAACGCATATTGGTCTTATAGTTAACTAAGCCCAAAATAAAACTCTCTCTCCAGAGATTGACTTAAAGTAGCAACCTAACTTCTAGGAAACGAGATCTACTGAGGTAGATCCAATGGTTTCTTAGACCTAGCCAATTGTACATGACAAGGTATTAAAAATACAAGTTGGAACATTTCGATAGAGAATTGTTACCAATGTAACATAGCATAAATCTCTCCAATAAGACAAGTGTGGCACATAGGAAGAGATTAATGAGGTAAGCTAAATTTCATACGCTTCGGCGATTCCCTGATATGTAAGAGAAATGATATGGGAAAATATTAGTTATATTTAGAAGAACTGCATGGGATGCAGTCAGAACTATCTAATTGTACAAGAGCAAGTACAAATGATATATACCAGATATGTGGAGAGGAAGGGATACTAGTTTTGAGGGGACATAAACCAATCTTCCTTCGATCAATATGATCCAATATCACAGCCATACTAAGGAGATGAGCGAGACAAACTCATACAAGTCAATGGTAGCCATATCTACAAATACCAAGTGCGTTGTCGCTTCAATGGCACCTAAAGAAGTGATATATAATACGCAACGATTTGTTTCGATTCTTGGAATTGTACCTAGTGAGTAAAGTTTTATCATAATATAAATTGTGATAATTCTACTCCTAGTACTAGCCAAGAAGTCAAGTTTTGACTGTGGATAAAAGGAAGAACATCTCTTGAAAAGTTTTACCCAATGAGGTGAGGTCGCACATAGCAGAATTGCCACGCAGCGGAGACGTGGCAGACCCAACAACAAAAGTCATCACTCGGCAGAAACATGATCTTAATCATGTGAGAGCTAACAAGGATAGTTAGCAAGTTGGCTCAACTGCAAGTGAAGTGTTGTAAAAGTGGGTACCATAAACCCAACTTTATCAGTACTTTTATTATCATACCAAGTGTACAGTGAGTTATGCATGACGTAAACTTACCATTGTATTGTTGACATTTATGCATCCACTATTTGATGGTAATGTTCATAGATTAGTTGTTGTACCAAAAGATTATAGCAAATCCGAGGCTATAATGAGAACCTTGAGATACTATGACATTAATCTTAAATATATGTTCTACGGCCTAAATACATCATACTGACTCAACACAGTTGATGTCTTTGACTATCAGGTGTTGGGAGCTCATAAGCATATAAACTTCTCATAAAATTCGCACTTGGTGATCTTTGGTAGGTGAGATCATGAGGACAGACCCCACCAATAGAAACACCACATATTTTGGGTGTCATTGGTCGTTCCTATCTACGCATGTTTATTGGTCTCTTGACTTTAGATCATTGTTAATGTGTGTCATTTGATTGCGTACTTTGATGCAAGGCGACAATGAAGTCGTGGCGAGGTAGTTTGTGTTGGGTGCGTCATTGGTGGTATGACATTGATTGAATGATCAAGAATGAATTTGTCGCTTCCGAGTAGAGGAAGTGATATCTCTGTCCTAATTGATCAAGATGGTAGTATCTTCATTAAATTTATGGTCATGGTAGTCGAAGGTAAGTTCGTCCAGTTAGATCAACAAATAATAAAGCGAGGAAAAGACGATGACACAGTTGTGCGTCCTGCTTTATGAGATATCGTATGACAAAGAGATTATATTACACAGTGCGTGTTCCTAAGTTGGTTGTCATTACTATGACTACTCCTTATCTCTTTAGGGATCATAATGAGTTGCTAGATTCCGCTCTTAGTCAGTGAATATTATTCACTGCTATTGAGATAAGCGCCTAGAAGGTCACACACAATAGCGCATTCAAGATTATGTCATCTTCTGTGGAGTAGGTATATTGGACATGATGGGCTCCACCAGGGTCCGAAGGTTGTCCAAGATTTATCGATCACTGATAAATAAATAAACTCATTATTATTCGAGTATAGAATAATTGAGTTGAATTTATTTATTAAAAGTATTTACGAGTGTTTAAGTAAATACATGGAATAATATTATATGGACGAATATTATATTTAATATTCATGGTTTATTTAGTATTAGCGGGAATTACGAGTCGAGTTAATGACTCGGATTTATCACGTAATATATTTAATACATATTACAAATATGTGATAAAATATAAATAATACAAATGACGCAGTTAATTCATCATAATTATTTATTCATTACTTATTTAAGTAGATGATAGATATGCGGGGGTCGAGAACCCTAACCGGGTATTTTCCACATCCACTATATAAGTAGATGAGGTCATTTTCTTGGGGGCAATAAAGAAACTCATCCCAACAGATTGAGAGCTAATCTCTCTTCCTGCATCCTTGAGAGAGAGAAGATGTTCAAGCAATCCAAGGATGTCTTAGCGGATCGTAGAAACGGAGTCGAGGTGATCGTCGCGACGTCGAATGAATCATCGGAGCTCCGCGCTAGCACTCGGAATTCGACAATTGGTGTTCACGCAGTTTCTTGTAGCGTGTGTGGATGATCTAGATGAGTTCGGCTTCGGATTCTTCAAGCAACAATCACCAACGACAAGCTGTAGTCGATCATGCCGCCGAATCAAACAAGGTATATGTTTATTTATTCTTGTGCTTATTTAATTCACACGAGATCCCTAGACCTCTACCGGGGCTTGGATCACCAAAGACGACGAAGTCACGTTGTTCCAGTGATGAAAATTTTAAAATTCTCGGCCCAACAACTTCCGTTGCGCGCTCTAGTACCTTCAGTCCTTAGCAAAACATATAGGGCTCTAAAACTAAAAAACAGTAAATCTATGGGGATTTATGGCAAAAACTTAAAAAGGGGCTACCTTTGCACGAAATTCGCCGAAACTTTGCACTGATTCCAGTTCTCCAACTGTCACACGGCGATCCGACTCCTACTGAGCTTCGCAGTGGCACCTCCCTTCTTCCCTCCCTCTCTCTCTCTTTCTCTCTCTCTCCCACTCCCTCTTCTCACTCTTTCGTGGCAAGGAGAAGCCCCAAGGGGGGGTACGCGAGAAGCTAGGGGAGGAGGAGAAAAAAAGGAAAAAATAATAGGAAGAAAAAGAAAAAGGGACCCGGCCCCAGCACCCAACATGAGTTTATGTCGCCTAGGCAAAACCCCACATTCTGGACTCAACCGCGGAGACGGAATCTCAATCCGACCCTCTGCTCAAAAGATATCATAGTTCAAACGTGCATGAATAAAATAATATTTAATTAATTAAATATTAAATGCTAATTATTTCATGAAAATTCAAACAACTCAAATTCCCAACAAACTTATGTTGTAGGGTAAACACTCTATCATGGGACCAACAAAATGATCAGAAAAATTATCCGAGATCATCTTCTATGAGAAAAAGACCATTTTACGCCTCATCTACATCCAAAAGCAAAAATTCAAATTTCTACTCATTTCACAGTCCAGAAAAACACGGGTATTTACACCAATTTTCCATACCAAGTCAACTCAACACCAGACATCTTCAAACTAGATCCAAACACCTCTCTTCAACATCAAAACTCCTTCCATGTTCTTCTATCACACTAAAGCCTTGGCATGAACCTCACATCAACCTCAACAGTGTTGGCTTCATCTCGAAAAGATCTGTAAGTGACATGTCATTTTATGAGAAGGCGACAAGGTTTTTTCATTGTCACGTTCTAATTCTCTCTCTTTGCTTTTAGTTTGATGATGTTGAGATTATGTTGTATTCTAAGAGGATTTGAGACTTCATTCCATGGTTTGATTGCTTCTTGAGTGTAAGGTAGGTGACCACCTTCTTCCATTAGTGTTTTAACACATGAATAAAAAAGAATACATGATGTGTCAAGTTCGATGTGGGACTTCACACAACTTATCTTCTAACACTCCCCTTCAAGCTAGGTGTACTTAGCTTGAACACATAATTAAAGAAAACAAAGCAAAGAAAAACAAAGCAATCAACACACTGCAAACACTCCCCCTCAAACTGAATATACCCAGCATGACGACACAACAAGACAAAACATAAGAAAAGATAAATAGCTTTGGTTGCCCCCCTCAATAGTGCACACTACCCACTGGATGTGCTCCACTTGTCGCGCTCCCGCTCGTGACTGTGAAATAAATGACGACCAACATAGAACTCCCGTGCTCCCTTGCTGAGGATGACCCTTGCTTCAAGTGCCGAATAAAACGGCGACCGAAAAACAGCCTCAAAACGGCCGGGTGAAACGGCGCCGGACTTTGCAGACCCAAATTGCCGAGGTGAAACACCGTCCGACTTTGCGGACCCAAATTGTCGAGGTGAAACGGCGTCCGACTAACAGGCCCAAATTCAGTTGATAGCAAGGGTCAGAAGAACAGTAGGGAGCAGCGGAGAGGCCCGACGGAGGTTTGGGCAGCAGAGGAAAGGCCCGACAGAGGTTCGAGCAGCAGCGGAAAGGCTTTGGTCTGGGTGAGCGACAGTGGTGGGGCCTGAGAACGTTCACAGATTCCATGCACAGAGTGGCTCCGCAGCAACACACAGAATGGGCTGCACCTGGATTGCAGAAAGGAATCGGGGCCGAGGTCGCCATAGAAATTCAAAGAGGTTCTCCGGCTCTCACCCGACAACAGAGCAATGGTGGCCGGGAAGGGCAGCTTGCAATCAAATCTGGGAAGGAGGGGGCAGGGCGCTTGGATCGTCATTGCTGCTGGGAGACGGAGGGAGGTAGTCGATGGTGGAGCTCCGCCCAAAAGGGGTGCCGTGAGAGGTGGGGTTCGGCCCAGTAGATGCGTCGCGAGGAGGGGGCTCCGTCAGGCAGGTGCGCTGCGAGGGAGGAGCGACGCGCACTTGGCCGAAGGGAGGGATGGTCCGTCGGCGGCCGTCGCGCAGTGGTTGAGGCACGGAGGAGATGGCCACGCGTTGATGCGATCTGGCGGGGCTGGATCAGCCGAGTGAGGCGGCGCCTGATCTGGCGGAGCTCGATCTTCCGGGAGGAAGGGGAGGCCGGCAGGGGGCGGACGGCTTTGACAGGCCTGGGGCCGCCGCCCCCAATCGGGGTGAATAGGTAGGTTTCCTCTAGAAAAAAAAGAGGAGAGACGGGTTGGGGGTAAGGTTAGACCCCCTCTGATACCATGTAGAAATGGAAGATAAGGACAAAAAAGAGGAGAGACGAGTTGGAGGTAAGGTTGGGGGTAAGGTTAGACCCCCTCTGATACCATGTAAAAATGGAAGATAAGGACAAAAAAGAGGAGAGACGGGTTAGGGGTAGGGTTAGACCCCCTCTCATACCATGTAGAAATGGAAGATAAGGACCGAATACCCAAGGTGTCTCACTGAAGGAGGCTTTGGGGTTATTTAATTATGAATAAAAGAGAATACATGATGCGTCAAGTCCGATGTGGGACTTGACACAACTTATCCTCTAACATATATTAAGAGTGATTTAACATATGCGTCAAGTCCGATGTGGGACTTGACACAACTTATGTAAGCCATGTGTTTGGACAAGCCTCGAGTTGGGCTGGGAATTACATGAAATGTCATGCTTTTAGAATATGGGGTGATTTTAACCATTTGTTTGGATATCTTATTCTACACTTGTGTCTTGCAGATATCAAAATACAATTTAAAATTTCATACTCTTACTAGTTAGTAGCAGGCAGAGTCGAACTCAAGAGAGAGAGGGTGAGTTGTCTCAGAACTTATTTAATTGTAAACTCAGGACAGCAGTGGAAATAAATTTCAGTGTACGAAGAATGGGATTCAACATTAAAGCCAAAAAGTGTGAAAGAGGTGTTAACAGTGTCAAACGGTAGAGTTAGGGAATTGGAAAATAGATGATGTTGCTCGTTTAATGATGTTGGGGAAAACAAGGTCGAGGTAGCCTATTAAAAATGCACTTTTATTCTTTAAAATGCTCACTATAATGAACTAAACCAACACCTAAAATCCGCAGCAAACCCTATCCAGTTTTGCCAAGTTGAAGCTGAACCAGACTCTTCTCTGTCAACTGAGAATTCGGAAACCAAAAAACAATTGAAGGAAAGGTGTTTTGGTCATCACCAAAGTTATATTGTCATATAACTGGGTGGGTCTGTCCAAATTCATTCACCTGCAAAGTCTGTCAAAAAGTGCAGATGATAAAACAGATTCAAAAATGAAGAAACTGGATTGAAATCTTCATTTGTCGATACTTCAACTAATCTTCATTTGTCAATACTCCGCATTCGATTCTTGATTGAAGTCAAACAGTAAAGCAATTTATGTTTAATTTGAATTGAACAAATCATTCCATCATTGAGAAATAAATGAATGATAAAGGAGAGAAGATAACATGTGCAAGAACTTGAATCCCCCAGATGAAAATTACTCTCAAATCATGTTTGAATGAATACAAAATATCAGTTCCCAGTCAGTCCTAGAGCTCCTCAGTTAACAGTTGAGTGCCGTGGAAGTTAGGTCTCAAATTTCTGGAATTCAAGAATGCCCAAATGCGTCACCCTCTCCTCTTTTCAATCAGTCTGTCTCCACTGACTTAACAAAACCACGTGTCATTTTTTAATTTGTCATCTCTCAACTGCTCGGCTTTGAAGAGCTTCACTAGACAAGGCACGTGACGTAGTCATGTGAACTGCTCCAGCTATCAAGAATCGAACTCCATATTTTCATATAGAAAAGCTCAGACATCAAATGGACCACAACCAGTAGCCTCCTTTGAAGCATTGAGTCAAGCACCTAGGAGGCATCTCAAGCCGCAACCCTGCTTTGAACCATTTGCATAGTGTGCAGCTCGAACAAAGGTGCAATTGCCCAGACAATCAAATCAGCATCACATCCCCTGACCTCAATCAAACTCCCGAACCTGGCTAGCAGCGTAAGCTTGCCTCACACAACCCAGCTTGAATTGCCCCAACCCCGGCACGAAGCTCCAACAAAAGAGAATGAACTTGAGTGGACCAGTGTTTCGCCATCGCGCCTCCTCATGATTTCTTCTTCAGACGGCTTTGCATTACAGTTCCATCCACTGCTAGCAACGATTCTGCAGCGAACCACGGTCTACACTCGATCAACGATTCTGCAGCGAACCACGGTCTACACTCGCGGCGCCCCTCTCGCAGCGCCCTCCCTCCTGCTCGGCGCACCTCCCTAACGGAGCCCCCCTCCTCGCAGCGCATCTCCTTGGCTGAACCCCACCTCGCGGCGCCCTCCCTTCTGGGCGGAGCCCCCTTCGTTGAGACGGCGTGCGATTCCGAGACCCGATGTGCCCGGAATAAATGTTTGAAATATATTAGATATATTAAATAGCGCGTGTGAGCGGTTTTCCTGAAATAGTGAAATAACTTCTAAACAAGTGCCCGGATCAAAAATCTGAGGGCACCAATGCATTCAGAGCAGAGGCTTTACCTTGGGCGGGGCCTAACATCGACCGGCACAGGTCGGCTGTGAAATTTAGTTTTTAGATGTTTAAATAATAAAATAAATTAACATTTTATTTTATTTATCCATTGCGTTGACGCAGCGACCGAAAGCCTTTAAGTGGGCGGTTATGCAGAAATTCCAGGATTAGCCGCATAACCCTGAAATTCTCGGAAATCATTGGAGAAGAGAGAGCCTTGGAGAAACCTCTCGACAAACGGCGACGGCGGATCGGGCGGATCGGGCGGATCGGGCGGATCGGGCGGATCATGGATCGTAGCGCCAGCGGAGTTGGAGGATCTCGTCGACGACAGCAACGCAATCGATCTTCTTCAATGAACGATTGAACCTTGAGGTAGGGCGTGTTGTTTCAATTCCTAGTTTTCCCCGTTCTTGGATTTAACAACGAACGCGGATCAACCCACGAACAGGAAGACCCGCGATTCGATCGTTCTTGTGGGAGGGTTTTGATTCCAGGTATTGTTTGGGGATGATTATTTTATTGTTTTATTATCTTAATCATTCTACGGAATGGATCAAGGCCGAAAACGAACAACGGCCGAGGTTCGTTTCTTGGGTTGTTCAATTATGCTTTTCTCTCCTACGTGTTTCATGTTCTTCGCGTTCTTCGCGGAATATGAATGGATGATCGTGTAGTCCGGACTACATGGCGTGTGGCCCCCACTCAGCGGCGGCTCGGGTTTCAGGAGGCAGTAAAGTGTCAAGCGGCGTGTGACTCCTGTCACACGGTGTGTGGTCCCTTTCCCGAGGCTCGGCATATATCTCTGGAGGTACACGAGCACAGGGTGGAGTACACGGCGTGTACCCCACCACATGGCTAGACCCAGACCAGATACACGGGTTACCTCGTGTTGTAAAGACCCGGAAATTTCAAGGAAATTTTTTTCTTAATTTCTTTGGAATTTTACGAGTACGCAGTTTCTGACGGCGTCTGATTCCGAGGCCCGGTGTGCCCGGAATCAATTTCCGAAGTTTAGCTCGGGTACGTTCAGTGAACAAACGAACGGGTTTTTCTAACTTTTGAACTGGTGCTCGGAATCGAAATCCGAGGGCACCGATGGAACCGCAGCGCCGGTAATTGCTTAGGAACACCTTTTTCGATGGTGCGTTTGCTCGGAAGGAGTTGTTTAAATTTTGAGGTTAAATTGTGAAGTAAATAAAATTTGTGGAACAAATTTTACTTCTAACCATGTGTGGAAGTTGGGGAACTAACTAAGTGTGAATAAACGTGAGGTGGGGCCCACACACGAACCCCACCCCTTCAAATTCCCTAACCCCCTTAACTCTTCCCCTTAAAACCCCCTTGTATTAAATGATGTGACAACCTTTCACATTCCTTAAACCCCCCATTAAACCCCTTGTAATTAATTGTGTAACTCTCCCCTCTCTCCTCTTTAATTTTGCCGACACACATCTTAAATTAATTGATTAAACCTCTTCAATTAATTTAACTAAGTGTTTGAATTTTTTTAAAAGTTTGAATGCATGGCAAAATAATAAAATAAGGAGAGGCCTTATTTTATTTTATGAGTTTTGTTGTGAGAGAGAATTTGGGAGAGAGCTCTTCCCTCTTTTGAAGAACTTCATCTTCAAACGAAGAACGGCCTTCCGACTCGGCGAAGAACGCACTACGTTTTCTCCAATCCTTTTTCTTCCTCTTCCGCGACAAGGAAGGAGACGCCGACCGTGGAGACCGACGCCAACAACAACGTTCTCCTTCTTCTTCCGACATTGATGGAAGCGATACCATTCTTCCGCGACACCCGACTACCCCGACGTTCGACTACCGCGACGTTCGACTTCCGCGACTCGACGACGTGCGACGTCAATTTCGAGGTAGGGGATTAATCGTTTTTGTTCGTGAATACTTTCGTCGTCGTTCATCGTTTCCTAAATTGGGTCGCCTGTTATCGCAATAACGGGAGGAGGTCGGACCGCACGAACACGCCGACTCTCCTCCCCCCTTGATGTTTGAACTTGTTGCGGCACGAGCAAAGGCAGTGCGGTGCCGTTGCACCGCGCGGAAACAATGAAGAATGGGCGAAGAAGCGCGGCGCCGTCGCGCCGCGCCGGTCAGACAAGGCCGCGGCCTATGGCCGCGGTGGTGCGGGGAGCAGCGGCCAGAACCGCCGGCCGCCGGAGCAAGGAGGGCGGGACCCGCAGGGGGGTCCCGCGGTGACTCACCGACCGGCCAAGCCGGCCGGTTACCGTGAAGGCCGGGGGTCGTAACCCCCGGCTGGCCGTAGGAGCGGCCCCCCACGTGGGGGTCGCGGTTTGTCAAACAGGGGGCAGCGCACCCCCCCTGTCCGCTCAGCTCGGCCTGGCTGCGCGGGCCGCCTGAGCGCGCCAGGTCGGGCCGCGCCCCAGCCGGGCCGGGCCGCGCCCTAATGGGCCGGACCCGGACCCGGTTCGGGCCGACCCGGGGGGGTATCGGGTCGGGTCGGACCGGGCTCGAACCCCCTATTTTCGGATTGTTTTCGTTCTTTTGCTCATATCTTGGGCTACGAACCTCTGATCGACGCACCGTCAGTTGCGATGCGATCCTTGGATCGAGACGGTCGTTTCGGTATATTACACCCAAGGTTTCGGAAAACTTTGGGTACGGTCGGGTTGGTTCGAACACGAAATCAACCGGGCCCTCGGAGCGGAAACGCTTATAACTTGAGCTCCGGACGTCCGATTGACGTGCCGTCGACTTTGTTGGATTCCTCTTAGTGAGACGGACTTTTTGGCTTACTCCGCTCGAGGTTTGAACGCAGTCGGAGTGCGGTCGGGTTGGTTTTGACTTAAAAACGAACCGGGCCCCTCGAACGAAAAAACCAATAACTCTCAGACCGGGCGTCCGATTGACGCGCCGTCTGTCACGTTGAGTTCCTTTTGTCGAGACGGAACTTTTGGCATACTTCGTCTGAGTTTTGGACGCAGTTGGCTAGTGGCTGGGTTGGATTGAACCCGAAATCCAACAGGGCTCCTGGAACGGAAAAACTGATAACTTTCAGACCGGACATCCGTTTGACGAACCGTCAGCGGCGTTGGTGATCACGTTGAGAAACGGTCCTTATGAGTATACCCTATGAGAGTTCGAGGCACAGTTGAGAAACGGTCGGGTTCGTTCGTACACGAAACCAACCGGGCCCCTGAGAAGAAAAGACTAATAACTCACAGACCGGGCATCCGATTGACGCGTCGTCTGTTGCGTTGAGACCCCTTTGACGAGGCGGTCCTTTGAGATACTTCTTCGTGGGACTTTGTGATACTTGGAGTATCGACCTGTAGCTCGTGGAGCGGACCCTCCCGGAGACGAGCGTACAGAGTACGGAGACCGTGTAGCCAGCTGAGACCTGACGACTGCTTGACCGACTCGACTTGGAGTGAGTCGACTAGCCCAGTGGACGGAGCACTACTGTGTTTGGGTGCAGACCCACGGCGGACGAAGCGCCTGGTAGCAGGCAGCAGACCCGCGGTACTCGACAGGAGAAGTACCTCTGCAGGCTATTAGGGGGGATGCACTACTATGTTTGGGTGGCAGACCCTGGCGAGAAGCACTACTGTGTTTGGGTGGCTGACCCGCGGTACTCGACTGGAGGAGTACCTCAGCAGTCTTAGGTTAGTAAGCATTACCTCGGAGTCGTGACAGGATCACTGTACTCGTCAGAGACGGGGCTCTTCAGCAGTTACGGTTTCGTTAATGAAAATCCTGGTTTGAGCTGAGTCTATGACCTTTGTGTTTACCTCATGATTGAAATGGGTCACTTGATAACTTAGGTATATGTATGGGCATATACCTAGGTAGTGGTTATCCGATGATTTCATAACCTTTGTGTTTCCTCATGATTGAGATGCGTTACTTGATAACTTAAGTATAAGTATGGGCTTATACCTAAATAGGGGTTATCTGTTGGGATCCTTCTTTGTGGTTATCCTTGTTGGTTTTAGTGAGACCTTGAGGGTCTCGGGGTCTCTACTGAGTATCGTATACTCACCCCTGCACGGGCTATGCCCGCACCTCGTTGTGTTGGTTGCAGACGACGGGCAGTGCTAACAGAGGCCGAGTGTTCGAGGACTGGACGGTACCCGGAGGTGGACCACACGACGAGTCAGTATCCGGAGGTGGACTTCACGACGAGACGACACTCGGAGGAGGTTTACGGGCGAGAGCGTTGTGGAGGCTATCTGTACCTACCCTTCATGTAGGATCCGTGGTGGACGATCCAGGAGTTGCGCTATCTGTACCTACCCTTCAGGTAGGATCCGAGGAGGACGACCCAGGAGCTGCTTCTATTCTTCCAGCTGTTTGTCTTTTCTGTTGTACTTTCGTTCGGTTGTAACTGTACTTTCAGTTGGGTTTGTATTTTGGGCCACTTACTTTTCAGCACTTTCTTTTGTACTTAGTGTATTACTTCCGCTTGTACTCTGTGATGTTTTGTTTACTTTTATAAAGGCAATGCCTTCCCAGTTATCGGGATTTTCGCGTTTGGTGCTAGTCGCCAGCCCCTGGCCTATGGAAGGCGGGCTTGGGGTAGTCACGGCACGGGCCCCGAGGACGGGTCGTGACAAATTGGTATCAGAGGAGTCGGTTCTACCGCAGAACTTATAACTCTGATTTTTCTTTTCTGTGAAGCAATAGTGTTAAGAGTACCGAGTGTGGTTTTCAGTTCAGGGAGTCCAGTGTTGGTGCGGGCGGCCGACGTATCCATACACCAGGACCATAACTTCTGATTTCCGACTTTGTGCACGAAAACACTGATTGCGTGTGTGTTTTCAAAGGTTTTCCCTTAAAACAGCTCAAACCAGATCAGCTCACCAGGTATAAATCGTTTGACCGTGTCACGTATGTTTCTTTCAGGATGTCTTTCCACGGACGACCAGCTAGAGCCCAGAGGGATGTACGTACTGACAGTCTGTCGAGCGACGAGGCTTCGGTACAGGGCCCTCTTTCAGTTGAGGCACCATCGGAGGCACCAGCGGTACTACCACCCGTTGGGCCACCGATACCACCAGCCCCGGCAGCAGAGAGTGCACGTCGTTTGAGCGCACTGCACGAGTTCCAGCGTCAGAGGCCACCCAGGTTCCGGGGAGAGACGGACCCACAGGCGGCTGAGGATTGGCTGGAGGCTGTGGTGAGAGTTTTAAGGATAGTGGGTACTCCAGCAGACTTCATGGTGATCTTTGCTGCCAGCCTCCTTCAGGCAGCAGCCGAGAGATGGTGGAGCCACTTGTTCCAGTTTTGCGACGGGATGACCTTCACCTGGGGAGACTTCGAGACCTTCTTCAGGGTGGAGTTTGTACCAGTAGCTCTACACCCCGAGCGTGTTCAGGAGCTGCTGCATTTGCCGCAGGATTTTCGATCAGTAGCCGAGTCATCTGTGGGCAGTAGACAGATGATGCAGAGGTCCAAGAGGAACAGAGCCAGCTATACGAGGAGCAGGAAGTGTTATGAATGCGGCAGGAAGGGTCACCTGGCACGTGACTGTCCGACCCCCCGCACAGTTGATCTGCTGGCATTGGAGGAGCAACCGAGGCAGAAGCAGCGGCGGGTGCTTGAGCAACAGCCGAGCAGTGGACAAGGCAGTAGAGCTCCGGGAGCAGGTGGACAGGAGCGGAACTAGTGGATTACTTTTGTTCTTGGTACTTCTAGTTCCATGTTGCTGTTGTATTCGTGTCGTTGTATTATGAGCTGCAGTAATAAAAAGACACTTATCTTTGTGATGTTTGTTTTCCTGTCCTTTTGTTCGGTTGATACTGAGAGGTCCCGGTTAAAACTGTTGACTTGACCCTCACTTTCGAGATTTCTACTGCAGGAGACCCAGTGACCTCACACTGATGCCGACAGTGTGACTCGACCCTTGGAGACGAGAGTGACGGTTGGATCTCTTGGTAGTAACGATGAGGCCTGACGACGTCATCCATGGCATTAATGCATCATTCATGTCAGTAATGACTGTATTAGGCAATGGGCGTGGTTCATCTAGGAGATGAGACCGAGTTTCTCTTTTCGGCAAAGGAGAAATCTTAGCAGCTCTTGCAGATCGTAGGCAAAGGTGCAGATCATCCAGGAGCGGATGAAGACTGCACAGTGCAGTAAGAAACAGGAAACTGGCGCCAGTCTTAGAGACTCGGGCGTGTTAAATGTTTCAAGAAGATGAAGCTTTAAGGAGAGATGAGTCTGCGAAGCAGCAGACGTGGAGGCAGAGCTAGGAGAGCAGCATGAGGTCGTGTGCATTTCAACATGCTACAACCACCCACCTTAGTTGTCCCCGCCAGGCTCAGGGAGTTGGATGGCAGGAGAAGAGAGTAGCTGCATGCGGTCAAGGAGAGTGACTCAATGGCTCTAAGAATGATTCGAGGAACAGTTTGTGTCCACTACTAGCTGTCGTAGTAACAGACGTTAATACGAATCATTCCTTCCACGAATCTTGTCCGAGACCTAAAGTTTCCGGTAAGCCGTAGACTTGACCCTCACGTCTGGAGATACCTTGGGAGGAGACTCGATAATCACACTTACGCCGACAGTGTGGTCTGACCCTCGAGGCGAGAGTTTCGGTTGGAATCTCTTGGTGGCAGCGTCGAGGCCTTACGACATTGGTCTCGGTATGGATTGGATTCACAGTTCATGCTCAGATTGACTGTATTAGGCAAAAAGGTTGTGGTCTAACTACAACGTCAGGATGGGTTTTCCTTGGTCGGCGAAAAGGAAACCCCAGGCAGCACAAGATAAACTCATGCATAGGAGGGTGTAGCCGATCACTCTTGAGTCGGCCAACTCTACCCTCGTGGCAGCAGGAGTTTTGAGTTTCAGTTCTAATCAGAAAAGGGAGGCCTCTAGAGTTCGAGGATGGCAACCACGTCCTTATTCGGGTCTCACCTCGACGAGGTCTATGGATATATGGCCGAGGCGGCAAGTAATCTCCGAGGTTCAGCAGACCTTTTCAAGTCCTCAACAGGGTAGCCGAGGTGGCTTACCGTTTGACTCATCCACCTCAGTTGCACCAGGTGCACGACGACTTCTACGTATCTCAACTGGGGAGATACGTGCTTGACCCGACGCATATCATCGACCATGGGGAGCTGGACATTGGCGATGAGGTGACTTTTGCGGGGTTCCAGTAGAGGTTGAGGATCGACAGGAGCGGGTCCTACGAGGACGGTCGATTCCTCTTGTGCGCTTTCGTTGGCAGCACGGGAACCTCCTGGTGGGCACATGGGAGCGGGAGGCTCAGTTGCGTGCTCAGTACCACTTTTGTTTCCCTAGTTTGTGTTAAAACTTTACGGGGACGTAAAGCCCTGAGGTGGGAGTAATGTAAAGATCCGAAAATTTCAAGGAAATTTTTTTCTTAATTTCTTTGGAATTTTACAAGTACGCAGTTTCTGACGGCGCCTGATTCCGAGGCCCGGTGTGCCCGGAATCAATTTCCGAAGTTTAGCTCGGGTACGTTCAGTGAACGAACGAGCGAGTTTTTCTAACTTTTGAACCGGTGCTCGGAATCAAAATCTGAGGGCACCGATGGAACCGCAGCGCCGGTAATTGCTTAGGAACACATTTTCCGATGGTGTGTTTGCTCGGAAGGAGTTGTTTAAATTTTGAGGTTAAATTTGTGGAACAAATTTTACTTCTAACCATGTGTGGAAGTTGGGGAACTAACCAAGTGTGAATAAAGATGAGGTGGGGCCCACACGAACCCCACCCCTTCAAATTCCCTAACCCCCTTAACTCTTCCCCTTAAAACCCCCTTGTATTAAATGATGTGACAACCTTTCACATTCCTTAAACCCCCCATTAAACCCCTTGTAATTAATTGTGTAACTCTCCTCTCTCTCCTCTTTAATTTTGCCAACACACATCTTAAATTAATTGATTAAACCTCTTCAATTAATTTAACTAAGTGTTTGAATTTTTTTAAAAGTTTGAATACATGGCAAAATAATAAAATAAGGAGAGGCCTTATTTTATTTTATGAGTATTGTTGTGTGAGAGAATTTGGGAGAGAGTTCTTCCCTCTTTTGAAGAACTTCATCTTCAAACGAAGAACGACATTCCGACTCGGCGAAGAACGCACTACGTTTTCTCCAATCCTTTTTCTTCCTCTTCCGCGACAAGGAAGGAGACGCCGACCGTGGAGACCGACGCCAACAACAACGTTCTCCTTCTTCTTCCGACGTTGACGGAAGCGATACCATTCTTTCGCAACACCCGACTACCCCGACGTTCGACTACCGCGACGTTCGACTTTCGCGACTCGACAACGTGCGACGTCAATTTTGAGGTAGGGGATTAATCGTTTTTGTTCATGAATACTTTCGTCGTCGTTCATCGTTTCCTAAATTGGGCCGCCTGTTATCGCAATAACGAGAGGAGGTCGGACCGCACGAACACGGCCGACTCTCCTCCCCCCTTGATGTTTGAACTTGTTGCGGCACGAGCAAAGGCAGCGCGGTGCCGTTGCACCGCGCGGAAACAATGAAGAATGGGCGAAGAAGCGCAGCGCCGTCGCGTCGCGCCGTTGAGGTCGAACAAAGCCGCGGCGCCGTCGGGCCGCGCCGGAGAACCTCGAAGAGGCCGCAGCCAAAGCGGGGCTGCGGCGGAGGGGCGCGGAGCCGTCGCGCCGCGCCGGTCGGACAAGGCCGCGTCCTATGGCCGCGGTGTTGCGGGGAGTGGCGGTCGGAACCGCCGGCCACCGGAGCAAGGAGGGCGGGACCCGCAGGGGGGTCCCTCGGTGACTCACCGGTCGGCCAAGCCGACCGGTTACAGTGAAGGTCGGGGGTCGTAACCCCCGGTTGGCCGAAGGAGCGGCCCCCCACGTGGGGGCCGCGGTTTGTCAAACAAGGGGGCAGCGTGCCCCCCCTGTCCGCTCAGCTCGGCACCGGCCGAGCTGGCCGCGCGGGCCGCCTGAGCGCGCCAGGCCGGGCCGGGCCGGGCCGCGCCCTAATGGGCCGGACCCAGACCCGATTCGGGTCGACCCGGGGGGTATCGGGTCGGGTCGGACCGGGCCCGAACCCCCTATTTTCGGACTGTTTTCGTTCTCTTGCTCATATCTTGGGCTACGGACCTCCGATCGACGCACCGTCAGTTGTGATGCGATCCTTGGATCGAGACGGTCGTTTCGGTATATTACACCCAAGGTTTCGGAGAACTTTGGGTACGGCCGGGTTGGTTCGAACACGAAATCAACCGAGCCCTCGGAGTGTAAACGCTTATAACTTGAGCTCCGGACGTCCGATTGACGTGCCGTCGACTTTGTTGGATTCCTCTTAGTGAGACGGAATTTTTGGCTTACTCGGCTCGAGGTTTGGACGCAGTCGGAGTGCGGTCGGGTTGGTTTTGACTTAAAAACTAATCGGGCCCCTGGAACGAAAAAGTCAATAACTCTCAGACCGGGCGTCCGATTGACGCGCTGTCTGTCACGTTGAGTTCCTCTTGTCGAGACGGAACTTTTGGCATACTTCGCCTGAGTTTTTGGACGCAGTTGGATTTAACCCGAAATCCAACAGTGCTCCTGGAACGGAAAAGCTGATAACTTTCAGACCGGACGTCCGTTTGACAAACCGTCAGCGGCGTTGGTGATCACGTTGAGAAACTGTCCCTATGAATATACCCTATGAGAGTTCAGGGTACAGTTGAGATACGGTCGGGTTGGTTCGTACACGAAACCAACCGGGCCCCTGAGACGAAAAGGCTAATAACTCACAGATCGGGCGTCCGATTGACGCGCTGTCTGTTGCGTTGAGACCCCTTTGACGAGGCGGTCCTTTGAGATACTTCTTCGTGGGACTTTGTGATACTTGGAGTATCAACTTGTAGCTCGTGGAGCGGACCCTCCCGGAGACGAGCGTACGGAGTACGGAGACCGTGTAGCCAGCTGAGACCTGACGACTGCTTGACCGACTCGACTTGGAGTGAGTCGACTAGCCCAGTGGACGGAGCACTACTGTGTTTGGGTGCAGACCCACGGCGGACGGAGCGCCTGGTAGCAGGCAGCAGACCCGCGGTACTCGACAGGAGAAGTATCTCTGCAGGCTATTAGGGGGGATGCACTACTATGTTTGGGTGGCAAACCCCAGCGGGAAGCACTACTTTGTTTGGGTGGCTGACCCGCGGTACTCGACAGGAGGAGTACCTCAGCAGTCTTAGGTTAGTGAGCATTACCTCGGAGTCGTGACAGGATCACTGTACTCGTCAGAGACGGGGCTCTTCAGCAATTACGGTTTTGTTAATGAAAATCCTTGTTTGAGCTGAGTCTATTTGTGTTTACCTCATGATTGAGATGGGTCACTTGATAACTTGGGTATATGTATGGGCATATACCTAGGTAGTGGTTATCCGATGATTTCATAACCTTTGTGTTTCCTCATGATTGAGATGCGTTATTTGATAACTTAGGTATAAGTATGGGCTTATACCTAAGTAGGGGTTATCTGTTGGGATCTTTCTTTGTGGTTATCCTTGTTGGTTTTAGTGAGACCTTGAGGGTCTCGGGGTCCCTACTGAGTATCGTATACTCACCCCTGCACGGGCTATGCCTGTACCTCGTTGTGTTGGTTGCAGACGATGGGCAGCACTGACAGAGGCCGAGTGTTCGAGGACTAGACGGTACCCGGAGGTGGACCACACGACGATTCAGTATCCGGAGGTGGACTTCACGACGAGACGACACTCGGAAGAGGTTTACGGACGAGAGCGTTGTGGAGGCTATTTGTACCTACCCTTCAGGTAGGATCCGTGGTGGACGATCCAGGAGCTGCGCTATCTGTACCTACCATTCAGGTAGGATCCGAGGAGGACGACCCAGGAGCTGCTTCTATTCTTCCAACTGTTTGTCTTTTCTGTTGTACTTTCGTTCAGTTGTAGCTGTACTTTCAGTTGGGTTTGTATTCTGGCCCACTTACTTGTCAGCACTTTCTTTTGTACTTAGTGTATTACTTCCGTTTGTACTTTGTGATGTTTTGTTTATTTTTATAAAGGCAATGTCTTCCCAGTTATCGGGATTTTCGCCTTTGGTGCTAGTCGTCAGCCTCTGGCCTATGGAAGGCGGGCTTGTGGTAGTCACGGCACGGGCCCCGAGGACGGGTCGTGACACGTGTACTGGTACACAGGCAGGCAAACACGGTTTGATACCGTGTACTGGCACACGACCACAATACACGGGTGGACCCCAGATAGTAGGACACGGTGTGTTGGTCTTTCTACACGTTGTGTATACCTCTTCTACACGACATGTTCTGATGACACGGGCCCTTGAACACAGACAGTACCCGAGGTCAAGGGACACGGCATGTGACCCTACTACACGTCGTGTACCCATTCCTACATGGCTTGAATCTCTTGTCCACTGTATCTCAGACAAGTTTTGTTAGGGTTGGTGCCCTTGCTTGTTCCTCCGAAGGTTAGTTGGTATTGTTTCCTATTCACAGGAGTATGATCCCTTCAGCAGAATTTTACAGGATATAGTCAGGAATCCCCTCCGAGAGGCCCAGGCAGGGTCTAATATGCATTCTTGTACCCTAAGTAGAGTCTTGGTATCGGCGCGACCAATCCTACCGAATGTCGATCCTCTACTTAGCAGGTGAATCCAGATGAGTTGTGGTATCACCCCATGGATCTGGCCACTCACGGAGTGAGTACGCCCGGAGCGAGTGTATCGTATCTCTCTTCAGATCGATCAGTGTATCTCTCTCATGACGGTTCCTGACGGACAGTACTTCTCGAGCGGACGTCATCAGTGCTATCAGACTCGGGACAGTGTGCTCCCGGATGAGTTGCTTTGTGGAATCTTCAGACTGAATCTCTAGTGTTGGTATGCGGTAGTTGTGACTTACCTCTAGACTACAAGTCGAGGTTTGCTTATATCTGGATATGTTCTTGTTATATGTATTGTAGACATATACTGTGTAGAGCTGACTATACCTTTACTTTGTGTATTGCTTTGTGGTTTCGGGATGTCCTATTGAGTATTGTTATATTCACCCCTGCACGGATTTTGCCTGCGTGTGTCGTGTCTTGTGCAGACGAGCGATCTTTTGACGAAGTCCAGGACGGACCAGGACTAGACAGAGCATTGTGAGTTGGATGGGTCAAGGTGTTCCTTCAACTTTGAGCAGCAGTCTCAGTACCTTTTTGTTTACAAGTTGGACTTTGTAGTTTTTAGACTCTTTCTTTTGGTGGAATGTATTCTGATCCAATTTAGTTTACTGCACTTTACTTTCTTGTCGTACTTTATTAGTTGGGTTTAGTGGTATGCATGTTCCTTATTGGTTTTTACTTTTCAGCATTTGTGGCTTTGAGACGTGTTCATGTGTACAGGTACTTAGGCAATGTCTCTCATGTTAGTGATATGTCGACTCGGTGCTAGTCACCGGCCCTTGGCCTATTGGAGGCGGACTTGGGGAGTCGCGGCACGGGCCCCACTGGGATGGGTCGTGACACATTCAACGGCTCAATGAGCTACAAACCCGCAGTTGGCAAAGACCTGCCTACCTAAATACATTCAAGTAGCTTGACCAACCCTCGTTGGGGTTATGTGAAGGGGAATATGGATCTTTGCCAATAGAACGTCCTACCAACTAGACATTCTAAGCTCAATTATGAGGACTATTGAGACTTGATAAAATAGTGGGAGATTTAATAAAATTAATTATTACTATTTCCCACATAATTTGTAATCAAGTTGAGTATTAATTGTCTATTTTAATTATTGTAAAAAATGGTAATCAAAACCACAAAAACAGTGCAATCATTCCTTAAATCAGGGAATGTCATTACAAATACAAATTTCCGAATATGGTATAATTGTTTATGTGATGCAATATTATCAGAAAGTTTGTATTATGTGTTGGAATCCCCTACTCCTGTTCTGCCACCTCAGCAAGAGAGCGAAGGTGAAAAGGATACCTACCGGAGATATGTTGAGGATGCTTATTATGTTTGTTGTATTATACTATCAACTATGTCTGAAGAGTTGATGATACAATATAAGAACATAGATGTTTACACCATAATATCTTGTCTCCAATCTCTTGAGAAAAAAACGAAAAGCTTAAAATAAATAAGATCGTCAATGCACTGTATCAATGTAAACTGGAAGAAGGCAATCTAGCTACTGATCATGCTTTAATTATCCATTCATCTTATCTTATTATCCTTACCACCAAGATTATCCTTATTTGTCCAAGCCCGAATAAATAGAATGGATAAGTCGCTCAAGAAACTGTTGTCCATACTTCACCAAGCGGGCAAGGATTAGTTGAAATGTGTTCGTTCACCCCTTTTGGTAACAAGTTTGAAAGACAAGGTTGGAGATCTCATGGCTAATCTAAACCCAAAAGATCTTTTACGGTGTCCTTCAAAGAGACAAAAGATTCAAAAGCAGAAGAATTAACATGAGGCTATTTGATACTTATGTGGAAAGAATGGACACTGGAAAAAAATTGCAATGAATTGAAGAAGCAAGCAGTTGCACCCACTTCAGGTATATTCATCATGTTTCTATTATCCGATTGTGTATTAAATACAATATGCTTACAACATACATGTATTTAAATACAAAAAACGAGCAGGAATAGAAAGGTTGTAGAGTGAACTCAAAAGGAACTAAGAAAGGGTGATTTCTATGTCAGCCAAGGGGAGCTCACTGTTTCTCATTGTCAGATTGGATTGATTCAAATTTGTAATAAGTGTTACCAAAACATTTATCTATGTGTCCAGTTAGACACAACGAGACTTTTTTTTTAATAAATGTTGTTATGGTACTTTAATACTAAACTAATAGTTCAGTAACTCTTAAATCACAAATATCTATTGCAATGAATTCTGAATATAAAATATAAGACTTTTACCCTCTTATGGCAAGATAATTCTTTTTCGAATAAAACTGAAAGTAATTTACTTGTTTATTTCCATTAAAAATGTTTTTGTCTCCATTGAGCTAAGATACCGGATATACAAACTACTTATCATGTTTTAGATAAAGAAACCTTTTAAAATAAAGGTATGTCATAAAACTTTTAGAGTTAGTTTAACATAACCATGTGACCTATTCTAAAGCTAAAGGTAACTTCATATACTTCATGAGAAATGTTAGAAATGCTCAGTGAAGTAAATGACCGCACTTGGTAAAAGGACTCTTCGAGCTGACTTGTCGGAGTATATCTTATCACAGTAACCATTGATCATATATGTGGAGTAAATGTTATCCCTAACTCAAATTTCCTTATATACATCAATGTCATGATGGTAGTAAAAGGAAGATCAATGATGAGTCTTATATATATTGCAAATTTTTCAATATCCATTTCTAAGACATATTTTGTAAATAGAAGTGCACCAACTAATCATATGCCAACTATATTGTTTAGTGGATATCATATCAAAATGTGATATCATAAGAATCAATTAGAACACTACCACAAGTGTTTGTTGAAAATCGTTTGTTAAAAGCTGACCTTAGCTACAAACGAACATCAAAACACTGAGGTGCATCTGAGTTAATGATCCTAAAGCCACTAAGGATATTAACGCCTAGTCAAGATTGACTATATTTCCATAAAGGAAGCCTATCTCTTTAAAGATGGGAACAGACTTAAGTTCTATGAGTTAAGGCTCTAGATGCACATGAGTTGACATAGGAATACTGGACTCCACTGAGCTTAATGGGAGGAGTAGTTCCAGAGACACATATTGCGTCGGAATTTATAACCAAAGAGGTGGTTTATGTTCACCATGGTTGGTGATACATGTATTATTCTTTTAGAATAATAATTCCTACAAAGAAGTAAGTGGTAATATGCTAAGGTTGAAAAGTATATATAAATTCAAGAAATGGACTCCATATATCAGGATTCTGGGGCTCCGTATTTTGAATGTTTCTAAGACTTGATGCTTTTGGCAAGTATTCAAGAGAAACTAGAGATAGATGGTACAATACGGTACCAATAAAGCATGATTGATTGTTGAAAGTTTAATCTATGACAAAAACTTATTCACCTCTCATCATGACTAAAATCCTTTTTGAATTCTACTTGTCAAAGCATACTTCTATGATCATCATATTAGGCTATTGATTATCAAGGCCACCTCATTTAAAGGAATCCTTACGAAATATATCTATATACGTGACTTAAAAGGGAACCCTGTGGTATATGTCTACTTGGCATAACTAAAAAAACCGATGACATCAATAAATATCTAAGATAAGATTATATAAATTCATTTATGAATAAATCATGCATAGTGATCATAGAATATTCATTTGGAAATGAATGAGTGACATGTGCGTCAAACCGGTTATTGGAGGCACTGTTAGTTTTCAAGATAAATATGTTGATAACATATGGAAAACAAATGTTGTGTCTTACCAGTTTGATAAGGCTAAGGAATGAAATTTAGTATGACTTAAAGCATCAACCGTGTTCTAGGAAACAAGATCAACAAGACAGATCTATGTGTTTGCTCAATTTAGTCATAGAACATATATCAACTAAGTATTGAAAAATACAAATTGAAACAATTAAAGACCGAATTGTTATTGGTGTATAATCCTTCCAGTAGAACATGCATGGGCATAGGAAGAGATTATAGAGATTAAAATAATTTCACAAACTTAGGTGCTAGGAATTTATCTCACATGCCATGATATGCAATGACGTTTGATATTATTAATGCATTATGCATCGTATGTGAATATCAAACAGATATAACATAACTGCATAGACTTGCGGTTAGAACTATCCAACAGTACTTGGAAAAGTAAAGCTGGATGAGTTCCTGGTGTCTTGAAAAGTGATAATACTAGCAATCAAGGGAATTGAACGCTTGTTTACACTTGGTTCAATTTGATCTAGTGTCGCAGAAAAGGGCTAAGGTAATATGCAAGAAAAGCTTATTACACCCAGTGGTTGCCATATCTACAATATCCGAGTTTGTGGCGGCTTCTAATGCAGCTAAAGAAGTAATTTAGCCACGTACTGTTCCAATTTTGGTTTATACCAGAAGAAAGAGTTTTATCATTATCATGATAAGCATTGACTATGGACTTAATCAGGATGTCAAGACTTGACATTGGAACAAGAGGTGGATACTCGGTTAAATCACTACTTGAGGGATTTTCTCAAGGTAGTAATGTTGCAGAAAACAGATTCCCCACGGACATGTAGCTTTTCCAACCCCATCCACGGAAACATGATAGGCCTGAAAGTTGTAGTCATATTGAGCTGTTATTTTACATGTGAGAACTAATCGATTGTTAGCAGTTGGCTCTATCGCAAGTGGGAGTTTCTTGGAGTTACAGCTCTAAAACCAACTACTTTGTACTTTAGATTACATGTATATTCAAAGAAGTGAATATTAATTTAAAATATTTTATCACATATTGATTGTTCTTCTGCGTAACATTGATGTGATAATGTCCTAGAGTATCTGTCGCATTGATAAGGTCATTGCAGTTCTCCGCTATGATTAGAACCATCAAATGTCATGACGATATTCTTAACATAATTCTACGGTCGGATAACGTACTATGATAGGGCGCATAGTATATAGATCGTCAAGTGTGAGTACTCGTAAGCGAATGAGGCTTCTTCTCACGGGAGATTTATAAAAACAAACCCGCCAGTAACAATTTTGCATGTTTTGGTGTCATCGAATATTTCTATCTGCGAGCGTGTGTAATGGTTCTTAAACTTTAAAATTATCATTAATGCATGTCATGACTCGCGCACTTAGATTTGCTGACGAAAACCGTGACGACATATGTTCGCGGCGAAGTAGGGTGCATTAGGTGCGTCATGAATGACATGTTATTAATGGATGAGTCGGGCTAAGGATTTGTCCATTCCATCTTTATAGAAGTTGATATCTCGACCCTTTGATTGAAAAAGAACCGTCGTATTAAATTACATGATCATAGTGTAACGACGTGTTTATTTCAGATAGTCGAAGAAAAGATCTATAGAGCACATAGGTTGATGACACGGTTGTTCAACCTGCTTGATGAAATATTGTGACAAAGGGATTATATTATAGTGAGCATTCGTATGTGGTTGTTGTCGTTGCAACATTAAGTTCTTTCTCTTAAATGTCTTGACCCGTTGTTAGACAGTAACTTAGACTTTAAGCAAATCCGCCTAATGTAAACGAAAAAGAATCTTAAAGGGTCACACACTGAATGTTTATGTTGATCTCAATTAAATTCTATTTGAATTTAATTAATGGAATAAATATTATTCTCAAAACTGAAGAATAATTTTATTCAAATTTTATTGATTGCATAAATTAAATATATTTATTTATTTTATTGAATAGTAAATAAATATTTATTTACTGGTTTGTAAATAAAATATTTATTTAAGAGAATAAAATATTTTATTCAGGTATTCAATAAATGTCAAGGAGTTCGAACAGACCAAGAACGCGTCCAGCGATGAATATTTATTTGCAAGTCGGTAAATAATATTCATCACTGCGCAAGTTAACGCACGCCGTAAAATAATATCATTATTACTATTATTATGTTATGGCATGGGGTTTTATAATGATTATTATATTATTTAAGGGTCGGTACGCAATTAAATAATATTTTAACCTAACCCAGAAATCAATTGGTGTTGCTCGGTGATCAAAGGATCATGTGTGGATCACTGCTAGAGGGATTCTACCCTAGGATCCTCACATCGTAACGAATGCAATACGAAAATGGTCATTAGGAAGATCAACAACGTCGTTGAAGAAAGGATCCTAAGACAAGGTATTTATTTTCTTCAAATCTATATAAATTAATTATAAATTTAACGTGAAAGATCTTTGCTCAAAGTTTCGGGCAACCAAATATTAAAAAAAAAATTAATAATCGCCCACCACCGCACGCTTCCGCTGCGCCCGGAACCTACAACTAGCACTCATCTCAATGTGATATTTCCCAATTTCCTCAACCTCAAGATGAATTTTAGCAACTTTCGTTTCCATTTTAGCAGCTCGTGATAAGTTTATTAAAGAGTGATAAAAGATTCGCATCTCAACTTTCATTGCAACCATTTCCACAAGCAAATGGCTACCTACTTCCTTTCCACACTTTGGAGATGAAGATGCGTATTCCATCACATGGACTCCGAGTTGAACCTCTTCAAGTTTCATTCCATGAACAATTTTACCTTCTAGATTTTGTAAACCTTAAATTTCGATTTCAGTTCCTTGAATAATTTTATCATTTGAATCCCAAAAATATTAGGTTGATTGATCCCTTTTCTCACAAAGCACCTTCAAGTTCCTGGTCCACTCTTTGAATTCAGCATTTTTAGTATAACTCTGATTTTTCCATATATTACTTTAGAATATTGTATAAATTATTTCTGGAGCTACACGCTGAGACGGCGTGAAATTTCAGGATCCAGTGAGCCCGAAATTAATTTTTGAAATATATTAAATATTTCGCGTGCGCAATTTTCCTGAAAAGGTAGAGTAACTTCTAAATGGAGACTCATATCGGAAATTTGAGGTCGTTGTTGAGTTCAGAGCGTGGTTTTTACCCTAACCGCAACTTAATCTTGGGAGGCATCGGACGATCAAGTTGAGTGCAGTCGCAAACGAATAAATAAAATAAATAAATTAAATTATTTATTTTATTATGTTGAGGCATCTACCTCTTTTTCCTCTATAAATACACAGTTATGAGGAAATCTCAAGGTTGGCAGTTTAACCCTGGAGACCTAGAGGACCGTTGGAGGAGAGCGTTATTGGCGAACGACATCTGATCCGATCAGAATCGTTGCACCATCGGAATTTGAGGATCTCGCCAACGACGAACGCGAATCAATCAACTAACAAATTGATTTGCGAATCCCCTACTTAGCGGGTTAATCCGGATTGCGTTGTTGGTATGCCCCACGACCTTGGGTGTAATCATCATCTGTGTATCGATTTTTTCAGAATTCCAGCGTGTACTTCTTATGGCGAGACCCAACGAGCATGACATCTCGGATGGATGTCATCAGTGTCATTTGACTCATAGAGTGTGTTCTCTCGGACGAGTGCTATGTGGAACCTTCGAGCAAAAAACCTAGGCTGGCAATACTGTTGTGATCTTACTTGAGACTGTGTGTCTATTATGAGTATATTTGGATGTTCTTGTTCTATATATCGTTGACATATACCTGTGATGAGCTGACTATTATTCTTGATGCTATATGCTTAGTGATTTCAGGATGTCCTACTAGGTATTGTTATACTCACTCCTACATGGGCTCTGTCCACACGTGTCGTGTCTTATGCAGATGACCAACCTTTTGACGGAGTCCTAGAGGAACCAGGACCAGACAGAGCTTAGTGAGCTGGACAAACCAAGGTTTGTTCCCACGGTTACATTGACATCAGTCATCACCCACTTTACAGGTTGGACTTGTTTTACATTTCAGCATTGTATGGGCTTAGAGATGTATGTGTGTGTACAAATACATTAGGCTAAGGTCTCCCATGTGTGTGATATGTCTACTCAGCGCTGGTCTCAGCCCTTGGCCTATTGGAGACGGGCTTGAGATAGTCGTGGAACGGGCCCCATTGGGACGGATCGTGACAGAGTGGTATCAGAGGAGTCGGATATACCTTAGAACCGGAATCTGTGAGATTGGTTTGGGACAACAGTGTTAAGTGTTTTGAGTTCAGCTCTCAGGCTAGGGACTCCAGTGTTGGTGCAGTGACCGACGTATCCATACACCATGAATTTGACAACCTGGTTGTTGACTCGGTACATGTGGACATTGATTGCAAGGAAAACATTGATACGTGTATCATATATGAATGGGTTGTGGTTTTCATGTCCTCTTTGAGTCAGTTATCCAGATATACTCATTGACCGTGGAATATCTTCTCTATTTCAGGATGAGGTGCGGAGGCTGAGCGCGCTTCATGAGTTTCAGCAACAACGACCCCTCAAGTTCTGAGGCGAGCCCGACCCACAAGCGGTTGAGGACTGGCTTGAGACGGTGACACGAATCTTCCGTCATGTCAGGACACCCGCAGACTAGATGGTGATCCTCGCAGCGAGCCTTCTTCATGGCTCTGCAGGACAATGGAAGGGCTTAGTGCGATGAGGCGACTCCTGCATGATCAGAGTTCGATCGCCTTTTCACAGAGGAGTTTTCTTCAAGCTCATTGAGGACTGAGAGCATCCAGGAGCTTCTACAGCTTCAGCAGGGTAAGACGACTATGGCTGAGTATTCATCAAAGTTCACTAACCTCTCTCGGTACTCGATGGATATGGTGCATGATCAGTTCTTTCGGACTCCAACCTTCGAGCGAGGACTACGCAGGGACATTCGAGTCGGCGTGATTCCTCCCTATGCTGGGGTGTTAGAGCATGCTTTGGTGGTCAAGAGTTTTGTAACTGAGCAAACGCAGATAGTTGGTGCCGGCAGTGGGCACACAGAAGCTGAGACTTCAGCGGTAAAGAGCCAACGACAGACACAGAGACCTAGATTTGCGAGACGTTTCAGGAGGCAATCTCAGGACAGAGAGTCTGATGTTCAGGGCTCACATGATGGATCCAGTCAGCCGAGGGAGAGGTGGTGTTACTCTTGTGACGGTCGGGGGCATCTTGCACGAGGATGTCTGACCCACCATACGGCTGATAGAGAGATAGTGGATGGGACACCTAGGCAGAGGCAACGGCGAGAGCAGGCAGTTCTGTAGGGCGGCAGACATGGCAGAGGAGCTGGGAGAGCGGTTGGAGGTGGCAAATGTTATGACTTGTTGCCACCACCACCCCCAGGTGGATCGCACCAAGCTCAAGGAGTTGGGGTGCAGGCGGTCAAGACTTATAACCCAGAGGCTCTAGGGATGATACGAAGTACGATCTGTATATTTTCTACCTTAGTTGCAGTACTGATAAACACAGGTGTGTGTCATTCCTTTATTGTCGCTTATCTGGTTTGAGACTTAGAGATTCCGGTTGAGCCTTTGGCTCGACCCTTGCACTTGGAGACTACTACTGGAGGTGACTCGGCAATCACACACTTCTGTCGATGGTGTGACCTGATTCTTGGAGGCGAGAGTTTCTTTTGGGATCTCTTTGTAGCAGCGATGAGACCTTACGACGTTATCTTAGGTATGGACCGATTATCTTCAGTTCATGCCCAGATAGATTGTTTCAGGCGGAGGATGCGATGTGTCAGCAACAATAGGACGAGGTTTTTCTTTGTGGGAAAAAAGGAAACTCAAGCAGAGCAGGATGAATTCATGCATTGGTGCAACCGATTACTCATCAGTTGGAGATAGATTTCCGCATTGACCTACACCCCAGGACGGCCCCGATATGTGTGTCAGCATATCAGATGACTCTTGCGGAACTTCGCAAGATGAGGGTGCAGTTGGAGGACTTGCAGAAGAAGGGCTTCGTTAGATAGACCCAGTGTTTCACCCTGGGCAGCCACGCCAAGAAAACGGATGAGAGCTTGAGGTTATGTGTGGATCGTCCTCGCCTAAATCAGGTGACCGTAAAGAACAAGTATGCACTACCGAGAATCGATGACCTCTTCGATCAGTTGAGAGGGGTACGATGGTTCTCGAAGATAGACCACAGATCAGACTATCACCAGCTGCGAGTACGGGACGAGGATATACCGAAGAGGGCTTTCCAATGTCTTTACGATCACTATGAGTATTCGGTGATGCCCTTTGACGTGACGAACGCCCCAAAAGTGTTCATGGGACTCATGAACCGGATCTTTCAGCCTTTTTTAGACTGGTTTGTGGTAGTCTTCATCGACGATATCCTAGTGTACTCGGTGTCCGAGGAGCACGTGAGACACTTGAGGATAATTTTGGGCGTATTCTGAGAGCACCAGCTTTACGGGAAGCTCTCGAAGTGTCAGTTTTGGATTCAGAAGGTCCACTTTCTGAGACATGTTGTGTCAACAGACGGTGTAGCAATGGATCCGGCAAAGGTCGATGCAATGTTAGCTTAGGAGCCACCAGTTACAGAAACGTCGGGAGTCGCAGCGAAAGAACATGTTTGCAAATGAAAAAAACAGAAACAAAAGAAGAACACGGACACAGCGATTTACGTGGTTCAGGAAATGATCCCTACGTCCACAGAGGCGAAATTTCACTATAGTTGGGAGCACAAATTACATAGAGAATATCTAAGTTTCACACGAAGAAACCCTAAACAGAAATGAGCTAATAAAAAAGATGAAGTATTGTGTCACCAACCGCACGGAAAGTTCGCAATGCTACAATGAACGGTGGCTAGAAATCTGCATTACTACAGTGTCGCGGTCACCCAAGTCCAAGCTGCTATAGTGGTCATCGGCTGGAAGTCCACAGTACCGCTGTCTCCAAAGCCCACACTGCTCCAGTGCCCTGTCGGTGTCGATCAGTCAGCTCTGCTACAATCGGTCAGAGTTGCTACAATGACCCACAATTTGGGGTAGGGGCCAAAGGCCTCCGGATCCCCGAAGCAGGGGCGCATTGCCCCTGCAACTCCCAACGAGCTCACTGCGGAGTTGCGGCCTGATGTTCAGTATGGGCCGCAAGCATTTGACCTAACGTCATCCAAAGAGGGTCGGGCTACACCAGTCCAACACCACCCAAGAGAGTGACGGAGGTGCGGAGGTTCCTTAGATTGGAAGGTTACTATCGGAGGTTCAGACCTGATTTCTTCAGGATGTCAACTCCCTTAACAGCTTTGACCCAAAAAGGGAAGTCTTTCGTATGGATAGAGAGATGCCAGCAGGCTTTGGAGGAGAGACAGAGATTAACAATCGCTCTCATCTTGAGATCGCCAGAGGAGGGTGTCGAGTACGTAGTGTTCTGCAATGCATCAGGGACCGGGCTTGGTTGTGTTCTAAGGCAAAAGTAGGCGATGATTGTCTATAGTTCACGCCGGTTGAGACCACATTAGCAGAACTATGCAACCCACGATCTTGAGCTATTAATGGTAGTCTTCGCACTGAAAATGTGGCGAAACTATCTTATGGGTGAGCGGTTTATCGTCTATTCTGACCACAAGAGTCATGTATATCATCTCTCAGAAGGATCTTAACTTGAGACAGAAGCGATATCTAGAGTTACTCTAGGATTATGATTTTGAGATTTTCTATACTCCTGAAAAGGGGAACATGGTAGCAAATGCTCCCAACAAGAGATCTTGTTCGCAGTTGTTGAGCAAGGCGTCAGAGCAGTTGACCTCATTACAACTATCCTTTGTAGATGGAGATGGAGCAATTTACCTCCAGTCGATAGTTGTTACCCCTCCGCTTTTACAACGAGTCGGGAAGGCATCAGTTTGGGGATACCGACTATGAAACCCTACGTACTTAGATATTCACAGGACATACTCCTCAAGAATTTGCTGAAGGAGGGGAACATGTCGTTCTTTTCAGAGAATGCATGAGGTACCAATGACGTTGTGAGAGGAGGTTCGGAGGGAGTTTCATACATCTCTCTTGGTGGTACATCCAGGTGCAGTGAAAATGTATCAGGACCTCTGACGTCAGTTTCGGTGGTCAAGGATGAAAAAGAGAGTCGCGGAATTTGTCTCTCGGCGTCTTGTCAGCAAGTAAAGGCTGAGCACCAGGTTTCAACAGGTTTAGCTCAACCCCTTGAGGTGCCAGAATAGAAGTGGGATGGGATATCCATGGACTTCCTGAAGGGGGTTACCACGTACGTCTAGGGACAAGATATCATTTGGGTGATAGTAAATCGACTCACCAAAACGATCCATTTCCTAGCTATTCAAGAGCAAAGTTCAGTAGAGAGCTTGAGACGCCTCTACATGCAGGAGATAGTCTGACTCCATGGAGTTTGCTCGACGATCGTTTATGACCATGATGTTCGCTTCACATTTCGTTTATGAAGGAGATTGCAGGAGGCCTTTGGCACTCAGTTGCGTTTGAGCCCAGCGTTTCACCCCCAAACTCACATGTTGCAAGCTTGCATGTTAGACTTCGACCGTAATTGGGAGGATCACCAACCATTGGTGGAGTTTGCATACAACAATAGCTATCATTCCACCATCGATATGATACCATTTGAGGCCTTGTACGAGCGACCCAGCAGATCACCACTATGCTGGACCGACCCAAGATAGTCGGCACTTATGAGTCCAGAGTTTGTGCGAGCCACTACAGAGAAGGTGCAGATCATCCAGGAGCGGATGAAGACTGCACAGAGCCATCAGAAATCCTATGCGGACTGACGACGAAGGCCTTTGGAGTTAAAGGGAGACCATGTGTTCCTGAGGGTCTCACCTAAACGTGGATTGCGGAGATTTGACTGAAGCGGCAAACTATCTTCGAGATTCATTGGTCCTTTTCTGATATTGCGTAGAATTGGCGATGTGGCGTAAAGCTTACTCTACCGCCGCAGTAAGACCGGGTACACGACGCTTTCCACGTGTCGCAGTTAAAGAGGTACGTGCATGACCCGTCGCATAATATCGACTGAGGCGAGCTGGGCATCGAGGATGGAGCTACATTTGCTGAGTACCCGGTGGAGATTGAAGATCGGTGGGAGGATCCTCCGTGGGCGAATGTTCCTTTAGTGCGTGTCTGGTGGCAGCACGGTAATCTTCAGAAGAGTACCTGGGAGCGGGAGACCCAAATACGTGCTTAGTATCCACATCTCCTTGTGTAGCTTTTTGTTTTGGCTTTCTGGGACGTAAAGCCCCGAGGTGAGGAGAATGTAACGACTCTGATTTTTCCATATATTACTTAAAAATATTGTATGGATTATTTTCGAAGCTAGGCGTTGAAACAACGTGAGATTCCAGAACCTGACGAGCCCGGAATTAATTTTTGAAATATATTAAATATCTCGCGTGCGCAGTTTTTCCGAAAAAGTGGAATAACTTCTAAACGTAGGCTCAGATCGGAAATCTGAGACCGATGTTGAGTTCATAACATGGGTTTTACCCTAGGCACGACTTAACCTTAGGGCGCGTCGAGCATTCGGGCTGGGTGCAATCGCAGGTGAATAAATAAAATAAATCAATTAAATTATTTATTTTATAGCGACATGTTTTTCCTCTATAAATACACAGTTATGAGGAAATTTTAGAGTTGGTCGTTTAACCTTGGAGACCTAGAGGACCGTTGGAGGAGAGCGTTCTTGACGGACAACATCGGATCGGATCGGATCGGGATCAAGGATCGTTGCGCCATCGAAATTCGAGGATCTCACCAACAACGACGACGTTAATTAATTTTTTGTCAGCAATCGATCCATCTCGAGGTAGGACGTTGTATTATATGGATTTATTCCTACGACGAAAGCAAATCAATCAACTGACGAATTGATTAACGGATCGTGCGTATTACGGGTATGGGATAGATATTATCCGGTATTTGGGATCTCTTTGTTGATTATGTTATATCTCTTTGTTCGTCGTTCTAACGGCAACGAATCGAGGTCAACAAAAACATTGATCAAGGTATGTTCCTCGTGTTTGTGGTTTGTGCATTTCTTCCCCCGTTTTCCGTTCATCGCGGGCAATTCTTTTGGCCAGCGGTTCTACAAAATACACGGTATTCGATTGTTACGTGATCGTTCTTTGGCGCAATGGATCAACACCGCGAGTACGACACGCGATCGATGACGCGATTGAGGTGCGATGATGACGGAGTACGATCAGAGACTAATCGGGATGGATCAACGGTTTCTGATCATCCCGATTCAACGGCGCAGCTACAAAAGGCGCGTGTGGACGATTTTCGAAAGGATTCGAAGGCCGGAACTCGGTGATCAGCGACGGCAAGGGTCGGCCGACCTCGGATTCGTGTTTTCCAGTAAGGCGTGTGGCGACGGCGGCGTAGAACGCAACGCGCGAAGCAAATCTGGGATTCTGTGAAATTTAGAGTTACACAATGTGTAATCTCAAATTACACATTGTGTAGGACCCTCATGTGCGGCGACGCGGCACTAGGGTTTTGGTACAGAGATAAGTATCACACGTCATGTGATTGGGTTACACACCATGTGACCCTTGCCTGGTGGCTCGGCGTGTACCCGAGGAGGTACACAGAAACAGACATGGCCAGCCGTACACAGACACGACCAACCATGCACGGACACTGTCAGGAGTACACGAGCTCGAACACACCGTGTACTCGGGCACGGACACGGCCACAAGCAGTGATACAAAGGTAGAACCCGGTGTCGAAGGGACACGTTGTGTACTCTTTCAAGAATGGCTTGGAGCTCTTGTCCTCTTCACCTTGGATAAGTTTCGTTAGGGTACGTTCCCTTGATCCATTCTCTAGGGGTTTAGTATAAAGTTGCATCATATGCATAGGATGGTGATCCCAGGAACTTCAGTCTTGGATAGAGTTGTGAGAATCCCTCCATGAGATCCGAAGTGAGATCCTCTATCATCTTTATTGCCCTAGGTTGGGTTCTTAGTATCATCGTGACCAACACTACGTGGGCGTCGATCCCCTACTTAGTGGGTTAATCCGAATTGGGTTGTTGATATACCCCATGGCTTTGGTTGTGATCCCCATTTGTGTATCGATCTCTTCAAACTTTCAACGTGTACTTATGGTGAGACCCGACGAGCATGACATCTCGGATGGACGTCATTAATGTTATTTGACTCGTGGAGTGTGTTCTCACAGACGAGTGCTATGTGGAACCTTCGAGCAAAAATCCTAGGCTGGCGATACGATTGTGATCTTACTTAAGATTGTGGGTCTACTATGAGTATATTTGGATGTTCTTAAGACTGTGTCTACTATGAGTATATTTGGATGTTCTTGTTCCATATGTCGTTGATATATATCTGTGATGAGCTGACTGTTATTCTTGATGTTATATGCTTAATGATTTCGGGATTTCCTATTGGGTATTGTTATACTCACCTCTACATAGGCTCTATCTACATGTGTCATGTCTTATGCAAACAACCGACCTTTTGACGGAGTCCTAGAGGGAGCAGGACCAGACAGAGCTTAGTGAGTCGGACAAACCGACGTCTGTTCCTGCGGTTGCATTGATAGCGGTACTCTCCCACTTTACAGGTTGGACTTGATTTCAGTTTCTTTTGGTGGGCTAGTATTTGGCCCTTTTTCTTTCCAATACTTTTTGTCGTACTTTGATGGTGGGATTTTAGATGTATGTGTCCATGGTTATCAGTTATTTACATTTCAACATTGTATGGGCTTGGAGATGTATGCGTGTGTACAGATACATTAGGCTAAGACCTCTTATGTGCGTGATATGTCTACTCGGTGTTGGTCGCCAGCCCCTGCCTTATTGGAGGCGGGCTTGAGTTGGACGCGGCACGGGCCCCGTTGGAACAGGTCGTGACATTTAGCTTCCAAAAATTCAGAAAATTTCTTTCCATCGTTGATAATAGGTTCAAAAAGATTCTCACTTAAAGACTCCAAAGGATGAAAATTTATCATTCAAAACTTGGGAGTTCTTCCTATCCTCTGTAGCTAATTCATCATAAATATTCCACAATTTTTTATGACTATGATCCACAAGAAATCCCCCTGTGAATTTATCCAAATCAAATCGCTCTTCATAATTTAATCCATCAAAGGAACACTCTAACATCACCCTTAAACATAGTTTTCAATCTCGGATCGCGGCGCGACGTGGCGGGGTCCCATAGTGGGTTAGCGGCGACGCGAATCGCGTCACGTCGCGGCCACTTTTTTATCTAATCGTGGGACAGTTAAATTATATAATTTTACAAACATATATGTTGAAAAATTAAACACAAAACATAAAAAGTAAAAACACATTCAAATTCATACTTAAAAACATTCATAAATTCATCATAATACATCAAACACATGTCTCATCCAATTATTCATAAACAACCATGAGAACATCCAAAGTTCAATTCAATCGTCTTCTTCATTTTCAAGATCTTCCATTTCTTCTTCACCTTCACTTTCACTATCATCGCTTTTATAGATCTCCTCTTTATTTTCTTCCCCATCATAATCACCATCAACATATGATTCATGTTCATCGTCTTCTTCTTCTTTTTCAATAACCATCCTTGTTTTTCCTTTAGAGCTTGACTTGAAGGATGGGTAGCTCCTCCTCTTGTTTTCCTCCTTGTATAATGAAAAGGTTCACCGGCCCTTGTAGCTTCCTCAACTAATCTCCAAGTCATGGTGTTGTCATCCTCAAACACCAATTCATCTTCACCACCATCTTCATCACCATTCAATTGCCCTAAAAACCACTCACTACTATCATCATCAACATTCTTTAGAACAATGGGATCAGTGACATCTCTGGAATCAAACCGGTCCTTCAAAGTTTGGTTATATTTTATGAACACCAGGTCTTGCAACCTTTTATGATCTAGCCGACTTCTCTTTTTAGAATGAACCTGTTTTATGAAAATTAAAAAAATATTGGTATCACTAATGAAGTTTAAGCTTAAATGAAACTTGAAAGCGAGTTTAGAATTGATACTAAGTTACTTACATGCTCAAAGGCACTCCAATTCCTCTCGCATCCCGATGAGCTACATGTCAAGCTCAAAACTTTGATGGCAATTGTCATCAAAGATGGTGTTCCTCCTCCATAATTCTTCCACCATTCAGCTGCAATTATTGTTTATTAGCATTGTTTTGTAATGATCTAAAATTAAGAATCATGTAATGTAATTAAATAATCAAGACAAAAATAAACTCTTACCAGGAGTTATTGTACTCCGTTGTCGCATGCAACTTTTCCCACCAAAGAGGCCTTGTGCGATTCTATATGTTGTCAATTCTAAACAAGCCTTGTCTTCCTCATCAGGGCTAGGGGACAATCTCTCTATACAATAATATAAGTCTTTCATCACCTCTGCATCTCTTTCAATACTTGGATTTCCATAGAAAATTTGAGGATTCAAATAATAACTTGTCGCGTGCACTGGATGATGCAATTGAGAATTCCATCTTTCATCAATTATCTCAAATATATCCTTAAACATAGTTTCATCGTTTTTGAAAAGCTTCTGAATTGTCTCTTTTGCCCTGTCCATGGCCTTATAAATGAAACCCATTGCGGGTTTCTTCTCATTATCAACCAATCTAAGAACTTCTACAAGAGGTTTCATAGCCTTGAGGCTATAAACAACATCATTCCAAAATGATGGCACCAATACAGTGTCGGCAGAACGCTTTCCTTTTGTTTCTTTTGAATTTTTGGATCTCAACCACTCTTCAGAAGTGAACATCTTTCTGAGATTATTTTTTTGCAAATACAACCTTTGTAAAGTTAAAAAGGTTGTAGCAAACCGAGTAACTCCATATCTCATCAACTCAGTTTTGTTGGTGAACCTCCTCATAATGTTCAATGTCAATGAGTGGTTGTAGATAAAAGTCACAAGCTTAATGCCTCTTTCTATAACCCTTTTCACCCTACTAAGTTTGTCAATGTTTTTCCAAAATTAAATCAAGACAATGTGCGGCGCATGGAGTCCAAAATAAGTGTTGCCTCTTAGCCATCAACAACTTGCCTAAAATCATACAAAATCAATAACAAACAATTAAATGTTTAAGCTATTAACTGAATTAATAATATTAAAATGAAATGGAAGCACTTTTAAAAATTAAAAAAACAAAAGTTTTTTATTACCGGCTAACTTGAAATTGCTTCCACTGTCCATAACTAATTGCACAACCTTTGATTCTCCAATCTCTTCCACAAAATCATCAAATAATTTAAAAACCGCTTCTCTCGTTTTCATATAACTTGATGCGTCAACACTTTTTACAAGCATTAAACCGGTTGGACAATTTACCAAGAAATTGATCAAGGTTCTTCCTTTCTTGTTTGTCCAACCATCGGACATGATTGAGCAACCATAGTTTTCTCGTTCAATTTCATGGCCCTTCAATAATTCCTTTGTATACTCTAACTCCTTTTTAAGAAGAACTCGGCACTCATGATAGCTTGGAACTTTCAAATGTGGTCCATATTGTCCAATTGCTTCCACCATCATCTTAAAGCTTCTTGATCGAACAACATTAAAAGCAATTCCATTTGTGCAAAGGAATCGCTTAATGTATTGCATCGTTCGATCTCTTAATTGCTTGCTATAAGCATCTTTAATGCTTGTTTGCTCTGCATCCTCAACTACTCTTGCCGGATCTTCCATGAACATTGCATCACGTGGCCCTTTCACATTTTTCACTTTGTTGGGACATGATGAGGCACTTGATGCATAGCTTCTTTTTGTTCCTCTCTCAACATCATGGATTTCTTCAAGCTCTTCCTCCATATCCTCATCAATATCGTGAATATCATTCATATATGCTGATTTGTCAGTTTTTTTCTTTATTTGCACTGCAAGAAGCTTGTCTTTCACTTCTTGAGGAGTCTTCCTACACTTCTGAACATTTCCCGGCAATCCCATTTGATGTTCTTTGGCTCGAGTAATGCCACCATTGGTCACCATCATGCAAAAGTCACATGTGACTTTCTTTTTATTGTTGATGTCTCTTAAAGAATTTCACTGCCAAGAAATGTCTAAATTTTTTCCTTGAGGCTTAGCCAATGGTGGAAAAGATTGTACCGTTGTAGCATCAGTTGGTGCAACAGATGAAGTCATAGTAGCTGTAGAGAAGGCAAGGCATAAATAGTAGAAAGAAGGGTTTAAGATACTTATTTGACACAAATAACAAACAAAAAACAGATGTTTGGATCACCGAGAAAAAAAGGAGGCTGAGCTAGCAGCGGCGGTGACAGGAGGAAGGAAGAGGAGTAGCGCCTGGAAGAGGAGCCGCGCTTGGAAAAAAAAGGTGGTTGTTGCGCACAGTAGTGACGGGAGGAAGAGGAATCATGCCTGGAAGAGGAGCCCCGCCTGGAAGAGGTGCAGTGAAGGAGTCGCACAGCAGTGACAGGGCCTGAAAAAAAAAACGGGTGTGTACAGCAAGGGGGGCGGCGTCGCTGCACTGGGAGGAAAAAAACCCGGCGTACACCAAAGGGGGGCGGTGGCGCTGCACTGGGAGGAGGAAACAAGAAGGGTTTCATTAGGCGAGCTGGGTTGGACCGGTTACGAAGCAAAAAAAAAACGACGCCAGAAGAAGTCGCGGCCGCGCCGACCGGGATCGCGGCGTAAGCGCGACGGCCGCGATAGCGGTTGGCGTGGCGCGATCGCGTTCCGCCCGCTATCACCCCGCCTAAAGCGGCTGGGCGCCGCTCCACACCGCAACGGCGCGATCGCGGCCGCGACGGCGCGATTTGAAAACTATGCCCTTAAAGAGAACATATGATCAGGAAATTGAACAATAATTTCATGAAATCGGTCTCACGCACTACAAAAACATTCCCTATCATCCTTAACAGAGGTGATGATTAAGTGCCAAAAATGCTTGCGCCACTGACCTTCGGCCCAATGCATTTCTTAAAGATTCAAAGCTGTGACTAAAATGAAAAATATATTCAACTCAAAAACAGATTCAATTAAAAGAACAAGCACATGCTAATCAAGATTCTTAGTAAACTGCAGTGGATAAACAAATTCAGCAAGCAGTTTTTGTGAATTTACAGCTCAAGAATCCGCAGATTTTTTTATTTGTTTATTTTTTTATTTAATTGATTTTTATTTGGTTTTTTTCTAGGTCCTAAGACACTCCATGCGCGACTTCCCTTGCAACGGCACTAAATTTTCATACTCAACGTTGCAGATAACAAAATAAAATTTAAAATCTCCTACTCGCACTAGTAAGTGGCAAGGAGGGTCAAACCCAAGGGAAGGAGGGTGAGTTCTCTAAGGACTTGTTTAATTCTAAACCGCGTAAAGCAGTAGAAATAAATGTGGGCGAATGAAGAAATGGAATGAATGCAATATTAAAGTAAAGAAATAGGTGTGAAAGAGGTGTTAACAGTGTTAAAGAGTTGAGTCAGGGAATTGGAAAATACATGATGTTGGTGATTTAATGATGCTCGGGAAAACAAGGTTGGTCCAGCCTATTAAAAATGTACTTTCATTCTTTAAAATTCTCACTACAATGAACTGAACCAACGCCTAAAATGCATAGAAAACCCTATCGAGTTTTACCAAGTTGATGCTGAATCAGACTCTCCTCTGTCAAGCGAGAACACTAAAATAGAAACAATTAAAGGAAAGGTGTTTTGGTCATCACCAAATTCTTATTGACATATAACCTGGTGGATCTGTCCAAATTCATTCACCTGCAAAGACTATCGGCAATTACAGATGATAAAACAGATTCAAAAATGAAGAAGAAATTGGATTGAAATCTTCATTTGCCAATACCCCGACTTAATCCACGAAGAATTCATTTTTTTTAAGGAACTTAAAATGATAAACTATAAGACCTTCATCTTTTGATTCTTGATTGAACTCAAACAGTAAACCAATTTAAGTTTAATTTGAATTGAACAAACCATTTCATCGTAGAGAAATAGATGAATGAGGTAGGAGAGAAGATAGCTGGTGAAAGAACTTGAATTCCCCAGATAAAAATGACTTAAAATATTGTTTGAATGAATACAAAATATCAGTTAGCAACACATATTTGAAAGACAGAAACATACAAAGTATAAAGAAAATAAGGAAGAAGAACTCCCCTTGATATGTAGCTTGAAACCCCTTTGGTCTGCCCCCAACTCTCCCTCGAAGTCAGTCCTAGAGCTCCTCGGTTAGCAAGGGTGTGTCGGGGAAGTTAGGTCTCAAATTTCCAGAATTCAAGAATGCCCAAATGAATCACACACTCCTCTTTTCAATCAGTCCATCTCCACCAAATTAACAACACCATGTTTCATCCTTTAATTTATCATCTCTCAACTGCTCGGATTTGAAGACCTTCACTAGACGAGGCATGTGATGTTGGACTGTCGCTTGCAAAAGTCATGTGAACTACTCCAGCTATCAAGAATCGAACTTCGGATTTTCAGATAGAAAAGCTCAGACATCAAATGGACCGCAACTAGTACCAGCCTCCTTTAAAGCATTGAGTCTAGTGCCTAGGAGGCATTTCAAGAAGCAGCGCTGTTTTGAACCATTTTCCTAGTGTGCAGCTCGAACGAAGGAGCAATGACCCAGACAATCAAATCAGCATCACATAGACCCCTTGAACTCAATCGAACTCCTAAACCTGGCTAGCAGCATAAGCTTGCCTCGCACAACACAGCTTGAATCGGCCCAATCCCCGCACGAAGCTCCAACAAAAGCGAACGAACTCGTTTGGGCCAGTGTTTCACCTTTGCGCCTCCTCATGATTTCTTCTTCAGCTGAATCGGTGCCGTATCTCCAACCATCAGGTTCGCATTCCAGTTCTATCCATGGCCTGCAACGATTCTGCAGTGAACCACGATCAGTGCCACTCGTTCAATGATTGCCAGGTGTCGAGTCCTCGCAATTTCTTCCAGCACGCAAGCTATGAATCCCATCCAGATTTACTTAGAAAGACAAAAACCAACTAACTCGGGTCAGCTGCAGCTTGATTCGGCCAGCGCAGATAATACCCTAATCGTACGGCCCACCGGAAATCAATACAGTGACATTCAAAATTATATTTCCTTACATTTTTAATTTCAGCATTATTTATTAAAGCCCCCCGCACAATTGAATTCTACCACCATTGGGATCGCATTTTGAAATCCATAGCCTTTTAGTGAAAAATATCAGAAACGGTTTTCATTTTCTATTCAAATTTCCAACCATAATTCACATGTCAATTCAAAAATATATTCTTTTGTTTCCCAATGCTAAAATTTATAAATCCAAATATTTCTCATTTCAACCACCACAACCTCAAAATCACTGCTACTTAAACACAAGAACATTTTGCATTTAGAAACACTTGAAAATTAATATTTTACACTGCAATTGGGATGAAAAATGAAGATTTAAGCTAAAAAATGTAAGTTATAGTACTGTAACTTACAATTTCTCAAAACATGAAGATTTAAGCTAAAAATGTTCAATCTGTCAAAAATGAAAAAGAATAATCCATAAAATATATGTGGAAAACACATAAAATATAGACATATCAAATTTCCTCACACTTAAAATATTGTTTGTCTTCAAGCAATCAGTTCAACAAACACTATGGAAGAAAATAAATCTCAAAGGTGAAAAGGGTGAAGTGCCACAAAGTATTGGTTTTCAAAAGGATTCTCTCTCATATAATATTTCAAGTAGAAGAAGTGATTACTCTCTTAAAAACAATTGATTTGGCCAAAGATTGCTTTTGGTTTTACAAAAAAATGATTGATATTGGATGTTTTGGAAAGGTTTAAACATGCAATGTTTTGCATTTATCGGAAACTTCTAAACTCTTCTTTACCTCTAGAAGAACAAAGACACATAAATTAAAAACTTGGAATAATTAGACTCACAATTGAATGTGCAAGATAGAATAATTAGAAGCATAGAATAAATAAATCATTCAATAATAAAAGACTAAAGGAAAAAAAAGCTCAACCTGGATTGTGATTTTCGTTTCATAACTCATTTAAATGCATAACTTAAAAGTTTAAAACTCTGTTAAAAAGTTCAAAACCAATGATGATTGTAAATCCTACTTCCAAAGTTTGACAAAGAACAAAAAAAAATCAAGAGAGAAAAGAAAACTTTGAACCCAATTAAATCCATGAGAAAGAAGAAAAAGCTAACCTCCTCAAAGTGGCAAACCAAATCTCATATACTTCAGAAAAATAAATTAAACCACGGTGTAAGAGAATTAGAGCTCAATAAAGGACAACATGAAAAAAATTAAGGGTTTTTTTATATGCATAACTATGAATACAGTTTATCACATTTAAGACTTCTCTCTTACAATTAGAACTCAGCATTGTCCTCAATGTTGAATCCTAAGATGAGAGAAACACTACAAACAATTAAAATCAAACAAATTTACAATTTAAGAGTTTTAAATATCATTTAAGGGTCACAATTAAATTCAAACAACATGTTATCACAATTTCAATTGATTCATTATACTAGAGTGTAAAATGTACATGCATTTTTTGCAATGGATAACAAAACAAATTCCAATTAATCTTGCTAAGTATTATGTTAGTCGGTGATTCCAGCTAGTGAAAACATTTTAACACAAATTAAAATTGAATTAAAGTTCAAAAAATCAGTAAATTCCCCCCACACTTAGTTTCATGCAGTGGCATAGTTAAAATAATATCTAAAAATCATGATGCAATAATTTCAATAGTAACCAAATGAGTAGAATAAAGTGAAAAATTCAAAGCAATGACTCCCTGATTAAGGGATATTTTGTCACAACCTAACCCATCATGCCCCGCCTGGCCAGCGGAAGGACGAGCCACAACTACCCCAAGCCCACCTTCATAGGCCAGGATCTGGCTACAAGCACCAAGAATGCATAACTAACAAGGGGGGACTTTTCTTAATGTGCTTATACCCACACACCTATTTTTGACGCTTTCGCAGTTGGGGCATACATGGCCGTAGAGATGCACGTTTCTTGCTCTGCATTCCCGCTTTCCAAAGGTGAGCGACCTCTACCACTGTGGATGGTGATGTTGGCTCCTTGATCGAAATGAGATGATGAGATGTCAGTTCCTCCTTCCATGGATTCCTCGCTGGTGCTCGTTGCTTAGTCCGGGTCTCCCTCATAAATTTGAGTCGTGTTTATAAAACTTGTTCTTAGTGTCATCTCTTTGTGAACTCTAGTTAATTACGTTGCTTCTGTCTCAACGGGGCAGTAACCTTTCATCGGAGTAGATGGTAACGTCAGGCATGTATGGGCATCTCTGGGTGCTGGGTGTGTTGGTCACTTGTAAATTCTTTCTCTTTGGAGGGAATCTCATACGAGGCATATCTGGCACGGAACCCAAGGCATATCGTGTCAGCCACGAGGTCATTGACGTCGAGGGTGTAGGTCTTCTGAGGCTTTTTACCTCAAACATCCCACATTTATTGCATAGGGTAAGTATTGTGACCAAGACACAAGTTTAAGGTCATGTGGAGACAGAATGGTTGATCAAAACACCCCATAGAGGAGGATCAAGGAGGTATATCCCTAAAAGAGAAGATGCCACACCTAGATAGTTTACCAATGGATCATAATTCCTTATGGAGGTGGATCCAGAGTTGTGGATCAGAACACCCCATGGAGGTGGATCTGGAAGGTGCGTCCCTAAGAGGGAAGATGTCACACCTAGATAGTTTACCAATGTTGGGATTGAACCTCAAGGAGGAATCCTACATACCATGTTTAGAAGATATGGATCAAAACCCTCGTAGTTCGATGTCGTAGTTTAAGGTCATGTGATAAGACCGATCCATGCAATTTAACGTCATGTGGTAAGGATGCTTGTGTCGCGAAAGGATCATTGTCATGAACTGGTCCGGATACCCTGGTACCCAAATACTTGAGCCAACACCGACATGACCCAAAGAGCGTTCTCGATCCCCACGGGTTAGAGACTAGTACCTGGCATCACACAAGATAAAATTGGGAACGATTTTTCCATACATCATATGAAGAAATAGAAACAAATCAGTATGCTCAAAAAGAAACTCCACAGGGAGAACAATACCATAAGTCAAACAGGTATAACAAAACCCAAATAATACATCACAAAGTACCAGAAAGATAAGATAAGCATCCCAAGTCCCAACGGATGCAACACTCAAAGACCAGAAGATCAACAACAACTGCCACCTCCAAGTGGCGTTTTCCCCTTTCTCAAACCTGGTAGGAGGAAGTATACAAATGCCTGAAGGCAAAGGTAGGGTGTGAGCTAAAAGGCCAGTAGGGTCTCACCAAGTGTTCCATAATAAGATGTCGTAATAAATAAACCTAATCATGCTTTCAATTCCAAATAAAACAAGTATGACAGTACATTTTCATATTTAAAATAAAACATGATTTTAATTTCAAATGATGAAAAACATTTCAAACATGGCTTAAATAAACACTTTATATAAATCATTAGGCATGAGAAAAAGTAGTTTCGCAAACAATGACATGTATATAATCAAAACAATCACAACAAACAACATGGTAATTTTCCAAGATGTACGATAGTTTCTAGTTATGAGATCTTCACAAACTTAAATCTATGATCACGACGATGTCACTACTACAAAACATGTCCTTAATAGCGCTAAAAATGGCCTTTACTAGTGTTAGAGAAGTGCTAACTACTGGAGCATGATTAAAAGCCCTATGATTTCATTAGTGCTAAAAAAGCGCTGATAAATGAGTCATTTGTCAGTACTTAAAAACACTGATAGGACCCCTTTATCAATGCATTTAGTAGCGCCAATAAAGGGGCATACTACAACGCGTTGTAACAACACACTACAGCACCAGAAACAACATCAAAAGTAAGTACCAATACATAATTTAAATGAAATAAAATTGACAACCCAAATATAATAAAAAAACACTATATTATAGGCATTTCAAACATTGATTTATACAATTACATGAGTAAGTAGCAATTATCACATACATTCAAAAACATCAATGTTTCTTTGTCTTTTTCCCATGACACCGACTCATGTCATTGCCAAACAAATCACCCCTGCTCAAGAAAAAGAACGCACCTATATAGGAAAACAATTCTTATGTTAGTAATAATATAAAGAAATAAATTAAACAAAAGGTGTTGATTTTAAACTAAACTTTGAGTCATACCAGGAACAATGTGTATCAGATTAAGTTGCGGTTGATTCTTGAACGCCACACCATTTCATGTTCATTATCAAGCATTATCTCTATGAAAATTAACTAATTAAGTAAAATATAAAAATGATGAAGAAATTAATTAAGTAATAGCAGCTAGAATGATGAGAAAACAATCTAGGCTTGTTTTCTCAGTTTTGACGATGTGACGCACATTTTAAACTAAAATGACACGTATTAAATAAAAAGATGCACTTTGAGTCATACTAATCACACTGTGCATCGAATTGAGGTACGACTAATTCCTACACGTCCCAAATTACTTATGGATCATTTTACTTAAGTATAAAAACAATCCTAGTATGTTTTCTTAGTTTTGAGTATGTCACTTCTCCTTTTTATTAAAATGTCATTTTAAACTGAAAACACGCACTTTGAGTCATACCGGTCATATTGTGTGTTGGTTTGATGTGAAAATGATTCATACAGGTCACAAATTACTTATGAATCATTTTTATAAATTATCAATACAATCCAAGCATGTTTTCTTAGTTTTTAGTGAGTTACACTTTTTGAACTAAAATGTCAATTTTAAACTCATAACGGACACATTGAGTCATACCGGGCACATCGTGTATCGAATTGAGGTGTGACTAATTCCTACACATCACAAATGATTTATGGATCATTGTCCTTAAGTATAAAAACAATATGAATGTGTTTGATTCATTTTAAGCATGTCAATTTTCCTTTTTACTAAAATTAATATCAATTTTAAATTAAAAGATGCACTTGGAGTTATACCGGTCACACCGTGCATCGGATTGAGGTATGACTGATTCATACATGTCCCAAATTACTTATGGATTATTGTACTAATGTACCAAAACTATCTAAATGTGTTTTTATAGTTTTGAGTACGTCACTTGTATTTTTTACTAAAATGTCATTTTAAACTTTAAACACACACTGTGAGTCATATCAGTCACATCGTGTGTCGATTTGACATGAGAATGATTCATACACATCAAAAATGACTTATGAATCATTTTACTAGATTATCTAGACAATCCAAGTGCATTTTTTTGGTTTTTAGTTAGTGAATTTTTTTGAACTAAAATGTTAATTTTAAATTGATAAGAGACACTTTGAGTCATATCAGGAACATCGTGCATCAGATTGAGGTTTAGATAATTCCTACACATCAAAAATGACTTATGGATCATTTTACTAAAGTTTGAAAAAAAATTACAAATGTGTTTGCTCGGTTTTGAATATGTCAGTTGTCTTTTTTACTAAAATTAATGTTAATTTTAAATAAAAAGATGCACTTGGAGTCATACTGGTCACACCGTGTGTTGGATTGAGGTGAGAATGATTCCTACACATCTCAAATGATTTATTTTTCATTTTCATAAAGTATCAAAATAATTCGAATGCATTTTCTCAGTTTTGAGTATGCCACTTTTTTTTTTACTAAAATATCATTTTAAACTGGAAACATGCACTTTAAGTCATATCAGTTACATTGTGTGTTGGTTTGATATGATATTGATTCCTACACATAAAAAATAACTTATGAATCATTTTCATAAATTACCAAGACAATTCAAGCATGTCTTCTCAATGTTCAATGAGTGACACTTTTTGAACTAAAATGTCAATTTTAAACTGACAACAGATACTTTGAGTCATACTAGGAACATCGTGTATCAGATCGAGGTGAGGATGATTCCTACACATCAAAAATGAATTATGGATCATTTTACTAAAGTATCAAAACAATACGAATGCATTTTCATGACTTTGAGTATGTCAGTTGTCTTTTTTACTAAAATTAATGTTAATTTTAAATAAAAAGACGCACTTGGAGTCATACCAATCACACCATGCATCAAATTAAGGTGTGGTAGATTTCTATACATATCAAAATACTTATGGACTATTTTCCTAAAGTATAAAAAAATACGAATGTGTTTCCTCAATTTTGATTATGCCACTTGTCTTTTTTACTAAAATGTTATTTTAAACTGGAAACACGCACTGTGAGTCATACCGTACACATCATGTGTCAGTTTAACATGAAACTAATTCCTACACGTCACAAATGACTTATGAATCATTTCCCTAAATTATCAATACAATATGTGTGTGTTTACTCGATTTTTAGTGAGTGACACTTTTTGAACTAAAATGTCAATTTTAAACTGATAACAGACACTTTGAGTCATATCGGGCACATCGTGTATCGAATTGAGGTGAGGTTGATTCCTACATATCAAAAATGAATTATGAATCATTTTCCTAAAGTATCAAAACAATCTGAATGTGTTTGTTTGTTTTTGAGTATATCAGCTATCTTTTTTACTAAAATTAATGTCAATTTTAAATAAAAAGACGCACTTTGAGTCATACTGATCACACTATGTGTCGAATTGAGGCGTGGATGATTCATACACATCACAAAGTATCAGAACAATATGAACTGCCAATCTTACCATGCTTTCTATTTCCTTTTTTTGTCGAAATGCCAACACTGCATATTGTGTCGATGTTCTTAGCTGAAATTCGGTTAAGAACATCGACTTGATATACAGTGTTGGCAGTTTGATAATGAAATGAAATGGAAAGCATGGAACATTGGTAGAAAGGAAAATTTTATCTATTTTTTATCTTGTTGCATATAGTTGAAAGAAAAATATGACTTTCCAAAAGATATGTGAAAAAACTAAATAAGTATTAGATAAAAATGATAAGGAAATTAACTTACAAATAGTAGAAAAAATGATGAAAAAATTAATTAAAAAATTAGTAGTAATTCACCATTTCATGATGTTTGTATACATTCCTGACACATTTCCTTGTTGTCATTATCTCAGTTGCATCCTCAAATTCCAATCTCTCACAAGTATGAGTAGCTTCGAACAAACCACCCCAACTATAACAAAAGAATCTACATGTATAAGAAAATAATTCTTATGGGAGTAATACTAAAAAGAAATAAATTAAACATAAATATGAAATAATACATTAATTATATGGACAATGATTTTACTGTGTAAACATCAAGATTACCCATGTGATTGAGTAGAGGCAACATCGTTGCTCTTACTGCAAAGGCAGTGAAGAGAACTTGAAAGAAAGTGATAAATGTCAACACTGTAAAATTGGTAACATCATCATATGAAGAAGAAATTATATGAATGAGTAGTCAAATATTTAATTTATATTATATTGATTCAGTAGAGAACAAATAATATTATGAGTAAAAACATAGTATATTAAAAAAACATTTTTACCTTATCATTGAACTCTCTTTCTTTTTTTAAAGGTTTTAGGGATTTGGATCCTCTATCTAGAATCTGAATTCCCTCTTTATGCTCCCATATAACGTACAATACATTGTCTATATTGGGACTGACATGAACTGATTATGATCTCTCAATAAAAGAGTCATCCTCGATTTAATTTTCATATGACCTGAAAGTTGTTTTAGTCGTCAACAGGACAATCAACCAATTATTATTTGTTGGATCTGAGACATAAAATACATGCATTTCTTGTGATTCCAATATGAATGACTCATCTTTTTTCCCTTAAAAATTGAACTTCACCTTCAGGAAGACCATTTTATCACCTTTCACTACAATCCTATTGCCAACCCATTTGAAACGGAAAATCAAAACTTGAAATGTTGTATAATCCAACTCATATATCTATTAAATAATGAAAAAATATAACATATTTGCATAAATTAGATTTCTATCTTTGGAACTAGATATGTGAATTACTTCCGCCACAATTGTCACTCCACTATTTTGCATCGTACTGTAGTCATTGTGTTCTTTTGTATAGAAGGTATAACCATTGATTACAAAACTAGTGTAAAATATAACATTTGCATTCAGTCCTCTAGATATCCATCGAAGTCGTTCGACAATTGAATTTGGATTTTCAGATAATTACTTATAAATTTGATCTTGGAACCATCCTATAAACTGTTGATTATGTGTATTTGATATCCATTTGTCAACCCTTGATGGATTCAAATCTCTGAGAATTAATGTGTGGGTTTCAACGTATGGATCAAAATATTCTCTATTATGTAAAATGTAAAGGTGTGCTTGCTCCCACTATGTGAAGGTAATTATAACAACATCTCTTCTGAAAATCCCTTCGCCCATAATGCATCAACTGTGACGAGACTTTGGGAGACCGATGTTATCAACATCTGATAGTAATCGGTATAGAATTCAACAGATTCTTCAACAATATACCATTCTAAATCACAAACTTCTGTACGAATTCAATTCCTAACACAACCTTTCAAAATCTTTATATACCATTCAGTGGGGTACATCTATCTTTAATGGGTAGGACCACATAGTTGAACCTCTCTAATCAAGTGAATCATCAGGTAGACCATTATATCAAATAATGATGGTGGGAAGAACATCTCTAATTCACATAATATGTCTACAACCTCTTTATTCATGATTGGAAACTTCGACAGGTCTATAACTTTACTGCATATGGCTTTGAAAGCAGAGACTAGTTAATGTATGCCATAAATTCACAGGAAGAATGTAATGGAAAGAAACAAGTATCAAATCTTGAATCAAAACATGATAGTCGTGTGATTTTAGTTCTCGTAGCTTCAAATTATTCATTGAAATGACATTGTTGATATTTTATGAATACCCCTATGGAACTTTTAAACAATTAAGGAAAATAAAAAATTGTAATTTTTTCTGTCTGGATAGAGTGTAAGTTACTGGAGAAAAAAAATTATGCCATTTACCCTTCACTGGTGCCAACTCTTCCCTTACCTCCATGTCAATCATGTTCAACCTAGCCTTGATGCCATATTTTGTTTTTCTAAGAACATTTAGTAATGTTCCAATAACACTATCAAATACTTTTTTTTCTACACACATGACATCAAGAAAATGTCTAACGTACAAACAATTCCAATACAGTAATTCAAGGAAAATTGATCTCTTCTTCCAACATGATTTCGTAAGGTTTTTAAAAAATGGTTCACCGAAAACAATGTCATTATAGTTTACTTTATCAAATAGTTGATCACCTGTTAGTATAGATGGCGTTGTACCTTGTTCGATATTTTCATTGAATGTTGTCATCCAGGATCAGTATTTATGTCATCGAAGTAAAAATTTCCAATGTCCTAAAAACACAATATTCAAGGAATGTTTCAACCAAACTGAGTGTGTGCATTCTTCACAAATGGGACACCCCGATATTCCTTTAATGTTATAACCTGATAAATTTCCATAAGTAGTAAAGTCATTTATCATCCCTTAAAATATGGTTCTCAATGTGAATTCTTCACTTCTATGAACATCATACATTTTAATAGTTGTATCCCACGTCAATTTTAGATCTTTAATCAATGGATTCAAGTAGACATCAATATCATTACTGGGTTTCTTTGGTCTAGATATAAGCAAAGAAAATATAATGTATTTACACTTCATGCATAACCACGATGACGAGTTATAATTTACCAACATGATGACCCATGTACTGTGATTACTACTCTACACACCAAAAGGATTGATTTCATCTATCGATAACGTAAGATGAAAGTTTCTCAGCTCATTTCCAAATTCAGGATACTCATAATCAATTATCTTCCACTAAGAAGAATTTGTTGGATAACGTAGGTTCCCATATTTAATTCTTGTATATGCATGTCATGTCAATTGTCTCGTGATTTCCTAGAATCTATATAATCTTCTAAACTATGAAATAATAGGAAATCATCATACATCTTTCAAAGAAATTGATTCATTTTTCTTATATTGATTTGTTCCACACTTAGGAGATTTTATGAGTGATTCGTGGTCCTTGTGAAACAATATGTAATCATTTGGACAAAAATGTATTTTTTAGAGATTATTCCCATTGAACATAACATTTGTTTAAAATAACATGATTGATATGGAAGTTCATTTTCTTATGGCAGCATATCATCCAGGAGACCAAGTAAATCTATAAAGCTGGTGTTGCTCCATCCATTACCAACTTTCAAATTATATAACTTCAATATAGCTAACAATGTTGTGTATTTAATACAACCGGTGTATAATGGTCTCTTAGCACAACTATTTAACTTCCCAAACAACTTTGGACAATCACAATGGTCATCTTCAATTATCATTGTCATTTCTTCCATGTGATCTCCATCATCATTTACACCGGTATTCATATCAAATCATCCATAAACCGCAATATCATCCCAATCGGTGTGCACATTCAGTTTTCCCCGTGTTTAGTCCAATATTTATAGCTCTGGTCTATTTTGTGACAAATAAAATGTTCTTATAACTTTTTTGGACTATTTTTTCTTAAATAACAACAATGTAAACATGAAAAGGGATTTGAGAAGGGCTGTATGCATGCTTTATTGCAAACTTGATGAAATCTTTAACTCCGTCTTTAAAATATTTTGTCAAATGATTAGAGTTCATCCATTTTCGATTCATATCCATCCTTTTAAGTTCATAAAATATTCATTTTGTACAATAAATAAATAAATACACATAAGATATTCCTTATTAAAGGTGAAAGTTATAGATAATTCTAATAAGGGGAACCCAACATTTGATTGTTTCAAAAAAAATTAGTATGCTTCGAAGGAAATGGGTAATTGAATTTAATAAAATAATTAATCCACTATGGTAGACGTTATCCTCTGAATTCATACAAAAGTGAAAGTTATAAATAACTGTCATCCCCATCAACTTCATCTTCTGAACATTTATTATTGCATTTTGTTGCTTGAACTACTCTAAACAGTAGTCACCTATCGGATGATTACTACTCAGGGTAGTTCAAAAAACATAAAATAGATGGGGGGTGGTTCTCAAGAAAAAATTGTAATAATAACTGTTCAGGAGATGAAGTTGATGAAGATGAAAATTGTAATCCATTGTGTTCTCTATAAGGGTTAATGCCTCCCATTTGTGTGAATTACACCATTTGAACTAGTTATTAACTCATGGACTATTGAAGGTGATATTTTGGGGGAATACACATTATTGTTTGTGATTTAAGGGGTCTCGGTGGGGACATGTTATTATATATGAATCCTTAAGGATTCTATTAATTTTATATTTATAGTATAAATCACACTCTTAATACTTTCAATCCTCTAACTAAGACTAGTCTTGCCTCTATCAAAATGAGTCGTCAAGTCTTTCTTAAATCCCCTAAACAAATGAAAATATAATATTGGTAATTAAGGAGTAATAAGAAACCCAAATATTATAAACAAGAATAATAAACTCTAATTCCGTCAACTATAAGATATAAAAATGTATTGATAAAACATTTTAATAATTAAAGATTTATTCCATATACATGGATGGCAATCAGAGATTCCTAGGGGTGGAACCAATACATGTAGACCTAAAATGATGAATACTTAAAAATATTTTCTAATAATTATTCCAACATATATAGAATTTGAAAACCTCCATTGTATTTTTTTGGAACAAGTGATGTAATAACCTAAGAAATTATTACATTTAATATTAATGGTATATCAAATATCATTAATCTCCATAACTTCACTTAATAAATATTTTCACCTTAATAACTGATATTTTATTGAATGAAGATACTTATAGACTCTGTAAATATTATAGGGTTCTTGAATATGTCTCTTTAAAACCATACTCATGAAGAATAACATATAATAATAAAATGAAATATTATTTATAAAAATAAATAAATCAATACAACCAAATAGAAAATATAAAAAATCAGTCACATTATATAATGGATCAATATTAAATGTGGAGAAAGTCAAAAATAATATACATGTAAATAGTAGTAAATGAAGCATATGTAATCTTGAAAAATTCCAAAACATCCCATGAGGTGACTCTGGGCATACTTGGGTTAGAACCACCTATAAGTGTGATGATGAGTTCCTATGTTTATAACCTACCAGAGACCCACAACTAGCCTACCTTGTTGGACTCCCATATGGACTTAGATACAAGTGGGGACCCATACAACCTAATTGGGACTACATTGTAACTATCTCTAACCCCTCACTAAGATGCATATGATCCCTATTATGATAGTAATAGGAGGTATGGTCGCCTTTTCAAAAAACATATCAACCGAAAATCAATAAAACCCAAACATGTCCATTCAAACATCCTTCCAACACCCATCAATACGATCTCTGTATTTAAAAGAAAAAAATCTTACCTCATTAAAACTAATATAGGAAGCTTCCATAGATGGTGATAACTTTTTATAAAAATCATTTCATGGTACCAACAAGTCCATAACACTTGATACTACTACTAATTTTCAAATAAAAACTTATCTATTTCAATATTATTCAAAATAATAAAGTGATGATTAAAGTAATTTAAAACACGCACACGTTAATATTCTCTCTTGGAATGCATTTTTGAAACCAAGAAAAAAAATCGTCTTCTTTATTGAATGAATCTTATCTATATTTCATATGACTACATACTTACATATATACATGACATAATGTGTTCATATATATATATATAGACACACACACACGTATATTTCAAAATGCATATATATATGGATGTTCATATAGGATATCAAGAAAAAAACAAAGAGATAAAATTCAGAACATAAAATAAAAATATCCATGTAATACCACTGAAGCTTCAAAATAGAAAAAACCTAAACAAATCACACCTCAACTTTAAGAAATCATTACATGAAATGCATTTCGATTTATTAAATAAAAACCGTGGGTGATATTTTAACAAACATTTTGTGTGCATTATTTCCTTGGAAGGAAGTTCAAAACATTTAAACTTAATGTGCTATAAGGATGAAATTGGTGTGTGGAATTATTAATATGCTACAAGGAAGAAATAAAAGCCCTTAAAAGGGTCAATACAAACTCAAAATCATAAAAACCCCCAATTAGAAATTAATTTTAGAAGGGAAAGCAGGGATGGATAAGGAATAACAAGAGATAATGGATAAAAAAATGCAAAAAGATATCGTCAAACAAGCAATCAACGAGTGAGGAGGAGGATAAAATAACATACCTTGGATTGAAACTTTGAATCGTCCAAGAGAAAGTAGAGATATCACCAAACCTTGGATTCATTCGAGCCTTGGATTTGTTCAACCCTTGAATCGTTCGAGCCTTGGATTTGAGCCTTGGAATTGTTCGATCCTTGATTTGAGTTTGGATTCAACAAGGAGGAGCACCGATAGTAGGTGGCTTCCACAGAATGCTTTGGACACCGTGATTGGTTCGCCACTGGTTAGAGTTCTTTAAATAGACCGGGGACACTTTTATCAGTGCTTCAAAAAAAGCATCGATAAAGATCTCTTTTATCAGTTCTAAATTAATAAGTATTGATAAAAGAAATCTACACCACTGCTAAAAAGGTACTGTTAAAATCAATCTTTATCAGTGATTTTTTTAGCAGTGATAAAGATAGAGCTTTATCAGTGCTAAAAAAACACAAATGAAATCCATCTATATCAGTGTTAAAACTTTAGCGCTGATAAATGATTTATAATTATAATTATAAATATATTTTTTAAAATATATTTATATAATTATACATATATTTAATAAATATATATAAATATAAATATTATAAATATATTCATTATTTAAATATATTTATTATAATTTTATAATTATCTAAATATATAAGTAATTATTTATAATTATATAAATAATTTTTTAAAAAATATTTATATATTTATATATTTATATCATTATATATATTTATATCATTATATATATTTATATAATTATATATATATATTTAATAAATATAAATAAATATAAATATAAATATAGTAAATATATTCATCATTTAAATAAATTTATTATAATTTTATAATTATTTAAATATATATAATTATTTCTTTATAATTATATAAATAGTTTTACAAAAATAATATTTATTTATTTATAATTATAAATATATAAATGTATAAATACAGTACATATAAATTTATAAATGTATTTATTTATAAATATTTTTTTACAAATATTTTTTTAACATTATTAATGAATATATAATCTTAAATGCATGCATGTTAAAAATAAATGAAATTAAATAATTTAAAATGAGTACACTTTAACAATATTGAAAAAATAGATAAGTTTTATTAATTAAATATAAATTATTAAAAAAATATAGATATATATTGAAATAAAGTTGAATACATATTGAAAATATTAAAACATAGTAAATACAGATATATATATATATAATAAAAAATGATTAAATTCCCAAAAAATAAAAAAAAAATATTAAAAATGAATTAATACATAACTGTAATAATATTAAAAATAAATAAATAAAATTCACTGATTAAATACAGAATATGTATTAAATGTATTGTGTTATAATGAAATTCTAAAATGAATACTAAAATTTGAATAAATTACATAAATATTAAGCGTATGTGTTTTTATATAAGATTTCATTAATTATGTAAATATTTGTGTGTGCATTAAATGCATTAATTACGTATATATATGTAAAATCAATGTAACACACGTTTGATATGTGTTAAATTGAAAAATAAAATGGCATTCAATTATATCCATTACTTGATTCAATTGGTCAATATTTTTAATTAATGTTAATTTTTAATTATAAGTCATTCTTCACTAAATATATGACTTATTTAATGTAAAACATCAATATTTTGTATTATATAAATAATATTTTAGAATATATATATGAATATATTTCTATAATAAATGTATTAATGAATAATTATGTATAAAAACCATTAAAAGTGAATAAGATGTTAATATGTTTTTAATTATTACATTTTATTTGTTTTTTATATTTATATTTAATATATATCATTTATTACTATTTATAATTATTATATATATATTAAACACATTTATTTTTTTATTAATAATTGCTTCATTAATAAATTTCTTAATAATTATGTAATTTATTTATTTTTGTTTTTTGTTTAATTATCATAATTTGTCATTTTTAATTTTTTTGTTCAATTATTACAATTTATTCATTTTTTATTTTTTTGTTTAATTATTACATTTTTTTTCATTTTATATATCTATATTTAATAAATTATTTGTTAATATTTATAATATATATATATATGTTTGTATATGTATATTAAATTTATTAATGATTATTTAATTAATAATTTTTTTAATATTTTTCTTAATTTACTATTTTTTTAATTTTTATTTGTTTTATTATTTCATTTTATTAATTTTATATATCAATATATTTAATATATACTATTTATTAGTATTTATAATATATATATATATATATATTAAATTTATTCATTTTTATCAATAATTATTTAATTAATAACAAATTTAATTCATTTTTAATTTACTCATTTTTAGTTTTTATTTGTTTAATTATTTCATTTTATTTTGGTCCTTTATCAATGTTAAAAAAGCGCTGATAAAGAATACCCTTTATGAGTACTAAAAATAAAGCACTGATAAAGGGTACCCTTTATCAGCGCTAAAAAAAGCACTGATAAAGGGTAGCCTTTATCAGTGCTAAAAAAGCATTGAAAAAGGGTAGCGTTTATCAATGCTAACAAAATACCGATAAACGGTCTCTTTTATCACCATTTTTTTAGCGACGATAAAGACCAACACTGTTAAAGGCCTGCTTTTTAGTAGTGTGTATACACACGTCTCTCAGGCTCAGGCCAAATAGGACGACACATCAATATCCCACTGGGGATAAGATCCGCCAAACTATATTTTTGTTAGAGTTGTAAAGCGTCAATCCATTGCTAGGGAATTACAATCCCAACGTGTTTTTACCAAATAACTTACTAACAACTGAGGCTCACATGTGCTCAATCAATTAATAAATAATTAGCAAATATTTTTAAAATAGTTACAGATGCAATTACCCCATTTCCAATTTCAATATGCCATTTTCATTCCAAAACCAAACATAGGTTTTCATTTCATCAATTCACGCCTTTTCAAATAAAAGAAACCATAGGTTTTCATCATTTTAATTTATGCCATTTTCCAAAAAAAAGTAATCGATTCAAATCATTTCACAATTTTCATCAATTTCAACTTACGCCCCAAATTTTAATTCCATCAGAATTGGGGTTTTTTCCCAAAATCCATACCACGACATTTCAATCTCCAATTCACATCAATTGAATTTTCATAATTCAATTTGAAAGCAATTTCAAACAACAAGAAAATCAATGTTTAATCAACCGGTCATCTTAAATGGAACCACCTACCTTTTTCATGAAAACACGATGCCCGCAACGAAACCTGCCAATAAGAATGAGGGCACATAAGATCTAGGAACTCAACCTAGAAACAAGATTGAACAACATGGAGTTTAGATCCATCAATCCCAAGATGATCCATCAAACTCTAAGGAGGAAAAAAGAAATAGATGGAATCTAAAGAGGAAAAGAGAAATAGATGGAGATATAGGGAGACCGCTTACCTGAAGAGACACACCATAACCACAACAATGATCAATTGTTAAACGAAATGATCTGGAAGGGTTGAAGGGATCCAAAATCACCTAGATATGGATTTAGGTTGAGAGCAAGGAAAACCTAGAGGAAGGGGAATAAAACTTTCAGCTGAGTTTCCTGTTTAAAACCAACATTCGGGACTTTACACGACGTGTAACCCGATTTCACGTCATGTAGTTTTAAATTCCCCGATACACCAAAAAAACACATCTTCTTTTGTTAAAAAACTGATTTTTAATTTATACATGATGTATAAAATGTGCACAACATATATCCTTTTACACTATGTAACAGTTTCAAAGTATATGTTGGGTGAATATTACACGTCATGTAATCACATTACACGGTGTGTAAATCCCCAACAGATTACATAACCTAAAGATTTTATGTGGAAAATTCCAACAAATCCATAAATTCACCATTACAGGAATCCTTCCAATTCCTTCTCAGCCCTACCCTAACAATGAAAAAGGAAAACCATAACAAATCTAAAAATGTACCTAATAGAAAAGTAACAAGATGTTATAGCCTCCCCACCATAGAAACTTTTTGTCCCTAAAATGCCTCTTAAGAAGATTCTATATCAAAAAGGTGAAGCCAATGCTCTCTCATCAGTGCCTCACATTCCCATGTCTCATGAGAATTAGAACTATGATGCCATAACACACGAACCAAAAGTATCATCCTCCCACGAAGTACCCTGGTCACATAATCAACAATCCCGACTGGATGCTCAATCATAGATAAATCAGGCTTAACATCGAGATCACTCTAGCTCGAAACATGAGATATATCAGAAAGATATTTTCGCAGCTACGATACATGGAACACATCATGTATCGACGTCAACTATGGCAGAAGTGATAAATAGTAAGACACTTTACCACATGCTCAACAACTTCAAAATGTCCCACAAAATGAGGATCAAGATTCTCTTGCCTCCCAAGTCATTGATGACCCAAATGAGGTGAAACTTCCAAGAACACCCGATCACCATCTTAAAATTCCAACGGTCTATGATGATGATCAATATGAGATTTATACCAGATCTATGCTGCCAACATCCCCTAAAGAACCAACTAAACCTTTTTCTTCATCTCTTGAACTAAGCTTGGTCTAACCAAATAACTTTCACTGATCTCTGACTAACAGAAAAGAGATTTACACAGCCTGCCATACAAGGACTCAAAATGATCCATTTTGATCATGGACTTATAACTGTTGTTATAGGAAAACTCAACCAGCCCCAAATGGTCATTCCAAGCTCCACCAAATTCAAGGATGTAGGCACGAAGCATATCCTCAAGAATCTGTATAGCCCTCTCAATCTAGCCATCCATCTGTGGATAGTAGGTCGTACTTAAACGAACTTGATATCCCAGTGCCACCTGAAGGCCTATCCAAAAGCAAGAAGTAAAACAAGGATCCCTATTAGAGACTATAGCAGATAGAACTCCATGAAAATGAACAATCTCTCTCACGTAGAAATTTTCCAACTCCTCGACTTTGGTTGTATCCTGAATGGGTAAGAAGTGAGCTGATTTAGTCACCCTATCAATCACAACCCATACCACATTCTTATTTCTCTGGGTACATGGAAACCCAACCATGAATTCCATAGAGATCCAATCCCACTTCCAAGTTGGCACTGGAAGTGGCTGGAGAAAACCTGAAGGTCTCTGGTGCTCGGTCTTGACCTGTTGTCACATATAACAACAAGATACAAAATAAAAAATGTATCGTCTCATACCTGACCACTAGAATCATTGTCGCATATCATGGAACATTTTCATGGTTCCTGGGTGCACCGCCCAATAGGAATTATAGAAATCCTCCATCACATCTTTTCTCACCGGTAAAGGTACAACGTACCGGTTCAGAAACATAGAATACCCTCTGTGGATAAGAACCACATAGCAATGGTCTCCCCACTATAAATATAGTCTTTAATTCTGTGGAACTCATCATCAATCTTTTGTCCCTGAAGAATCATCTTGAGAAGAGCATATGTCAATTGAACACTAGCCAAGACAACCTTAACCCCTATTTATCAGACTCCAATATGCAACTGTGAAAAAAGAGTCATCAAGTACCACTCTTTTGATAATTCTTTCACTACTTTGTTCAAAAGTTCCCTTCTCAAAGTATCTGTGATAACATTCCCTTTAATCGGGGGATAAGTAATGTCAAAGTCAAAATATTGCAGGTATTCCACCCAACGCCTCTGGTAGAGATTCAAATATTTTTGACAGAATATGTAACTCAAGATTTTGCAGTTGGCAAACATGGTAAACCTTTCTCTAAAAAGGTAATGCTTCCAACTCTTAAGAACATGCATCATAGCTGCAAGTTTAAGGTCATGGGTTGGATAATTCTTCTTGTGTGGCTTAAGCTGCTGAGATCCATAGACAACGACATGATCACCCTATATAAGAACAAAACCCAAACCTGAACCTAATATGTCACAAAAGAACACATAACCCTACTCAAACTCTGGAATAGTCAACACTGACACAGTAGTCAAAATACATTCCATCTCAACAAAATAATTCCAACAATTTTCATCCCAAGAAAACTTTACTCTCTTCTGAGTTAGAGCAATCATCAGAGAATCCAACTTTAAGAAATCCTTTATGAAACGATGGTAATATCTAGATAAACCCAACAAACTCCGAATCTTGAAAAAAATTCGTGGTTTCCCCCATGTAATAAAAACTTTCACCTTATTAGGATCAACTGAGATACCATGTTCTGACACCACGTATTCCAATAACTTCACTTCCAAAATCCAAAAATTGTATTTTAATAGATTGACATAAAATCGATGATCTCTCACATTTCTAGAACCACCCTCATATAATTCACATGATCCTCCTCATACTTAGAGTAAATAAGGGTGTCATCTATAAATACTACCGCAATCGTATCAAGATACTCATGAAAAATCTTGTTCATCAAAGCCATAAAGACTTCAAGAGCATTTGTTAGACCAAATGACATGAAAAGATACCCATAACAGTCATACCTTCTCCAAAAGTTATATTATTTTATTCTCAACTAGTGATAACCAGATCAAAGATCAATATTTTAAAACCACTTCACCCCTTTAAAATGGTCAAATAGATCATCAATCCATGGTAACAGATACTTTCTCTTTATCATGAATCGATTGATTTTTTGGTAATGAAAAAGGGTGAAGTGACCCATAAGCTTTCTTAGAGAAGAGAACATGCACTGCCTAAGGTGACAAAGTTGAGTGTATAAAGCCTTTCTCTAAAAGATAATCCAACTAAGTCTTCAACTCTTTCATTTCGGCTATTGTCATGCAGTAAGAAGGAATATATACAAGTTGAATACCAGACACTAGATCAATAGAAAACTCAACCTCCCTTACTGGTGGAAAACTAGAAGAGTCTTAATGAAAAACATTAGAAAACTCAATGACAACTAGAGGGAGATTACCACTCAAATATTCCCACTCCAGATCAAAATCAAAAACTGATATCACTTTCCCCAACTCTGCATAAGAAGATCCGGTTCTACTCGACCTTAGATCCCATTCTCCATGGATGATACGACACACCCTATTAGATGTAGTAAAGGAGACACATCAAAGATAACAATCAATTAAGGCTTTATTTGCAATAAGTCAATCCATCTTGAATATAATGTCAAGAGGTTTCATGTTGAGAACTAAAAAAACCCAAGTAAGATCAATCTCTGATAAAGAGAACACGCAAGCAGGGAAATAAATACCCTGATCTCTCTTTGTTTCGAGGGGTGTAGAAATATCCATCACATAAGATAGAAGCTCCATATGAAGATTTATTAGACTCACAATACGATTTGATATAAAATAATGAGATTCACCATTGAGTGAAGAAGCTTCTTTCCAAATTCCTACAGCTGAAACCCCTTAGACATTGAAGCATATGATTTCACCATAGTACTTTTTGGTGTTGATGACCCCGTGCCACTATGTGGAGAAGAATAAACATGACAGAACTTCTTCAAGTGACCTGAGCATCCATAGGAACAACATATCTTGGGTGCCTCAGTGCAAACCCATTTTGAGTGCCCAAACTTTCCACTAGTATCAAATCAAAGGGACTCTACCAGGAATTACAGGAGGTCTAGAAGAACCCTGTTGTCGAGAAACAACATGAGACTCATCACAATTTATCTTCCCTTTATGGGAACTCACAAAACTACCACTAGGATAAAGAGGAACCCCCTTCAACCCTGACTTACCAGCTAGGTCAAGCTCAACCATCAACACCCTATCCAACACGTTAGTATAGGAAAAGAGTTTCAACAAGAAAACATGAGAAAAAATATTATATCAAAGTCTCATATCAAACCACCAAGTCTTTATATTCTCATTCGATACAATATTAGTTGAAAAATACACAAGCTCAACAAAGCGATTTGCATATTTAGTCACAGTTCTATCAGCCTGCTCGAGTTTGAAAAACTCTATAGCCTTAGCCAACACCATAGAATCTAGATAGAACTAGTCAATGAGAAGAACTTTAAATTCCTTCCACTCTAAACCCTCATGCTTCTTCACTGTCACCATCATGTACCACCATTTCCTAATAAGTCTCTCAAGTTTCAAGGTAGCACACTCCACCTTAATAGATTCGGGTGTTTCCAAGAAATTAAAGAGAATATCAATTTTTCTCAACCAGTCCTTAGCCTCTTGAGGATCATTAAAGCCAAGGAAAGAAGGTGAATTATGATAAAGTACATCTTAAGAATGACTCTGAGATTCATCCCTCTAAGGTTCCATAGTTGGATCCTGAATGAGAATGGGTGTAGGTGCTTATCCCAAAGCTTGGACAACACACACAACAACCTCAACCAAATTTTGGTCCAAGGGAGGATTTGCTCGCTATGGTTCATTAGCTGCTTCATCCCGGATCCTATATGCATGTATTCTTGGAGGCATGATGCTACACAACATCAAAAAACAACATTGAAGATGTAAAAACGTTACATAGATCAATACTCAAACAAGAGAAATAAGTAAATTAATCTCATTGGATAGATAAACAAGATTTGGATTTTAATCTATCCAAATAAAAAGTAGGGAAAAGACTAGAAATAATACTTAAGATGTATTTCCCAGACCACCCCTGGTGACTTAAGTTTCGTTATGATGATAGTTGTCTAGGAACTCACTCACAACTACCTCCTAATACCTGACAATATTACAAACCGCATACTGAAATCAAGGCAAGATATTTAACATGCAGTCATGATATCAATTTGTCATGAACCATCCCAGATACCCTAGTATCCTAATACCTTGAGCTGACACTAACATGACTTGAAGGGAGTTCTTGATCCCCATGGGTTGGAAACTATCACCTGACATTACACAAAATAAAACTGGGAATGATTTTTCTGCATAACAGTGAAAGAAACAGAAACAAGTCAGTATGCAAAAAAGAAAACTCCATAGGGAGAACAATACTAGAAGTAAAAAAAGTATAAAAAACCTAAATAATACACCACAAAGTACTAGAAAGATAAGATAAATATTTCGAATCCCAACAAACACAACACTCCAAGACCAGAAGATAAAAAACAACTGCCACCTCCAAGTGGCACTTTCTCCTTGATCAAACCTAGTAGGAGGAAGTATACAAATGCCCGAAGTCAAAGATAGTGTGTGATATAAAAGTACAGTAGGGTCTCACCAAGTGTTCCATAATAATATTTTTATAATAAATAAACCAAATCATGATTTCAATTCTAAACAAAATAGGTATGGCGATACATTTGACTATTTAAAAAAAACCATGATTTTCATTTCAAATGATGAAAAACATTCCAAACATGGATTTAATAAACACTTTATATAAAATAGTTTATATAAATCATTAGGCATGAGAAAAAGTAATTTCACAAACAATGACATATATATAATCAAAATAATCACAACAATCAACATAGTCATCTTCCAAGAGGTACAATAGTTTCTAGTTATGCGATCCTCACACACTTAAATCTGTGATCATGGCGATGTGCACACATGCCCCTAGATCTTAGGCCGGATAGGACCCATAAATATCCCATTGGGGATAAGATCTTCCGAACTAGGTTTTTGTTAGAGTTGTGAACTTTCAATCCATTGTTAGGGCATTACTATCATAGCATGTTTTTCCCAAATAACTTACCAACTACCCAAGCTCACACATTCTCAATCAATCAACCAATAATGGGAAAATCATTTCAAAATAGTTACAAATGAAATTTCCCCATTTCTATTTTCAAGATTCCATTTTCATTCCAAAACCAAAAATAGGTTTTTATTCCATCAATTCATGACTTAAAACAAAACCAACCATAGGTTTTAATCATTTTAATTTAAGCCATTTTCTAATAAAATTAATCATTTAAAACCATTTCACAATTTCCATTAATTTCAACTTATGCACCAAATTCTAATTCCATTGGAATTGGGGTCCCCCCCCCCAAAATCCATACCATGGAATTTCAATATCCAATTTGCATCAATTGGGTTTTCATAATTCAATTTGAAATCAATTTTAAACAATAAGAAAATAAAGGTTTAATTAATTGTTTATCTTAAATGGAACCACCTAACTTTTTCATGAAAACAAAATGCCCCCAATGGAACCCGCCAACACGAACGAGGGTGTAGAAGATCAAGTAACTCAACCTAGAAACAAGATTCAACAACAGAGAGTTTAGATCCATCAATTCCAAGATGAACTATCAAACTCCAAGGAGGGAAAGAGAAATAGATGGAGAGATAGAAAGACTACTTACCCAGAGAGATTCACCACAACCACAACAACAATCAATCACTAAATGAAATGATCTATAAGGGTTAGAGGGATCCAAAATCGCTCGGGGATGGATTTAGGTTGAGATCAAGGAAAACCTAGAGGAAGGGGAATAAAATTTTCACCTGAGATGCCTATTTAAAATCGACAGTCTAGAATTTACATGACGTGTAACTCAATTTCATGTTGTGTAATTTTAAAGCCCCTGATATGCCAAAACACCCATTGCCTTTGATTAAAGACCCAAATTTTAATTTATACATGATGTGTAAACTGCACACAACATGTATCCTTTCATGCTATGTACCAATTTCGTGACATATTCTAGGCGATGATTACATGTCATGTAACCACATTACATGATGTATAAATCCCCAAAAGACTGCAAAACCCAAATATTTTATGCTGAAAATTCTAATAAATCTCTGACTTCACCATTATAGGTAGCCTCCCAATTCCTTCTCATCCCTACCCAGATAAAAAAAAGTAAAACCATGAAAATGATTAAAACGTACCTAACAAAAAGGTAATGGAATGTTACAAGCATTGATGGGGGATGGTGTGGGGCTTACGCATAGAAGTTTCCCATCACAAGAGGATTTCTCTTAGGGGGATGGTGTGGGGATTACATGTGGGAGATGCCTGAGATGGGTGTCACATCCGATGATTCGAAAAGATGGTGTGGTCCTTACGCATGGGAGTAACCCATGCGCTGCTAGGAGAAACATGGATGTGGTTGGGGATTATGCGTGGGAGCGGCCCATGAGATGCTAAGAGCAGGGATGACGTGGTTGGGGCTTACGCGTAAGAGCGACCCATGAGATTCCGGGAGTAGTAAGTACATGGTTGGGGATTATGTGTGGGAGCGACCCATTTCATCTTCCTCATGTATGGTCATGAGGGCATCCCATGTCCATTATATGGGGTGAGATTATAGTTTAACACCATGTGAAAGGACACGGTGCACGAGGCTTATACATGGAAGATTCCCATTATTTTTTCCTCATGTTAAGTCATGAGGGAATCCAACGTCCATTGCATAGGGTAAAATTATAGTTTAACGTCATGTGAAAGGATGTGGTGTTTGGGGATTATGCATTGATCTTCCCATTATTTCTTCCTCATGTCAGGTCATGAGGGCATCACGTGTCCATTACACATGGTAAAATTATAGTTTAACATCATGTGAAAGGATGTGGTGTGTGGGGATTATGAATTGAGCTTCCCGTTATTTCTTTATCATATCAGGTCATGAGGAAATCCTATGTCCATTTCATAGGGCGGGGTTACAGTTTAACATCATGTGAAAGGATGTGGTTTTTGGGGCTTATGCACTTAGCTGTCCATTCTATCTTTCTAATGTCAGGTCATGAGGGCATCTTGACTTGTTGATGGGTCGAGGTATATGATTGGGTCTTACACCTAATGAGGAGGCCCATGGTGGTGGTTTGGTGCTAATCTCATGATCATTACATGAGGCATCTTATGCTTGATGCATAAGGCATCTCATACCTCTCATATAAGGCATCTTATTCTTATCATATAGAGTATACTGAAGTTTAAAGTCATGTAGTGAGGACTAAGGGGGGTAGTCTCATGATGAGGCATCTTATGCTTGATTCATAAGGCATCTCATGTTTGTTACATGAGGCATCCTACATTTTTCATATAGAGTGTACTACAATTTAATGTCATGTAGTGAGGACTACTAGGAGGAAGATTCCAAGCAATGGATGGTTTGGGACTTATGCAAGAATGACCCTCTCTGGTTTAACCTGACATGGGAGTCGGGTGATGTGGTTTCAGAAGTTTCTTAAGAAAGGGTTTGACTCAAGGTACTCAGGGAATCCAAGATGAGAATCTTAACTAATGACATGGGAAAGGAACCAAGAGGATTCAATTGACTCAAGGAATTTTAGGAAATGTAGAGGAGTATCTCGAATCATGGTATTGCAGGGGTGGATGTTGGGGGTGGATGTCAGTATCTTGAAAAGTTTGTGGTGCGATTATCCATTTTTTCATGGGGGTCAGTGATGATAGCGAAGGGACCAGGTTGAAGGATGAGGACCACCACCTGTAACTAATCTTAAGTGAGGGTGTGGGGGTTCACCCCCCACATTATGGACCGGTGGGTGTAAAGGTAGAAGCTTCAAAAAATACAGGGCTTCAAAAAGCTCAAGGTCTCATGATGGTTGGGGATTTGCGGAGCTCGGGGTCTCATGAAGGTTGGGGATTCACAGAGCTCAGGTTCTCGCAAAGGTCCTTGACTTTCGTGAGAGTATGCTCAGTGAATGGAGGGACCCAACTAGGTTTGGAAAACACTATTTCACGAATCTTTAGAGCTTCATGAAAATTAGAGCTTTGTGAGGCACACCCATTTTTGAAGGATTACCCATGGTGAAATGAGGTACGTGAATTCGTGAAGCTCATTGGAGCTTCGCGAATTAAGACCACGATGTCGTAGCTCAGTGTCACTCCCCCCCCTTTTCATGAAGGCATGGGGGAAGTATTTATAGGGTGTGGATTTCATAATGATTGGAGGCTGCCTCAAAGCTCTATGAGCTTCGGGAATGGATGGGCTCCATGAGTGTGAATGTCACTATGAAAAAATTATTGTCAACCCTTCGCACGCTCACGAAGGGAGCTCCATGAACAAGACCTTTGCAAACCAGAACTCTGTGAGTAGAACTTCGTGAATGGATCTCCATGAACGGGACCTCCATGAACAAGACTCCATGAATGGGCCTTCGTCAACAGACCTCCACAAACTGTTTTCAGCATCCAGACTTCAAATGATCATAAATTCTAATCCGTAACTCTGTTTAGTCTCTACGATCAATCAAATCGAATCCTACGAAATGAGATACGCCCTTGTATCAAGTTACTTAGCGTTTTTCAAGGACCCAACCCCAGTTGCCCGAAGCTAATGCATTATTTGATTAAATTGGTATATAAACAAGGAATAAGAATCCCAAAGGACCGATCGGTTTAGTAGTCTTGAAGAAACTAGATACATACATGGAACCCATTTTATATTTTGAAAAGAAACAAAATATGATACATAACAAAAGCTAATAAACTGCATCCTTGAAAACTCAATAAATGATCTCTTCTTCTTAACTTGGAGAAGGAAAAACAAATGAAAGGGGTGAGCTCAAACTCCCAGTAAGGGTAAGCAATACAATGGAAGATATCATAACATAAACATTAGGCATGTTGAATACATAAAAACATGTGCCTTTAAAAAAAATTTGAACACATTATGGCAGGAATAAGAGCTGAGCAAGTAATGTCATAAATAAACATAATCATGGGTATTATACTAGTCGAATAACCACATAAACCATAAATTCTATTTTCATAATGAGGGACAACATAACCATACTGTCAAGGTCTCGTGCCAAGACCATAAATAATCATTTTTTCAAATCCTTGTGCCAAGACCGTAGTTTGTCTCATGAGACCTACCGATGCACCGAGAGGCTATAGCGAGCCCCACCCAACACTTACTATGTACAATGAATTCCTCATATGAAAGGGGTGAACATAATCAACATATAAATTCATATTGAAACTAATATATGAAATGTAAATAACATTCCACAATCATTGAACATAAACACTAACCATTTGGAATAATATGGTGGATGATATCAAAATAGATCATTCATAGTCAGAATAACCAAAAACCCTTCAAAAACATATTGTAGATGATATCATAATAGATAAACCTCAATTAAGTACAATATTCAACAAAGGATGTTGACATAGACATATATATTTATAAATGAGACCATCGAAAAATTCTTGAGAAAATAATCCTTAAACATTCCAAAGTGTCTCATGCCACCTTGAAACATTCAAATAATAAGCTCTTAGAATATCATGAGAAAAATGAAACTCTTGATATGATATACCAAAGGGTAGTACATACACCACAAAAAAATAAATAAGTGGTGAACAAGACATATATCTCATAAAAGTTAATGAGATATCAGAAAAATCCTTTTCACTTTTGAAAGAAGATTCATTTTGGAAAATCATTTATATTTGCCATGAAATCATATTTTAAACATTAATATCCCATAAAATAAAATACTAGGACATTGAAATTATATTTTAGGCATAAATGATGTCTCACTGAAGTGAAATCATGTAAAAAGAGTTCTTAAGATTCTTTATAAATAAAACATTTTAGAGCATTTTAAGGAAAGTAATAAAGAGAATTTTAAAGTGGAAAGGAACATTTGTTATCTTAAATCCAGAAATGATCCAAGATAAATTTTAATGATAAAATGAGTGTTTTTATAAAACTAATTGTGTCTTAAAATAGATTTTTGAGTACAATTGAAAATGGGTAAGAATTTGAAAATATCCCTTGAATCGGGTTTGTATTTTGGAAACAATTTTGAAAGTTCCTTTTAAAACATGTAACTATCCATAAAATAAGGAATGGTTCTGGTTGGTGAAAATATATGTAACACTAACAAAGAATTAATTAGGATTATATAATAATACACAAGAGTTTCATTGAGGTAATTAGACAATAAAAGTAACCCGAATGAGAATGGAGGTTCGGGTGGAAAAACCCTTACCAATTTGTAATCAATCTATTTGTATGCCCCAAAATTAATAATATTAAAATGATAAATTTAATACCATGAAAATAAACATATTCATGATATGTTACATCAATGTTCATTATACATACACCATACACAAGTATTAGTAGTGAATACGGGAAACCTCACAAAAATGGAAGTGAGATAAAGAAACCCTTTACCTTAAGTCCGAATGTGTTCCGCTCTTAAAATTAAGGTCCTGGAATATGAAATTAGACTTTTTAATAACTTATTTAAGAACCTATTATATGTGTATTTAGTTTATCATAATTATGTTTATGATCACGTTGTCGAGCGCGTCAAATTAGATGTTTATTTTTAACTAGAATTTCTGCAGTATAGCAGCAACCCTAGGTCGTCTCTCGACGGAGCCTTTGACCATTAATTCCAAAATGTGGTTCTGATTATGAAAGTAAAAAAGTGAAATGTGGTTTTATAATACTTGGCTTTAATGATTAAAGAACATAAATTAAAAGTATATTACTACTTAGAGAAACCGGTTGGAGAAATCGTGATCAACCCGGGTAAGTGTCCCTTAATGCTCAATCCATCATTGCTTTCAAGGGAAAGGGAAGGATAATTAATTCCTTGATTTTATAAATACTGAAACTAGTAATGGTATGTGAGTTATTACTAAGTTACCACCTAGGATTTGATCAATCAATGATATTGATTATCAGCAACCGCTAAAAATCAATAAAATGAATCGATGTAAAAACGGAACTCAATTAAGGCATCAAATCAACAATGTGATGAGGTGAACAGATTTGTGTCATTGATAAAAATATTCCAAAAGACAAGAAAATTAATATTCATAGGTTCAAGATCCTGGATTTTATCAACCGACACAATCCATTTTCACACTCATGAAAGGGAGGGGTGAGAAAAGAGACAACCACACTCAAATCATCACAAGATCCAGGTTATGCATGGAAGCATGTGGATTCTTGTTACTTTGATTTGTATTTGATCATACCGGAATAAACAAAAATTTAGAAGGTATAAATGAATAACAATTGACAAAAAACCTATAAATCAATTAACTTATGAAGATTACAAGTGTGGAGCTCGAGATTACAACAAGGAACACCCCCCCCCCCCAAATTGATTATTAAGAGGTTTAGAAGTACATGAGGGAGAAGAGAAATAAAATGGGTGAAGAGAGCTCTCTAATTTTACTTAACTTAACCCATGGTCGTTCCACCAGAGAGAATGGGGGGGGGGAGGAGTGATTTTATGGACAAAAACATCACACTTTCCACAAAAGAGGTCAAGTGCCTAAGGGACTAGGTCACTATTCATGACAGAATTTTTAATCATTCTTTATCTGGATGGTTGACTGACCAAAACACGTTAAATTGACTTGAAATTACGTGTAGAGGTGAACCTTCAAGTTAGATGTCCATGGGAGGTAGAATTAGCCAAATTGAATCTTTGAGGCCCATGTTATGGCCCAAATACAAAAGGGTGGTCCAATCTGGCCCGCCCAGAATTTCTTTACATTGTGGGCCTATTTTGGGTCTCCTAATGAATGAATTGAGCTTCATGATCTTCTAGAGAAATGTACCCCACATTGTTTTGAACTAATATACCCATTTTTAACTCAATTGGATGCACAGAGTATCCACATTACAAATAATTTTCCAAATGCATGTTTGGGCTCTCGCGTAGTTTGGCCCATTTTGCTTGAATTCCATCATGGGCTCTCCGAATCATCTCCTCCTACAATGTAAAAACAAAAACAAGTAAAATTGACCTATTAAACAGTGATAAAAATTAATTAATTGATTCAAATATAAAGTGAAATTTATTATTATATTTTTAATATTCATTACAAAACCAGTTTAAAACAACAATGTAAGGGTGGATTTGAATAGTGAATTGTTATGCGATCACACCCCCATACCTAAACATTTTCACTTCTGGGAAAAGTAACATATCCAAAAAAATGATGCATGTATATATTCCCAACATCATGAAGTTTTAAAATTTGAGGAAATTTAAATTTATTTAAGTAATGTGATCAATACACAAACCACACCAATGAGTTCTTCCTAGTGAAAATGGAAAAAGATGTCTCATAAATCATATCACAATGAAATTCAAAGAGATTCATGATAAAAAATTGATCAAGGAATTAAAAAGTAAACCATTCCACTAACTCTACATGTGTGTGTGTGAAAACCATTCCATGCTATTCTTTCCACTTTCTATCCAATAAATATAGGTTATTTTAACATTATTCAGTTTAAAAGATTTTTTCCACCGAACCAACACTACATCCTTTGCAATCATATTTCAAGACCCACTCACTTAATCATTCCCAGAAGTCAAACCATAATCTCCCGACCTAGATATCCCCATATATTGCACATTTCATCACTCCCCTCATTTATTATTTTTGTTTTTTTAGAAGTTGCATTTGGAGAAAATCTCACACTCATCTCTCAACCCTTGTTTGATCTCCTCATGACAATAATTGTAATAGTTATAACAAGATCAAAAGTTTAGGAGGAGTAGTTTTTGACCTACCTAATACACAACCCAAAATTATTTTTTTAAGGGCGTGCAACAGTCGGATATTAGGTACACACACATAGGTCAATCCGTTACAGTAATGAAACATACCAGATAAGAAACAAACGTATGTAAATATCATTTTAAGCTGAAAAATATTAACCTAACTTATATTTACCTTCTAGTAAGTAAGAAATATTCACACTTTGTGGTTTGGTGCAAAGAAAATGTGGAGATATTAGTGACACATTTTTTCAAAAAACTACTCACACAAGGGGCATCAATCATCTCAAAGATTTCACATAGATACAACTATTTATATCATTGACAGAAAATCAATTCACTAAAAATCACTCCCTGATGTTAAATTCGTACAAATATTTTTTTTCGCCTTCCTTATGGTATTTTTACTTTCCCCCCTTATGGTCACCAAACCATGGAACTTTGAAATTTTTGATAGGGAACAAATGAAAATACCATAAAGAAGGCGAAAAAGAGAAGAAAGAAGAAAGAAGAAAGAAAATGGAAATCCTAATGAACCCAAGAATATATCCACCCCCACACCTAGAATGTGCAGTGTCCTCAATGAAATAATTGAGAATGTGAGAAGGAAGGATAAAACTTGGTGTGTTTTACTGGTATGTTGCGTCTAGAAGGTGGATTTCCTCCACCAGATTCTTTGGAAAATCTTCATAGAAGTGTTTAAGTCACTGCCTATTGACGGTAAGACTTTGTCCACTTTGCTCATGCAAAATCTGTATTGCACCAAAAGGGTAAACATTAGTAACAGTATAAGGACCGAGCCATCGAGAACGAAGCTTACCTGGGTGGAGCTTTAGCCTGGAATTGTACATGAGGACCTTCTCACCAAAATGGAACTTTCGATGATGAATTATGCTATCATGGATATACTTTGTCTTCTCTTTATAGATATGGGAGTTCTCATATGCATCACATCTAATTTCTTCCAACTCTTGAATTTGCAGCTTCCTATGATCACCTGCATCTGAAAGGTTCATATTACATTGTTTAACAACCCAATATGCACGGTGTTCTACCTCCATCGGGAGGTGACAAGCCTTTCCAAACACAATTCTATATGGTGACATTCCGATTGGGGTTTTAAAAGATGTACGGTACGCCCAAAGTGCATCATCCAAGCGCAAAGCCCAATCTTTCCTATTGGGTTGTACCATTTTTTCCAAGATTCATTTAACTTTCCGATTTTAGATTTTTGCTTGTTCGTTAGTTTGGGGGTGATATGTAGTGGAGACTTTATGATCAACCCCATACTTATGAAGCAAATTTTTCATGTTGCGATTGAAAAAATGTGAACCCTGATCACTAATGATGAATCTCGGTAAACCAAACCTACTAAAAATCTGAGACCTCACAAAATCAACAACCACACGAGAGTCATTGGTCCTGGTGGCCTTTGCTTCCACCCATTTAGATACATAGTCAACAACCAATAAGATGTATAAAAAGCCAAATGAATTTGAAAAAGGCCCCATGAAGTCAATGCCCCATGCATCAAAAATTTCACAGAATAACATGGGTTGTTGGGGAATTTCATTCCTCCTGGAGATATTCCATGTGAATTGACAATGACTACATGACTTGCAAAATCTATGAGCATCCCTATACAATGTTGGCCAATAAAGTCCTGAGTCAAGGACCTTTCAAGCTGTACGTTGAGAGCCAAAGTGGCCCCCACATGCCAAAGTGTGGCAGAAGATCAAAACAGAGGTGAACTATGGTCAGGGACACACCGAAGAACTACTTGGTCACCACAAATTCTCCAAAAATATGGGTTATCCCAAATGTACCACCGAGAATCATGATTAAGTCTCTAAGATTGTGAAGTGCTGAAATCAGTGAGGACCCTAGATGTTGCTAGAAAATTCACAATGTCCGCATACTGATAGAACAAATATTTTCAATTATTTTATTCTGAATTTAAATTTTTTTAATCCCACCAATGTGTTATTTCAATGGAAATTGTCACATTTTATGTTTTAGGAGTATTTTTTAGCTTAATTGAAAAAATGGCTTATTTTGGAATTTAAACAGTTTTAATTTATTTTAATGTTTCAGCCATAACATTTTTAAACCGATCCAAATTAAAAAATTCTTCTTTTATAGATTTATAGTTTCGATGGTAGTCATTTTATCCTTCTGGATCCAAAGCTCAATCCACCATTTTGAAGCTCAAATCCATCTCACAAGTTAGACCTCGAAAACTGTACACAAAATTGAAGAATTTTATTCTTGGGACCATATATCATAAATGGAAGAACCCTTTGAGATGAAATTTTACATGGAGCTGGAAGATATCCGTATTAAAAACTTTAATTAATATGGGTGCACATGATTCTTTCATTTTCAAGGTCATTAATGCATTGGAACTCGGTGCATTGGAAGGCGAAGAGTCTGTTTGGCAGAATTAAATATCTGGAGTACTTTGGCTATATCTCTCTCCCCACTTGTCCAATGATGCTAAAATTTTGTGGGTCTACATAGGAGAGATATAAGAACAACTTTCAAGAAGGAACAATTTCCCAATTATTCCATTAATAAGGTCATTCACGTGCATAAATTCGGAGAAGAATTTTGGAGCCAAATGTCACCCCCTCTCCCTATAAAAGTGTACTCCCTTTCCATTTCAAAGGGTTGGAAACTTAGGGGTAGCCTTTGTTGGACATTTTATGTAGTTTAGTTTTGTATTTTATTTTCTTTTCATTCTATAATTGAAATCCATATTTTAATTCAAGTGTTCTCCTTTCTCTTTTTTCTATCTCTCTTTTTTTTTCTCCCCCCATTTTCTTTTCACTGTGAACTCTTATGCTCGTGATCATGAGTAGCTAACCTGAGGAAGTTCCGGGGGGAGTAATCCAGTGATGAAACTAAGTCCTTGAACATTCATGTCTTATTGTTTCTTATTTACTTAGAGTTAGGTTAAGGGGGGTCTTAGTGGGCAAGGCGCCTTTGTGTCTCCACTTGCCACCCGAAGCTTAGCTTTCACTTCTGTCACATTCTCCCTCGATCGAGGAGGTGGATGTACGGTATCTAGACGATCGTTGAGTGTACTGTATATTCATAACCATAAACAGAAAAATATTTTCATGCATACGATGGAGCATGCTCATTAAGTATATTTTAAACTATCAAAGAGACAATGAAGGTTCACTCTGGATAATCTCCTGGGAGGATCTCCTTTCTGTCTAACATCATTTTGTTTGCATTCATTATGTTTGCATTGCATATGCATATTTAATTTTAGTATTTCATTCTCATTTTTCAAATATCTATTTCTGGTCATTTTATTTCATATATATATATATATATATACATAGTTAATTATAATTAGTGAGTGATTGACCGCAACAGCTCCTTAAGAGATCGACCTAGGTCAGCTACTGTGTTTCACTAAGTATAAATATTTTTTAGAGCGCACACGACAACGCTTCATCAAATTGGCGCCATTTCTGGGGAGACTCAACACTTGCACACACCGTTTTTCATAAAAAAACAAAAAAAAATCACAAATTTCAAAAACTAAAAAAACTTCTTTATTCATAATGTCTTTCAATTCAAATTTTTATGTATGGACTAATGAATCTCATGTGCTATAAGAAGTTTTAAATGATCTTAATGCTAAGTTTCAAAGGATTGGTAATGTAGTGAAAAAATTAGAGATCCAAATAGATTTGATAACTAAATATGTACATACATGTCAAGAGCAACCCGAACCTGATCCTGAGCCGGAACCTGAACCAAAACGTGTGGTGGAAGATACTTCACCAATCATTTTTTATGTCAAAGAACCTGAGGAGGGTAAGAAAGAGCTACTAAAAGAGTTAATCATATCATCCTGTACTCAACCATTACATGAGGAGGTCCTTGATGTACACATTTCAGCTGATGCACTTATGGGAGATCAACAATTTTTGGAAGAATCTTGGAATCACTCTGTTGAAGATAACCTAAAACTTGATCTTCCCATGCTTGATAATGAACAATCAGTACCTTTTTACCTCTCTCTTGCTTTAGAAGATGATGAAGAAAATGCACCTGCTGATATGAAGTTTCCAATGGTCTTGCCTGAAGAGATCAATTTCCAAGCTGACTTACTTGAAAGGGAAGATTTCTTTATTAATTCATCATGTTTTAATATTATTCAAACTGAATTGTTTTCTGACTTCTCCTTTCCTAAAATTTCTGATACAGTACAAATGGAGCAGACCTTGGATGATATGAAAAAGACTACCCAAGTGGTGGTGATCGAGAAAGAAGAGTCAGAGAAGATGGTGGTGGTGCAACTACCTCCTCTATAGTAACTTGCATATCATATGGAGGAGGACACCACATAAGTTAATAGGGAGCACCCCTATTTTCTTTTCCCTTCCACTCCTAAACTCAAATTATATATTTATTTTTTCTTGGGGGTTGGGAACTTTCATATCTTAGTTGGGGTTCTCTATTCTTGGTGTCTACTGATGGACACTGGAAAAAGTCACATGTGCTGGTTTATCTCAAAGAAACCACATCCACCATCTGATTTGGGATAAACATGAGAGGATTTAGGGGGAGTGAGTTTCATTAAACTGTCTATCTGGTCGTGTTTATTCTCTAAAGATAGAGAATATATTGAAATGAGATTTTCAGAATCATCAAAGGTCATGGGTACCTCAGAATGAACACACTCATCAATTAAATCACAAAATTTACACTTTTCAGAACCCACACAACACTCAAAACATGAATCAAAACTCAAATCATCCAAGGGTGAAGAAAAGGAAAATGAATCAGAGTTTGGGTTGAGGAGAGAATGGTGTGTGTGTGAATCATTTGAGAGCACTTCCATCGAATAGACAGGAAGAGTGGAGTGCTCTTCAACGAGATGTTTCATAGCCTCAAGGATGTTAAAACTTACATTTTCTCCTCCGAACTCCATGGACAACGTACCATTGTGAATGTTGATGATCGTCTTTACTGTTTTGAGGAATGGCCTCCCAAGTATGAGAGGATCATGTCCTTGGGTTCGAGTATCTTCCATCTCAATAATGTAGAAATCAGCGGGGAAGATAAGATTCTTCACTCTTACAAGGACATCCTCAATCACTCATGTTGGATGCGTAGTACTCCGGTTTTCAAGTTGCACAACAATTCCTGTTAGTTGAAGCTCTCCAACCTGTAGAGAAGTATAAATGGACTGAGGCATTACAATAATGGAAGCACCTAAATCTAACATAACATCTGAAAAGAATGTCTCCCCTATGATACACGATATTGTGAATGTGCCCGGATCCTTGCATTTGGTTGGCATTACTGGTTGAATCAAGGCTAATACATTCCTTCCCAAGTTGACTCTCTCATTCCCCTTCAGACTCCTTCTATGGGTGCAAAGCTCTTTAAGAAATTTGGCATAACGGGGAATTTGATTGACTGCATCCAGTAAAGGAATATTAACTTGAACTTTTTTAAATGTATCCATTATTTTAGTATCAATCTCATTATCAAAATTTTTCTTAGATTTAGAGAGTCTTTTGGGAAAAGGAAGAGGAATGGATTGTTCATTTGAATCATCAATGATAATTCGATTTCTTTGTTTTTCTTTACTTGAAATTCTTGAGGGTTGGGAAAGAAAATTTTCAGGAGGGGGACATACCTGTTGTGCATAATCAGTAGATAGAGAAACTTCTTTAGCACTAAGAAGTGTAACTACACATACATTACCTTTGTCCTTCGGATTGGCAATGGGTTGGGATGGTAGTTGTCCAGAACCTTGCATCTTAAGCTCACTGATGGTGTTCTCCAATTGTCCCACTTGAGTTAGTAGGTCTTAAATTGCCACTTGTGTGTTTTGTTGGAACTAGAGGTTCTGGGTTGCCATTTGTTTCACCATATCCTTGAGGCTTGGTTCATATTTGGGAGGAGGAGGATGATTGTTTTGAGAATTTTAAGGATAAGAAGGTTGAATACCTTGGCCTTGTGGATACCAATTCTTCTTGGGGTAGATTGAGTTTCCTCCTTGTCGATACTGGGGTTGTGTTTGCAACCCGAGATTTGGATTTGGCTTGAATTGTTCTTTCTTAAAGGGAGGTGCTTGTTTGAATGGACGCCCTGGGAACACGGCTGCACAAGACTCGGGTGAATCTTGAAGTTGTGGGCATTAGTCAGAAAAATGAGTATTTTCAGAACAAATACCACAATATAATGGAACAAGAGAAGATTGTGAGTTACCTTGTGCTTGAGGTAATTGCCTTAGAAGGGTATGCATCTCATCAAGTTTGTTATCTACCTTTTTTTTTAGAGATGAATGACTTACCTCATGAACTCCTCGGGTTGGTGCAATAGCTCTTGTACCAAATTGTTGTGCATTTTGAGCCATGTTGGCTATTAAGTCACGAACAACGGAAGGAGTTTTATCAACCAAGGCACCACCAACTGCTGCATCAATCATTCCATGATCCATGGGGATAAGTCCCTCATAGAAGTATTGGATTAATAGTTGTTCACTAATCTGGTGGTGGGGGAAACTTGATCATAGTTGTTTGAATCTCTCCCAGTATTCATGATGGGTCTCTCCTTGTGATTGTCTAATGCCACAATTTTTTTTCCTAATTGATGTTGTTCAGGATGTAGGGAAGAACTTTTCTAAAAATAGTCTTTTCAGGTCATTCCATTCCCCAATTGTGGTAGGCAAATAGTATATCCAATCTTTGGCTACACTATCAAGAGAGAAAGGAAATGCCCTAAACTTAATTAGGTCCTTAGATAAATTTTGGGGTTTCATGGTGGAACAAATTATATGAAACTTTTTGAGATGTTTGTGAGGGTGCTCACCAGGAAGACCATGAAATTTCGGAAGTAGGTGGATGAGGCCTGATCTCAACTCAAAGTTGGCTGCTTCCTCAGGATATTGGATGTACACAGGTCGGTACTCCACATCCGGGGTGGTCAGTTCTTTTAAGGTTCGATTATTTGCAGCCATGTTTTCTTGGATTTGATTGGGTTCAATTTTTGATTGGTTTATGACCACTTTAGATTCCACAAGGGGTTCCTTAGCATTACTTTATTGAACTTATCTAGATGACTTGATTTGTGAATGGAGTGATTTTTCAATTTTAGGGTCAAATTCAAGTAGTGTTTCTTTACCAGATCTTGTCATGCAACAATGATGTTCAGTTTGATTGATTGATTGATTGTTTGTTTGTTATTTTTGTTTTTTATGAAAGATGAATGAAATAAAAATACTTAAGAAATCAAATGAGTAAATAAAAGAGAATGTTATACTACAAAATTAGAGAGAGAGATGGAGAAGAAGAAGAAAGAGAGATAGAGAGGAAGAACACACAAAAACAACCAAAAATAGAAAAAAAACTAAAACAATATAATGGGGGTGGGGTATTGAAATAAACACCAATTATCAAGTAAAATAAATAAATAAATAAAAGGAAATAAAAAAATTATCTTGGATCCCTGGCAACGGTGCCAAAATTTGATCGCGTTGTCGAGTGCGTAATCGCGGTGTCGTGACACGTCAAATTGATTATATTTTTAAGGTTGATTTATAGTCTAGGGAAGACCCTAGGTCGTCTCTCAAGGAGCGTTGGTAGGTTTAGAGTGTGTATTTTTAATAAAAATGACTAAGAGATGGGGTGATTTTGAAAACAGTTTAAAACAATGACTTAGTTGAAATAGATTAAAAGATGAGTGACCAAGTGGATTTTGAGAAATCTGAGATAAAAGGGTCGATGTGATTTCACTACACACATATCAAGTTCATTGTTCATAGAGATTCATCTTAGGTTTATAGTAATTCTTTGGTTGGAGTTAATTGGAATCCCGAATAATTCCTAAGCTTTTATTTCAATGTTTTAAGGACCAAACCTTGACGTAACAATCGTATTGTCAAGGTCCAGTACTTATGCATGGAATAAGAGCTTCCAAATCATATTGAAATCTCAATAAGTTGGGTATGAAAAGGATTCTTGTGATGTCTAATCGGAACAACACAAGTCACGCACTCAAAACCTCACACTGATCGGTTAGAAATTAAGAGCATAACACTCACATGTATCAAATCAAGCATTCAAATCTGAAATAAAATAGGATACATGGAATGAAATGTTTAAACACCAAAATTACTCCAAACTAGTAGCTAGTTTATGCATCGGAACTCCCTTGACATGTGTGTAGCTCCCTCACAACGAACACCCAACTTTTAGCTCGACATCGGGAGGAGGAGGAAACTCGGGTTGAGCTCCTTCTTCATTGTTGATCCCCCTGATAAAACACTATTTTATTGAATATTTTATTGATAATAAATGATATAATTTCCTCACATTGTGTTAAACATGTTTATTTATAAAATATTTGGGATTTGATCATTCATTTGAAAATTTGGTGAAAATTCCAGTTTTACCCTTAATAGTGCACTGTAGTATTTCGAAGATAAATACTTTTATATTTATTATTTGAATTTGAAATTTTGTAACAGTGTTTCTAACTTCATTTTATACAACTTTCATTCAGGACACTAGAGCTAAAGAGTGCATTTGGATGGAGTAAATGAGCCATTAATTCAAAGTTGGGCTGGACTCGGCAGAATGAACATAGGTTCTGTTTTTGGGCCATATCTTCTACATACGGGCTTGGATTGAGCCCAAATTTTGATGAAAGCTCGGGGACATGATTTGACACAAATCATCCTTCTAGATGGCCGGCCAATTCACGCGTTTTGGAGGTCAAATGGGCGGTGCAAGTTGCATTAAAATATTTGGCCGAGATTTTGCATTCACACTTGAAACCACTTTAAACCTAGCCTCCCCTCCACTCTATAAATTAGTGATTTTCTCATTTGGAGAAGCTGGTTCGTGCATTGGGAGATTGGAGGCAGAGGAGAATTGGTTTCAACCAAATTCTCCAACCATTGTAAGAGAGGTAGCTCTTGAAGCAAGGATCCTCTCATCGAAGCCTCCTTCTCTCCTTCATGTTGTAATTGTTTTGTTTGTGTAATAAACTTCTTTGTTCTTCTTTTATTTCTTCTCTTTTCCTCTGTTTTATTTAAATTTATTCTTCTCTTAATCTTCCTCTTGGGGCTGTAATTCTTGAGTAGAAGCGATATTGGGTTATACCCATTATAAACCTTTGCACATGCAAAACGCTTCTACGATGATTACGCCACCCATGGAAGAGTAATTTTTAGTGATCGATCTATCTTCTACCCTCTTAATTTAATTATTTTGAATCATTGAGCCTACTGTAATTCACTTAATATGATCCATGAATTATGTTTTTAAATTTTAAGAAACTAAGCAAGCAATTGAACAATTAATACAAAAACACGCGAGGTCGAGATTTTGTGTAAATTGTGAGAGTGCGAGCTTAATCGGTAATACAAGACCACTTGGGATAAATTTGTAGAGTTCAAATATAATCCCTAAACACAACTCATCCTCATTTCCAGAATGGATTTGTGCTCTAATTAACCACTGACCATAAGCTAACCTTAGAACAACAATCAAAGCAGGGTTCTGCGATTGCATGTTCCGAAGCTAGCCTAGGGTTTAAGTAATTCCATCTTTGTGGTTAAGTTAACTCTTGTAGGGTTCGAGGGTTAACAAATTAGAGGATCATAATTAAGTGGATATTCATTTAAATGATAATGATTAATATGTAAATGAAGAGGTAGAGTTAGATCGATTACGCCTTTTAAAATATTTTCTAAAAAAAAACATCTTCTTGTTGTGTTATTTTAATCGGAATTCATTTCAAAACTAAAAACAAAAAAAATACAATCTTCTTCCAGCAAACTTCTTCTAGATTCATAAACTATAAACAACCCCCATCCTTTTCTAGTAGTGTTTTTATTCTCTTTTATTTTATTTTTAGAATACCTCTAATAAGATGTTTTAATTCACTTCCTCCTTTGAGAGACGACCTTGGTTAGCCCCCTATGCTACACCAAGTAAACTAAACATTAGCTTCATAGAGTGTTGTGCTTGGAGTTTTATCCAACGTAACTCACTTTTGAAGTTCTTTTGAGAGCGCGTGCGACAACGCTCTTTCAAATTGGCGCCGTTGCCGGGGAGGCAAGTAATTATTTCAACCAACTAGAGGTATTTATTTTATTTTACATTTTATTATTTTCCTCTCTTCTTTCTTCCTTCTTTACCCAATCTGATTTTTCATCCTCTTCTTTTATTTTCTCCTACTTCTTTTTGGACCATCAACTCAAACTTCTCATTTTTATTTTACTATGGTCCACCTTCTTTCTTTTCATTTTTATTTGATCTATGACACGAACTAATCCTGAAGATCTCTTGGATCTTGACCCTGAGATTGAACGTAGCCTTAGGGCACGAATCAGACATTCTCAGTCTACGGGAAGTTTCAACATTCAACCAGTTGGAGAATTACTCCAATATCAGAACATTGAAATTGGAAGCAATTCAAATTCAACCATAAAACAAGAACCAATGGCTGGAAACAATGGAAATGAACTTAATAGAACCATTCGAGAATTGGCTGCACCTGATATTAACTGTCAACCAAATTGTATTGCATACCCAAATCTCGAATCGGACTTCGAACTGAAATCTGGGTTAATTCACTTACTTCCAAAGTTTCATGGCCTCTCTTGTGAGGATCCCAATAAACATTTGAAAGAATTTAATGTGGTTTGCTCAACCCTAAAACCTAGAAATGTCTCTGAAGATCAAATAAAACTAAGAGCATTCCCATTCTCACTTGATGGAGTTGCAAAAGATTGGATGTATTATTTACAACCCGAAGATGTAACTTGTTGGAACGATTTGAAACGTCTTTTCTTGCAGAGATTTTTTCCAGCATCAAGGACCACATCCATTCGAAAGGAGATATCGGGGATCAAGCAAGCCCAAGGGGAGTCAATGTATGAGTACTGGGAGAGATTCAAGAAGTTGTGTGCAAGCTGCCCACATCACCAAATCAGTGAGCAACTCCTCATCCAATACTTCTACGAAGGACTCACACCCATGGAGAGGATCATGGTAGATGCCGCGGCTGGAGGAGCATTGGTGGACAAGACACCAGTAGCTGCGCGTGCGTTGATCGACAAGATGGCCCAAAACTCCCAACAATTCGGTGATAGAGGTACACCACATGTTCGAGGAGTACATCAAGTAAGTCCTTCTTCTCTTGAAAGTCATTTGATTGATACTAAGTTAGAAGAATTGACAACCATGGTGAGGCAGATTGCATTAGCTCAAAAGACATCCCGACCCCCTACTTCAAGGCCTTGTGGTATTTGCACTGAGACAAGCCACCCAACTGATTGTTGCCCACAACTCCAAGAAACAGAAGATTGTGCAGCAGTGTTCCCTGGGAGACCATATCAGCAGCAGCAGCAACAACCATATCCCCAGAAGAAGTTCGATCCAACATTCAACCAAGGGTGGAAAGATCATCTGGACATGAGGTATGGCTCTGGACAACAACAAAGGCCCCCCCTTTCAACAAAACTTCCAGCAGCCTCCACCTTACCAACAGGGTTTCCAACAACCCCAAAGGAGATTTGAAGCTCAAACATCAACAAGTCAGCAACAAGGGAATCTCCAACCCAAGGTAGACTCTAACACTGATGATCTTTTGAAACAAATTGTTCTTAATCAACAGAATGAGCTGAAAAGTCAAGGTTCGGAGCTGAGGGAGTTGAAGACTCAAATGAGCCAGATTGCCACCGCCCTCCATGAACTTGCAAGTAAGAAATCTGGAAATCTACCTTCCCAACCCACTCCAAATCCAAAGGGGAATGTTAGTGCCATAACATTGAGAAGTGGGAAGCAAATGAACGATACAGCTGTACCTACCATTCCACCGGGATTCACCTCAACTTCAGAGAAGCCACATTCCATACCAACTGATGAACAATCCAAGGAGAAAGATAAAGGTAAGAAAAAGATTGATGATGTTCCTCCTAAACCACTTCCTTTTCCAAACAGGGTTGTTCAAACCAAGAAGATGGCTGAAGAAGCAATGCAAAAGGAGGTTTTGGACACATTCAAGCGTGTGGAGATCAACATTCCTCTACTCGAAGCCATTAAGCAAATCCCAAGGTATGCCAAATTCTTAAAAGAACTTTGTACCAATCGAAGAGGGCTCAAGGGAAATGAGAGGATCAACCTTGGAAGGAATGTATCAGCACTCATTACACCAACTCTAGCAATGCCAACAAAGTGCAAGGATCCCGGGACATTCACCATCCCATGCACCATAGGGGAGTTTCACTTCTCTGATGCTCTTTGTGATTTAGGAGCTTCAATAAATGTGATGCCTCACTCTGTTTTCTCTTCATTGCAGATTGGTGAGCTCAAGCCTACAAGGGTAGTGGTGCAGCTAGCGAATAGAGCTACAACATATCCGGCTGGTGTCCTTGAAGATGTGTTGGTAAAGGTAAAGGACATGATCTTCCCTGCTGATTTCTATGTACTAAACATGGAAGATGACCAGGTAAGTTCTCATGCCCCTATAATTCTTGGTAGACCCTTCCTCAAAACTGCTAAGACCATTATCAATGTTCATGAGGGTACTCTTTCCATGGAATTCGGGGATGAAATCGTGAGGTTTAAAATCCTGGATTCTATGAAGTACCCACCAGAGGAACACTCAGCATTCTTTCTCTCTCATTCTGAGTCTCCATGTGATAGTCCCTCTATTTTTGATTCCCAATCTCTTGGGGACTATTCACTTCTTAATGAAATAATGATTATTGGGTCCAACTTGATGTCTCATTCTACTTCATCCCCTTTAATTCATGATCTTTCTGATCTTGGGATTGGTTCATTTGTCCAATCATATTCGAATTCTGAGCATGTATACTCTGATTATGATATGGCTGCTAATTTTTCTGATGGATTTGATGCATTGTTCTCTCATTCAGATGATATGTATGATTGTGCACAGATGTCTACGCCACTCATGCTTCCATCCATTCAGCAGCCACCATCACTGGAACTAAAGCCATTGCCACCAAATCTCAAATACTCATACTTGTTAAGTGGTGAAAAATTACCTGTTATCATTGCTAACAATCTCTCTTTTGAACATGAAGAAAAACTTTTGAATCTTTTGAGGGAGAACATCAGGGCAATCGGGTGGACCTTGGCTGACATATCAGGTATTAGACCCTCCATTTGCATGCATAGGATTCTTTTGGAAGATGGAGCTAAACCAGTGAGGCAACCACAAAGGAGACTCAATCCAACCCTTCTGGAGGTTGTTAAAAAAGAGGTTGAAAAATTGCTCGAGGCAGGTATAATCTATCCCATTTCAGATTCTCAGTGAGTAAGTCCTATTCAGGTTGTGCCTAAGAAAAGTGGTGTTACTGTTGTTAAAAATGAGAAAGATGAGTTAGTTCCAATGAGGGTACAAAACAGTTGGCGCGTGTGTATTGATTATAGGAAACTAAATCATTCCACTCGCAAAGATCATTTCCCCCTCCCATTTATTGATCAGATGCTTGAGAGACTAGCTGGGAAGACACACTATTGTTTCTTGGATGGATTTTCTGGATATTTTCAGGTTCCTATAGCTCCGGAGGATCAGGAGAAGACTACATTCACCTGTCCCTTTGGGACATTTGCCTATCGGAGGATGCCATTTGGACTTTGCAATGCCCCAGGTACCTTCCAGAGATGCATGGTGAGTATTTTTTCTGATTTTATTGAGACCTGCATGGAGGTATTTATGGATGATTTTACAGTGTATGGATCTTCATTTGATGAATGTCTAAGTAGTTTAGAAAATTTGTTGAATCGTTGTATTGAGAAGAATCTAGTCCTGAACTTTGAAAAGTGTCATTTCATGGTAGAGCATGGCATTGTCTTAGGGCATGTAGTGTCAAAACATGGGATAGAGGTTGATAGATCTAAGGTAGACATCATTTCATCCTTACCCTACCCTTCATGTGTGCGTGATGTTCGATCATTCCTTGGACATGCTGGATTTTATCGACGCTTCATCAGGGATTTTAGTAAGATCGCTCTACCCTTATCTCGATTGCTTTAAAAAGATATTGACTTCAATTTTGATGATTCATGCAGGGTATCATTTGATGAGCTAAAGAAGTGTCTGACCACTCCACCGATCATACAGCCCCCACGGTGGGAGATTCCTTTTGAGCTTATGTGTGACGCCTCCAACTTCGCGGTTGGAGCTGTCTTATCTCAGAGGGTGGAGGGACGTTCACATGTGATCGCCTATGCATCGAGGACACTAGATTCAGCCCAATCAAACTACACCACAACAGAAAAGGAGTTTCTTGCTGTTATATTTGCTTTAGATAAATTTCGTTCATATTTATTGGGCTCTAAAGTAGTTGTTTTTTCTGACCATGCAGCTTTGAGGTACCTCCTAAAGAAGCCAGATGCAAAGCCACGACTTATCCGTTGGATGCTACTTCTTCAAGAGTTTGACCTTGAGATAAAGGACAAGAAGGGGTCAGAGAATTTGGTGGCAGACCACATGAGTAGGCTTACTCACACACTAGAGGGTGACACCTTGGACCAGGTACCACTTCGGGACACTTTACCCGATGAGCATCTCTATACCATCTCAGGTAAGCATCCTTGGTATGCTGATTTAGTTAATTACATTGTTGGCTCTGAAATCCCAGTAAATTTGAAGAAGCATCAAGTCCAAAAATTAAAAAGTGAGTCTAGGTATTATGTGTGGGATGATCCATACCTCTGGCGCATGTGTAGTGACCAAGTCATTAGGAGGTGTGTTCCCGATCATGAGTTTGAGTCTGTTTTGCATTTCTGTCATACACTTGCTTGTGGTGGACACTTTGGACCCCAACGGACAGCTAGGAAGGTTTTAGACTCAGGATTATATTGGCCTAGTTTATTCCATGATTCCCATGTATTTTGTAAGTCATGCTCTCGTTGCCAACACACTGGAAACATTTCAAGAAGACACGAGATGCCCCAACAACCCATTTTATTCTGTGAGATTTTTGACGTTTGGGGAATTGATTTTATGGGACCTTTTCCTAGTTCATTTGGTTTCTTGTATATCCTTGTTGCTGTCGATTATGTGAGTAAATGGGTGGAGGCCAAGGCCACCAGGACTGACGATTCTCATGTTGTTGTGGATTTTGTCAAAGCACAGATTTTTTGCAGGTTTGGAGTACCAAAGGCCATCATCAGTGACCAAGGGACACACTTTTGCAATAGGAATTTTTCTTCCCTCCTTCGGAAGTATGGGGTGACACACAAAACATCAACACCATACCACCCCCAAACAAATGGCCAGGCTGAGGTTTCAAATCGTGAGTTGAAACAAATCTTGGAGAAAACCGTGCAGCCAAATAGGAAGGATTGGAGCAAGCGCTTGGATGATGCATTGTGGGCTTATAGGACAACATACAAGACCCCCATTGGTATGTCCCCATTTCGGATTGTTTTTGGGAAAGCGTGTCATCTCCCCGTGGAAGTCGAGCATCGGGCATATTGGGCTATAAAGAAATGTAACATGGATTTGGCCCAAGCTGGAATTCAAAGGAAGTTGCAAATTCAAGAGCTTGAGGAGATTCGCCTGTCATCATATGAGAACTCAAGGCTCTACAAGGAAAGATCAAAAGCAGCTCATGACAAAATGATCCAACAAAGGGAGTTTCATATTGGAGAGAAATTCCTTCTCTATAGTTCACGACTGAAGTTGATGCCTGGTAAGTTGCGTTCCAGATGGTTAGGTCCTTATATTGTGTCTAATGTTTTTCCTTATGGTGCAGTGGAGATCACATAAGAGGACACTGGAAGGAGCTTTACAGTCAATGGGCAACGTTTGAAGAGATACATTGAGGGACATCCTACTGATGCAGTGGATTTTATCACACTGCATGACCCCATCATCACTTGATCACATCAGGCTGTTCCTAACCCTTTCACTTTTATATTATTTGTCCTATTTAAAAATTCTGCATTTCATGTGCATATATCATCTCACGGGTTCACATTGAGGACAATGCAATATTTTAAGTGTGGGGGAGGGAACCTTTTAGTTTAGTAATTTCAATTGTTTTCCTGTTAAAAAAAAACCAAAAAAAAAAATTGTGTGTTTTTCAAAATTTGTGTGTTTATTTTACAATTTTCTGTGTGTTTTTGAAACTTTTGAGCTGAAATGATTCTCATCACCATTTTTAAATCCATATCAATAAGTGAAACAATTTACCCCTTGAAACTAAGCTTAAATGAATGCTGAAATGACTTTGTTTCAAGTTCAAATATTTAGTAATTTCATGCAAAGTACGCTGAATTTTGAATCCCATGTCAATCTCACTGTCTTTATATTTGAAATCACTTTCCTGTGAGGCTTCTAAACCATTATTTTCATATTCTTTACATTCACCTCACTTCTTGAGAGAGCCAAACCATACTTGATTTAACCAGAATTTGATCTATTCCTGTCAAAACTTGAGGGTTTGAGGTACTTGTGTTTAAATGATTGAGGCATTTGTTTGGTATTAAAACCCCTATTTCAAATAATCCTTTTTTATAATGGCCTACCTTGAATATTTAATCCTTGTAGCCCTTAGAAGCCATGCACAGCCTGTTAGGTTAAGCCACATTACAAGCCAATTTTCCCTATCCAACCAACTCTTGAAGTGAAATTGCATAATCTAGTTGAGTTTAAGTGTGGGGGAAGCTGTCTTGTGTTGTGCCACCACATTATGTGATACTTTGGGTGGAAAATTAAATTCTGAAGAGATGTGTTTGCTGCTAAAGAAAGTCATTATATTGAAAGCTGTGCCTTTTCTGGAGCTTTCATGACAAGTGAAGCTGTGCCTTTTCTGGAGCTTCTAATTGAGGTGGAAAGCTGTGCCCATCTGGAGCTTTCAAGAAAATCATGTTTTAGAAGATTGACATTTTTTATGCTGAAATGATGAATGGTGTAAACCTTTCATGACTTTTCATGATGATGGAGCTGAATTGATACTATGGGGATTGAAGAGAAGACCATATTTAAGTGAAAATTAGATTAATGCAATTTTGCTTCAAAAGAGTCAAGCCCTCCTCATTCAGCCTCAGAGTTTTTCACATCTTAATCCTACCAACCGAAAGCCACAGAACAACCCTGAAAAGTCCTCATGATAAACATATGTCCTTGACTCACATCAGGTAGCGATGTAGGAATCTATCAAGCCTATGGTGACCCTTGTATGAGTTTGGATGAGAAAGACATTGCAAAAAAAAATTGATATTTGAGTGATGAGAGAAAATTCAAGCGAGGTAAGTGTTTTGTGCATGGGCGGATAAATGAAGTGGAAATATATTGAATGATATAAATGGAGAACTTGAAATAATGGTTTTTTATGAGGCATGATATCTTTTGTTTCTTGGTGTGTAATTGTTTGATCTTAAGGTTATGTTTTTCAAAATTGGTTTTGATTTGATATTGATGTTTACTTGATATGAGGTTTTGCCCAGGTGTGCAAAAGGGTAAGTGTGGGGGAGTTGATAAAACACTATTTTATTGAATATTTTATTGATAATAAATGATATAATTTCCTCACATTGTGTTAAACATGTTTATTTATAAAATATTTGGGATTTGATCATTCATTTGAAAATTTGGTGAAAATTCCAGTTTTACCCTTAATAGTGCACTGTAGTATTTCAAAGATAAATACTTTTATATTTATTATTTGAATTTGAAATTTTGTAACAGTGTTCCTAACTTCATTTTATACAACTTTCATTCAGGACACTAGAGCTAAAGAGTGCATTTGGATGGAGTAAATGAGCCATTAATTCAAAGTTGGGCTGGACTCGGCAGAATGAACATAGGTTCTGTTTTTGGGCCATATCTTCTACATACGGGCTTGGATTGAGCCCAAATTTTGATGAAAGCTCGGGGACATGATTTGGCACAAATCATCCTTCTAGATGGCCGGCCAATTCACGCGTTTTGGAGGTCAAATGGGCGGTGCAAGTTGCATTAAAATATTTGGCGGAGATTTTGCATTCACACTTGAAACCACTTTAAACCTAGCCTCCCCTCCACTCTATAAATTAGTGATTTTCTCATTTGGAGAAGTTGGTTCGTGCATTGGGAGATTGGAGCCAGAGGAGAATTGGTTTCAACCAAATTCTCCAACCATTGTAAGAGAGGTAGCTCTTGAAGCAAGGATCCTCTCATCGAAGCATCCTTCTCTCCTTCATGTTGTAATTGTTTTGTTTGTGTAATAAACTTCTTTGTTCTTCTTTTATTTCTTCTCTTTTCCTCTGTTTTATTTAAATTTATTCTTCTCTTAATCTTCCTCTTGGGGCTGGAATTCTTGAGTAGAAGCGATATTGGGTTATACCCATTATAAACCTTTGCACATGCAAAACGCTTCTACGATGATTACGCCACCCATGGAAGAGTAATTTTTAGTGATCGATCTATCTTCTACCCTCTTCATTTAATTATTTTGAATCATTGAGCCTACTGTAATTCACTTAATATGATCCATGAATTATGTTTTTAAATTTTAAGAAACTAAGCAAGCAATTGAACAATTAATACAAAAACACGCGAGGTCGAGATTTTGTGTAAATTGTGAGAGTGCGAGCTTAATCGGTAATACAAGACCACTTGGGATAAATTTGTAGAGTTCAAATATAATCCCTAAACACAACTCATCCTCATTTCCAGAATGGATTTGTGCTCTAATTAACCACTGACCATAAGCTAACCTTAGAACAACAATCAAAGCAGGGTTCTGCGATTGCATGTTCCGAAGCTAGCCTAGGGTTTAAGTAATTCCATCTTTGTGGTTAAGTTAACTCTTGTAGGGTTCGAGGGTTAACAAATTAGAGGATCATAATTAAGTGGATATTCATTTAAATGATAATGATTAATATGTAAATGAAGAGGTAGAGTTAGATCGATTACGCCTTTTAAAATATTTTCTAAAAAAAAACATCTTCTTGTTGTGTTATTTTAATCGGAATTCATTTCAAAACTAAAAACAAAAAAAATAAAATCTTCTTCCAGCAAACTTCTTCTAGATTCATAAACTATAAACAACCCTCATCCTTTTCTAGTAGTGTTTTTATTCTCTTTTATTTTATTTTTAGAATACCTCTAATAAGATGTTTTAATTCACTTCCTCCTTTGAGAGACGACCTTGGTCAGCCCCCTATGCTACACCAAGTAAACTAAACATTAGCTTCATAGAGTGTTGTGCTTGGAGTTTTATCCAACGTAACTCACTTTTGAAGTTCTTTTGAGAGCGCGTGCGACAACGCTCTTTCACCCCCTATGAGGATAGGGGCCTCCAGAACCTACAAGGTTATTAGGAGAATCCTCTAGGAATCCAAATTTTCATCACTTCACTCCTTGGCCGAACTTCCAAATGAGGTTCCCTTGGTGCCCTTTTATAGGAAAATTGGAAGGTGGTTTAGGCACACATATTTCATCAATCCACTTGCACAATGCGTTTCGGCATTCAGACAGTCTTATCTCGCTTTGGAGAAAATAAAAAAGTTGTAGCCCTACCTCTTGAATGTTTGCACCGAAAGTTTGGCACCATTTGGAAAACTACAGCTCAAGATATTGATAAAATACAGAACATCGCATTTGACTTGGTCCAAATTCCTTGGCTTGGACAGATCAGTTCGGATGGGCCCCATAAAAGCCGAATCAGGATTGGGTTCCTTAATATGAAATGTAGCCTACTAAATTTTGGACAGGCCCACAAAATTTCAGCGCATTTGGATGCACGGATTTCATGTACTACGCAAAACAGTGGACAGATGTCCATGAATTCATGCAATTTTGGCCCATTTTTCTTTCACTTCATCAAGGGCCCTCCAAATCACCTCCACCTACATTGAAACAATATAAACAAGTAACATTGCCCATTCTAATATTGATTAAAATTAATTGATTTATTCAAACATAAAGTGCAATTTATTATTATATTTGGAATATTCATTACAAAACTAGTTTAAAACTGCGGTGTAAGGGTGGAATAAAACAGTGAATCGTGGTACGATCACACCCTCACACCTAAACATTTTCACTCCTGGGAAAAGTCACATATCCAAATACAATGATGCATATATATATATATATATATATATATATATTTCCAACATCCTGAAGATTTATCATTTGAGGAAATTTTATTTAAAGTAAAGTGATCAATGCACGAACCACACCAAGGAGTTTTTCCCAGTGAAAATGAAAAAAGATGTCTCATAAATCATGTCACAATAAAATTCAAAGAGATTTATGACACCAATATGATCAAGGAATTAAAAGGTCAACCATTACACTAACTCTCCATGTGTGTATGTGAAAACCATTTCATGCTATTCTTTCCACTTTCTATCAAATAAATATAGGTTATTTTAACACTATTTAGCTTTAAATGATTTTTCACCGAACCTGTCCTACATCCTTTGCAATCATATTTCAAGACCCACTCATTTAATCATTCCCAAAAGTCAAACCATAAGCTCTCGACCTAGATATCCCCATATGTTGCACATTTCATCACTCTCCTCATTTATTATATATATATATTTTTTGAAGTTGCAATTGGAACAAATCTCACACTCATCTCTCAACCCTTTGTTTGATCTCCTCACGACACTAATTGCAATAGTTATAACAAGATCAAAGGTTGAGGAGGAGTGGTTTTTGACCTGCCCAAGACACAACAATTTTTTTTTTAGGGCGTACAACAGTCGGACATTAGGTACACACGCATAGGTCAATCTGGTACAGTAATGAAACAGATCGGATAAGGAACGAACGTATGGAAATATAATTTAAAGATGAAAAATATTAACCCAACATATATTTACCTTATATTAAGTAAGAAATAATCACACTTTGTAGTTTGGTGCAAAATTTGATGGAGATATTAGTGACACAGTTTTCCCAAAAACTACTCACACAATGGGCATCAATCATCTCAAAGGTTTCACATAGATACATCCATTTATATCATTGACAGAAAACCAATTCACTAAAAATCACTCCCTGATGTTAAATTCATACAAATACTCTTTTTAGTCTTCGTTATGGTATTTTTACTTTCCCCACATTATGGTCGTCAAATCATGGAAGTTCGAAATTATTGATGGGGAAAAATGAAAATACCATAAAGAAGTCCAAAAAGAGAAAACAAAAGGAGAAAACAATGAAAAATCCTAACTATCCCAGGAATGTATCCACCCCCACACCTAGAGTATGCAGTGTCCTCACTGTAGTAAAAGAGAATGTGGGAAGGAAGGATAAAACCTGGTGGATGTCATTCATAGTGCGCTTCTTAAACTTGGAGTTCCTCCATCGGGGACTCCAGAACGGGTTCATGAAAGTGCTTCAGCCGCTGCCCATTGATAGTGAAGGTTTGCTTGGTTTCTTCATTTTGAACCTGAACAACACCAAATGGAGAGACATTAGTAACAATGTATGGTCCAAACCAGCGGGAACAAAGCTTACCAGGATGCAACTTCAGCCTTGCATTATAAAGGAGGACCTTCTGCCCAATATGGAACTGACGATGAAGGATAAGACGGTCATGGGCAGCCTTGGTTCTCTCCTTATAAATCCTGGAGTTTTCATATGCATCTCTTCTCATTTCCTCTAGCTCCTGAATCTGCAACTTCCTCTGAGCACCTGCACCAGAATGATTAGAATTGCATTGTTTGATGGCCCAGTAGGCCCGATGCTCAATCTCAACAGGGAGGTGACAACTCTTTCCAAACACAAGATGATAGGGTGACATTCTAATGGGAGTTTTGAAAGCATTACGGTAGGCCCACAATGAATCATCAAGTCTAAGACTCCAATCTTTCCTATTGGGTTGAACCGTTTTTTCAAGAATTTGTTTTACCTCTCTATTTGACACCTCAACTTGACCATTGATCTGTGGATGATATGCAGTAGAAACTCGATGACCGACCCCATACCGACGCAAAAGTGATTGCATTGTTAGGTTGCTGAAATGAGAACCTTGGTCACTGATAATGAACCTAGGTAATCCAAACCTACAAAAGATCTGAGTTCTCAAAAATTCTACAACTGTTTTGGAATCATCTGTCCTTGTGGCCCGTGCCTTTACCCATTTTGATACGTAATCAACGACCAAAAGAATGTACAAGTTGCTAAAAGAATTGGGGAATGGCCCCATAAATTCAATGCCCCAAACATCAAAAATGTCATGAAAGAGCAAGGGTTGTTGTGGCATTTCATTCCTTTTAGAGACATTCCCCATTATTTGACAACGAGGACAAGATTTACAAAATTCATGGGCATCCCGAAAAAGTGTTGGCCAAAAGAGACCAGAATCAAGAACTTTGCGAGCAGTCCGTTGGGGACCAAAGTGGCCCCCATAAGAAAGAGTGTGGCAGAATCTAAGGACAGATTGAAACTCGCTATCGGGAACACAATGCCTAAGGACCTGATTGCTACATGTGCGCCAAAGGTAGGGTTCATCCCAAATGTACCAACGAGACTCATGTTTTAGACGACTGACTTGGTTTTTGTTGAAATCAGTAGGAATGCAAGATGATACCAAATAATTTACAATTTCAGCATACCAAGGAATAACATCTTGCACTTTGTACAATTTCTCATTAGGAAACATGTCATTAATGGGAATACAGGGGGATGAGACAATGTCTGAGGTTGGGAGGATCCTACTGATATGGTCTGCCACCACATTCTCTGCTCCTTTTTTATCTCTAATTTCTAGATTGAATTCCTGAAGGAGGAGCATCCAACGAATGAGACGTGGTTTAGCTTCAGGTTTTTTTAGGAGATACCGGAGGGCTGCATGGTCTGAGAACACAATGACTTTGGACCCCAAAAGATATGACCTGAATTTGTCCAAGGAAAACACAATGGCAAAGAATTCTTTTTCAGTTGTGGTGTAGTTTTCTTGGGCAGGGTCCAAAGTACGTGAGGCATAGGCTATGACATGTGGAGCTCGGTCGACCCTTTGTGATAAGACTTCCTCAACCGCATAGTTAGAGGCGTCACACATGAGCTCAAATGGTAAATCCCACCGAGGTGGTTGGATTACCGGGGGTGATGTGAGACTCCATTTTAATTTATTAAAAGCCTTTTCACATTCTTTATCAAAAACAAAATCTTTTTCTTTTTGGAGTAAGTGGGAGAGGGGAAGTGCAATCTTACTAAAATCACGAATGAAACGACGGTAAAATCCAGCATGACCTAGGAAAGACCGCACATCACGTACATTTTTAGGGAATGGTAGGGAAGAAATGACATCTACTTTCGATTTATCTACTTGGATACCATCCCTAGAAATGAAATGTCCCAAAACTATACCTTGTCGCACCATGAAATGACATTTCTCATAATTTAATACAAGATTATTTTCAATACAGCGACGTAGGATGGAACCAAGACTACTTAAACATTCATCAAAAGAGGATCCATAAACAGTAAAATCATCCATGAAAACTTCCATGAAATCCTCCAGGTAATCCGAAAAAATACTAACCATACATCGTTGGAAAGTACCCGGAGCATTGCACAGGCCAAATGGCATCCTTCTATAGGCAAATGTGCCAAAGGGGCAAGTGAAAGTTGTCTTTTCCTGATCCTCGGGGGCAATATAGATCTGAAAGTATCCAGAATACCCATCAAGAAAACAGTAATGGGACTTCCCCGCTAGCCTCTCTAGCATTTGGTCAATGAATGGCAAGGGGAAATGGTCCTCCTTAGTGTGTTGGTTTAGTCGGCGATAATCTATACAGACACGCCAACTATTCTACACACGAGTTGGAACCAATTCATTGTTTTCATTTTTAATTACCGTTAGGCCAGTTTTTTTAGGAACTACTTGAACGGGACTGACCCATTGGCTGTCAGAGATGGGGTAAATGATTCCAGCAGCCAATAATTTTGTTACTTCCTTTTTAACTACTTCTAAGAGGTTTGGGTTCAGTCGACGTTGTGCCTGTCTCACTGGTTTAGCCTCATCAGTTAATAAAATATGATGTGTACAAATTGATGGGATAATACCAGGAATGTCTGCAAGTGTCCATCCCAATGCTTGTTTATGCTCCATCAAAAGTTCAAGCAGTCACAATTCATGCTCAGGAGGGAGTGAACTAGCAATGATGATGGGAAACTTGTTTCCATTCTCAAGATATTAATATTTTAAATCTTGATGCAGTTGCTTTAGTTCCAATTTAGGTGGATTTTGGATTGATGAGAGTGTGTGTGAAAGTGAGAGGTCACTAATCTCATCTAACTGCTCAATGGTATCATCCTCAGATGAGGAATTTGCTTTTACAAGCGTAGTAGTATCATCGATGGTTATGTGATCCTCCGTGTTCAAGAAATTATCAATTAATAAACACGCATGACACTTTTCTAGACCACTACAACAATCAACACATGATTCATTTCCAAGAATTTCAATCAAAGAGGAAAATTCAGAAAGGGGATCAGGGTAAACAAATGAAGTGATTTTAGGGGAAGGGAGTACATCAATTGAATTTACCAAGAGAGAGGAATGTTCTTCTGAGGGGTGCTTCATGGAATCAAGGATGTTGAAATGGACTATGTCACCACCAAATTCCATAGATAATGTACCATTATGGACATTAATTATGGCTTTGGCGGTTTTCAAGAAAGGTCTCCCCAATATAATTGGGGCATGTCCATTCATCCTATCATCTTCCATTTTTAGAACATAAAAATCAGCAGGAAATATTAAATTTTGAACCCTCACAAGAACATCCTCTAACACACCAGAAGGGTGTGCCGTACTCCGATTTGCTAGCTGAACAACTATTCCTGTGGGCTTTAGTTAACCGACCTGCAAAGAAGAGTAAATAGAGTGAGGCATCACATTAATAGAATCACCCAAATCAAGCATAGCATTGGAGAAAGAATACTCCCCTATGGTGCACGGAATCGAGAATGTTCCAGGATCGTTGCACTTGGTGGGAAGTGATGGTTGTATCAATTATGAGACATTCCTCCCCAGTCCCACCTTCTCATCACCTCTAAGTCGCCTTCGGTGGGTACACATCTCCTTCATAAACTTTGCATATCTCAGAATTTGCTTGACGACATCAATCAATGGAATTTTAACCTGCACTTTTTTGAAAGTCTCCAAGATTTCTTTATCAAGTTCAGTTTCATTTTGTTTCCTTGGCTGGGTGGCTCTTTGGGGAAATGGAAGAGGAATGCTTGGGATTGGTAACTCATCAATAGACACACTCTTTCCTTTGGTAGTACTTCTCTCAAGACAAGGTTCCATCTCATTTGAACCTTTTTCAGTGGTTGGGATGTTGGTTCCCTTAGGACTGGATGACTCTAATGGAGGGTTCATTTGGCTTTTAAGTTGAGTTCCACTCCTAAGGGTGATGGCACTAACATTTCCATTATTCCTAGGGTTGACAAGTGGTTGAGAGGGTAGTTTACCAGACTCATGGCTTTGGATTTCACCCACCGAGTTAGCTAATTGGCCTAATTGGGTTTTGAGGTCTTGTATGACTGCCTGAGTGGTTTGTTGGAATTGGAGATTATTGTCAGCCATTTGTTTCATCATATCTTCTAGGCTAGGTTCAGTTTTTGGAGGGGGTTGTTGGAAAGACCTTTGGGGTGGTTGAAAATTTCTAGGTGGTGGTGGTTGATGACTACTTTGCCCTGGTTGGTTCCATGGTTGATGAGGCTGGTTTGAATACCCCCCTTGCCTATAGTCTTGGTTGTCTTTCCACCCAGGGTTGGATGGATAGTAAGGTTCTTTCCTAATGGGTTGGTTATAGGGGCATCCTGGGAATATTGTCTCACAACTCTCAGAAGTTTTTCTCAATTGGGGGCATTGGTCAGAATAGTGGGTATCAGAAGATCATATACCACGATGTATGGGAGGAGGAGATTGGAATTTCCCTTGGTAAAGAGCAAGTTGTCGTAGAAGGGTACTTACCTCTTCAAACTTTGTATCCACCTTCTTCTCGAATTCAGTACTTTGCACCTCATGGACACCTCGAATGGGTATACTAGATCTTGAACTAAATTGTTGAGTGTTCTGTGCCATGGTCTCAATTAGGGTCTTTGCAGTAATTGGGGTTTTATCCACTAGTGCACCACCTGCAGCAGCATCAATCATGTTACGATCTATTGGAATTAAACCTTCATAAAAATATTGTATTAAAAGTTGATCGCTTATTTGGTGGTGTGGACAACTTGAACATAATCTTTTAAAGCGTTCCCAATATTCATGAAGGGTTTCTCCTTGATATTGTCTTATCCCACATATTTCTTTCCTTATTGTTGCAGTTCGAGAGGCTGGGAAGTATTTTTCAAGAAAAAGTCGTTTCATGTTCGCCCAACCTCTAATAGGTGAATTAACATAATACAACCAATCTTTAGCCGTGTCTTCTAATGAAAATGGAAATGCCCTAAGTTTTAGTTGTTCTTCATCTACATTAGCAGGTTTTAATGTTGAACACATAGTATGAAATTATTTTAAATGCTTATGTGGATCTTCTCCAGGCAATCCATGAAATCTTGGTAATAAATGAATTAAACCAAATTTTAGTTCAAAATTGGGTGCATCGCCTTGTAATTGAATGTAAGTGGGCTGGATATCAACATCAGGTGAGGTTAGTTCTTTTAGTGTTCTATTATTTTCATCCATGTTATACAAGTTATGTTCAGTTTTAACTTTGGTTTCAAAAGAAGAAGAAGGATCAAGAAGAATTTTAAGATTTGATGTCTCCTCCTTCAAAGTGTGGTCTTGTATGTCTCGGTTTCGTTGATGTAGGATCCTCTCCGGTTCGGGTTCGAAAGTTTGTAGGTCTCCCGGAGTAGAATGCGTCATACAAAGAACATACAAAATAAATAAATTAGAACACAAAAACAAATTCAAAGGTAGAAGATAAAACAAACAAATATTCACAAAAATTACAAAAAAAAATTCAAAAATACACACAAAAAACCAAAGTGCTCCCCGGCAACGGTGCCAAAATTTGACTGCGGTGTCGTGACATGTCAAATTGATTATATTTTTAAGGTTGATTTATAGTCTAGGGAAGACTCTAGGTCGTCTCTCAAGGAGCGTTGGTAGGTTTAGAGTGTGTATTTTTAATAAAAATGACTAAGAGAGGGGGTGGTTTTGAAAACAGTTTAAAACAACGACTTAATTGAAATAGCTTAAAAGATGAGTGACCAAGTGGATTTTGAGAAATATGAGATAAAAGGGTCGATGTGATTTCACTACACACATATCAAGTTCATTGTTCATAGAGATTCATCTTAGATTTAGAGTAATTCTTTGGTTGGAGTTAATTGGAATCTCGAATAATTCCTAAGCTTTTATTTCAATGTTTTAAGGACCAAACCTTGACGTAACAATCGTATTGTCAAGGTCCAGTACTTATGCATGGAATAAGAGCTTCCAAAGAATATTGAAATCTCAATAAGTTGGGTATGAAAAGGATTCTTGTGATGTCCAATCGGAACAACACAAGTCACACACTCAAAACCTCACACCGATCGGTTAGAAATTAAGAGAATAACACTCACATGTATCAAATCAAGCATTCAAATCTGAAATAAAATAGTATACATGAAATGAAATGTTTAAACACCCAAAATTACTCCAAACCAGTAGCTAGTTTATGCATCGAAACTCCCTTGACATGTGTGTAGCTCCCTCACAACGAACACCCAGCTTTTAGCTCGACATCGGGAGGAGGAGGAAGCTCGGGTTGAACTCATTTATTGTTGATCCCCCTATGAGGATAGGGGCCTCCAGAACCTCCAAGGTGATTAGGAGACTCCTCTAGGACTCCAAATTGGCAGCACTTCACTCCTTGTCCGAACTTCCAAATGAGGTTCCCTTGGTGCCCTTTTATAGGAAAATTGGAAGGTGGTTTAGGCACACAGATTTCATCAATCCACTTGCACAACGCGTTTCGGCCTTCAGAAAGTCTTATCTCGCTTTGGAGAAAATAGAAAAGTTGTAGCCCTACCTCTTGAATGTCTCCACCGAAAGTTTGGAACCATTTGGAAAACTACAGCTCAAGATATTGATAAAATACAGAACACCGCATTTGACTTGGTCCAAATTCGGTGGCTTGGACAGATCAGTTCGGACGGGCCCCATAGAAGCCGAATCAGGATTGGGTTCCTTAATATGAAATGTAGCTTACTAAATTTTGGACAGACCCACAAAATTTTAGCCCATTTGGATGCACAGATTTCGTGTACTATGCAAAACAGTGGACAGATGTCTATGGATCCATGCAATTTTGGCACATTTTTCTTTCACTTCATCAAGGGCCCTCCAAATCACCTCCACCTACATTGAAACAATATAAACAAGTAACATTGCCCATTCTAATATTGATTAACATTAATTTATTGATTCAAACATAAAGTGCAATTTATTATTATATTTGGAATATTCATTACAAAACTAGTTTAAAACTACGGTGTAAGGGTGGAATAAAACAGTGAATCGTGGTACGATCAGCGCGTCAAATTAGATGTTTATTTTTAACTAGAATTTCTGTAGTATGGCAGCAACCCTAGGTCGTCTCTCGATAGATCCTTAGATCATTAATTCCAAAATGTGGTTCTAAATATGAAAGTAAAACGTGAAATGGGGTTTTATAATACTTGGTTTTGATGATTAAAGAACAAAAATTAAAAGTATATTACTACTTAGAGAAACCGGTTGGATAAATCTTGATCAACCCAGGTAAGTGTCCTTTGATGCTCAATCCTTCATCAATATCAAGGAAAATGGAAGGATCATTAATTCCTTGATTTTAAAAATACTGAAACCAGTAATGGTATGTGAGTTCTTACCAGGTTACCACTTAGGATTTGATCGATCAATGATATTGATTATCGGCAACCACTCAAAATCAAGAAAATGAATCGATGTAAAAACGGAACTCAATCAAGGCATCAAATCAACAACGTGATGAGATGACCAGATTTGTGTCATTGATAAAAATATTCCACAAGACAAGAGCATGCATATTCATAGGTTCAAGCTCCTAGATTTTATCAACCGACACAATCCATTTGCACACTCATGAAAGGGAGGGGTGAGAAAAGAGACAATCGTACTCAAATCATCACAAGATCTGAGTTATGCATGGAAGAATGTGGATTCTTGTTCCTTTGATTTGTATTTGATCATACCAGAATAAACAAAAATTTAGAAGGTATAAATGAAGAACAATTGACAAAAAACCTGGAAATCAATTACCTTATGAAGATTACAAGTGTGGAGCTCGAGATTACAACAAGGAACACCCCCCAAATTGATCACTAAGAGGTTTAGAAGTACATGAGGGAGAAGAGAAATAAAATGGGTGAAGAGAGCTCTCTAATTCGACTTACCTTCACCCCTGGTCATGCCACCTGAGAGAATGAGGTAGAGGAGTGATTTTATGGACAAAAACATCACACTTTCCACAAAAGAGGTCAAGTGCCTAAGGGACTAGGTCAATATTCATGACATAATTTTTAATTTTTTTTATCCGGCTGGTTGACTGACCAAAACGCGTTCAATTGACTTGAAATTTGGTGGAGAGGTGCACCTTCAAGTTAGCTATCCATGGGAGGTAAAATTAGCCCAATTGGATTTTCGAGGCCCATGTTATGGCCCAAATACAGAAGGGTGGTCCAATTTGGCCCGCCTAGAATTTCTTCACATTGTAGGCCTATTTTGGGCTTCCAAATGGATGAATTGGGATTCATGACCTTCTAGAGAAATGTAACCCACATTGTTTTGAACTCATATACCCATTTTTAGAACAATTGGATGCACATAGTATCCACATTACAAATAATTGTCCAAATGTATGCTTGGGCTCTCGCGCAGTTTGGCCCATTTTGCTTGAATTCCATCACGAGCTCTCCAAATCACCTCCTCCTACAATGTAAACACCAAAACAAGTAAAATTTCCCTATTAAACAGTGATAAACATTAATTAATTAATTCAAATATAAAGTAAAATTTATTATTATATTTTTAATATTCATTACAAAACCAGTTTAAAACAACAATGTAAGGGTGGATTTGAATAGTGAATTGCTATGCGATTAGTTTAGTTCATTTATGCCCTTCTTGATAAGTTATTATATTGAATTTTGTTGTTCCGTGGTGTTCGTTTTCTTTATTTTCATAATCAGTTCACATGTTTTTAAGTAATGGAGTTCATGTCGAATGGATGTAAATCTCCAGAATTGAATTTGCATATTATTTATGATCATCTATAGGTGTTAATGGTCATTTATATAATTTTGTTACATGGAATGAGGATGAATTATTATATAGAACTTTAATGATAACTGTTTCAGTTAATTTGTGGGTTTTGATTACAATGAACTCATTTTTCTTTATAACTTAATATCATTTGTACAAAGGGATTACATAACCTTACATAGGGTATATTACATATATAATAATCTGGTTCAACCATAACAAGAATGGTTTCATGACCAAAATTGATAATGATAATAGAAATGGAAAGTCCATCATCCTTGAATGTGGTAAATTGACACATCTCGGATGATGTTCTTGCTACTAGTATAAAAGAAGGTAAAAGGAAGAGATGAAGATAACTTATTCCACTATCATGACAAAATTCCAGTACATGTAAGGTACTGGAGTCATCACAACATTTGGATAAGGAGAGATAATAATAGAAAAAGAAAACAAATGAACTTGAAAGGAAAGACAAAGAATTGAAAAGAGGAATTTACCTCTTGAACCAAACTTCCTCGAGAACCTCTTTAAGGGAGATGTTTTGGTCTTTTTATGAGACCAAGGCTTGCTGGACGTGGTAGAGAAGGTTGGGGGGATATTTGAACAGAATTTGGAGAAGTCATAAGGGTTGAGAGGAGTGAAAAGAAGAGAGAGTGATAAGAGGTTTTTATAGTGGAGGGGAGAGGGGATTTCTCAATTTTATATTCATTAATTTATTATTTCTTCACAAGACAAGAAACATTGAGTCTTCCATGACCAATAATAGTAATTTTATCACGTGAATTCAAATAAATTGAGCTTAAATCATCAAAACATCATACATGACTCTATAATTAGTATATTTAGCTTATTTTGTAAATTATGGTATTTCACTATTCATAAAAATTCAAGTATTTCAAAAAAATCCCAAAAATTCACTCCAACCATTTTTCGACGTGTAGAATCCAAAAATGAAGTCAAATTTTCAAAAATAATTTTCTAAATATGATTAATTTAATATTTAATTAAAATCATAATTTATTCTAAAAAACAATTTTAAAACATTTATTTACTCATTCCAAAACATAGGTATATCATACTCCAACTTGAATATTTTTTATATACTATCATAGGTAAGGTTACTATTCATTAGGGTATATCACTATTCATAAGGGTATGTTACTATTCATAAGGGTGGGTTAATATTCACCAAAAATTAATTTTTTTCTCATCGGACTCCAAATAACTTAGTTATCGCAACCGTGTATGTCAGATTTTCAAAATTCACATCACAAAAGTGACAAACTTACGTTTAATTGGCTAGGTTATAACAAAGTGCTGTTTGTAGAGACTCATTGATCCATGCATTCTATAATAAATCTATTTTTAAATTCTCGGGGTGATACATTATCCCCTCCTTACAAAAATTTCATCCTCAAATTTTGAAATTGAACTTCGAAAGTTAATGGTTGATACTTGAAAATCCTCTTATGGAAACTCATATCGGAAATAAGGTTAATAAAATATCCTCCTAAAAAAAGGTTAATGGAGATGAGGTGGTCACCCCAAAAAGTATGCTTTCGAATGAGGTGACATTAGTTGGAAGAAAAAAAAACTGGACATGAAAGAAAAATCTAACTATGAAGTTCTGATGGAACATGATAAAGGACATGTTAAGATGAATGTTGATTACTAAAAAACTATAAACTAAAAAAAATTCATCGATATTATCAATGATAATGATAATAGAAAAACATTTTATTTAAGACTATTTTCCTCAAGTTGAGGAATTATTCCACTCTATAAGAGTATAAATATACATTTCTACTTATAAACTCATCCTTTTATTGTAGTTTAACTATCTATACCTCATCACATAGCATAGGTTTCACCATTTGGTGAAGCAATACATTAACCTCTAAAAGCTCATACAATGATCAACTTAAAACATTTCATAAATTGTTAAAAAAAATCCAAAATATAACGATTCAACACATTATAATGAAGTCCTATAAATTTCCAAGATGAACTTATCATCAACCCTTAATCAATAAGAAGTGGCTCTAAAACTCACATTCCAAACATGTGAATAACTTCATCATGTATCCTCTTAAAATATCGTAATAACTTGAATTACCGTAAAACCATATTGGAAACATGCATTCTCCAATATTCCTTAAGTAAGATACATGTTATTGGATATATTCCTTAAATCCAAAAGTGTTAAAAACTTCATTGATGATAGCATAGACCACTTCTCGATAAGTCAATAATCAATTCCAAGGTAGTCAATACTTATCTGAATCAATCATTTCTTCATCATTATCTCAACATTAGATATATATTAAGGGTTGTCTTTCCCTAAATCGTGTTTTTTTCTAAAAAGTTTAATATTCCACTGAATCACTTTTCCTTTGTACCATTCATCATATGACCTCAAATCCTTAATGAAAGAGTATTGCAGTACAATCCTTATATATCTCATAATTCATACAACTAGTACATTACTAACAAAATATACAAATGACATGATTCTTGACTAGGCATATTAATCATTCTACTTCATCTGCGGTAGCATCATAACTTGCTCATTATCCAAAATCATAATTTGGGGTATATTCCTTTGACGATTGGGACATTGATTCGCATAGTGTCCCATCTCCTTGTAATTGAAACATTGTACATTTGAAACCATTTTCTTACCCTTTCAACCATGAACTTGGTGTCCTTTTTCTCCACACTTGTAACAAACACTCATTCTCTTCAAGCATTTACCAGGGTGATTCTTTCCACAGTTATCACATGTGAGAAAACACTTCTCTTTCCCTTCTTCTATTTATCCCCATATCTCTCTATCATCCACTTATTCTTTTTCTTCCCTTCAAATCCATATGACTCAGAGAAGTCTTTACATACTTTGTTAACACATGATATTATTTCATCATATAATGAGGATACATGAGAGACAATCTTCCTTTGAAAAGATGGCTTAAGACCATTAGAGATATGATCCTTCTTATTCTTCACATCCTGTGCATTGGTGAAGTTCTCATCCCTTCTGCTAGGCGCTATATCTAATCAATTCCATATTATATATTAGCTCATAAAATTATGAACTCTCTATAACTCTAAACATGGTATAGCACAAAACATAAATTTATGCATCGTAAATCCTAGATCCATATACTTTGGTTACTTTGGGGACATAAATCCCTCACAATGGTGGATAAATAAAATGTGAATTATCCTAAGCATATCTCCTAGGAGTGTCAAACCAAGAGTGCATCAATGTCTGTTGTCGTGTACCAGGATACCCCGGGTCAAGCCCGAAACTCCTTATCGGAGTTTTCACTCCTAGGTACATATGTGCTAGAGTCACCTCTACTTGTTTGTATCCAGGCAAGGATGTATTTTCTAAAAAGATCCACATAATATATTACTTACCAAAATTCTAAGATGTTCTTGTTTATTTATCCTCAAATACCATCTTAGGGCTTTGTTCCCTAACCTACGTTTTCTAAATCTAATTCCCAAGGTTTCTACTAAACTTCTTTTGATACCAACTGTAAGGACCCGACCCCAATTGCCCGGAGCTGGTGCCTTATTTGATTACATTGGTATATAAACAAGGAATAAGCATCCCAAAGAACCGATCAATTTAGTAGTCTTGAAGAAACTAGATACATATATGGAACCCATTTTACATTTTGAAAAGAAACAAAATATGATACATAACAAAAGCTAATAAACTACATCCTTGAAAACTCAATAAATGGTATCTTCTCCTTAACCTAGGGAAGGAAAAAAAATGAAAGGAGTGAGCTCAAACGCTCAGTAAGGGTAAGCAATACAGCGGAAGATATCATAACATAAACATTAGGCATGTTGAATACATAAAAACACGTGCCTTTAACAAAAACTTGAACACATTATAGCAGAAATAAGAACTGAGTAAATAATGTAATAAATAAACATAATCATGGGTATTCTACTAGTCAAATAACCATACAAACCATAAATTCTATTTTCATGAGAGAATGCATAATGCGGGACAACATAACCATATTGTCAAGGCCTCGTGCCAAGACCATAAATAATCATTTTGTCAAGGCCTTGTGTCAATACCGTAGTTTGTCTCATGAGACCTACCGATGCACCGAGGGGCTATAGCGGGCCCCACCCGACACTTACTATGTCCAATGCATTCCTCATATGTAAGGGGTGAACATAATCAACATATACATTCATATTGAAACTAATATATGAAATGTAAATAACATTCCTCAATCATTGAACATAAACACTAACCATTCAGAATAATATGGTGAATGATATCAAAATAGAACATTCATAGTCAGAATAACCAAAAACCCTTCAACAACATATTGTAGATGATATCGTAATAGATAAACCTCAATTAAGTACAACATTCAACAAAAGATGTTGACATAGACGAATATATTTATAAATGAGACCGTTGACAAATTCTTGAGAAAATAATCCTTAAACATTCCAAAGTGTCACATACCACCTTGAAACATTCAAATCATAATCCCTTAAAATATCATGAGAAAAAGGAGACTCTTGATATGATATATCAAAGGGCAATACATACACCACAAAAAATAAATAAGTGGTGAACAAGGCATATATCTCATAAAAGTTAATGAGAGATGGGAAAAATCTTTTTTACTTTTGAAAGAAGATTTCTTTTGGAAAATCATTTATATTTTCCATGAAATCATATTTTAAACATGAATATCCCATAAAATAAAATACTAGGACATTGAAATTATATTTTAGGCATAAATGATGTCTCACTGAAGTGAAATCATGTAAAAAGAGTTCTTAAGATTCTTTATAAATAAAACATTTTAGAGCATTTTAAGGAAAGTATTAAAGAGAATTTTAAAGTGGAAAGGAACATTTGTTCTCTTAAATCCAAAAATGATCCAAGATCATTTTTCATGATAAAATGAGTGTTTTTATAAAACTAATGGTGGATTAAAACAGATTTTTGAGTATACTTGAAAACGGGTAAGAATTTAAAAATATCCCTTGAATCGAGTTTGTATTTCGGAAACAATTTTGAAAGTTCCTTTTAAAACACGTAATTATCCATAAAATAAGGAATGATTCTGGTTATATATAACACTCACACAGAATTTATGAGGAATACATAATAATACACAAGAGTTTCATTGAGGTAATTAGACAATAAAAGTAACCCGAATGAGAATGGAGGTTCGGGTGGAAAAACTCTTACCAATTTGTAATCAATCGATTTGTATGCCCCAAAATTAATAATATTAAAATGATACATTGAATACCATGAAAATAAAGATATTCGTGATATGTTACATCAGAGGGCATTATACATACATCATACACAAGTATTAGTAGTGAATACAGGAAACCTCACAAAAATATAAGTGAGATAAAAAACCCCTTACCTTAAGTCTAAATGTGTTCCACTCTGGAACTTAAGGTCCTGAAATATGAAATTAGACTTATTAATAACTTATTTCAGAACCTATTAGACATGTATTTAGTTTATCATAATTCGGTTTAGTTCATTTATGCCCTTATTGATAAGTTATTATATTGATTTTTGTTGTTCCGCAGTGTTAGTTTTCTTTATTTTCATAATCGGTTCAATTGTTCTTAAGTAATGGAGTTCATGTGGAATGGATGTAAATATCCAGAATTGAATTCGCATATTATTTATGATCATCTATAGGTGTTAGTGGTCATTTATATAATTTGGTTACATGGCATGAAGATGAATTATTATATAGAACTTTAATGATAACCGTTTCAGTTAATTTGTGGGTTTTGATTACAACGAACTCATTTTTCTTTATAACTTAATACCATTTGTACAAAGGGATTACAGAACCTTACATAGAGTATATTACATATATAATAATCGGGTCCGGGACGTCACAAAAAGTCACAAATGTGCCTATCAAATTTAAGGACAGAAGCCCATGCATTAATGAACCTAAAAGGGTGGGGTGTCTTTACACCCTTATACATAATACTAAAATGAATAGTACAGTGATTAGATTCTACTTTGGGAAGCATGGCACTTGAATCAGAGTCCCAACTATCAAGAGACTACAAATTTGTAAAATCCATGTGAAGAATACAAAAAACTATTTTAAACAGTTACCTCATACTCATTATACTAAAATGGGGTCCAACATATATCATAGTTCAAACGTGCATGAATAAAATAATATTTAATTAATTAAATATTAAATACTAATTATTTCATGAAAATTCAAACTCAAATTCCCACCAAACTTATGTCATATGGTAAACACTCTATTACGGGACCAACATAATGGTCAGAAAAATTATCCGAGATCATCTTCTATGGGAAAAAGACAATTTTACCCCTCACCTACATCCAAAAGCAAAAATTCAAATTTCTACTCATTTCACAGTCTAGAAAAACATAGGTATTTACACCAATTTTCCATACCAAGTCTACTCAAAACTAGACATCTTCATACTAGATCCAAACACCTCTCTTCAACATCAAAGCCCATTCCATGTTCCATCAGTCGCACTAAAGCCTTGGAATGAAACTCACATCAACATCAACAGTGTTGGCTTCATCTCATCTCGATAAGATCTGTAAGTGACATGTCATTTTATGAGAAGGCGATAAGGTTTTTTCATTGTCACATTCTAATTCTCTCTCTTTGCTTTTAGTTTGATGGTGTTGAGAATGTGTTGTATTTTAAGAGGATTTGAGACTTCATTCCATGGTTTGATTGCTTTTTGAGTGTAAGGTAGGTGACCACCTTCTTCTATTAGTGTTTTAACACATGACTTTATATTATTTTTACACTAATTTTTATATTTAATAATTTGTGAGAGTTTGACATGAAAAATTAGTTCCAACACTGTGGAGTAATTTTCAAGATTTATGTGTTGTGTGTTTTAAAAAAAAGGTTCCAATGAGTGTAAAGTGGGGACGTAATGACAGATATGATTAAATAAATTATGAGCTTGATGCATACATTAATGATGGATTTAATGTCATAAATGAAAGGGTTGAAATTGATTTTTTAGTGTTAGTTTGAGGTGACAAAGTGTTGTTTAATGCTTTAAAAATTCATGTGTTGAGCATATGAATTTTAGTATGGTGTTGGGATAAGTTGATAGATATTGTAGAAATGAAAGATAAGGACTGAATACCTAAGGTGTCTCACCAAGGGAGGCCTTGGGGTTATTTAATAATGAATAAAAAAGAATACATGATGTGTCAAGTTCGATGTGGGACTTAACACAACTTATCTTCTAATACTCCCGCTCAAGCTAGGTGTACCTAGCTTAGACACATAATTAAAGAAAACAAAACAAAGAAAAACAAAGCAATCAACAAACACTGCAAACACTCCCCCTCAAGCTCGATATACCCAACTTGATGACACAACAAGACAAAACATAAGAAAAGATAAACATTTATGGCTACCCCCCCTTCAATAGTGCACTGCCCACTAGATGTGCGCCGCTTGTCGCGCTCCCGCCCGTGACTGTGAAATAAATGACAACCAACATAGAACTCTCGTGCTCCCTTGCTGAAGATGACCCTTGCTTCAAGTGACGGATGAAACGACGACCGAAAAACAGTATCAAAATAGTCGGGTGAAACGACGCCTGCCTTTGCAGACCCAAATTGCTGAGGTGAAACGGCGTCCGACTTTGCGGACCCAAATTGCCGAGGTGAAATAGCGTCGGACTAACAGACCCAAATTCAATTGACAACAAGGGTCAAAAGAACAATAGGGAGCAGCGAAGGGGCCCGACGGAGGTTTGGGCAGCAACGGAAAGGCTTTGGTCTGGGTGAGCGACATTGGTGGGGCCTGAGAACGTTCACAGATTCCATGCACAGTGGCTCTGCAGCAACGCATAGAATGGGTTGTACATGGATTGCATAAAGGAATCGGGACCGAGGTCACCTTGGAAATTCAAAGAGGTTCCCCGGCTCTCACCCGATAGCAGAGCAACGGTGGCCGAGAAGGGCAGCCTGCAATCAAATCTGGGAAGGAGGGGGCAGTGCGCTTGGATCGTCGCTGCTGGGAGACGAAGGGAGGTCGTCGATGGTGGAGCTCCGCCCAAAAGGGGCGCCGCGAGAGGTGGGGTTCGACCCAGTAGATGTGCCGCGAGGAGGGGGCTCCATCAGGAAGGTGCTCGTGAGGGAGGAGCGACGCACACTGGGCCGAAGGGAGGGATGGTCCGTCGGCAACTGTCGCACAGTGGCTAAGGCGCGGAGGAGATGGCTTCGCATTGATGCGATCTAGCGAGGCTGGATCAGCCGAGCGAGGCGGCGCCTGATCTGGCGGGGCTCAATCTTCCGAGAGGGAGGGGAGGTCGGCAAGGGGTCGAACGGCTTTGATAGGCCTGGAGCCGCCACCCCCAAACGGGGTGAATAGGTAGGTTTCCTCTGGAAAAAGAGGAGAGACGGGTTGGGGGTAGGGTTAGACCCCCTCTGATACCATGTAGCAATGGAAGATAATGACAAAAAAATGAGAGATGGGTTGGGGGTAAACCCCCTCTGATACCATGTAGAAATGGAAGCTAAAGACCGAATACTCAAGGTGTCTCACTAAAGGAGACTTTGGAGTTATTTAATAATGAATAAAAAAGAATACATGATGCGTCAAGTCCGATGTTGGACTTAACACAACTTATCCTCTCACATATATTAAGAGTGATTTAATATAGTTTTCACTACTATAAAGAAAATAATTTAATGAGAAAATGTAAGTTTTGAAGGGATAAACACATAATAAATCAGTGGAATTAGTCTAGTAGTTAAGATGTGTTTATTATGGAATTTTTGCGACTTTCAGTGATGTGTAATTGCTAGAATTTGTGTTTTAAAGTAAAGTGATGATAAAAGGGGGAAATGGATGTCTAATAATGATTTTATTGAAAAGTGTGTTCAAAATAATCTAAATGGGGATTTTTTATATTAAACATGCATGCCAAACACTTTATGTTGTGTAAAGTGCCATGGAGGGACACTCCCTTGGGCTAGGCAGAATGGGAAAAGTTGTTATGTAAGCCATGTGTTTGGACAAGCCTTGAGTTAGGCTGGGAATTACATGAGATGCCATGCTTTAGAATATGGGGTGATTTTGACCATTTGTTTGGATATCTTATTCTACACTTGTGTCTTGCAGATATCAAAATACAACTTAAAATTTCACACTCTTAGTAGTTAGTAGCAGGCAGAGTCGAACTCAAGAGAGAGGGTGAGTTGTCTCAGAACTTATTTAATTGTAAACTCTGGACAGCAGTGGAAATAAATTTCAGTGTACGAAGAATGGGAATCAACATTAAAGCCAAAAAGTGTGAAAGAGGTGTTAACAGTGTCAAACAGTCGAGTTAGGGAATTGGAAAAGAGATGATGTTGCTCGTTTAATGATGTTGGGGAAAACAAGGTTGAGGTAGCCTATTAAAAATGTACTTTCATTCTTTAAAATGCTCACTATAATGAACTGAACCAACACCTAAAATCCGCAGCAAACCCTATCCAGTTTTGCCAAGTTGAAGCTGAACCAGACTCTTCTCTGTCAACCGAGAATTCGGAAACCAAAAAACAATTGAAGGAAAGGTGTTTTGGTCATCACCAAAGTTATATCGTCACATAACTGGGCGGGTCTGTCCAAATTCATTCTGCAAAGTCTGTCAAAAAGTAAGTCTGTCAAAAAGTGCAGATGATAAAACAGATTCAAAAATGAAGAAACTGAACTGAAATCTTCATTTGTCGATACTTCAACTAATCTTCATTTGTCAATACTCCGCCTTCGATTCTTGATTGAAGTCAAATAGTAAAGCAATTTATGTTTAATTTGAATTGAACAAATCATTCCATCATAGAGAAATAAATGAATGATAAAGGAGAGAAGATAACATGTGCAAGAACTTGAATTCCCCAGATGAAAATTACTCTCAAATCACGTTTGAATGAATACAAAATATCAGTTCGCAGTCAGTCCTAGAGCTCCTCAGTTGACAGTTGAGTGCCGTGGAAGTTAGGTCTCAAATTTCTGGAATTCAAGAATGCCCAAATGCGTCACCCTCTCCTCTTTTCAATCAGTCTATCTCCACTGACGTAACAAAACCACGTGTCATTTTTTAATTTGTCATCTCTCAACTGCTCGGCTTTGAAGAGCTTCACTAGACGAGGCACGTGACGTAGTCATGTGAACTGCTCCAGCTATCAAGAATCGAACTCCATATTTTCATACAGAAAAGCTCAGACATCAAATGGACCGCAACCAGTAGCCTCCTTTGAAGCATTGAGTCAAGCACCTAGGAGGCATCTCAAGCCGCAACCCTGCTTTGAACCATTTGCATAGTGTGCAGCTCGAACAAAGGTGCAATTGCCCAGACAATCAAATCAGCATCACATCCCCTGACCTCAATCAAACTCCCGAACCTGGCTAGCAGCGTAAGCTTGCCTCACACAACCCAGCTTGAATTGGCCCAACCCCGACACGAAGCTCCAACAAAAGAGAATGAACTCGAGTGGACCAGTGTTTCGCCATCGCGCCTCCTCATGATTTCTTCAGATAAATCAGTGTCGTATCTCCAACCTTCGGCTTTGCATTACAGTTCCATCCGCTGCTAGCAACGATTCTGCAGCGAACCACGGTCTACACTCGATCAATGACTGCCAGGTGTCGGGTCCTCCTCACAGTTTCGACCAGCATGCAACCTGCGGATCCCATCCATACTTAGGAAGACAAAAATCAACGAACTCAGGTTAGCTACAGCATTATCTGGCCAGCACAAATAATACCCTGATCATACAGCCTCGGTGAATGAGTGGATATCGAACGGCTAGCATCTCAAATGAAGGATTGAACGGTTCCAAGTAGTTGGGACAAGCCCGTCACAAAACTCAGGCCCATGGCCCTCCCTCCCTCCTGCATGGCGCACCTCCCTGACGGAGCCCCCCCCCACCCAGCGGCGCCCTCCCTCCTGCAGCGCACCTCCCTAACGGAGCCCCCCTCCTCGCAGCGCATCTCCTTGGCGGAACCACACCTCGCGGGGCCCTCCCTTCTGGACGGAGCCCCTCTCGCTGAGACGGCGTGCAATTCCGAGACCCGATGTGACCGGAATAAATGTTTGAAATATATTAAATATATTAAATAGCACGTGCGAGCGGTTTTCCTGAAATAGTGAAATAACTTCTAAACGGGTTCCCGGATCAGAAATCGGAGAGCACTGTTGCATTCAAAGCAGCGACTTTACCTTGGGCGAGGCCTAACATCGGCCGGCGCAGGTCGGTTGTGAAATTTAGTTTTTAGATGTTTAAATAATAAAATAAATTAACATTTTATTTTATTTATCCATTGCGTTGACGCAGCGACCGAAAGCCGACGATTATGCAGAAATTTCAGGATTAACCGCATAACCCCAGAATTCTCTAAAATCGTTGGAGAAAAGAGAGCCTTGGAGAAACCTCTCGACAAACGGCGACGACGGATCGAGCAGATCGTGGATCGTAGCGCCAGCGGAGTTGGAGGATCTCGTCGACGACAGCAACGCAATCGATCTTCTTCAATGAACGATTCAACCCTGAGGTAGGGCGTGTTGTTTCAATTACTACTTCTCCCCGTTCTTGGATTTAACGATGAACGTGGATTAACCCATGAACAAGTCGACCCGCAATTCGATCGTTCTTGCGGGAGGGTTTTGATTGCAGGTATTGTTTGGGGATGAATATTTTATTGTTTTATTATCTTAACCATTCTTACGGGATGGATCGAGGCCGGAAACGAACAACAGCCGAGGTTCGTTTCTTGGGTTGTTCAATTATGTTTTTCTCTCCTATGTGTTTTGTAACGACCCGAACCCGGCCAGCCACCCGAACAGTGTCAAACGGGTCGGGTGTCACTACCTTAGGCGCACCTCCCCGAACGCCAAAGGCTGCCGACTAGCAGCGAGGGTCTGTTAGGTATAGTGGAGAGGCTATACCCTCTCGGAGGATCATAACATGGGTACTGGTCCGAGTATAATACTAAAATATGCAGCAGAACTAAATGACTCAGCAGACTCGAACCAGACCCGCAGAGCGGAAGCATATCCAATATCAATAAACAGAGGAAGCAATAGAGAAAACAACTGCAGCGGAAAGTAAACACAACAGCATGCGGATAACATGTAACTACTACTGAACAGTAAAAACATGCATTCAAAGTAGGTCATACACAACTGAAAATAAAAAGGGCGTCAATGGCTAACTAACAGTAGCTACAACAAGCATGCTGATACAGAAAAGGAAACGAAACAAAGTAAACCCAGCTAGGCATGACCTCAAGGTCCATACCATCTCCAAGCAACAACTAACGTAACCCAGCTCCTGAAGCTGGCCTCTTTCCTGCACGTAAATCCATAAAGTCTGCACGCGTCCCGAAGGGCCCGTGCAGGGTGTGAGACAAATCTCAGTAGGATACCACCCAACGGTACGTACCAAATATATGTGTTTAAGCAGTCATGCATTTACAAGGAAAGCAGTAATTAGTACAATGCACAAATAAACACAAACTCTACTGATGTTCAACAGCCACCATGGAGTGTCACCTGCTTCGGCCAACGCCGGAATCTCTGTCGTGTAACCCGATACCATGTGCCACCTGACACCTCGTGTCTCAAGTACCGACGTCCCGAAGGCACGCCCAAAATAGTAACCCGGCACCATGTGCCTCCTGACACCACGTGCCTCAAGTACCGACGTCCCGAAGGCACGCCCAAGAATAGTAACCCGGCACCATGTGCCTCCTGACACCTCGTGTCTCAAGTACCGACGTCCCGAAGGCACGCCCATCCCCTGAAGGCTCCTCACCTCCCATGTGGCTTTCTACGGCAAGCACCCCCAACCAAAATACCTAACCGCAACTACGGGGGCCTCTACCCACACGAGTGGTCAAAACCACCTCATCGCGGAGTATCTCTGTGTGCACACTACTCAAAGTCCCGGGTGAGCGGTAATCACCAAAATAGTACCTAAGCCACCAACATGTCTGACACCTCGTGTCCCTGCGACCATGTCGCTCAAGTCCGATGGCATCGCCATCCTAGTAACCCGGGCCATGCCCAACCTGACAGTCGTACTACCTCAAGCCGACGTCCATGACGCCCAATCCCGTGGTCAAAACCACCCAAAGTAACCCGGGCAGAGCCCCAACCTGTGATCAACATCACTCAAGCGTAACCGGGCCAAGCCCAACACAACCCAAAGGGGTCCAGCAGATGCAATCCAGCAATTGCATATATAACATATTCAAACAGAAAACATAAACCGGCAAAACAAAATAAACAGTTGAATTGCACTCTACCAGGTGTTGTCCCATACCAGCACTGAGGTCTTAAATGCCTCCGACAATTTATATCAAACATCAATAAATTAAACTAACTGTTTATAACAATAACATTTCAATTAAAACCATTTTGGCGTTCCCCGACCAAAATGCCCCGACGAGCAACGGCCTCTCACCCGGCCCTGCTCACGGAAACTGGTAACCGGGCATACCCAAAAGCATCTCAGAGGTCCCATAAGCAATACAATATGAAAAAGCAGATAAAACGGATCCCGCTCAAAATACCCAAAAACGCGCCAAAGACCGCGTTACCCAAACAACCACAAAAACACAAAAAAAAGTATGCACCACCTACCTGAGACTCGTACGACGCTACTCCTCCGGTAACGGCCGCCAATTCGGTCTAAAACGCGATAAATCTACAAAAGATTCAATACCGTTCAAACGCCTATAACTTATTCTAGAATGAAAATCAGACAAAACGGCCAAAGAGGAATCGAGGTCTTACCGAGGGGGTTCCAACGCATCCAACCGAGATCGGATCTGACTTCGGACGAAGAACCGGGAAGCAATTGAAGGTTCGGCCGATTGAGGGAGGAGGTTCTGTCCAGAACCTCAAAACGAGGCTACTTGTGACAACTGGGTCCCAGTGACAGCACAGCCACCCCGCCTTAACATGGCCGTCGGGTCCTGGCCTACCAGGTACCACCAGTTGCCCCCGCAGACACGTGGGGCCCACCCCAGGGTCCACCCACATGCCCGAACGGGTTATCTGACTAATGACAGTCCTCACAGGCCAACACATGTCCTTTCCAGTGTGCTTTGTCCTCACTCGCACACACCCTGGAAAACTTCCCAGAAGGTCACCCATCCTGATCATTACTCCAGGCCAAGCACGATTAACTGTGGAGTTCTAATCAGACAGGCTCCCAAAAAGGAAGATGCACCTTGTTGACATGAGTCATATCATTTAGTTATATAACCCTTTATCATTTGGGGATATTACAATCACCCCCCTTTAGATCACAACGCCCTCGTTGTGGGCCCTACATCTCAACCCAGGCAGTGCACCGCACTTAAGGCTGGGTTCCTCCTCTGATACCAAACGTGACAACTGGGTCCCAGTGACAGCACAGCCACCCCGCCTTAACATGGCCGTCGGGTCCTGGCCTACCAGGTACCACCAGTTGCCCCCGCAGACACGTGGGGCCCACCCCAGGGTCCACCCACATGCCCGAACGGGTTATCTGGCTAATGACAGTCCCCACAGGCCAACACATGTCCTTTCCAGTGTGCTTTGTCCTCACTCGCACACACCCTGGAAAACTTCCCAGAAGGTCACCCATCCTGATCATTACTCCAGGCCAAGCACGATTAACTGTGGAGTTCTAATCAGGCAGGCTCCCGAAAAGGAAGACGCACCTTGTTGACATGAGTCATATCATTTAGTCATATAACCATTTATCATTTGGGGATATTACACTACTGCCCGTTTTAAGCGAAAAAAGAAAGTACACGGCGTGTACTTTAGGACTACACGCCGTGTATATTTCATTTAACTGTTCATAAGACGGCAGGATTCCGCCGACTTACTTTTCGAACCTGCCGACATGAGTACACGGCGTGTACCTAGGGGTACACGGCGTGTACTTGGTTCCTTTTCCTTTCCTCGCCGACTTACCCACACGTCATGTGTTTCCCTTATACACGGCTAGGCTACACGGCGTGTCCCTGGTTCTACCCGGCCAACAGGCCTACACGCCATGTATGGCCTCACACGGTCGGGGGTATACACGGCGTGTTCAAAACTACACGCCGTGTAGTAAGAAACTACTACACGGTCATCACACGGCATGTACTCGGCGAGCACACGGTCGGTCACTCACCTACACATACACGGCGTGTACTTAAAGTACACGGCGTGTAGTCTGGAAATTTCCAGAAACTTCCCATCTTCTCCAGTTTCCTCAAAAACCGGTCAAAAAATTCAAACAGGGTCGGGATTTTGACCCGTTCCAAAAACCCGGGTTCTTACATGTTTAATGTTCTTCGCGTTCTTCGCGTTTTTCGCGGAATATGAACGGAGGATCGTTGCGCCTTCGTTTCTTGGCGCCACGATCTGAAATCAGAGATCTAACCTCATGATGATCTAGTAGAGGTGCGACGACGGCGGCGGCAGACGGATCGATGTATTTCAAGAGATACCATTCTTCGAGCGACTTTCGTGCGAATGATTGGAATCGGTTTTCGGAGTTGATCGGAGGCCCGAAACCCACCGATTCGATGTTGTCGTTGCAAGATGACCCCAGATCTTCAGTTTCGAGGTGAATGAATCATCGGATCGAACACCGGAGGATCAACCCAGACGCGCAGAGGAAGAACTAGCGTTCTGGAAAATTCCGCAGTAAGTGTCACGCGGTGTGTGACTCCTGTCACACGATGTGTTGTCCCTTTCCCGAGGCTCGGCGTGTATCTCTGGAGGTACACGAGCACGGGGTGGAGTACACGGCGTGTACCACACCACATGGCCAGACCCAGACCAGATACACGGGTTACCTCGTGTACTGGTACACGGGCAGGCGAACACTGGTTGATACCGTGTACTGGCACACGACCAGAGTACACGGGTGGACCCCGAATAGGACACGGTGTGTTAGCCTTTCTAGACCGTTAACACAGACAGTACCTGCGGTCAAGGGACACAGCATGTGACCCTACTACACGTCGTGTACCCATTCCTGCATGGCTTGAATCTCTTGGCCACTGTATCTCGGACAAGTTTCGTTAGGGTTGGTTCCCTTGCTTGTTCCTCCGAAGGTTAGTTGGTATCGTTTCCAATTCACAGGAGTATGGTCCCTTCAGCGGGATTTTACTGGATATAGTCAAGAATTCCCCCCCCCCCCCGAGAGGCTCAAAGCAGGATCTAATATCCATTCATGTACCCTAAGTAGAGTCTTGGTATCGGCGCGACCAATCCTACCGAACGTCGATCCTCTACTTAGTAGGTGAATCCAGATGAGTCGTGGCATCACCCCATGGCCCTGGTAGTTGATCCTCATCTGCGTATTGTGGTCTTCCCCACTCACGGAGTGAGTACTCCCGAAGCGAGTGTATCGTATCTCTCTTCAGATCAATCAGTGTATCTCTCTCATAACGGTTCCTAACGAACAATACTTCTCGGGCGGACGTCATCAGTGCTATCAGACTTAGGAGAGTGTGCTCCCGGATGAGTTGCTTTGTGGAATCTTCAAACTGAATCTCCAGTTGGTATGCGGTAGTTGTGACTTACCTCTAGACTACGGGTCGAGGTTTGAGTATATCTGGATATGTTCTTGTTATATGTACTGTAGACATATACTGTGTAGAGCTGACTATACCTTTACTTTGTGTATTGCTTTGTGGTTTCGGGGTGTCCTGCTGAGTATTGTTATACTCAGCCCTGCACGGATTTTGTCAGCACGTGTCGTGTCTTGTTCAGACGAGTAACCTTTTGACAGAGTCCATGACAGACCAGGACCAGACAGAGCATTATGAGTTCGGACGGGCCAAGGTGTTCCTACGGCTTTGAGCAGTAGTCTCAGTACCTTTTTGGTTACAGGTTGGACTTTGTAGTTTTTAGACTCTTTCTTTTGATGGAATGTATTCTGATCCAGTTTAGTTTATTGCACTTTACTTTCCTGTCGTACTCTATTGGTTGGGTTTAGTGGTATGCATGCAGTTTGTTCCTTAATGGTTTTTACTTTTCAGCATTTGTGGCTTGGAGACATATTCGTGTGTACAAGTACTTAGGCAATGTCTCTCATGTTAGTGATATGTCTACTCGGTGCTAGTCACCAGCCTCTGGCCTATTGGAGGCGGACTTGGGGAGTCGCGGCACGGGCCCCACTGGGATGGGTCGTGACACACTCAACGGCTCAATGAGCTACAAACCCGCAGTTGGCAAAGACCAACCTACCTAAATACCTTCAAGTAGCTTAACCAACCCTCGTTGGGGTTATGTGAAGGGGAATATGGATCTTTACCAATAGAATGTCCTACAAATTATGAGAACTATTGAGAATTGATAAAATAGTGGGAGATTTAATAAAATTAATTATTACTATTTCCCACATAATTTGTAATCAAGTTGAGTATTAATCATCTATTTTAATTATTGTAAAAAATGGCAATCAAAACCACAAAAACAGTGCAATCATTCCTTAAATCAGGGAATGTCATTACAAATACAAATTTCCGGATATGGTATAATTGTTTATGCGATGCATTATTATCAGAAAGTTTGTATTATGTGTTGGAATCCCCTACTCCTGTGCTGCCACCCCAGCAAGAGAGCGAAGGTGAAAAGGATACCTACCGGAGATATGTTGAGGATGCTTCTTATGTCTGTTGTATTATACTATCAACTATGTTCGAAGAGTTGATGATACAATATAAGAACATAGATGTTTACACCATAATATCTTGTCTCCAATCTCTTGAGAAAGAGAATGAAAAGCTTGAAATAAATAAGATCGCCCATGCACTATATCAGTGTAAACTAGAAGAAGGCAATCTAGCTACAGATCATTCTTTAATTATCCATTGATCTTATCTTATTATCCTTACCACCAAGATTATCCTTATTTGTCCAAGCTCAAATAAATAGAATGGATAAGTCGCTCAAGAAACTTTTGTCCATACTTCACCAAGCGGGCAAGTATTAGTTGAAATGTGTTCCTTCACCCCTTTTGGTAACAAGTTTGAAAGACAAGGTTGGAGATCCCATGGCTAATCTAAACCCAAAAGATCTTTTACGACGTCCTTCAAAGAGACAAAAGATTCAAAAGCAGAAGAATTAACAAGAGGCTATTTGATACTTGTGTGGAAAGAATGAACACTGGAAAAAAAATTGCAATGAATTGAAGAAGCAAGCAGTTGCACCCACTTCAGGTATATTCATCATGTTTCTATTATCCGATTGTGTATTAAATACAATATGCTTACAACATACATGTATTTAAATACAAAAAACGAGCAAGAATAGAAAGGTTGTAGAGTGAACTCAAAAGGAACTAAGAAATGATGATTCCTATGTCAGCCAAGGGGAGCTCACTGTTTCTCATTGCCAAATTGGATTGATTCAAATTTGTAATAAGTGTTACCAAAACATTTATCTATGTGTCCAGTTAGACACAACGAGACTTTTTTTTTGAATAAATGTTGTTATGGTACTTTAATACTAAACTAATAGTTCAATAACTCTTAAATCACAAATATCTATTGCAATGAATTGTGAATATAAAATATAAGACTCTTACCCTCTTATGGCAAGATAATTCTTTTTCGAATAAAACTGAAAATAATTGACTTGTTTATTTCCATTAAAGTGTTTTTTGTCACAATTGAGCTAAGATACCAGATATACAAACTACTTATCATGTTTTAGATAAAGAAACCTTTTTAAATAAATGTACGTCATAAAACATTTAAAGTTAGTTTAACATAACCATGTGACCTATTCTAAAGCTAAAGGTAACTTCATATACTTCATGAGAAATGTTAGAAATGCTCAGTGAAGTAAATGACCGCACTTGGTAAAAGGATTCTTCGAGCTGACTTGTCGAAGTAAATCTTATCACAGTAATCGTTGATCATATATGTGGAGTAAAGGTTATCCCTAACTCAAATTTCCTTATATACATCAATGTCATGATGGTAGTAAAAGGAAGATCAATGATAAGTCTTATATATATTGCAAATCTTTCATTATCCCTTTCAAGACATATTTTGTAAATAAAAGTGCACCAACTAACCATATGCCCACTATATTGTCTAATGGATATCATATCAAAATGCGATATCATAAGAATCAATTAGAACACTACCACAAGTGTTTGTTGAAAATCGTTTGTTAAAAGTTGGCCTTAGCTACAAACGACCATCAAAACACCGAGGTGCATCTGAGTTAATGATCCTAAAGCCACTAAGGATATTAACGTCTAGTCAAGATTGACTATATTTCCATAAAGGAAGCCTATCTCTCTAAAGATGGGAACAAACTTAAGTTCTATGAGTTAAGGCTCTAGATGCACATGAGTTGACATAGGAATACGGGACTCCACTGAGCTTAATGGGAGGAGTAGTCCCAGAGACACATATTGCGTAGGAATCTATATACGCGACTTAAAAGGACCCTATGACATATGTATACTTGGCATAACTAAAAAGACTGATGACATCAATAAATGTCTATAAGATATGCAGATTATATAAATTCATTTATGAATAAATCATGCATAGTGATCATAGAATATTTGTTTGGAAATGAATGAGTGACATGTGTCTCTAACTGGTTATTGGGAGCACTATTAGTTTTCAAGATAAATATGTTGATAACATATGGAAAACAAATGTTGTGTCTTACCAGTTTGATAAGGCTAAGGAATGAAATTTAGTACAACTTAAAGCATCAACCATGTTCTAGGAAACAAGATCTACAAGATAGATCTATGTGTTTGCTCAATTTAGTCCGAGAACATATATCAACTAAGTATTAAAAAATACAAATTGAAACAATTAAAGACCGAATTGTTATTGGCGTATAATCCTTCCAATAGAACATGGGCACAGGAAGAGATTATAGGGATTAAAATAATTTCACAAGCTTAGGTGCTAGGAATTTATCTCACATGCCATGATATGCACTGACGTTTGATATTACTAATGCATGATGCATAGTATGTGACTATCCAAGAGATCCAACATAATTGCATAGACTTGCGGTTAGAACTATCCAACAGTACTTGGAAAAGTAAAACTGGATGAGTTCCTGGTGTCTTGAGAAGTGAGGATACTAGCAATCAAGGGAATTGAACACTTGTTTACACTTGGTTCAATTTGATCTCGTATCGCAGAAAAGGGCTAAGGGAATATGCAAGAAAAGCTTATTACACCCAGTGGTTGCCATATCTACAATATCCGAGTTCGTGGCGGCTTCTCATGCATCTAAAGAAGTAATTTAGCAACGTATTGTTCCAATTTTGGTTTATACCAGAAGAAAGAGTTTTATCATTATCATTATAAACATTGACTATGGACTTAATCAGGATGTCAAGACTTGACATTGGAACAAAAGGTGTATACTCGGTTAAATCACTACTTGAGGGATTTTCTCAAGGTAGTAATGTTGCAGAAAACAGATTCGCCACATACATGTAGCTTTTCCAACCCTATCCACGAAAACATGATAAGCCTAAAAGTTATAGTCATACTCAGCAAAAGCATGTTATTTTACATGTGAGAACTAACTGATCGTTAGTAGTTGGCTTTATCGCAAGTGGGAGTTTGTTAGAGTTAGTGCCCTAAAACCAACTACTTTGTACTTTAGATTATAAGTAGATTCAAAGAAGTGAATATTAATGTAAAATATTTTATCACATATCGATTGTTCTTCTGCGTAAAATTGATGTGATAATGTCCTAGAGTATCTGTCGCATTGATAAGGTCATAACAGTTCTCCGCTACAATTAGAACATTGAAATGTCATGAAGATATTCTTAAACATAATTCTACGGTCGGATAACGTACTATGATAGGGCGCATAGTATATAGATCGTCAGGTGTGAGTACTCGTAAGTGAATGAGGCTTCTTCTCACGGGAGATTTACAAGAACAAACCCGCCAGTAACAATTTTGCATGTTTTGGTTTCATCGGATATTCTTATCTGTGAGCGTGTGTAATGGTTCTTAGACTTTAGGATTATCATTAATGCATGTCAGGACTCACGCACTTAGATTTGCTGACGAAAACCGTGACGACGTATATTCGCGACGAAGTAGGGTGCATTAGGTGCATCACGAATGACATGTTATTAATGGATGAGTCGGGCTAAGGATTTGTCCATTCCATCTTTATTGAAGTTGATATCTTCACCCTTTGATTGGAAAAGAACTGTCACATTAAATTACATGATCATAGTGTAACGACGTGTTTATTTCAAATAGTCGAAGAAAAGACTTATCGAGCACATAGGTTGATGACACAGTTGTTCAACATGCTTGATGAAATATTGTAACAACGGGATTATATTACAGTGAGCATTCGTATGTGGTTGTTGTCGTTGCAACATTAAGTTCTGTCTCTTGAGTGTCTTGACCCGTTGCTAGACAGTAATCTTGAACTTTAGGCAAATCCGCCTAATGTCAATGAAAAAAAAATCCTAAAAGGTCACAATTTTACAGTGAACGGTGGCTGGAAGTCTGCATCGCTACAGTGTCGCGGTCACCCAAGTCCAAGCTGCTATAGTGGACAGCGGTTGGAAGTCCGTGGGGCTACAGTACCGCTGTCTCCAAAGCCCGCATAGATCCAGTGCCCTGTCGATGTCGGTCGGTCAGCTCTGCTACAATCAGTCACAGTTGCTACAGTGACCCACAATTTGGAGCGGGGGCCAAAGGCCCCCGGAGCCCCGAAGCAGGGGCGCATTGCCCTCTGCAACCCCCAACGAGCTCACCGCAGAATTGCGGCCTAATGTTCAGTATGGGCCGCAAGCATTCGACCCAACGTCATCCAAAGAGGGTCGGGCTACACCAGTCCAACACCACCCAAGAGCGTGACGGAGGTGCGGAGCTTCCTTAGATTGGAAGGCTACTATCAGAGGTTCAGACCTGATTTCTCCAGGATATCAACTCCTTTAACAGGTTTGACCCGAAAAGGGAAGTCTTTCGTGTGGATAGAGAGATGCCAGTAGGCTTTGCAGGAGAGACAGAGATGACAAGCGCTCTCATCTTGAGATCGCCAGAGGGTGTCGAGTACGTAGTGTTCTGCAATGCATCAGGGACCGGGCTTGGTTGTGTTCTGATACAAAAGCAGGCGATGGTTGTTTATGGTTCATGTCAGTTGAGACCACATGAGCAGAACTATGCAACTCACGATCTTGAGCTATCAGCGGTAGTCTTCACACTGAAAATGTGGCGAAACTATCTTATGGGTGAGCAGTTTATCGTCTATTCTGACCACAAAGGTCAAGTATATCATCTCTCAGAAGGATCTTAACTTGAGACAGAAGCGATGTCTAGAATTCCTCCAGGATTATGACTTTGAGATTTTCTATACTCCTGGAAAGGGGAACATGGTAGCAAATGCTCCCAACAAGAGATCTTGTTCGCAGTTGCTGAGCGAGGCGTTGGAGCAGTTGACCTCGTTACAGCTATCCTTTGTGGATAGGGATGAAGCAGTTTACCTCCAGTCGATAGTTGTTACCCCTCCGCTTTTACAACGAGTCGAGAAGGCATGAGCTTGGGGATACCGACTATGAAACCCTACGTACTTAGATATTCACTGGACATGCTTCTCAAAAATTTGCTGAAAATGGGGAGCATGTCGTTCTTTTTAGAGGATGCATGATGGTACCAATAACGCTGCGGGAGGAGGTTCGGAGGGAGTTTCATACATCTCTCTTGGTGGTACATCCAGGTGCAGTGAAAATGTATCAGGACCTCTAACCTCAGTTTCAGTGGTCAAGGATGAAGAAGAGAGTCGCAGAATTTGTCTCTCGATGCCTTGTCAGCAAGTAAAGGCTGAGCACCAGGTTTCAACGGGTTTAACTCAACCCCTTGAGGCGCCAGAATACAAGTGGGATAGAATATCCATGGACTTCGTGACGGGGGTTACCATGTACGTCTAGGGGACAATATGTCATCTGGGTGATCGTAAATCGACTCACCAAGACGGCTCACTTCCTAGCTATTCAAGAGCAGAGTTCAGTAGAGAGCTTAGGACATCTCTACATGCAGGAGATAGTCTGACTCCATGGAGTTTGTTCGACGATCATTTATGACCATGATGCTCGCTTCACATTTCGTTTATGAAGGAGATTGCAGGAGGCCTTTGGCACTCAGTTGCGTTTGGGCACAGCGTTTCACCCCAGACTCACATGTTGCAAGCTTGCATGTTAGACTTCGACCATAATTGGGAGGATCACCAACCATTAGTACTCAGTTGCATTTGGGCACAGCGTTTCACCCCAGACTCACATGTTGCAAGCTTGCATGTTGGACTTCGACCGTAATTGGGAGGATTACCAACCATTGGTGGAGTTTGCATACAACAACAGTTATCATTCCACCATCGATGCGGCACCATTTGAGGCTTTGTACGGGTGACCCTGTAGGTCACCACTATGCTGGACCGACCCAGGATAGTCGGCACTTATAAGTCCACAGTTTGTGCGAGCCACTACAGAGAAGGTGCAGATCATCCAAGAGCGGATGAAGACTGCACAGACCCATCAGAAGTTCTATGCAGACTGACGACGAAGGCCTTTGGAGTTAGAGGGAGGCCATGTGTTCCTGAGGGTCTCACCAAGACATGGATTGCGGAAATTTGGCCGAAGCGGCAAACTATCTCCGAGATTCATTGGCCCTTTCCTGATATTGCGTAGAGTTGGCAAGGTGACGTACCGCTTAGTTCTACCGTCGCAGTTAGACCGGGTACACAACGTCTTCCACGTGTCGCAGCTAAAGAGGTACGTGCACGACCCGTCGCATAATATCGACTGAGGCGAGCTGGACATCGAGCATGGAGCTAAATTTGATGAGTACCCGGTGGAGATTGAAGATTAGCAGGAGAGGATCCTCCGTGGGCGAGCGTTCCTTTAGTGCGTTTCCGGTGGCAGCACGGGAATCTTCAGAAGAGTATCTGAGAGCGGGAGACCCAGATACGTGCTTAGTATCCACATCTCCTTGTGTAGCTTTTTGTTTTGGCTTTCTGGAACGTAAAACCCCGAGGTGGGGAGAATGTAACAACTCTGATTTTTCCATATATTACTTTAAAATATTGTATAGATTATTTTCGGAGCTAGGCGATGAAACGACGTGAGATTCCGGGACCCGGCGAGCCCGGAATTAATTTTTGAAATATATTAAATATCTCGCGTGCGCAATTTTCCCGAAAAAGTGGAATAACTTCTAAACGTAGGACCAGATCGGAAATCTGAGACCAATGTTGAGTTCATAAAGTGGGTTTTACCCTAGGCGCGGCTTAACCTTAGGACGCGTCGAGCATTCGGGGTGGGTGCAATCGCGGGTGAATAAATAAAATAAATCAATTAAATTATTTATTTTATAGCGACCTGTTTTTCCTCTATAAATACACGGTTATGAGGAAATCTCAGAGTTGGTCGTTTAACCTTGGAGACCTGGAGGACCGTTGGAGGAGAGCGTTCTTGGCGGACGACATCGGATCGGATTGGGATCGAGGATCGTTGTGTCATCGGAATTCGAGGATCGTTGCGTCATCGGAATTCGAGGATCTCACCAACGACAACGACGTTAATTCATTCTTTGTCAGCGATCGATCCATCTCGAGGTAGGACGTTGTATTATATGGATTTATTCTCATTGATTTATTCCTACGACGAACACAAATCAATCAACTAATGAATTTATTAGCGGATCGTGCGTATTACGGGTATGGGAAAGATATTATCCGAGATTGGGGATCTCTTTGTTGATTATGTTATATCTCTTTGTTCGTCGTTCTCACGGCAACGAATCGAGGTCAACACAAACATTGACCAAGGTATGTTCGTCATGTTTGTGGTTTGTGTATTTCTTCCCCCGTTCTCCGTTCATCGCGGGCAATTCCTTTGGCTAGCGATTCGACGAAATACACGGTATTCGATCATTACGCGACCGTTCTTTGGCGCAATGGATCGATACCGCGAGTACGACACGCGATCGATGACGCGATTGAGGTGCGATGATGACGGGGTACGATCAGAGACGGATCGGGATGGATCAACGGTTTCCGATCATCCCGGTTCAACGGCGCAGCTACGAACGGCGCGTGTGGACGATTTTCGAAAGGAATCGAAGGCCGGAACTCGGTGATCGACGACGGCAAGGGTCGGTCGACCTCGGATTCGTGTTTTCCGATAAGGCGTGCGGCGGCGGCGCAGAAGGCAACGCGCGAAGCAAATCTGGGATTCTGTGAAATTTCGAGTTACATGGTGTGTAATCATAGTTTTCAATCTCTGATCGCGGCGCGACGCGACGGTGTCCCATAACGGGATAGCGGCGACGCGGATCGCGTCGTGGCCACTTTTTTATCCAATCGCGGGACAGTTAAATTATAGAGTTTTACAAACATATATGTTGAAAAATTAAACACAAAACATAAAAAGTAAAAACACGTTTAAATTCATACTTAAAAACATTCATAAATTCATCATAATACATCAAACACATCTCTCATCCAATTATTCATAAACAACAACCACGAGAACATCCAAAGTTCAATTCAATCATCTTTTTCATTTTCAAGATCTTCAATTTCTTCTTCACCTTCACTTACACTATCATCACTTTTATAAATCTCTTCTTCATTTATTTCCCCATCATCATCATCATATGATTCATGTTCATCGTCGTCTTCTTCTTCTTCAATAACCATCCTTGTTTTTCCTTTAGAGCTTGAACTTGAAGCATGGGTAGCTCCTTCTCCTTTTGTTTTCCTCCTTGTATAATAAAAAGGTTCACCGGCCCCAGTAGCTTCCTCAACTAATCTCCAAGTCATGGTGTTGTCATCCTCAAACACCAATTCATCTTCACCGCCATCTTCATCACCATTCATTTGCCCTAAAAACCACTCACTACTATCATCGTCAACATTCTTTAGGACAATGGGATCAGTGACATCTCTGGAATCAAACCGGTCATTCAAAGTTTGGTTGTATTTGATGAACACCAAGTCTTGCAACTTTTGATGCTCTAGCCGACTTCTCTTTTTAGAATAAACCTGTTTTATGAAAATTTAAAAAAATATTGATATCACTAATGAAGTTTAAGCTTAAATGAAACTTGAAAGCGAGTTTAGAATTAATACTAAATTACTTACATGCTCAAAGGCACTCCAATTCCTCTCGCATCGCGATGAGCTACATGTCAAGCTCAAAACTTTGATGGCAATTGTCATCAAAGATGGTGTTCCTCCTCCATAATTCTTCCACCATTCAGCTGCAATTATTATTTATTAGAATTGTTTTGTAATGATCTAAAATTAAGGATCATGTAATGTAATTAAATAATCAAGACAAAAATAAACTCTTACCAAGAGCTATTGTACTTCGTTCTCGCATGCAACATTTCCCACCAAAGAGGTCTTGTGCGCTTTTATATGTTGTCAATTCTAAACAAGTTTTGTCCACCTCATCAGGGCTAAGAGACAATCTCTCTATACAATCATATAAACCTTTCATCACCTCTGCATCTCTTTCAATACTTGATTTCCATAGAAAAATTGAGCATTCAAATAATAACCCGCCGCATGCAATGGATGATGCAATTGAGAATTTCATCTTTCATCAATTATCTCAAATATATCCTTATACTTGGTTTGATCATTCTTGAAAAGCTTCTGAATTGTCTCTTTTGCCCTGTCCATAGCCTCATAAATGAAACTCGTTGCGGGTTTCTTCTCATTATCAACCAATCTAAGAACTTCTACAGGAGGTCTCATAGCCTTGAGGCTATAAACAACATCATTCCAAAATGATTGCATCAATACAATGTCGGCAGCACGCTTTCCTTTTGTTTCTTTTGAATTTTTTGATCTCAACCACTCAGAAGTGAACATCTGTCTGAGATTATTTTTTTTGCAAATACAACCTTTGTAAAGTTAAAAAGGTCGTAGCGAACCGAGTAACTCCATATCTCACCAACTCAGTTTTGTTGGTGAACCTCCTCATAATGTTCAATGTCAATGAGTGGTTGTAGATAAAAGTCACAAGCTTAATGCATCTTTCTATAACCCTCTTCACCCTACTAAGTTTGTCAATGTTTTCCAAAATTAAATCAAGACAATGTGCGGCGCATGGAGTCCAAAATAAGTGGTTGCCTCTTAGTCATCAACAACTTGTTTAAAATCATACAAAATCAATAACAAACAATTAAATGTATAAGTTGTTAACTGAATTGATAATATTAAAATGAAATGGAAACACTTTTAAAAATTAAAAAAACAAAAGTTTTTTATTACTGGCTAACTTGAAATTGCTTCCATTGTCCGTAACTACTTGCACAACCTTTAATTCTCCGATCACTTCCACAAAAACATCCAATAATTTAAAAACCGCTTCTCCCGTTTTCATATAACTTGATGCATCAACACTTTTTACAAACATTGAACCGGTTGGACAATTTACCAAGAAATTGATCAAGGTTCTTCCTTTCTTGTCCGTCCAACCATCGAACATGATTGAGCAACCACAATTTTCTCGTTCAATTTCAAGGCCTTTCAACAATTCTTTTGTATACTCTAACTCCTTTTTAAGAAGAGGAACTCGGCACTCGTGATAGCTTGGAACTTTCAAGTGTGGTCCATATTGTCCAATTGCTTCCACCATCATCTTAAAACTTCTTAATCGAACAACATTAAAAGCAATTCCATTTTTGCAAAGGAATCGCTCTATGTATTGCACCGTTCAATCTCTTAATTGCTTGTTATAAGCATCTTTAATGCTTGTTTGTTTTGCATCCTTGACTACTCTTGTCGGATCTTCCATGAACATTGCATGAAGTGGCCCTTTCACATTTTTCACTTTGTTCGGACATGATGAGGCACTTGATGCATAGATTCTTTTTGTTCCTCTCTCAACATCATGGATTTCTTCACGCTCTTCCTCCATATCCTCATCAATATCATGAATATCATTCATATATGCTGATTTGTCAGTTTTTTTCTTTGTTTGCGCTGCAAGAAGCTTGTCTTTCACTTCTTGAGAATTCTTCCTACACTTCTGAACATTTCCCGACAATCCCATTTGATGTTCTTAGGCTCGAGTAATGCCACCAGTGGTCACCATCATGCAAAAGTCACATGTGACTTTCTTTTTATTGTTGATGTCTCTTAAAGAATTCCACTGCCAAGCAATATCTAAATTTTTTCCTTTAGGCTTAGCCAATGGTGGAAAAGATTGTACCGTTGTAGCATCAGTTGGTGCAATAGATGAAGTCATAGTAGCTGTAGAAGGCAAGGCAGAAATAGTAGAAAGAAGGGTTTAAGATACTTGTTTGACACAAATAACAAACAAAAAACGGATGTTTGGATCACCGAAAAAAAAGGTGGCTAAGCGCGCAGCAGTGAGAGGAGGAAGGAAGAGGAGCAGTGCCTGGAAGAGGAGCCGCGCTTGGAAAAAAAAAGGTGGTTGTTGCGCACAGCAGTGACAGGAGGAAGGAAGAGGAGCAGTGCCCGGAAGAGGAGCCGCGCTTGGAAAAAAAAAAGGTGGTTGTTGCGCACAGCAGTGACAGGAGGAAGAGGAGTCGTGCCTGGAAGAGGAGCCCCGCCTGGAAGAGGAGCAGTGAAGGAGCCGCACAGCAGTGATAGGGCCTGAAAAAAAAACGGGTGTGTACATCAAGGGGGGCGGCGTCGCTGCACTGGGAGGAGGAAACAAGAAGGGTTTCCATTGGGCGAGTTGGGTTGGACCGGTTACAGAGCAAAAAAAAAAACACCAGAATAAGTCGCGGTCGCACCGACCGGGATCGCGGCGGAAGCGTGACGGCCGCGATAGCGGGTGGCGTGGCGCGATCGCGTTCCGCCCGCAATCAGCCCGCCAGAAGCGGCTGGGTGCCGCTCCGCACCGCGACGGCGCGATCACGGCCGCGACGGCGCGATTTGAAAACTATGTGTGTAATCCGGAACTACACACCGTGTAGGACCCTCATGTGTGGCGCTAGGGTTTTGGTGCAGAGATAAGTATCGCACGCCATGTGATTGGGTCACACACCAGGTGACCCTTGCCTGGTGGCTCGGCGTGTACCCGGGGAGGTACACAGTAACATACATGGCCAGCCGTACACAAACACGACCAACCATGCACGGACACGGTCAAGAGTACACGAGCTCAAACACACCGTGTACTCGGGCACGGACACGGCCACAGGCAGTGATACAAAGGTAAAACCCAGTGTCGAAGGGACACGTCGTGTACTCTTTCAAGAATGGCTTGGAGCCCTTGTCCTCCTCACCTTGAATAAGTTTCGTTAGGGTACGTTCCCTTGATCTATTCTCTGGGGGTTTAGTATAAAGTCGCATCATATGCATAGGATGGTGATCCCAATAACTTCAGTCTTGGATAGAGTTGTGGGAATCCCTCCATGAGGTCCGGAGTGAGATCTTCTATCATCGTCATTGCCCTAGGTTGGGTTCTTGGTATCATCGTGAGCAACACTGCGCGAACGTCAATCCCCTACTTAGCGGGTTAATCCGAATTGGGTTGTTGGTATACTTCATGGCCTTGGTTGTGATCCTCATCTATGTATCGATCACTTCAAACTTTCAACGTGTACTTATGGTGAGACTCGACGAGCATGACATCTCGGATGGACGTCATCAATGCTATTTGACTCATGGAGTATGTTCTCACGGAGGAGTGCTATGTGGAACCTTCGAGCAAAAATCCTAGGCTGGCGATACAGTTGTGATCTTACTTGAGACTGTGTGTATACTATTAGTATATTTGGATGTTCTTAAGACTGTGTGTCTATTATGAGTATATTTGGATGTTCTTGTTCCATATGTCGTTGATATATACCCGTGATTAGCTGACTGTTATTCTTGATGTTATATGCTTAGTGATTTCGGGGTTTCCTATTAGGTATTGTTATACTCACCCCTGCATAGGCTCTATCTGCATGTGTCATGTCTTATGCAGACAACCGATCTTTTGACGGAGTCCTAGAGGGACCAGGACCAGACGGGGCTTAGTAAGTCGGACAAACTGACGTTTGTTCCTGCGGTTACATTGACAGCAGGACTCTCCCACTTTACAGGTTGGACTTGATTTCAGTTTCTTTGTGGTGGGCTAGTATTTGGCCCTTTTTCTTTTCAATACTTGTCGTACTTTGATGGTGAGATTTTAGATTTATGCATCCATGGTTATCAGTTATTTACATTTCAACATTGTATGGGCTTGGAGATGTGTGAGTGTGTACAAATACATTAGGCTAAGACCTCTCATGTGCGTGATATGTCTACTCGGTGTTGGTCGTCAGCCCCTGGCCTATTGGAGGCGGGCTTGAGGTGGACGCGACACGGGCCCCGTTGGAACAGGTCGTGACATTTAGCTTCCAAAAATTCAGAAAATTTCTTTCCTTAATTGATAATAGGTTCAAAAAGATTCTCACTTAAAGACTCCAAGGATGAAAATTTATCATTCAAAACGTGGGAGTTCTTCCTATCCTCTGTAGCTAATTCATCATAAATATTCCACAATTTTTTATGACTGTGATCCACAAGAAATCCCCCCGTGAATTTATCCAAATCAAATCGCTCTTCATAATTTAATCCATCAAAGGAACACTCTAACATCACTCTTAAAGAGAACATATGATCAGGAAATTGAACAATAATTTCATTAAATCGGTCTCAAGCACTACAAAAACATTCCCTATCACCCTTACAAAAGTGATGATTAAGCGCCAAAAATTCCTGCGCCACTGACCTTCGGCCCAATGCATTTCTTAAAGATTCATAGCTGTGACTAAAATGAAAAATATATTCAACTCAAAAACAGATTCAATTAAAAGAACAAGAACATGCTAATCAAGATTCTTAGTAAGCTGCAGTGGATAAACAAATTCAGCAAGCAGTTTTTGTGAATTTACAGCTCAAGAATCCGCAGATTTTTTTATTTTTTTATTTTTTTATTTAATTGCTTTTTATTTGGTTTTTTTCTAGGTCCTAAGACACTCCATGCGCGACTTCCCTTGCAACGGCACTAAATTTTGATACTCAACGTTGTAGATAACAAAATAAAATTTAAAATCTCCTACTCACACTAGTAAGTGGCGAAGAGGGTCAAACCCAAGGGAAGGAGGGTGAGTTGTCTACGGACTTATTTAATTCTAAACCGCGGAAAGCAGTAGAAATAAATGTTGGTGAATGAAGGAATGGAATGAATGCAACATTAAAGTAAAGAAATAGGTGTGAAAGAGATGTTAACAGTGTTAAACAGTAGAGTCAGGGAATTGGAAAATACATGATGTTAGTGATTTAATGATCTAGGGAAAACAAGGTTGGTGCAGCCTATTAAAAATGTACTTTCATTCTTTAAAATTCTCGCTGCAATGAACTGAACCAACACCTAAAATGCATAGAAAACCCTATCGAGTTTTACCAAGTTGATGCTGAATCAGACTCTCCTCTGTCAAGCGAGAATACTAAAATAGAAACAATTAAAGGAAAGGTGTTTTGGTCATCACCAAATTCATATCGACATATAACCTGGTGGATCTGTCCAAATTCATTCACCTGCAAAGTCCATCGACAATTACGGATGATAAAACAGATTCAAAAATGAAGAAGAAATTGGATTGAAATCTTCATTTGCCAATACCCCGACTTAATCCACGAAGAATTCATTTTTTTGAAGGAACTTAAAATGATAAACTATAAGACCTTCGTCTTTTGATTCTTGATTGAACTCAAACAGTAAACCAATTTAAGTTTAATTTGAAATGCACAAATACCTGCAAAGTCCAGCGACAATTACAGATGATAAAACAGATTCAAAAATCAAGAAGAAATTGGATCGAAATCTTCATTTGCCAATACCCCGACTTAATCCACGAAGAATTCATTTTTTTGAAGGAACTTAAAATGATAAACTTAAGACCTTCGTCTTTTGATTCTTGATTGAACTCAAACAGTAAACCAGTTTAAGTTTATTTTGAAATGCACAAATCATTTCATCATAGAGAAATAGATGAATGAGGTAGGAGAGATGATAGCTGGTGAAAGAACTTGAATTCCCCAGATAAAAATGACTTAAAATATTGTTTGAATGAATACAAAATATCAGTTAGCAACACATATTTGAAAGACAGAAACATACAAAGTATAAAGAAAATAAGGAAGAAGAACTCCCCTTGATATGTAGCTTGAAACCCCTTTGGTCTGCCCCCAACTCTCCCTCAAAGTCAGTCCTAGAGCTCCTCGGTTAGCAAGGGTGTGTCACGGAAGTTAGGTCTCAAATTTCCAGAATTCAAGAATGCCCAAATGAATCACACTCTCCTCTTTTCAATCAGTCCATCTCCACCAAATTAACAAAACCATGTTTCATCCTTTAATTTTTCATCTCTCAACTGCTCGGATTTGAAGACCATCACTAGACGAGGCATGTGATGTTGGACTGTCGCTTGCAAAAGTCATGTGAAATACTCCAGCTATCAAGAATCGAACTTCGGATTTTCAGATAGAAAAGCTCAGACATCAAATGGACCGCAACTAGTAACAGCCTCCTTTAAATCATTGAGTCTAGTGCCTAGGAGGCATCTCAAGAAGCAGCGCTGTTTTGAACCATTTACATAGTGTGCAGCTCGAACGAAGGAGCAATGACCCAGACAATCAAATCAGCATCACATAGACCCCATGAACTCAATCGAACTCAATCGAACTCCTAAACCTGGCTAGCAGCATAAGCTTGCCTCGCACAACCCAGCTTGAATCGGCCCAACCCCCGCACGAAGCTCCAACAAAAGCGAACGAACTCGATTGGGCCAGTGTTTCACCTTTGCGCCTCCTCATGATTTCTTCTTCAGCTGAATCGGTGCCGTATCTCCAACCATCAGGTTCGCATTCCAGTTCTATCCATGGCTTGCAACGATTCTGCAGTGAACCACGATCAGTGCCTGTCACTCGTTCAATGATTGCCAGCTGTCGAGTCCTCGCAATTTCTTCCAGCACGCAAGCTATATGAATCCCATCCAGATTTACTTAGAAAGACAAAAGCCAACTAACTCAGGTCAGCTGCAGCTTGATTCGGCCAGCGCAGATAATACCCTAATCGTACGGCCTCGGTGGATGAGTGTATATCGAATGGCCAACATCTCAAATGAAGGATCGAACGTGTCCAACTAGTTGGCCCAAGCCCATCACAAACCCACGGCCCACCGGAAATCAATACAGTGACATCAAATGAGTATTTCCAAATTGACGACACATTTAAAAAACTAATAAAAGGTTCTAACATTCAAAATTATATTTCCTTGCATTTTTAATTTCACCATTATTTATTAAAGCCCCCAGCACAATTGAATTCTACCACCATTGGGATCCCATTTTGAAATCCACAGCCTTTTAGTGAAAAATATCAGAAACGGTTTTCATTTTCTATTCAAATTCCCAACCATAATTCACATGTCAATTCAAAAATATATTCTTTTGTTTTCCAATGCTAAATTTTATAAATCCAAATATTTCTCATTTCAACCACCACAACCTCAAAATCATTGATACTTCAACACAAGAACATTTTGGATTTAGAAACACTCGAAAATTGATATTTTACGCTGCAATTGGGATGAATAGTACAATAACTTACAATTTCTCAAAACATGAAGATTTAAGCAAAAAATGCTCAATCTATCACTAAATGAAAAAGAATAATCCAAAAAATATATGTGGAAAACACATAAAATATAGACATATCAAATTCTCTCACACTTAAAATATTGTTTGTCATCAAGCAATCAGTTCAACAAACACTATGGAAGAAAATAAATCTCAAAGGTGAAAAGGGTGAAGTGCCACAAAGTATTGGTTTTCAAAAGGATTCTCTCCCATATAATATTTCAAGTAGAAGAAGTGATTACTCTCTTAAAAACAATTGATTTGGCCAAAGATTGCTTTTGGTTTTACAAAAAAATGATTGATATCGGATGTTTTGGAAAGGTTTAAACAAGCAATGGTTTGCATTTAACAGAAACTTCTAAACTCCTCTTTACCTCTAGAAGAACAAAGACACATAAATTAAAAACTTGGAATAATTATACCCACAATTGAATGTGCAAGATAGAATAATTAGAAGCATAGAATAAATAAGTCATCCAATAATAAAAGATTAAAGAAAAAAAAGTTCAACCCGGATTACGATTTTCGTTTCATAACTCATTTAAACTCATAACTTAAAATTTAAAAACTCAATTAAAAAGTTCAAAACCAATGATGATTGTAAATCCTACTTCCAAAGTTTGACAAAGAACACAAAAAATTCAAGAGAGCAAAGAAAACTTTGAACCCAATTAAATCCATGAGAAAGAAGAAAAAGTTAACCTCCTAAAAGTTGCAAATCAAATCGCATGCTTCAAGAAAAAAGAATAAACCACAGTGTAAGTGAATTAGATCTCAAGAAAGGACAACTTGAAAAAAAAAATAAGGGTTTTTTTATATGTATAGCTATGAATACAACTTAACACATTTAAGACTTATCTCTTACAATTATAACCCAACATTGTCCTCAATGTTGAATCCTAAAATGAGAGAAACAGTATAAATAATTAAACTCAAACATATTTACAATTTAGTAGTTTGAAATATCGTTTAAGGATCACAATTAAATTTAAACAACATGTTATCACAATTTCAATTGATTCATTATACTAGGATGTAAAATGTACATGCATTTTTTTGCGATGGATAACAAAACAAATATCCAATTAATCTTGCCAAGTATAATGTTAGTTGGTGATTATAGCTAGTGAAAACATTCTAACACAAATTAAAATTTCATTAAAGTTTAAACAATGAGTAAATTCCCCCCACACTTAGTTTCATGCACTGATAGAGTTAAAACAATATCTAAAAAACAAGATGCAACAATTTCAATAACAACCAAATGAGTAGAATAAAGTGAAAAAATCAAAGCAATAACTCCCCTGATTAAGGAAGCTTTTGTTAGGACCTGACCCACTAGGGCCCGCCTGGCCGACAGAAGGCTGAGCCGCAACTACCCCAAGCCCGCCTTCATAGGCCAGGGTCTGACGACAAGCACCGAGAATGCATAACTAATACGGGAGGCCTTTGTTTAATGCATATATACCCACACACCTTTTTTTGACGCTTTCGCAGTCGAGGCGCACATGGCTGCAGCGACACACGTTTATTACTCTACATTCCCGCTTTCCAAGGGCGAGCGACCTCTACCACTGTGGATGGTGATGTTGGCTCCTTGGTCGAAATGAGACGATGAGACGTCGGTTTCTCCTTCCATGGATTCCTCCTTGGAGCTTGTTGCCTATTCCGGGTCTCCCTCATAAATTTGAGTAATGTTCATGAAACTCGTTCTCAGTGTCATCTCTTTGTGGATACCGGTTAATTGCGCTACTTATGTCTCAACGGGGTAGTAACATTTCTTCGGAGTAGATGGTAACGTCAGACATGTATGGGCATCTCTGAGCGCTGGGTGTGTTGGTCACTTGTAAATTCTTCCTCTTTAGAGGCCATTTCATATGAGGCATCTCAAACACGAAACCCAAGGCATCTCATGTCAGCCATGATGTATTTGACTCCAGAGGCATAGGTCTTCCAAGGCTTTTTACCTCAAACATCCCACATTTATTGCATGGGGTAGGTATTATGACCAAGACACAAGTTTAACATCTTTTGGAGACAGAATGGTTGATCAAAACGCCCATAGAGGCGGATAAAGGAGGTGCATCCCTAAGAGGGAAGATGTCACACCTGGATAATTTACCAATGGATCAGAATTCCCTATGGAGGTGGATTTAGAGTTGTGGATCAGAACACCCCATGGAGCCGGATCTGGAAGGTGCGTCCCTAGGAGGGAAGATTTCACACCTAGATAGTTTATCAATGTTGGGATTGAACCTCAAGGAGGCATCCTACATACCCTATTTAGAATATAGGGATCAAAACCTTCGTAATTTGATGTTGTAGTTTAAGGTCGTGAGACAGGACCGATCCATGCAGTTTAACATCATGTGGTAAGGATGCTCACGTCGCGAAAGGAGTATTGTCACGAACCAGTCCGGATACCCTGGTACCTTGATACCTGAGTTGGAACTGACATGACCCAAAGGGCGTTCTCAATCCCTATGGGTTAATGACTAGCACCTGACATCAAAAAAGATAAAACTGGGAACAATTTTGCCACATAGCAGTAGAAGAAATAGAAACAAGTCAGTATGATCTAAAGAAAACTCCACAGGGAGAATAGTACCATAAGTCAAACAGGTATAAAAAACCCCAAATAGTACATCACAAAGTACCAGAAAGATTAGATAAATAGTCCAAGTCCCAACGAACACAACACTACAAGACCATAAGATCAACAACAACTGCCACCTCCAAGTGGCATTTTCCCCTTGCTCAAACTTGGCAGGAGGAAGTATACAAATGCCCAAAGACAATGGTAGGGTGTGAGCTAAAAACCTAATAGGGTCTCACCAAATGTTCCATAATAAGATGTCATAACAAATAAACCAAATCATGCTTTCAATTCCAAATAAAACAAGTATGGCAGTACATTTTCATATTTTAAACAAAACATGCCTTTTCATTTCAAATGATAGAACATTTCAAACATGGCTTAAATAAATAATTTATATAAAACAGTTTATATAAATCATTAGACATGAGAAAAAAGTAGTTTCACAAACAATGACATGTATATAATCAAAACAATCATAACAAAAAACATGGTCATTTTCCAAGATGTATGATAGTTTCTAGTTATGAGATCCTCACACACTTAAATCTATGATCACGATGATGTCACTACTAAAAAACATGTCTTTAATAGCACTAAAAATGGTCGTTACCAGCAATAGAGAAGCGCTGACTACTAAAGCATGATTAAAAGCCCCAGGATTTTATTAGTGTTAGAAAATAGCTGAAAATGGGTCCTTTGTCAATGCTTAAAAATGTTGATAAAGGACCCATTTATCAATGCATTTAGTAGCTCCAGTAAAGGGGCATATTGCAGTGTGTTGTAACAACACACTGTAACACCAAAAAACAACATCAAAAGCAAGTACCAATAAATAATTTAAATGAAATAAAATTTACAACCCAAATAAAAGAAAAAACACTAAATTATAAACATTTAAAACATTGATTTATACAATTACATGAGTAAGTACAAATTATCACAAAAATTCAAAAACATTAATGTTTCTTTGTCTTTTTCCCATGACCCCGACTCATGTCATTGCCGAACAAACCACCTCTGCTCAAGAAAAAGAAATCACCTATATAGAAAAAAAATATTTTAGTAATAATATAAATAAAAAAATTAAACAAAAAGTGTTAATTTTAAACTAAATTTTGAGTCATACCAGGAACATTGCGTATCAGATTGAGTTACGGTTGACTTTTACACATCACACTATTTCATGTTCGTCATCAAGCATTATCTCTGTGAAAATTAAATAAATAAGTATAAGATAAAAATTACGAGGAAATCAATTAAGTAATAGTAGATAGAATGTTGAAAAAAAATCTAGTCTCTTTTGCTTGGTTTTGGCGATGTGATGCACGTTTTAAACTAAAATGACACTTATTAAATATAAAGGCGCACTTTGAGTCATACTAGTCACATCGTGCATCAGATTAAGGTGTGGCTCATTTCTACACATCCCAAATTACTTATGGATCATTTTACTTAAGTATAAAAACAATCCTAATGTGTTGTCTTGGTTTTGATTATGTCACTTGTCTTTTTTACTAAAATGTCATTTTAAATTGGAAACACGCACTTTGAGTCATACTGATCACATCATGTGTCGGTTTGATGTGAAACTGATTCATACATGTCACAAATGACTTATGAATCGTTTCTATAAATTATCAATATAATTTGAGTGTGTTTTCTCAGTTTTCAGTGAGTGATAGTTTTTGAACTAAAATGTCAATTTTAAACTGATAATAGACACATTGAGTTATATCGAACACATCATGTATCAAATTGAGGTGCGACTGATTCCTATACATCAAAAATGAATAATGGATCATTTTCCTAAATTATCAAAATAATATGAATGCGTTTGATCGATTTTGATCATGTTAGTTGTCCTTTTTACTAAAATTAATGTCAATTTTAAATAAAAAGACACACTTGGAGTCATATCGGCCCCATCGTGCATCAAATTGAGGAAAGATTGATTCCTACACATCCCAAATTACTTATGAATTGTTGTACTAAAGTACCAAAATAATCTGAATGTGTTTTCACAGCTTTGAGTACGTCACTTTTCTTTTTTACTAAAATGTCATTTTAATCTAAAAACATGCACTTTGAGTCATACCGGCCACATCATGTATTAGTTTGTTGTAAGACTGATTCATACATGTAGAAAATGACTTATGAATCATTTTACTAAATTATAAAGACAATCCGAGTTCATTTTCTTAGTTTTCAGTGAGTGACACTTTTTGAACTAAAATGTCAATTTTAAACTGATAACAAACACTTTGAGTCACACTACTACAAATAGGACTTTTAAAAGCACTAGAAACTGCCTTTAAAACCACTAGAAAAGCACTGTTCATTGTGGTAAAGATAAAGAGGGGTTCCCTTTAACAGTGCTAACAAAGTATTGATAAAGGCCCAATTTATCAACACTATTTTGAGCGCTGATAAAGGGACACCTTTATCAACACTTAATTGGTGTTGATAAAGGCCAAGTTGCCTGTGATGTGATGTTTATTTAACAGCACACCCAACACCTGCACAACACCTGCACAACACTTTCACAACACCTACACAACACCTGCACACCTGCACACAAACAACACCTACACAAAAAACAGCTGCACAAAACAACACCTACAACAACAAAGCATAGAATAACAAAACAACATCGTACAAGAGTTTCACAAATTCTATATACATTTAATTGACATCATGAATAAAAAAACACATTGTTATATACATTTCAAACAATGTTTTATATTTTTACAATTACAATAATCTGAAAACAATTGAAAACATTAATGTTTCATCCTTTTTGCATCTGTTATCCTCTCTCAAAAATTTTCGTCCATGGTATTAGTTGTCGAACAAAGCATCTTAACTCAAGAAAAAAATGACACCTATATAAGAAAAAAAATATTATGTTAGTAATACAATAATGAAATAAATTAAACATTAATATGAAAGAATACATTAATAAAATGTCAATTTTTAATAAAAAAGACACATTTGGAGTTATACTAGTCACATCGTGCGTCGTATTGAGGTGGGGTTGATTCCTACATGTCACAAATGAGTCATGGATCATTGTTTTAAAATATTAAAAAAATATGAATGGTTTGCTCATTTTTAAGTATGTCACTTGTTCTTTTGAGTATGTTAGGACTGGGTATAGATCTTATGTTTGGATGCGACTGATTCCTATACATCAAAAATGAATAATGGATCATTTTCCTAAAATATCAAAATAATATGAATGCGTTTGATCGATTTTGATCATGTTAGTTGTCCTTTTTACTAAAATTAATGTCAATTTTAAATAAAAAGACACACTTGGAGTCATACCGGCCACATCGTGCATCAAATTGAGGAAAGATTGATTCCTACACATCCCAAATTACTTATGAATTGTTGTACTAAAGTACCAAAATAATCTGAATGTGTTTTCACAGCTTTGAGTACGTCACTTTTCTTTTTTACTAAAATGTCATTTTAATCTAAAAACATGCACTTTGAGTCATACCGGCCACATCATATGTTAGTTTGTTGTAAGACTGATTCATACATGTAGAAAATGACTTATGAATCATTTTACTAAATTATAAAGACAATCCGAGTTCATTTTCTTAGTTTTCAGTGAGTGACACTTTTTGAACTAAAATGTCAATTTTAAACTGATAACAGACATTTTGAGTCACACTACTACAAATAGGGCTTTTAAAAGCACTAGAAACTGCCTTTAAAACCACTAGAAAAGCACTGTTAATTGTGGTAAAGATAAAGAGGGGTTCCCTTTAACAGTGCTAACAAAGTACTGATAAATGCCCAATTTATCAACACTATTTTGAGCGCTGATAAAGGGACACCTTTATCAGCACTTAATTGGTGTTGATAAAGGCCAAGTTGCCTGTGATGTGATGTTTATTTAACAGCACACCCAATACCTGCACAACACCTGCACAACACCTGCACAACACTTTCACAACACCTACACAACACCTGCACACCTGCACACAAACAACACCTGCACACAAAACAACTGCACAAAACAACACCTACAACAACAAAGCATAGAATAACAAAACAACATCGTACAATAGTTTCACAAATGCTATATACATTTACTTGACATCATGAATAAAAAAACACATTGCTATATACATTTCAAACAATGTTTTATATGGTTACAATTACAATAATCCGAAAACAATTGAAAACATTAATGTTTCATCCTTTTTTGCATCTGTGATCCTCTCTCAAAAATTTTCGTCCATGGTATTAGTTGCCGAACAAAGCATCTGAACTCAAGAAAAAAATGACACCTATATAAGAAAAAAAATATTATGTTAGTAATACAATAATGAAATAAATTAAGGATTAATATGAAAGAATACATTAATAAAATGTCAATTTTTAATAAAAAAGACACGTTTGGAGTTATATTGGTCACATCGTGCATCGTATTAAGGTGGGGTTGATTCCTACATGTCACAAATGAGTCATAGATCATTGTTTTAAAATATTAATTTTTTTTGAATGGTTTGCTCATTTTTAAGTATGTCACTTGTTCTTTTGAGTATGTTAGGACTGGGTATAGATCTTATGTTTGGATGCTTTCATCCCCATGCACAGGGGACAGACTAAGTTTCCAATATCAGTAAATTGATGTTTCAATTTTCTCTTTTACAGTTGATTTGATTTCCACCTCAGGTGGCACACTTGGGTGTGATATTTAGCTATTATGTGGATTTTGACTCTTGGCCCAATATGACAAGGGGGTTTGATTACACATCATAATAGGCACTTAGGCTCATATGATGCATGCTTTCTTATGATTTTCATTGGGAACCTGGATTGAGCTAAGATAGGTTGTACTGTTTAAAGTGTCAGCAAAGAAGCTAAATAGTGTTTTCTTAATTAGCCTGTTTTGGTGGCATTCTACTCAGCCAACCCAAACACGTGGTTCCAATGTGGTTCCAATGATATCGACCAGGAGCCTTATCTTATAAAGCTGATCGTAGCATCCTCATTCCCCCAGCCTAACACAATAAATGAAACAATCTGCTCTGGCTTAAGTGCATCCCTTTCGAAATTCAACTTTCTTACATGGAGGCTTAGGAATGGTTCCCTTTCCACGAACGATAATATCAAAAAATGCGGTATCCCAAATGTTTCCTGCTTCTCGTGCTGCAACGATCCCAAAGAGGAAAGTATGGAGTATCTTTTCTATGAGGGGGTCTGGGCCTAAGAGGTCTGGAATACCTTTGGTGCGTTCACTACTATGCACAACCATGATCCAAATGATGCACCTTTTATCACCTGTTGACTTCAGGGTTTAGGTGATAATGGGGTGGAACAGATGACCATGGCTGTTATTTTGCATGCAGGTGCATTGTGTATTTGGAAAGCAAGAAACAAAGCATGCTATGAAGGGATCGTCTCATCATAGAGGACCATCATTGCTCACATCCACTGCCTTCTTCTTGATCTGATCAGATACATTAAGGGGTGGAATAGTGCTCTCTCATTCCAGTTTCTGCAACCGCTTGTCCACGGTCTCCCAACTACTATTCCTCATGGCAATTGGGTCTGGTGGCATCCCCCTTCCTACGGTTTGAAGCTCAACACGGATGGCTCCTATTCCGAGGGGATCATGAAGGGAGGAGGGGTGGTTCATGATGCCATGGGCTCCTTTGTGTTTGCCTTCTTAGTTTTCCTGGGAAAGGGTATCTCCATCCAGGCAGAAGACCTCGCCCTCCTTTCAGGCATTTCCCTCTGCCGGCAGGGGGTCCTTGTCATCGCCGAAGCTGAAACAGACTCCCTCATTCTCCTCAACTTTCTACAAGGCACTTTCCCTACCCCTTGGTCCATCTCATACTACATCAGGAAAATCATGAGTATTATCTCAAATACCTGGGTGAAGCATACATGATGTGAAGGGAATAAGGTGGCAGATCATATAGCATCAATTGCGGCCCAATGTGATCAGGTTTTGAAGGAGTGTCATGCATACGACTAGATGAGCCATTTGAAGAGGTTCTGTAGGAAGCCTTATCAGACAGTTGAGATCTAGGGAATAGGGAAGACTCAAGGATCTGAGGTTGGATTGGGAGCAGTACCGGGAGTGGGTAGTTGGGATTTAGCTACATGTGGAGGTCTTGTAAAAGATAGTTGGACCCAGTAGTGGGATTAGTGGCTAGTGGCTGGTGGAGCTCTATAGGGAGGCCAAAACTCAGGTAGTCGGGCATCAGGCCAGAAGCACACTATCAAGTTGTTAGGGTCAGAGTAGGACGATGATCTAATGATAGTTAGTGGTACGTCGTGGGTGTGACCGTGCTTTTCTTTCATTTTGGATTTGGCCAGTTTTGGTGCATGAGGTGCACGAGTATTGTTTTTGGACTAACTAGGCACCCGTTACTAGGTTGCCATCAATTATGATGTGAGATGTTTATATATATATGAGGTGTGTTGGTATCAAGATTTATGTGGGAATCGAAGCGATATAGATTTGTATGTGAGGTGTGTATACATATGGGCATTGATGTGATGCAGGTTCTATATGAGGTGCGTAGGCACCCATATTTTGATGGGCATGCATATGTATATATGATGCGGGTTTATTTGAGCAATTGATGAGATACTAGATTTTATGATGTTGGTTAATTCTAGCTTCTCTTTTCTATTTATCTCGCCATATAGAGCGGTAAATCCATATGAGCTTTTTTTTTCTATTTTCAGGGCATTTATCTAAAATGCCATTTTCTTCCGATTCAGATCGATTTTGAGGACGATATCAAATGACTAAATGCATACTAGTATAAGGTAGGTGGTTCCTAGCTTTCTCCTTGATTTTGTGAGTGTTTTGGGGGTGTGTTCATATACACTATGTGGGTTGTTCGACCGAGAACCTAATTAATTAAATACATGCTTATTAAATTGTTCTAATGATTATATGAGATGCATATGGGCATGCTATTGATCCACTATGATTGGTTAAGCTGGGTAAGAGGTTTGGACTAACTTGGAAAGTTTAGGCCAAGTTTAAATTTGAATTAAATCGAATTGTTATATTGGTTACTTGATTCCATGGGAATATAATGGGATTGGCCTTAGGATTGAGGTGGGTGTTGATCATCTGGATTAAGGCGATATGGTTTGTCAGGTGGGGCTTGGCTCAGATACTTGGAGTGACAATGATCACTAGGTTGAGGCGACTTGGTCATCGGGATTTGAGGTGATAAAGTCGTCAGGACAGGGTCATGGCTCTCGAGACTTGAGATGGTGTTGACCATCATGATTTTAGGGACATGGTCATAGGTCTAGTTACTCTGATACTGACTATAATGACCTAAAAATTTAATATATTGATATCACATATGAGTAGATTAATATTCTTTACATAAAATAAATAAATTAAACATAAATATGAAACAATGCATTAATTCTATGGACAATGATTTTATTGTGCAAACATCAAGATTACCTCTGTGATTGAGCAGACACAACGTCATTGCACTTCCTACAAAGGCTTGTCACATGGACATAAATATTCTAAAATAAACGAACACTACAAGGAATAATGAAAATCAAGTCAACATTTCATTATATAATTTTTTGTTAAAATAGACATATTATATCATAACATTACCTTTACATATTTCTAAAGGGTTTCTTTGGTATAGATATAAGCTAATAACAAGACTAATGATTATTTGTGCACTTTACTACTATTGGTTAACTACCGCTTAACATAGCATCTGATCTGAACTTCTGATCCGGCATCCCCATGATGCTCTCATCCGACACCATCTCTATGATATCATCATTCAGCGTTCACTTTTCCTTCTCTTTCTGCACCCATTTACCTATTAAATGGGTGTAGGAAGAGAAGGAAAAGTGAAGTCTGAATGATGATATCATAGAGATGGTGTCAGATGAGAGCATCAAGGGGGCACCAGATCAGAAGTTCAGATGAGATGTTATGGTAAGCGGTAGTTAACCAATAGTATTGAAGAATCCTTAGTTTTGTTATTAAATTTGTGAGTGTTGTAAAACCAATAATCTTCCAACACACTACATCAGTAGAAACACTTGAATAAATGACCAAAATACAGAATATAAATGATCCATTCTATAATAGTTTAGGTCTTGTGCTTTTGGAAACATGGAAACATAAATAACTAGTTCATAAGAGTCTCTCATTAAGTTATGCTTTACTAGAAAGACAAATCATTTCTAAAACCATTCTTCATAACCTAAGGATATAAAACATAATAAAGGGTGATCATATATGCTCAATAAGTGTAAAAAAGGGAGATATCGATTGATCATATAATGATAACATAAGTAGTATGAATTCACCTTCATCCTATTTGTGTACAATCTTCAATCAGATATCCTGCCCATTCATTTCTAAACACATCTATATCATCTTGTGAATATGAGTTTTTGCGACAGTAATGGCAGTACTGAAAAAATATAAATACACAAAGGATTAATAAATATTTTAAATGAACTAGTAATTATTTTCAAAAATACCTCTTCAGGGATGCTAGTTTATTGATAAAATATGATCTCTTTCATAAATTTACAAACATAATAACCAAAGTCTTTTTCGTTTGTTTGTCTTAGACACTGCAGAAACATTGAGAAAAATAAATAATTTGTTTTGATATGTGTTTGGATAGTGCAATATTATTATATATACCAGTATACTTGTCTAGTTGAAGATCTTGTGGGCGTTATTGTCCTTAGGCCATGGATTCATTCCATGAAGTAGACGATATTGATGCACCACCCTATCATAACAGAATCCTCATTAAAAGATAATATAAATTATATAACTAGATATTTAGTTCTAAAATGTTGGATCTAGTGTATTACAAATTGAAAAACTCCACTATGTGTGGTCTGTTTGTTGCATATTCAAGCATTGAATTCAGAAAATAAATCTTTGGAGTATCCAAATTGACTGCAATCAGCATCCAATGCTACCTAAAAACAAAAAAAAAGGAATAAGTAATGAAAGAAATGAAAATATAGTTGATATGATTAAATTGTAGAGTTTTACCCTTGCATCGTTGGTATTAAAAAGAGTATGTCATCCGTAATTTTGTTTTCAAATGATTTGAGCGGGGATAACATTATTTCACTCTCTTTATCAAAATTTATTTCTTCTTTTGAAGAGGTGATGTGAGGACTAATGAGTCCAAATTTTTGTTCATGGGGAAATCCCTTAAATTGATTTTCATATATACACCTGCAAAAAATATGAAATGTATTTAATCATAATTATCATAGTATATCAGCTTCTATAAAATCAAATCATGAAAACATACCTCATATATAGGGAAGATCCTAGGCCGTCTCTCAAGGAGCGTTGGTAGGTTTAGAGTGTGTATTTTTAATAAAAAAGACTAAGAGAGGGGGTGGTTTTGAAAACAGTTTAAAACAATGACTTAGTTGAAATAGCTTAAAAGATGAGTGACCAAGTGGATTTTGAGAAATATGAGATAAAAGAGTCGATGTGATTTCACTACACACATATCAAGTTCATTGTTCATAGAGATTAATCTTATGTTTAGAGTAATTCTTTGGTTGAAGTTAATTGGAATCCCGAATAATTCCTAAGCTTTTATTTCAATGCTTTAAGGACCAAACCTTGACGTAACAATCGTATTGTCAAGGTCCAGTACTTATGCATGAAATAAGAGCTTCCAAAGCATATTTAAATCTCAATAAGTTGGGTATGAAAAGGATTCTTGTGATGTCCAATCGGAACAACACAAGTCACGCACTCAAAACCTCACACCAATCGGTTAGAAATTAAGAGCATAACACTCACATGTATCAAATCAAGCATTCAAATCTGAAATAAAATAGTATACATGGAATGAAATGTTTAAACACCCAAATTACTCCAAACCAGTAGCTATTTTATGCATCGGAACTCCCTTGACATGTGTGTAGCTCCCTCACAACGAACACCCAGCTTTTAGCTCGACATCGGGAGGAGGAGGAAGCTCGGGTTGAACTCCTTCTTCATTGTTTATCCCCCTACAAGGATAGGGGCCTCCAGAACCTCCAAGGTGATTAGGAGACTCCTCTAGGACTCCAAATTGGCAGCACTTCACTCCTTTGCTGAACTTCCAAATGAGGTTCCCTTGGTGCCCTTTTATAGAAAAATCGGAAGGTGGTTTAGGCACACAGATTTCATCAATCCACTCGCACAACACATTTCGGCCTTCAGACAGTCTTATCTCGCTTTGGAGAAAATAGAAAAGTTGTAGCCCTACCTCTTGACTGTCTCCACCGAAATTTTGGCACCATTTGGAAAACTACAACTCAATATATTGATAAAATACAGAACACCGCATTTGACTTGGTCCAAATTCGGTGGCTTGGACAGACCAGTTCGGATGGGTCCCATAGAAGCCGAATCAGGATTGGGTTCCTTAATATGAAATGTAGCCTACTAAATTTTGGACAGACCCACAAAATTTCAGCCCATTTGGATGCACGGATTTCGTGTACTACGCAAAACAGTGGACAGATGTCCATGGATCCATGCAATTTTGGCACATTTTTCTTTCACTTCATCAAGGACCCTCCAAATCACCTCCACCTACATTGAAACAATATAAACAAGTAACATTGTCCATTCTAATATTGATTAACATTAATTTATTGATTCAAACATAAAGTGCAATTTATTATTATATTTGGAATATTCATTAAAAACTAGTTTAAAACTGCGGTGTAAGGGTGGAATAAAACAGTGAATCGTGGTACGATCAGCGCGTCAAATTAGATGTTTATTTTTAACTAGAATTTCTGTAGTATAGCAGCAGCCCTAGGTCGTCTCTCGACAGAGCCTTAGATCATTAATTCCAAAATGTGGTTCTAAATATGAAAGTAAAAAGTGAAATGGGGTTTTATAATACTTGGTTTTGATGATTAAAGAACAGAAATTAAAAGTATATTACTACTTAAAGAAACTGGTTGGATAAATCTTGATCAACCCAGGTAAGTGTCCTTTGATGCTCAATCCGTCATCAATCTCAAGGGAAATGGAAGGATCATTAATTCCTTGATTTTATAAATACTGAAACCAGTAATGGTATGTGAGTTCTTACCAGGTTACCACCTAGGATTTGATCGATCAATGATATTGATTATCGACAACCACTCAAAATCAACAAAATGAATCGATGTAAAAATGGAACTCAATCAAGGCATCAAATCAACAACGTGATGAGATGACCAAATTTGTGTCATTGATAAAAATATTACACAAGACAAGAGCATGCATATTCATAGGTTCAAGCTCCTAGATTTTATAACCGACACAATCCATTTTCACACTCATGAAAGGGAGGGGTGAGAAAAGAGAGAATCCTACTCAAATCATCACAAGATCTGAGTTATGCATGGAAGAATGTGGATTCTTGTTCCTTTGATTTGTATTTGATCATACCAGAATAAACAAAAATTTAGAAGGTAGAAATGAAGAACAATTGACAATAAACCTGGAAATCAATTACCTTATGAAGATTACAAGTGTGGAGCTCGAGATTACAACAAGGAACACCCCCAAATTGACCACTAAGAGGTTTAGAAGTACGCGAGGGAGAAGAGAAATAAAATGGGTGAAGAGAGCTCTCTAATTAGACTTACCTTCACCCCTGGTCATGCCACCTGAGAGAATGAGGGAGAGGAGTGATTTTATGGACAAAAACATCACACTTTCCACAAAAGAGGTCAAGTGCCTAATGGACTAGGTCACTATTCATGACCGAATTTTTAATTTTTTTTATCCGACTGTTTGACTGACCAAAACGCGTTCAATTGACTTGAAATTTGGTGGAGAGGTGCATCTTCAAGTTAGCTATCCATGGGAGATAAAATTAGCCCAATTGGATTTCTGAGGCCCATGTTATGGTCCAAATACAGAAGGGTGGTCCAATTTGGCCCGCCCAGAATTTCTTCACATTGTGGGCCTATTTTGGGCTTCCTAATGGATGAATTGGGATTCATGACCTTCTAGAGAAATGTAACCCACATTGTTTTGAACTCATATACCCATTTTTAGCCCAATTGGATGCACATAGTATCCACATTACAAATAATTGTCCAAATGCATGCTTGGGCTCTCGCGCAGTTTGACCCATTTTGCTTGAATTACATCACGAGCTCTCCAAATCACCTCCTCCTACAATGTAAACACCAAAACAAGTAAAATTTCCCTATTAAACAGTGATAAACATTAATTAATTAATTCAAATATAAAGTGAAATTTATTATTATATTTTTAATATTCATTACAAAACCAGTTTAAAACAACAATGTAAGAGTGGATTTGAATAGTGAATTGCTATGCGATTAGTTTAGTTCATTTATGCCCTTCTTGATAAGTTATTATATTGAATTTTGTTGTTCTGTGGTGTTCGTTTTCTTTATTTTCATAATCAGTTCACATGTTCTTAAGTAATGGAGTTCATGTGGAATGGATGTAAATCTCCAGAATTGAATTTGCATATTATTTATGATCATCTATAGGTGTTAATGGTCATTTATACAATTTTGTTACATGGAATGAGGATGAATTATTACATAGAACTTTAATGATAACTGTTTCAGTTAATTTGTGGGTTTTGATTACAACGAACTCATTTTTCTTTATAACTTAATATCATTTGTACAAAGGGATTACATAACCTTACATAGAATATATTACATATATAATAATCTGGTTCAACCATAACAAGAATTGCTTCATGACCAAAATTGAGAATGATAAAAGAAATCGAAAGTCCATCGTCCTTGAATGTGGTAAATTGACACATCTCAGATGATGTTCTTGCTACTAGTGTAAAAGAAGGTAAAAGGAAGAGATGAAGATAACTTATTCCACTATCATGACAAAATTCCAGTACATGTAAGGTACTGGAGTCATCACAATATTTGGATAAGGAGAGATAATAATAGAAAAAGAAAACAAATGAACTTGAAAGGAAAGACAAAGAATTGAAAAGAAGAATTTACCTCTTGAACCAAACTTCCTCGAGAACCTCTTTAAGGGAGATGTTTTGGTCTTTTTATGAGACCAAGGCTTGCTGGACGTGGTAGAAAAGGTTGGGAGGATATTTGAACAAAATTTGGAGAAGGCATAAGGCTTGAGAGGAGTGAAAAGAAGAGAGAGTGATAAGGGGTTTTTATAGTGGAGGGGAGAGGGGATTTCTCAATTTTATATTCATTAATTTATTATTTCTTCACAAGACAAGAAACATTGAGTCTTCCGTGACCAATAATAGTAATTTTATCACGTGAATTCAAATAAATTGAGCTTAAATCATCAAAACATCATACATGACTCCATAATTAGTATATTTAGCTTATTTTGTAAATTATGGTATTTCAATATTCATAAAAAATTCAAGTATTTCAAAAAAATCCAAAAAATTCACCCCAACCATTTTTCGACGTGTAGAATCCAAAAATGAAGTCAATTTTTCAAAAATAATTTTCTAAATATGATTAATTTAATATTTAATTAAAATCATAATTTATTCTAAAAAACAATTTTAAAACATTTATTTACTCATTCCAAAACAGAGGTATATCATACTCCAACTTGAATATTTTTTATATACTATCATAGGTAAGGTTACTATTCATTAGGGTATATCACTATTCATAAGGGTACGTTACTATTCATAAGGGTAGGTTAATATTCACCAAAAATTAATTTTTTTCTCATCGGACTCCAAATAACTTAGTTATCGCAACCGTATATGTCAGATTTTCAAAATTCACATCACAGAAGTGACAAACTTACGTTTAATTGGCTAGGTTATAACAAAGTGCTGTTTGTAGAGACTCATTGATCCATGCATTCTATAATAAATCTATTTTTAAATTCTCAGGGTGATACATTATCCCCTCCTTACAAAAATTTCATCCTCAAATTTTGAAATTGAACTTCGAAAGTTAATGGTTGATACTTGAAAACCCTCTTATGGAAACTCATATCGGAAATAAGGTTAATAAAATATCCTCCTAAAAAAAGGTTAATGGAGATGAGGTGGTCACCCCAAAAAGTATGCTTTCGAATGAGGTGACATTAGTTGGAAGAAAAAAAAACTGGACATGAAAGAAAAATCTAACTATGAAGTTCTGATGGAACATGATAAAGGACATGTAAGATGAATGTTGATTACTAAAAAACTATAAACTAAAAAAAATTCATCGATATTATCAATGATAATGATAACAGAAAAACATTTTATTTAAGACTATTTTCCTCAAGTTGAGGAATTATTCCACTCTATAAGAGTATAAATATACATTTCTACTTATAAACTCATCCTTTTATTTTAGTTTAACTATCTATACCTCATCACATAGCATAGGTTTCACCATTTGGTGAAGCAATACATTAACCTCTAAAAGCTCATACAATGATCAACTTAAAACATTTCATAAATTGTTAAAAAAAATCCAAAATATAACGATTCAACACATTATAATGAAGTCCTATAAATTTCCAAGATGAACTTATCATCAACCCTTAATCAATAAGAAGTGGCTCTAAAATTCACATTCCAAACATGTGAATAACTTCATCATGTATCCTCTTAAAATATCGTAATAACTTGAATTACCGTAAAAACCATATTGGAAACATGCATTCTCCAATATTCCTTAAGTAAGATACATGTTATTGGATATATTCCTTAAATCCAAAAGTGTTAAAAACTTCATTGATGATAGCATAGACCACTTCTCGATAAGTCAATAATCAATTCCAAGGTAGTCAATACTTATCTGAATCAATCATTTCTTCATCATTATCTCAACATTAGATATATATTAAGGGTTGTCTTTCCCTAAATCCTGTTTTTTTTCTAAAAAGTTTAATATTCCACTGAATCACTTTTCCTTTGTACCATTCATCATATGACCTCAAATCCTTAATGAAAGAGTATTGCAGTACAATCCTTATATATCTCATAATTCATACAACTAGTACATTACTAACAAAATATACAAATGACATGATTCTTGACTAGGCATATTAATCATTCTACTTCATCTGCGGTAGCATCATAACTTGCTCATTATCCAAAATCATAATTTGGGGTATATTCCTTTGACGATTGGGACATTGATTCGCATAGTGTCTCATCTCCTTGTAATTGAAGCATTGAACATTTGAAACCATTTTCTTACCCTTTCAACCATGAACTTGGTGTCCTTTTTCTCCACACTTGTAACAAACACCCATTCTCTTCAAGCATTTACCAGGGTGATTCTTTCCACAGTTATCACATGTGAGAAAACACTTCTCTTTCCCTTCTTCTATTTATCCCCATATCTCTCTGTCATCCACTTATTCTTTTTCTTCCCTTCAAATCCATATGACTCAGAGAAGTCTTTACATACTTTGTTAACACATGATATTATTTCATCATATAATGAGGATACATGAGAGACAATCTTCCTTTGAAAAGATGGCTTAAGACCATTAGAGATATGATCCTTCTTATTCTTCACATCCTGTGCATTGGTGAAGTTCTCATCCCTTCTGCTAGGCGCTATATCTAATCAATTCCATATTATATATTAGCTCATAAAATTATGAACTCTCTATAACTCTAAACATGGTATAGCACAAAACATAAATTTATGCATCGTAAATCCTAGATCCATATACTTTGGTTACTTTGGGGACATAAATCCCTCACAATGGTGGATAAATAAAATGTGAATTATCCTAAGCATATCTCCTAGGAGTGTCAAACCAAGAGTGCATCAATGTCTGTTGTCGTGTACCAGGATACCCCGGGTCAAGCCCGAAACTCCTTATCGGAGTTTTCACTCCTAGGTACATATGTGCTAGAGTCACCTCTACTTGTTTGTATCCAGGCAAGGATGTATTTTCTAAAAAGATCCACATAATATATTACTTACCAAAATTCTAAGATGTTCTTGTTTATTTATCCTCAAATACCATCTTAGGGCTTTGTTCCCTAACCTACGTTTTCTAAATCTAATTCCCAAGGTTTCTACTAAACTTCTTTTGATACCAACTGTAAGGACCCGACCCCAATTGCCCGGAGCTGGTGCCTTATTTGATTACATTGGTATATAAACAAGGAATAAGCATCCCAAAGAACCGATCAATTTAGTAGTCTTGAAGAAACTAGATACATATGTTTTTCCCTAACCTATGTTTTTCTCTCCTATGTGTTTTGTAACGACCCGAACCCGGCCAGCCACCCGAACAGTGTCAAACGGGTCGGGTGTCACTACCTTAGGCGCACCTCCCCGAACGCCAAAGGCTGCCGACTAGCAGCGAGGGTCTGTTAGGTATAGTGGAGAGGCTATACCCTCTCGGAGGATCATAACATGGGTACTGGTCCGAGTATAATACTAAAATATGCAGCAGAACTAAATGACTCAGCAGACTCGAACCAGACCCGCAGAGCGGAAGCATATCCAATATCAATAAACAGAGGAAGCAATAGAGAAAACAACTGCAGCGGAAAGTAAACACAACAGCATGCGGATAACATGTAACTACTACTGAACAGTAAAAACATGCATTCAAAGTAGGTCATACACAACTGAAAATAAAAAGGGCGTCAATGGCTAACTAACAGTAGCTACAACAAGCATGCTGATACAGAAAAGGAAACGAAACAAAGTAAACCCAGCTAGGCATGACCTCAAGGTCCATACCATCTCCAAGCAACAACTAACGTAACCCAGCTCCTGAAGCTGGCCTCTTTCCTGCACGTAAATCCATAAAGTCTGCACGCGTCCCGAAGGGCCCGTGCAGGGTGTGAGACAAATCTCAGTAGGATACCACCCAACGGTACGTACCAAATATATGTGTTTAAGCAGTCATGCATTTACAAGGAAAGCAGTAATTAGTACAATGCACAAATAAACACAAACTCTACTGATGTTCAACAGCCACCATGGAGTGTCACCTGCTTCGGCCAACGCCGGAATCTCTGTCGTGTAACCCGACACCATGTGTCACCTGACACCTCGTGTCTCAAGTACCGACGTCCCGAAGGCACGCCCAAAATAGTAACCCGGCACCATGTGCCTCCTGACACCACGTGCCTCAAGTACCGACGTCCCGAAGGCACGCCCAAGAATAGTAACCCGACACCATGTGCCTCCTGACACCTCGTGTCTCAAGTACCGACGTCCCGAAGGCACGCCCATCCCCTGAAGGCTCCTCACCTCCCATGTGGCTTTCTACGGCAAGCACCCCCAACCAAAATACCTAACCGCAACTACGGGGGCCTCTACCCACACGAGTGGTCAAAACCACCTCATCGCGGAGTATCTCTGTGTGCACACTACTCAAAGTCCCGGGTGAGCGGTAATCACCAAAATAGTACCTAAGCCACCAACATGTCTGACACCTCGTGTCCCTGCGACCATGTCGCTCAAGTCCGATGGCATCGCCATCCTAGTAACCCGGGCCATGCCCAACCTGACAGTCGTACTACCTCAAGCCGACGTCCATGACGCCCAATCCCGTGGTCAAAACCACCCAAAGTAACCCGGGCAGAGCCCCAACCTGTGATCAACATCACTCAAGCGTAACCGGACCAAGCCCAACACAACCCAAAGGGGTCCAGCAGATGCAATCCAGCAATTGCATATATAACATATTCAAACAGAAAACATAAACCGGCAAAACAAAATAAACAGTTGAATTGCACTCTACCAGGTGTTGTCCCATACCAGCACTGAGGTCTTAAATGCCTCCGACAATTTATATCAAACATCAATAAATTAAACTAACTGTTTATAACAATAACATTTCAATTAAAACCATTTTGGCGTTCCCCGGCCAAAATGCCCCGACGAGCAACGGCCTCTCACCCGGCCCTGCTCACGGAAACTGGTAACCGGGCATACCCAAAAGCATCTCAGAGGTCCCATAAGCAATACAATATGAAAAAGCAGATAAAACGGATCCCGCTCAAAATACCCAAAAACGCGCCAAAGACCGCGTTACCCAAACAACCACAAAAACACAAAAAAAAGTATGCACCACCTACCTGAGACTCGTACGACGCTACTCCTCCGGTAACAGCCGCCAATTCGGTCTAAAACGCGGTAAATCTACAAAAGATTCAATACCGTTCAAACGCCTATAACTTATTCTAGAATGAAAATCAGACAAAACGGCCAAAGAGGAATCGAGGTCTTACCGAGGGGGTTCCAACGCATCCAACCGAGATCGGATCTGACTTCGGACGAAGAACCGGGAAGCAATTGAAGGTTCGGCCGATTGAGGGAGGAGGTTCTGTCCAGAACCTCAAAACGAGGCTACTTGTGACAACTGGGTCCCAGTGACAGCACAGCCACCCCGCCTTAACATGGCCGTCGGGTCCTGGCCTACCAGGTACCACCAGTTGCCCCCGCAGACACGTGGGGCCCACCCCAGGGTCCACCCACATGCCCGAACGGGTTATCTGACTAATGACAGTCCCCACAGGCCAACACATGTCCTTTCCAGTGTGCTTTGTCCTCACTCGCACACACCCTGGAAAACTTCCCAGAAGGTCACCCATCCTGATCATTACTCCAGGCCAAGCACGATTAACTGTGGAGTTCTAATCAGACAGGCTCCCGAAAAGAAAGATGCACCTTGTTGACATGAGTCATATCATTTAGTTATATAACCCTTTATCATTTGGGGATATTACAATCACCCCCCTTTAGATCACAACGCCCTCGTTGTGGGCCCTACATCTCAACCCAGGCAGTGCACCGCACTTAAGGCTGGGTTCCTCCTCTGATACCAAACCTGACAACTGGGTCCCAGTGACAGCACAGCCACCCCGCCTTAACATGGCCGTCGGGTCCTGGCCTACCAGGTACCACCAGTTGCCCCCGCAGACACGTGGGGCCCACCCCAGGGTCCACCCACATGCCCGAACGGGTTATCTGGCTAATGACAGTCCCCACAGGCCAACACATGTCCTTTCCAGTGTGTTTTGTCCTCACTCGCACACACCCTGGAAAACTTCCCAGAAGGTCACCCATCCTGATCATTACTCCAGGCCAAGCACGATTAACTGTGGAGTTCTAATCAGGCAGGCTCCCGAAAAGGAAGACGCACCTTGTTGACATGAGTCATATCATTTAGTCATATAACCATTTATCATTTGGGGATATTACACTACTGCCCGTTTTAAGCGAAAAAAGAAAGTACACGGCGTGTACTTTAGGACTACACGCCGTGTATATTTCATTTAACTGTTCATAAGACGGCAGGATTCCGCCGACTTACTTTTCGAACCTGCCGACATGAGTACACGGCGTGTACCTAGGGGTACACGGCGTGTACTTGGTTCCTTTTCCTTTCCTCGCCGACTTACCCACACGTCATGTGTTTCCCTTATACACGGCTAGGCTACACGGCGTGTCCCTGGTTCTACCCGGCCAACAGGCCTACACGCCATGTATGGCCTCACACGGTCGGGGGTATACACGGCGTGTTCAAAACTACACGCCGTGTAGTAAGAAACTACTACACGGTCATCACACGGCATGTACTCGGCGAGCACACGGTCGGTCACTCACCTACACATACACGGCGTGTACTTAAAGTACACGGCGTGTAGTCTGGAAATTTCCAGAAACTTCCCATCTTCTCCAGTTTCCTCAAAAACCGGTCAAAAAATTCAAACAGGGTCCGGATTTTGACCCGTTCCAAAAACCCGGGTTCTTACATGTTTAATGTTCTTCGCGTTCTTCGCGTTTTTCGCGGAATATGAACGGAGGATCGTTGCGCCTTCGTTTCTTGGCGCCACGATCTGAAATCAGAGATCTAACCTCATGATGATCTAGTAGAGGTGCGACGACGGCGGCGGCAGACGGATCGATGTATTTCAAGAGATACCATTCTTCGAGCGACTTTCGTGCGAATGATTGGAATCGGTTTTCGGAGTTGATCGGAGGCCCGAAACCCACCGATTCGATGTTGTCGTTGCAAGATGACCCCAGATCTTCAGTTTCGAGGTGAATGAATCATCGGATCGAACACCGGAGGATCAACCCAGACGCGCGGAGGAAGAACTAGCGTTCTGGAAAATTCCGCAGTAAGTGTCACGCGGTGTGTGACTCCTGTCACACGATGTGTGGTCCCTTTCCCGAGGCTCGGCGTGTATCTCTGGAGGTACACGAGCACGGGGTGGAGTACACGGCGTGTACCACACCACATGGCCAGACCCAGACCAGATACACGGGTTACCTCGTGTACTGGTACACGGGCAGGCGAACACGGGTTGATACCGTGTACTGGCACACGACCAGAGTACACGGGTGGACCCCGAATAGGACACGGTGTGTTAGCCTTTCTAGACCGTTAACACAGACAGTACCTGCGGTCAAGGGACACAGCATGTGACCCTACTACACGTCGTGTACCCATTCCTGCATGGCTTGAATCTCTTGGCCACTGTATCTCGGACAAGTTTCGTTAGGGTTGGTTCCCTTGCTTGTTCCTCCGAAGGTTAGTTGGTATCGTTTCCAATTCACAGGAGTATGGTCCCTTCAGCGGGATTTTACTGGATATAGTCAAGAATTCCCCCCCCCCCCCCGAGAGGCTCAAAGCAGGATCTAATATCCATTCATGTACCCTAAGTAGAGTCTTGGTATCGGCGCGACCAATCCTACCGAACGTCGATCCTCTACTTAGTAGGTGAATCCAGATGAGTCGTGGCATCACCCCATGGCCCTGGTAGTTGATCCTCATCTGCGTATTGTGGTCTTCCCCACTCACGGAGTGAGTACTCCCGAAGCGAGTGTATCGTATCTCTCTTCAGATCAATCAGTGTATCTCTCTCATAACGGTTCCTAACGAACAATACTTCTCGGGCGGACGTCATCAGTGCTATCAGACTTAGGAGAGTGTGCTCCCGGATGAGTTGCTTTGTGGAATCTTCAAACTGAATCTCCAGTTGGTATGCGGTAGTTGTGACTTACCTCTAGACTACGGGTCGAGGTTTGAGTATATCTGGATATGTTCTTGTTATATGTACTGTAGACATATACTGTGTAGAGCTGACTATACCTTTACTTTGTGTATTGCTTTGTGGTTTCGGGGTGTCCTGCTGAGTATTGTTATACTCAGCCCTGCACGGATTTTGTCAGCACGTGTCGTGTCTTGTTCAGACGAGTAACCTTTTGACAGAGTCCATGACAGACCAGGACCAGACAGAGCATTATGAGTTCGGACGGGCCAAGGTGTTCCTACGGCTTTGAGCAGTAGTCTCAGTACCTTTTTGGTTACAGGTTGGACTTTGTAGTTTTTAGACTCTTTCTTTTGATGGAATGTATTCTGATCCAGTTTAGTTTATTGCACTTTACTTTCCTGTCGTACTCTATTGGTTGGGTTTAGTGGTATGCATGCAGTTTGTTCCTTAATGGTTTTTACTTTTCAGCATTTGTGGCTTGGAGACATATTCGTGTGTACAAGTACTTAGGCAATGTCTCTCATGTTAGTGATATGTCTACTCGGTGCTAGTCACCAGCCTCTGGCCTATTGGAGGCGGACTTGGGGAGTCGCGGCACGGGCCCCACTGGGATGGGTCGTGACACACTCAACGGCTCAATGAGCTACAAACCCGCAGTTGGCAAAGACCAACCTACCTAAATACCTTCAAGTAGCTTAACCAACCCTCGTTGGGGTTATGTGAAGGGGAATATGGATCTTTACCAATAGAATGTCCTACAAATTATGAGAACTATTGAGAATTGATAAAATAGTGGGAGATTTAATAAAATTAATTATTACTATTTCCCACATAATTTGTAATCAAGTTGAGTATTAATCATCTATTTTAATTATTGTAAAAAATGGCAATCAAAACCACAAAAACAGTGCAATCATTCCTTAAATCAGGGAATGTCATTACAAATACAAATTTCCGGATATGGTATAATTGTTTATGCGATGCATTATTATCAGAAAGTTTGTATTATGTGTTGGAATCCCCTACTCCTGTGCTGCCACCCCAGCAAGAGAGCGAAGGTGAAAAGGATACCTACCGGAGATATGTTGAGGATGCTTCTTATGTCTGTTGTATTATACTATCAACTATGTTCGAAGAGTTGATGATACAATATAAGAACATAGATGTTTACACCATAATATCTTGTCTCCAATCTCTTGAGAAAGAGAATGAAAAGCTTGAAATAAATAAGATCGCCCATGCACTATATCAGTGTAAACTAGAAGAAGGCAATCTAGCTACAGATCATTCTTTAATTATCCATTGATCTTATCTTATTATCCTTACCACCAAGATTATCCTTATTTGTCCAAGCTCAAATAAATAGAATGGATAAGTCGCTCAAGAAACTTTTGTCCATACTTCACCAAGCGGGCAAGTATTAGTTGAAATGTGTTCCTTCACCCCTTTTGGTAACAAGTTTGAAAGACAAGGTTGGAGATCCCATGGCTAATCTAAACCCAAAAGATCTTTTACGACGTCCTTCAAAGAGACAAAAGATTCAAAAGCAGAAGAATTAACAAGAGGCTATTTGATACTTGTGTGGAAAGAATGAACACTGGAAAAAAAATTGCAATGAATTGAAGAAGCAAGCAGTTGCACCCACTTCAGGTATATTCATCATGTTTCTATTATCCGATTGTGTATTAAATACAATATGCTTACAACATACATGTATTTAAATACAAAAAACGAGCAAGAATAGAAAGGTTGTAGAGTGAACTCAAAAGGAACTAAGAAATGATGATTCCTATGTCAGCCAAGGGGAGCTCACTGTTTCTCATTGCCAAATTGGATTGATTCAAATTTGTAATAAGTGTTACCAAAACATTTATCTATGTGTCCAGTTAGACACAACGAGACTTTTTTTTTGAATAAATGTTGTTATGGTACTTTAATACTAAACTAATAGTTCAATAACTCTTAAATCACAAATATCTATTGCAATGAATTGTGAATATAAAATATAAGACTCTTACCCTCTTATGGCAAGATAATTCTTTTTCGAATAAAACTGAAAATAATTGACTTGTTTATTTCCATTAAAGTGTTTTTTGTCACAATTGAGCTAAGATACCAGATATACAAACTACTTATCATGTTTTAGATAAAGAAACCTTTTTAAATAAATGTACGTCATAAAACATTTAAAGTTAGTTTAACATAACCATGTGACCTATTCTAAAGCTAAAGGTAACTTCATATACTTCATGAGAAATGTTAGAAATGCTCAGTGAAGTAAATGACCGCACTTGGTAAAAGGATTCTTCGAGCTGACTTGTCGGAGTAAATCTTATCACAGTAATCGTTGATCATATATGTGGAGTAAAGGTTATCCCTAACTCAAATTTCCTTATATACATCAATGTCATGATGGTAGTAAAAGGAAGATCAATGATAAGTCTTATATATATTGCAAATCTTTCATTATCCCTTTCAAGACATATTTTGTAAATAAAAGTGCACCAACTAACCATATGCCCACTATATTGTCTAATGGATATCATATCAAAATGCGATATCATAAGAATCAATTAGAACACTACCACAAGTGTTTGTTGAAAATCGTTTGTTAAAAGTTGGCCTTAGCTACAAACGACCATCAAAACACCGAGGTGCATCTGAGTTAATGATCCTAAAGCCACTAAGGATATTAACGTCTAGTCAAGATTGACTATATTTCCATAAAGGAAGCCTATCTCTCTAAAGATGGGAACAGACTTAAGTTCTATGAGTTAAGGCTCTAGATGCACATGAGTTGACATAGGAATACGGGACTCCACTGAGCTTAATGGGAGGAGTAGTCCCAGAGACACATATTGCGTAGGAATCTATATACGCGACTTAAAAGGACCCTATGACATATGTATACTTGGCATAACTAAAAAGACTGATGACATCAATAAATGTCTATAAGATATGCAGATTATATAAATTCATTTATGAATAAATCATGCATAGTGATCATAGAATATTTGTTTGGAAATGAATGAGTGACATGTGTCTCTAACTGGTTATTGGGAGCACTATTAGTTTTCAAGATAAATATGTTGATAACATATGGAAAACAAATGTTGTGTCTTACCAGTTTGATAAGGCTAAGGAATGAAATTTAGTACAACTTAAAGCATCAACCATGTTCTAGGAAACAAGATCTACAAGATAGATCTATGTGTTTGCTCAATTTAGTCCGAGAACATATATCAACTAAGTATTAAAAAATACAAATTGAAACAATTAAAGACCGAATTGTTATTGGCGTATAATCCTTCCAATAGAACATGGGCACAGGAAGAGATTATAGGGATTAAAATAATTTCACAAGCTTAGGTGCTAGGAATTTATCTCACATGCCATGATATGCACTGACGTTTGATATTACTAATGATGCATAGTATGTGACTATCCAAGAGATCCAACATAATTGCATAGACTTGCGGTTAGAACTATCCAACAGTACTTGGAAAAGTAAAACTGGATGAGTTCCTGGTGTCTTGAGAAGTGAGGATACTAGCAATCAAGGGAATTGAACACTTGTTTACACTTGGTTCAATTTGATCTCGTATCGCAGAAAAGGGCTAAGGGAATATGCAAGAAAAGCTTATTACACCCAGTGGTTGCCATATCTACAATATCCGAGTTCGTGGCGGCTTCTCATGCATCTAAAGAAGTAATTTAGCAACGTATTGTTCCAATTTTGGTTTATACCAGAAGAAAGAGTTTTATCATTATCATTATAAACATTGACTATGGACTTAATCAGGATGTCAAGACTTGACATTGGAACAAAAGGTGTATACTCGGTTAAATCACTACTTGAGGGATTTTCTCAAGGTAGTAATGTTGCAGAAAACAGATTCGCCACATACATGTAGCTTTTCCAACCCTATCCACGGAAACATGATAGGCCTAAATGTTATAGTCATACTCAGCGAAAGCATGTTATTTTACATGTGAGAACTAACTGATCGTTAGTAGTTGGCTTTATCGCAAGTGGGAGTTTGTTAGAGTTAGTGCCCTAAAACCAACTACTTTGTACTTTAGATTATAAGTAGATTCAAAGAAGTGAATATTAATGTAAAATATTTTATCACATATCGATTGTTCTTCTGCGTAAAATTGATGTGATAATGTCCTAGAGTATCTGTCGCATTGATAAGGTCATAACAGTTCTCCGCTATAATTAGAACATTGAAATGTCATGAAGATATTCTTAAACATAATTCTACGCTCGGATAACGTACTATGATAGAGCGCATAGTATATAGATCGTCAGGTGTGAGTACTCGTAAGTGAATGAGGCTTCTTCTCACGGGAGATTTACAAGAACAAACCCGCCAGTAACAATTTTGCATGTTTTGGTTTCATCGGATATTCTTATCTGTGAGCGTGTGTAATGGTTTTTAGACTTTAGGATTATCATTAATGCATGTCAGGACTCACGCACTTAGATTTGCTGACGAAAACCGTGATGACGTATGTTCGCGACGAAGTAGGGTGCATTAGGTGCGTCACGAATGACATGTTATTAATGGATGAGTCGGGCTAAGGATTTGTCCATTCCATCTTTATTGAAGTTGATATCTTCACCCTTTGATTGGAAAAGAACTGTCACATTAAATTACATGATCATAGTGTAACGACGTGTTTATTTCAAATAGTCGAAGAAAAGACCTATCGAGCACATAGGTTGATGACACAGTTGTTCAACATGCTTGATGAAATATTGTAACAACGGGATTATATTACAGTGAGCATTCGTATGTGGTTGTTGTCGTTGCAACATTAAGTTCTGTCTCTTGAGTGTCTTGACCCGTTGCTAGACAGTAATCTTGAACTTTAGACAAATCCGCTTAATGTCAATGGAAAAAAAAATCCTAAAAGGTCACACACTAAGTGTTTCTGTTGATCTCAATTAAATTCTATTTGAATTTAATTAATGAATAAATATTATTCTCGAGACCGAAGAATAATTTTATTCAAGTTTTATTGATCGCATAAATTAAATAAATATTTATTTACTGGATTGTGAATAAAATATATTTATTTATTTTATTGAATAGTAAATAAATATTTATTTACTGGTTTGTAAATAAAATATTTATTTAAGAGAATAAAATATTTTATTCAGGTATTCAGCCAAGACCGCGTCCAGCGATGAATATTTATTTGCAAGTCGGTAAATAATATTCATCACTGCGCAAGTTAACGCACGCCATAAAATAATATTATTATTTTATGGCATGGGGTTTTATAATGATTATTATATTATTTAAGGGTTATTATATTATTTAAGGGTCGGTAGGCAATTAAATAATAATTTAACCTAACCCAGAAATCAATTGGTGTTGCTCAGTGATCAAAGGATAGCGTGTGGATCACTGCTAGAGGGATTTTACCCTAGGATCCTCACATCGCAACGAATGCAATACGAAAATGGTCATTAGGAAGATCAACAACGTCGTCGAAGAAAGTTCGACGAGGAATTTATTTTCTTCAAATCTAAATAAATTAATTATAAATTTAACATGAAAGATCTTTGCTTGAGGTTTCGGGCAACCAAATATTAAAAAAAATTAATAATCGCCCACCATTGCAAGCTTTCGATGCGCCCGAAACCTACAACTAGCACTCATCTCAATGTGATATTTCCCAATTTCCTCAACCTCAAAATGAATTTTAGCAACTTTCACTTCCATTTTGGCAGTTCGTGATAAGTTTATTAAAGAGTGATAAAAGATTCTAATCTCAACTTCCATTACAACCATTTCCACAAGCAACTGGCTACCTACTTCCTTTCCACACTTTGGAGATGAAGACGCCTCTTCCATCACACGGACTCCGAGTTGAACCTCTTCAAGTTTCATTCCACGAACAATTTTACCTTTTAGATTTTGTAAACCTTGAATTTCAATTTCAGTTCCTTGAATAATTTTATCATTTGAATCCCAAAAATATTAGGTTGATTGATCCCTTTTCTCACAAAGCAACTTCAAGTTCGTGGTTCACTCTTTGAATTCAGCATTTTTAGTATAACTCTGATTTTTCCATATATTACTTTAGAATATTGTATAAATTATTTCCGGAGCTAGACGCTGAGACAGCGTGAAATTTCGGGGTCCGGTGAGCCCGAAATTAATTTTTGAAATATATTAAATATCTAGCGTGCACAATTTTCCTCAAAAGGTAGAGTAACTTCTAAATGGAGACTCGTATCGGAAATTTGAGTCCGTTGTTGAGTTCAGAGTGTGGGTTTTACCCTAACCGCGACTTAATCTTGGAGTGCATCGGACGATCAAGTTGAGTGCAGTCGCACACGAATTAATAAAATAAATAAATAAAATTATTTATTTTATTATGTTGACGCATCTACCTCTTTTTCCTCTATAAATACACAGTTATGAGGAAATCTCAAGGTTGGCGGTTTAACCCTGGAGACCTAGAGGACCGTTGGAGGAGAGCGTTATTGGCGAACAACATCTGATCCGATCAGAATCGTTGCGCCATCGGAATTCGAGGATCTCGCCAACGACGAACGCAAATCAATCAACTAACAAATTGATTTGCGGATCCCCTACTTAGCGGGTTAATCCGGATTGCGTTGTTGGTATGCCCCATGACCTTGGGTGTGATCATCATCTCTGTATCGATCTTTTCAGAATTCCAACGTGTACTTCTTATGGCAAGACCCGACGCGCATGACATCTCGGATGGACACCATCAGTGCTATTTGACTCATGGAGTGTCTTCTCTCGGACGAGTGTTATGTGGAACCTTCGAGCAAAAAACCTAGGTTGGCAATACGGTTGTGATCTTACTTGAGACTGTCTGTCTACTATGAGTATAATTGGATGTTGTTGTTCTATATGTCGTTGACATATACCTGTGATGAGCTGACTATTATTCTTGATGCTATATGCTTAGTGATTTCAGGATGTCTTACTAGGTATTGTTATATTCACCCCTACATAGGCTCTGCCCACACGTGTCGTGTCTTATGCAGACGACCAACCTTTTGACGGAGTCCTAAAGGAACCAGGACCAGACGGAGCTTAGTGAGCCGGACAAACCGAGGTTTGTTCTTGCGGTTACATTGACAGCAGTCATCACCCACTTTACAGGTTGGACTTGTTTTACATTTCAGCATTGTATGGGCTTAAAGATGTATGCGTGTGTACAGATACATTAGGTTAAGGTCTCTCATGTGTGTGATATGTCTACTCAACAGTGGTCACAGCCTTTGGCCTATTGGAGACGGGCTTGAGATAGTCGTGGAACGGGCCCGTTGGGACAGATCGTGACAGAGTGGTATCAGAGGAGTCGGATATAGCTTAGGACCGGAATCTGTGAGATTGGTTTGGAGCAACAGTGTTAAGTGTTTCGAGTTCAGCTCTCAGCCCAGGGACTTCAGTGTTGGTGCAGCGGCCGACGTATCCATACACCATGACTTTGACAACCGGCTTGTTGACTCAGTACATGTGGACACTGGTTGCAGGGAAAACATTGATACATGTATCATGTAAGAATGGGTTGTGGTTTTCATGTCCTTTTTGAGTCAGTTATCCATATATACTCATTGATTGTGGTACATCTTCTCTATTTCAGGATGATGTGCGCAGGCTGAGCGCGCTTCATGAGTTTCAACGACAACGACCCCTCAAGTTCTCAGACGAGCCCGACCCACAGGCGGTTGAGACTGGCTTGAGATGGTGGCACGAATCTTCCGTCATGTCAAGACACCCGCAGACCAGATGGTGATCCTCGCAGCGAGCCTTCTTCATGGCTCTACAGAACGATGGAAGGGCTTAGTGCGATGAGGCGACTCCTGCATGATCAGAGTTCGATCGCCTTTTCATAGAGAAGTTTTCTTCAGGCTCATTGAGGGTTGCGGGCATCTAGGAGCTTCTACAGCTTCAGCAGGGTAAGACGACTGTGGGTGAGTATTCATCAAGGTTCACTAACCTCTCTCGATACTCGAAGGATATGGTGCGTGATCAGTTCTTTCGGACTCGAACCTTCGAGCGAGGACTACGCAGGGACATTCGAGCCAGCATGATTCCTACCTATGCTGGGGTGTTAGAGCGTGCTTTGGTGGTCAAGAGTTTCGTAACTGAGCAAACGCAGACAGTTGGTGCCGGCAGTGGGCACATAGGAGCTGAGACTTCAGCGGCAAGGAGACGACGACAGACACAGAGACCTAGATGTGCGAGACGTTTCAGGAGGCAATCTCAGGACAGAGTCTGATGTTCAGGGCTTCCAGTCAGCCGAGGGAGAGGCGGTGCTACTCTTGTGATGGTCGGGGGCATCTTGCACGAAGATGTCCAACCCACCATACGGCTGATAGAGAGACAGTGGATGGGCCACCTAGGTAGAAGCAGCGGCGAGAGCAGGCAGTTCTGCAGGGTGGCGAACGTGGCAGAGGAGCTGGGAGAGTGGTTGGAGGTGGCAGACGTTATGACTTGTTGCCACCACCACCCCCAGGTGGACCGCACCAAGCTCAAGGAGTTGGGGTGCAGGCGGTCGAGACTTCTGACCCCGAGGCTGTAGGGATGATACGAAGTACAATCTGTATATTTTCTACCTTAGCTGCAGTACTGATAGACACAGGTGTGTGTCATTCCTTTAGTGGCACTTATCTGGTTTGAGACTTAGAGATTCTGGTTGAGCCTTTGGCTTGACCCTTACGCTTAGAGACTCATACAGGAGGTGACTCAGCAATCACACACTTTTGTCGACGGTGTGACCTGATTCTTGGAGGCGAGAGTTTCTTTTGGGATCTCTTTGTAGCAGCGATGAGACCTTACGACGTTATCTTAGGTATGGACTGATTATCTTCATTTCATGCCCAGATTGGCACTTATCTGGTTTGAGACTTAGAGATTCTCGTTGAGTCTTTGGCTTGACCCTTGCGCTTAGAGACTCATACAGGAGGTGACTCAGCAATCACACACTTCTGTCGACGGTGTGACTTGATTCTTGGAGGCGAGAGTTTCTTTTGGGATCTCTCTGTAGCAGCGATGAGACCTTACGACGTTATCTTAGGTATGGACTGATTATCTTCATTTCATGCCCAGATAGATTGTTTCAGGCGGAGGATGCGGTGTGTCTGCAGCGATAGGACGAGGTTTTTCTTTGTGGGTAAAAAGGAAACTCAAGCAGAGCAGGATGAACTCATGCATGGGTGCAGTCGATTACTCATCAGTTGGCTAGCATAACCCTTAGTGCAGTGGAAGTTATGAGTTTTCAGTTTCCTACAGTGGTGGCAGAGTATGAAGACGTTTTTCCTAAGAACGTGTCAGGATTACCTCTCCGTCGGGAGATAGACTTCTGCATTGACCTACACCCCGGGACGGCCCCGATATGTGTGTCAGAATATCAGATGACTCTTGCGAAACTTCGCAAGCTGAGGGTGCAATTGGAGGACTTGGAGAAGAAAGGCTTTGTCAGACCCAATGTTACACCCTGGGCAGCCTCGCCAAGAAGACGGACGAGAGCTTGAGGTTATGTGTGGATTGTCCTTGCCTAAATCAGGTGACCGTAAATAACAAGTATCCACTACCGAGAATCGATGACCTCTTTGATCAGTTGAGAGGGGTACGATGGTTCTCAAAGATTGACCACAGATCAGGTATCACCAGCTGCGAGTATAGGACGAGGGTATACCGAAGATGGCCTTCCAATGTCTTTACGATCACTATGAGTATTTGGTGATATACGTGACGAACGCCCCAGCATAGGTAGCGAAAGAACAGGTTTGCAGATAAAGAAAAAAACGGAAACAAAAGAAGAACACAGACACAGCGATTTACGTGGTTCGGAAAATTATCCCTACGTCCATAAGGAGGCGAAATTTCACTATAGTTGGGAGCACAAATTACAGGGAGAATATCAAAGTTTCACACACAAAAACCCTAAACAGAAATGGGCTAATAAAAAAGATGAAGTATTGTGCCACCAACCGCACGGAAAGTTCACAATGCTACAGTGAACGGTGGCTGGAAGTCCGCATCGCTACAGTGTCGCGGTCACCCAAGTCCAAGCTGTTATAGTGGACAGTGGCTGGAAGTCCGTGGGGCTACAGTACCGCTGTCTCCAAAGCCCGCATAGATCCAGTGCCCTGTCGGTGTCGGTCGGCCAGCTCTGCTACAATCAGTCATAGTTGCTACAGTGACCCACAATTTGGAGCGGGGGCCAAAGGCCCCCGGAGCCCCAAAGCAGGGGCGCATTGCCCTCTGCAACCCCCAACGAGCTCACCGCAAAGTTGCGGCCTAATGTTCAGTATGGGCCGCAAGCATTCGACCCAACGTCATCCAAAGAGGGTCGGGCTACACCAGTCCAACACCACCCAAGAGCGTGACGGAGGTGCGGAGCTTCCTTAGATTGGAAGGCTACTATCACAGGTTCATACCTGATTTCTCCAGGATATCAACTCCTTTAACAGGTTTGACCCGAAAAGGGAAGTCTTTCGTGTGGATAGAGAGATGTCAGTAGGCTTTGCAGGAGAGACAGAGATTGACAAGCGCTCTCATCTTGAGATCGCCAGAGGGGGTCGAGTACGTAGTGTTCTGCAATGCATCAGGGATCGGGCTTGGTTGTGTTCTGATACAAAAGCAGGCGATGATTGTCTATGGTTCATGTCACAGTTGAGACCACATGAGCAGAACTATGCAACCCACGATCTTGAGCTATCAGCGGTAGTCTTCACACTGAAAATGTGGCGAAACTATCTTATGGGTGAGCAGTTTATCGTCTATTCTGACCACAAAGGTCAAGTATATCATCTCTCAGAAAGATCTTAACTTGAAACAGAAGCGATGTCTAGAGTTCCTCCAGGATTATGACTTTGAGATTTTCTATACTCCTGGAAAGGGGAACATGGTAGCAAATGCTCCCAACAAGAGATCTTGTTCGCAGTTGCTGAGCGAGGTGTCGGAGCAGTTGACCTCGTTACAACTATCCTTTGTGGATGGGGATGAAGCAGTTTACCTCTAGTCGATAGTTGTTACCCCTCCGCTTTTACAACGAGTCGAGAAGGCATGAGCTTGGGGATACCGACTATGAAACCCTACGTACTTAGATATCCACTGGACATGCTTCTCAAAAATTTGATGAAAATGGGGAGCATGTCGTTCTTTTTAGAGGATGCATGATGGTACCAATAACGCTGCGGGAGGAGGTTCGGAGGGAGTTTCATACATCTCTCTTGGTGGTACATCCAGGTGCAGTGAAAATGTATCAGGACCTCTAACCTCAGTTTCAGTGGTCAAGGATGAAGAAGAGAGTCGCAGAATTTGTCTCTCGATGCCTTGTCAGCAAGTAAAGGCTGAGCACCAGGTTTCAATGGGTTTAACTCAACCCCTTGAGGCGCTAGAATACAAGTGGGATAGAATATCCATGGACTTCGTGACGGAGGTTACCACGTACGTCTAGGGGACAATATGTCATCTGGGTGATCGTAAATCGACTCACCAAGACGGCTCACTTCCTAGCTATTCAAGAGCAGAGTTCAGTAGAGAGCTTAGGACACCTCTACATGCAGGAGATAGTCTGACTCCATAGAGTTTGCTCGACGATCATTTATGACCATGATGCTCGCTTCACATTTCGTTTATGAAGGAGATTGCAGGAGGCCTTTGGCACTCAGTTGTGTTTGGGCACAGCGTTTCACCCCAGACTCACATGTTGCAAGCTTGCATGTTAGACTTCGACCGTAATTGGGAGGATCACCAACCATTGGTACTCAGTTGCATTTGGGCACAGCGTTTCACCCCAGACTCACATGTTGCAAGCTTGCATGTTGGACTTCGACCGTAATTGGGAGGATCACCAACCATTGGTGGAGTTTGCATACAACAACAGTTATCATTCCACCATCGATGTGGCACCATTTGAGGCTTTGTACGGGCGACCCTGTAGGTCACCACTATGCTGGACCGACCCAGGATAGTCGGCACTTATAAGTCCACAGTTTGTGCGAGCCACTACAGAGAAGGTGCAGATCATCCAAGAGCGGATGAAGACTGCACAGACCCATCAGAAGTCCTATGCGGACTGACGACGAAGGCCTTTGGAGTTAAGAGGGAGGCCATGTGTTCCTGAGGGTCTCACCAAGACATGGATTGCGGAGATTTGGCCGAAGCGGCAAACTATCTCCGAGATTCATTGACCCTTTCCTGATATTGCGTAGAGTTGGCAAGGTGATGTACCGCTTAGTTCTACCGTCGCAGTTAGACCGGGTACACGACGTCTTCCACGTGTCGCAGCTAAAGAGGTACGTGCACGACCCGTCGCATAATATCGACTGAGGCGAGCTGGACATCGTGCATGGAGCTAAATTTGATGAGTACCCGGTGGAGATTGAAGATTAGCAGGAGAGGATCCTCCGTGGGTGAGCGTTCCTTTAGTGCGTTTCCGGTGGCAGCACGGGAATCTTCAGAAGAGTATCTGAGAGCGGGAGACCCAGATACGTGCTTAGTATCCACATCTCCTTGTGTAGCTTTTTGTTTTGGCTTTCTGGGACGTAAAACCCCGAGGTGGGGAGAATGTAACAACTCTGATTTTTCCATATATTACTTTAAAATATTGTATAGATTATTTTCGGAGCTAGGCGATGAAACGACGTGAGATTCCGGAACCCGACGAGCCCGGAATTAATTTTTGAAATATATTAAATATCTCGCGTGCGCAATTTTCCCGAAAAAGTGGAATAACTTCTAAACGTAGGACCAGATCGGATATCTGAGACCAATGTTGAGTTCATAAAGTGGGTTTTACCCTAGGCGCGGCTTAACCTTAGGGCGCGTCGAGCATTCGGGGTGGGTGCAATCGCGGGTGAATAAATAAAATAAATCAATTAAATTATTTATTTTATAGCGATCTGTTTTTCCTCTATAAATACACGGTTATGAGGAAATCTCAGAGTTGGTCGTTTAACCTTGGAGACCTGGAGGACCGTTGGAGGAGAGCGTTCTTGGCGGACGACATCGGATCGGATTGGGATCGAGGATCGTTGCGTCATCGGAATTCGAGGATCGTTGCGTCATCGGAATTCGAGGATCGTTGCGTCATCGGAATTCGAGGATCTCACCAACGACAACGACGTTAATTCATTCTTTGTCAGCGATCGATCCATCTCGAGGTAGGACGTTGTATTATATGGATTTATTCTCATTGATTTATTCCTACGACGAACACAAATCAATCAACTAATGAATTTATTAGCGGATCGTGCGTATTACGGGTATGGGATAGATATTATCCGAGATTGGGGATCTCTTTGTTGATTATGTTATATCTCTTTGTTCGTCGTTCTAACGGCAACGAATCGAGGTCAACACAAACATTGACCAAGGTATGCTCGTCATGTTTGTGGTTTGTGTATTTCTTCCCCCGTTCTCCGTTCATCGCGGGCAATTCCTTTGGCTAGCCATTCGACGAAATACACGGTATTCGATCATTACGCGACCGTTCTTTGGCACAATGGATCGATACCACGAGTACGACACGCGATCGATGACGCGATTGAGGTGTGATGATGACGGAGTACGATCAGAGACGGATCGGGATGGATCAACGGTTTCCAATCATCCCGGTTCAACGGCGCAGCTACGAACGGCACGTGTGGACGATTTTCGAAAGGAATCGAAGGCTGGAACTCGGTGATCGACGACGGCAAGGGTCGGTCGACCTCGGATTCGTGTTTTCCGATAAGGCGTGCGGCGGCAGCGCAGAAGGCAACGCGCGAAGCAAATCTGGGATTCTGTGAAATTTCGAGTTACATGGTGTGTAATCATAGTTTTCAATCTCGGATCGCGGCACGACGCGACGGTGTCCCATAGCGGGATAGCGGCGACGCGGATCGCGTCGCAGCCACTTTTTTATCCAATCGCGGGACAGTTAAATTATAGAATTTTACAAACACATATGTTGAAAAATTAAACACAAAACATAAAAAGTAAAAACACGTTTAAATTCATACTTAAAAACATTCATAAATTCATCATAATACATCAAACACATCTCTCATCCAGTTATTCATAAACAACAACCATGAGAACATCCAAAGTTCAATTCAATCATCTTTTTCATTTTCAAGATCTTCAATTTCTTATTCACCTTCACTTACATTATCATCACTTTTATAAATCTCTTCTTCATTTGTTTCCCCATCATCATCATCATATGATTCATGTTCATCGTCTTCTTCTTCTTCTTCAATAACCATCCTTGTTTTTCCTTTAGAGCTTGAACTTGAAGCATGGGTAGCTCCTCCTCCTTTTGTTTTCCTCCTTGTATAATAAAAAGGTTCACCGGCCCCAGTAGCTTCCTCAACTAATCTCCAAGTCATGGTGTTGTCATCCTCAAACACCAATTCATCTTCACCACCATCTTCATCACCATTCATTTGCCCTAAAAACCACTCACTACTATCATCGTCAACATTCTTTAGGACAATGGGATCAGTGACATCTCTGGAATCAAACCGGTCATTCAAAGTTTGGTTGTATTTGATGAACACCAAGTCTTGCAACCTTTGATGCTCTAGCCGACTTCTCTTTTTAGAATAAACCTGTTTTATGAAAATTTAAAAAAATATTGATATCACTAATGAAGTTTAAGCTTAAATGAAACTTGAAAGCGAGTTTAGAATTAATACTAAGTTACTTACATGCTCAAAGGCACTCCAATTCCTCTCGCATCGCGATGAGCTACATGTCAAGCTCAAAACTTTGATGGCAATTGTCATCAAAGATGGTGTTCCTCCTCCATAATTCTTCCACCATTCAGCTGCAATTATTATTTATTAGAATTGTTTTGTAATGATCTAAAATTAAGGATCATGTAATGTAATTAAATAATCAAGACAAAAATAAACTCTTACCAAGAGCTATTGTACTTCGTTCTCGCATGCAACATTTCCCACCAAAGAGGTCTTGTGCGCTTTTATATGTTGTCAATTCTAAACAAGTTTTGTCCTCCTCATCAGGGCTAAGAGACAATCTCTCTATACAATCATATAAACCTTTCATCACCTCTGCATCTCTTTCAATACTTGATTTCCATAGAAAAATTGAGCATTCAAATAATAACCCGCCGCATGCAATGGATGATGCAATTGAGAATTTCATCTTTCATCAATTATCTCAAATATATCCTTATACTTGGTTTCATCATTCTTGAAAAGCTTCTGAATTGTCTCTTTTGCCCTGTCCATAGCCTCATAAATGAAACTCATTGCGGGTTTCTTCTCATTATCAACCAATCTAAGAACTTCTACAGGAGGTCTCATAGCCTTGAGGCTATAAACAACATCATTCCAAAATGATTGCATCAATACAGTGTCGGCAACACGCTTTCCTTTTGTTTCTTTTGAATTTTTTGATCTCAACCACTCAGAAGTGAACATATGTCTGAGATTATTTTTTTTGCAAATACAACCTTTGTAAAGTTAAAAAGGTTGTAGCGACCCGAGTAACTCCATATCTCACCAACTCAGTTTTGTTGGTGAACCTCCTCATAATGTTCAATGTCAATGAGTGGTTGTAGATAAAAGTCACAAGCTTAATGCATCTTTTGTTGGATTGGTGTTGCCCGATCCGGTTGGGCCGAATGCTTGTGGCCCGCAACTATACTGTAGCGTTTTTGACAAAGCCAGCCGCCGTTCACTGTAGCGACGCGGACCACTTTTTGAATAATGATCGTCTTCTCCATTTGTTTTATAGCTCATTTCGGGCTAGGGTTTCATGTTGGAAATCCTCTGTAATTTTGTGCTCCCGAATCATAGTGAAATTTTGTCTCTCCCGTGGACGTAGGGATTTTTCCCGAACCACGTAAATCGCCGTGTTTATTGTTGTTTTTCCTTCTTTCGTTTTCTCGTTTTCTGTCGTCGTGTCTCCCGGCGATTCCGCAACATCTTTCTATAACCCTCTTCACCCTATTAAGTTTGTCAATGTTTTCCAAAATTAAATCAAGACAATGTGCGGCGCATGGAGTCCAAAATAAGTGGTTGCCTCTTAGTCATCAATAACTTGCTTAAAATCATACAAAATCAATAACAAACAATTAAATGTATAAGTTGTTAACTGAATTGATAATATTAAAATGAAATGGAAGCACTTTTAAAAATTAAAAAAACAAAAGTTTTTTATTACTGGCTAACTTGAAATTGCTTCCATTGTCCGTAACTACTTGCACAACCTTTAATTCTCCGATCACTTCCACAAAAACATCCAATAATTTAAAAACCGCTTCTCCCGTTTTCATATAACTTGATGCATCAACACTTTTTACAAACATTGAACCGGTTGGACAATTTACCAAGAAATTGATCAAGGTTCTTCCTTTCTTGTCCGTCTAACCATCGAACATGATTGAGCAACCACAGTTTTCTCGATCAATTTCATGGCCTTTCAACAATTCTTTTGTATACTCTAACTCCTTTTTAAGAAGAGGAACTCGGCACTCGTGATAGCTTGGAACTTTCAAGTGTGGTCCATATTGTCCAATTGCTTCCACCATCATCTTAAAGCTTCTTAATCGAACAACATTAAAAGCAATTCCATTTTTGCAAAGGAATCGCTCTATGTATTGCACCGTTCAATCTCTTAATTGCTTGTTATAAGCATCTTTAATGCTTGTTTGTTTTGCATCCTTGACTACTCTTGTCGGATCTTCCATGAACATTGCATCAAGTGGCCCTTTCACATTTTTCACTTTGTTCGGACATGATGAGGCACTTGATGCATAGCTTCTTTTTGTTCCTCTCTCAACATCATGGATTTCTTCACGCTCTTCCTCCATATCCTCATCAATATCATGAATATCATTCATATATGCTTATTTGTCAGTTTTTTTCTTTGTTTGCGCTGCAAGAAGCTTGTCTTTCACTTCTTGAGAAGTCTTCCTACACTTCTGAACATTTCCCGACTAGCGGTGCAAAACGGGCTGCGGGCCCGCGGGTTAAGCGGGCTTGGGGCGGGTTTGGGGCGGGGCGGGTTTATTAAAAATAGCTCACATTTGAAACGGGCTTATATGGGCAGCCCGCACGGACATCCATCCCGTGCGGGTTTACCCGCACGGATACGGGCTGGCCCGCGGGTTAATGATGTAATTTTTTTTATAATAATTATATTATATTAACTTTAAATTTTTTATACCCTTCATTCCCAACGCTATGCTTGCATGCCTCCCGCCGCCTCCCCCTTCATTTCCCAAAACAGCCGCATGCGCCTGCCTCCATTTATTATCCATTTATATTTATTTTAATTAGCCTCACATATTCCCCCGCCCGCCCCTCCTCCTTCACTCTGAGTCCTCCGCTACCCCCCGGCCCCGACCTCCCTCGCCGCTACCCCCGGCACCGGCCTCCTCCGCCGCTAACCCCCGGCCCCGGCGTCCTTCGCCGCTACATCCCGACCTACTCCGCCACTACCCACCGGCCTCCTCCGTCGCTGCTGCCCCCAGCCCCAGCCTCCTCCATCGTGACCCTCGCTACCCCCCGGTCTCCTCTGCCGCTACCCCCCGGCCCCGGCATCCTCCGTTGCGCCGCGACCCCCGCTACCCCCCGACCCCGGCCTCCTCTGCCGCGCCGCGACCCCCGCTACCCCTCGGCCCCGGCCTCCTCCGCCGCTACCCCCCCGACCCCGGACTCCTGTGTTGCGCCGCGACCCCCGCTACCCCCCGGCCCCGGCCTCCTCCGCCGCTACCCCCCGAGCCCGGACTCCTCTGCCGCGCCGTGACCCCCGCTACCCCCAGCCCCGGCCTCCTCCGCCGCTACCCCCCGTCCTCGGCCTCCTCTGTCGCGCCGCGACCCCCGCTACCCCCCGGCCCCGGCCTCCTCCGCCGCTACCCCCCGACCCCGGTGTTCTCCGCCGCTACCCCCCTCTACCACTACCCCCGACCTCCTCCACCGCTGCTACCCCCGGCCCCGGCCTCCTTCGCCCCGACCCCCGCGACCCCTTCCCCGCCTCCACCGCTACTACCCCCAGCCTCCGCCACCCCCGCCCGACCTCGACGACCCCTTCCCCGCCTCTTTCGCCGCACACGACCCCCCACCTCCGGCGGCTCCTTCGCCGGCTTGGCGGCTCCTCCTCTCGGCTCTCGGGTACTGCAAACAAACAGGATGTATGTTTTTTTTATTTATGTTATTTCGTACAATTATTTTATTTTTTAGTTTTAATTTTTAATATTTTCCACATTTTTATTGTGTTTCTCCTAATAATTTAATGTAAGTTTAAAAAATAACATATAATAACATCAATAATATATTTTCCACATTTTTATTAATATATTTTCATAATATTTTTTATCAAAATCAAATTCATCAATATTTTTATTTTTTAATATATTTTTTATTTTATATTTGTTTAAAAGTCTATTTTTAATTGTGTTTTGATGTAGGATTTGGAGGAAGCATCAAAGGAGACAAGGGTGCATGGAATATTGAAGAAGCATGTGAAATAGATCTAACTTGTTCTATATTTTTTGTTTATGTTATATTATTTGAAACTTTGATTTTGAAACTTTGGATTTTTTATGCTAATCATGGACAATTTTATAATGAGGTGGAATTTTGAATAGTTATTACAATCATTTTTTAATTTTTTTTTTATATTTTTAAGCTTACATTCTCATTCTAATATACTTTCCAACCATAATTCGACTCATTTTTCATGAGGGCTTTTACAAGCCTATTAAAATGTAAAAAATTATAAAAAACAATATTGAATGCGGGTTGCCCGCGGGCTTGCCCGCATCCGCTGCGGGGCGGGGCGGGCTTGATAAATCCACCCGTTTTTTATGCGGGCTTTTGCGGGTCTAGCCCTCATGAGCTCAAGCCCGCGCGGCTTGGCCCGCCCCGCCCCGCCCGTTTCGCATTGCTATTCCCGACAATCCCATTTGATGTTCTTAGGCTCGAGTAATGCCACCATTGGTCACCATCATGCAAAAGTCACATGTGACTTTCTTTTTATTGTTGATGTCTCTTAAAGAATTCCACTGTCAAGCAATATCTAAATTTTTTCCTTTAGGCTTAGCCAATGGTGGAAAAGATTGTACCGTTGTAGCATCAGTTGGTGCAATAGATGAAGTCATAGTAGCTGTAGAGAAGGCAAGGCAGAAATAGTAGAAAGAAGGGTTTAAGATACTTGTTTGATACAAATAACAAACAAAAAACGGATGTTTGGATCACCGAAAAAAAAGGTGGCTGAGCGCGCAGCAGTGAGAGGAGGAAGGAAGAGGAGCAGTGCCTGGAAGAGGAGCCGCGCTTGGAAAAAAAAAGGTGGTTGTTGCGCACAACAGTGACAGGAGGAAGGAAGAGGAGCAGTGCCCGGAAGAGAGCCGCGCTTGGAAAAAAAAAGGTGGTTGTTGCGCACAGCAGTGACAGGAGGAAGAGGAGTCGTGCCTAGAAGAGGAGCCCCGCCTGGAAGAGGAGAGCAGTGAAGGAGCCACACAGCAGTGATAGGGCCTGAAAAAAAAAACGGGTGTGTACATCAAGGGGGGCGGCGTCGCTGCACTGGGAGGAGGAAACAAGAAGGGTTTCCATTAGGCGAGTTGGGTTGGACCGGTAACGGAGCAAAAAAAAAAAAACCAGAATAAGTCGCGGTCGCACCGACCGGGATCGCGGCGGAAGCGTGATGGCCGCGATAGCGGGTGGCGTGGCGCGATCGCGTTTCGCCCGCAATCAGCCCGCCAGAAGCGGCTGGGTGCCGCTCCGCACCGCGACGGCGCGATCACGGCCGCGACGGCGCGATTTGAAAACTATGTGTGTAATCCGGAACTACACACCGTGTAGGACCCTCATGTGTGGCGCTAGGGTTTTGGTGCAGAGATAAGTATCGCACGCCATGTGATTGGGTCACACACCATGTAACCCTTGCCTGGTGGCTTGGCGTGTACCCGGGGAGGTACACAGAAACATACATGGCCAGCCGTACACAAACACGACCAACCATGCATGAACACGGTCAAGAGTACACGGGCTCAAACACACCGTGTACTCGGGCACGGACACGGCCACAGGCAGTGATACAAAGGTAGAACCCAGTGTCGAAGGGACACGTCGTGTACTCTTTCAAGAATGGCTTGGAGCCCTTGTCCTCTTCACCTTGGATAAGTTTCGTTAGGGTACGTTCCCTTGATCTATTCTTTGGGGGTTTAGTATAAAGTCGCATCATATGCATAGGATGGTGATCCCAATAACTTCAGTCTTGGATAGAGTTGTGGGAATCCCTCCATGAGGTCCGGAGTGAGATCTTCTATCATCGTCATTGCCCTAGGTTGGGTTCTTGGTATCATCGTGAGCAACACTGCGCGAACGTCAATCCCCTACTTAGCGGGTTAATCCGAATTGGGTTGTTGGTATACTCCATGGCCTTGGTTGTGATCCTCATCTATGTATCGATCACTTCAAACTTTCAACGTGTACTTATGGTGAGACTCGACGAGCATGACATCTCGGATGGACGTCATCAATGCTATTTGACTCATGGAGTATGTTCTCACGGAGGAGTGCTATGTGGAACCTTCAAGCAAAAATCCTAGGCTGGCGATACAGTTGTGATCTTACTTGAGACTGTGTGTATACTATTAGTATATTTGGATGTTCTTAAGATTGTGTGTCTACTATGAGTATATTTGGATGTTCTTGTTCCATATGTCGTTGATATATACCCGTGATTAGCTGACTGTTATTCTTGATGTTATATGCTTAGTGATTTTGGGGTTTCCTATTAGGTATTGTTATACTCACCCCTGCATAGGCTCTATCTGCATGTGTCATGTCTTATGCAGACAACCGATCTTTTGACGGAGTCCTAGAGGGACCAGGACCAGACGGGGCTTAGTAAGTCGGACAAACTGACGTTTGTTCCTGCGGTTACATTGACAGCAGGACTCTCCCACTTTACAGGTTAGACTTGATTTCAGTTTCTTTGTGGTGGGCTAGTATTTGGCCCTTTTTCTTTTCAATACTTGTCGTACTTTGATGGTGAGATTTTAGATTTATGCATCCATGGTTATTAGTTATTTACATTTCAACATTATATGGGCTTGGAGATGTGTGCGTGTGTACAGATACATTAGGCTAAGACCTCTCATGTGCGTGATATGTTTACTCGGTGTTGGTCGTCAGCCCCTGGCCTATTGGAGGCGGGCTTGAGGTGGACGCGACACGGGCCCCGTTGGAACAGGTCGTGACATTTAGCTTCCAAAAATTCAGAAAATTTCTTTCCTTAATTGATAATAGGTTCAAAAAGATTCTCACTTAAAGACTCCAAGGATGAAAATTTATCATTCAAAACGTGGGAGTTCTTCCTATCCTCTGTAGCTAATTCATCATAAATATTCCACAATTTTTTATGACTGTGATCCACAAGAAATCCCCCCGTGAATTTATCCAAATCAAATCGCTCTTCATAATTTAATCCATCAAAGGAACACTCTAACATCACTCTTAAAGAGAACATATGATCAGGAAATTGAAAAATAATTTCATTAAATCGGTCTCAAGCACTACAAAAACATTCCCTATCACCCTTACAAAAGTGATGATTAAGCGCCAAAAATTCCTGCGCCACTGACCTTCGGCCCAATGCATTTCTTAAAGATTCATAGCTGTGACTAAAATGAAAAATATATTCAACTCAAAAACAGATTCAATTAAAAGAACAAGAACATGCTAATCAAGATTCTTAGTAAGCTGCAGTGGATAAACAAATTCAGCAAGCAGTTTTTGTGAATTTACAGCTCAAGAATCCGCAGATTTTTTTATTTTTTTATTTAATTGGTTTTTATTTGGTTTTTTTCTAGGTCCTAAGACACTCCATGCGCGACTTCCCTTGCAACGGCACTAAATTTTGATACTCAACGTTGCAGATAACAAAATAAAATTTAAAATCTCCTACTCACACTAGTAAGTGGCGAAGAGGGTCAAACCCAAGGGAAGGAGGGTGAGTTGTCTACGGACTTATTTAATTCTAAACCGCGGAAAGCAGTAGAAATAAATGTTGGTGAATGAAGGAATGGAATGAATGCAACATTAAAGTAAAGAAATAGGTGTGAAAGAGATGTTAACAGTGTTAAACAGTAGAGTCAGGGAATTGGAAAATACATGATGTTAGTGATTTAATGATCTAGGGAAAACAAGGTTGGTGCAGCCTATTAAAAATGTACTTTCATTCTTTAAAATTCTCACTGCAATGAACTGAACCAACACCTAAAATGCATAGAAAACCATATCGAGTTTTACCAAGTTGATGCTGAATCAGACTCTCCTCTGTCAAGCGAGAATACTAAAATAGAAACAATTAAAGGAAAGGTGTTTTGGTCATCACCAAATTCATATCGACATATAACCTGGTGGATCTGTCCAAATTCATTCACCTGCAAAGTCCATCGACAATTACGGATGATAAAACAGATTCAAAAATGAAGAAGAAATTGGATTGAAATCTTCATTTGCCAATACCCCGACTTAAAGAATTCATTTTTTTGAAGGAACTTAAAATGATAAACTATAAGACCTTCGTCTTTTGATTCTTGATTGAACTCAAACAGTAAACCAATTTAAGTTTAATTTGAAATGCACAAATACCTGCAAAGTCCATCGACAATTACAGATGATAAAACAGATTCAAAAATCAAGAAGAAATTGGATCGAAATCTTCATTTGCCAATACCCCGACTTAATCCACGAAGAATTCATTTTTTTGAAGGAACTTAAAATGATAAACTTAAGACCTTCGTCTTTTGATTCTTGATTGAACTCAAACAGTAAACCAGTTTAAGTTTATTTTGAAATGCACAAATCATTTCATCATAGAGAAATAGATGAATGAGGTAGGAGAGATGATAGCTGGTGAAAGAACTTGAATTCCCCAGATAAAAATGACTTAAAATATTGTTTGAATGAATACAAAATATCAGTTAGCAACACATATTTGAAAGACAGAAACATACAAAGTATAAAGAAAATAAGGAAGAAGAACTCCCCTTGATATGTAGCTTGAAACCCCTTTGGTCTGCCCCCAACTCTCCCTCGAAGTCAGTCCTAGAGCTCCTCGGTTAGCAAGGGTGTGTCGCGGAAGTTAGGTCTCAAATTTCCAGAATTCAAGAATGCCCAAATGAATCACACTCTCCTCTTTTCAATCAGTCCATCTCCACCAAATTAACAAAACCATGTTTCATCCTTTAATTTTTCATCTCTCAACTGCTCGGATTTGAAGACCATCACTAGACGAGGCATGTGATGTTGGACTGTCGCTTGCAAAAGTAATGTGAAATACTCCAGCTATCAAGAATCGAACTTCGGATTTTCAGATAGAAAAGCTCAGACATCAAATGGACCGCAACTAGTAACAGCCTCCTTTAAATCATTGAGTCTAGTGCCTAGGAGGCATCTCAAGAAGCAGCGCTGTTTTGAACCATTTACATAGTGTGCAGCTCGAACGAAGGAGCAATGACCCAGACAATCAAATCAGCATCGCATAGACCCCATGAACTCAATCGAACTCAATCGAACTCCTAAACCTGGCTAGCAGCATAAGCTTGCCTCGCACAACCCAGCTTGAATCGGCCCAACCCCCGCACGAAGCTCCAACAAAAGCGAACGAACTCGATTGGGCCAGTGTTTCACCTTTGCGCCTCCTCATGATTTCTTCTTCAGCTGAATCGGTGCCGTATCTCCAACCATCAGGTTCGCATTCCAGTTCTATCCATGGCTTGCAACGATTCTGCAGTGAACCACGATCAGTGCCTGCCACTCGTTCAATGATTGCCAGGTGTCGAGTCCTCGCAATTTCTTCCAGCACGCAAGCTATGAATCCCATCCAGATTTACTTAGAAAGACAAAAGCCAACCAACTCAGGTCAGCTGCAGCTTGATTCGGCCAGCGCAGATAATACCCTAATCGTACGGCCTCGGTGGATGAGTGTATATCGAATGGCCAACATCTCAAATGAAGGATCGAACGGGTCCAACTAGTTGGCCCAAGCCCATCACAAACCCACGGCCCACCGGAAATCAATACAGTGACATCAAATGAGTATTTCCAAATTGACGACACATTTAAAAAACTAATAAAAGGTTCTAACATTCAAAATTATATTTCCTTGCATTTTTAATTTCACCATTATTTATTAAAGCCCCCAGCACAATTGAATTCTACCACCATTGGGATCCCATTTTGAAATCCACAGCCTTTTAGTGAAAAATATCAGAAACGGTTTTCATTTTCTATTCAAATTCCCAACCATAATTCACATGTCAATTCAAAAATATATTCTTTTGTTTTTCAATGCTAAAATTTATAAATCCAAATATTTCTCATTTCAACCACCACAACCTCAAAATCATTGATACTTCAACACAAGAACATTTTGCATTTAGAAACACTCGAAAATTAATATTTTACGCTGCAATTGGGATGAATAGTACAATAACTTACAATTTCTCAAAACATGAAGATTTAAGCAAAAAATGCTCAATCTATCACTAAATGAAAAAGAATAATCCAAAAAATATATGTGGAAAACACATAAAATATAGACATATCAAATTCTCTCACACTTAAAATATTGTTTGTCATCAAGCAATCAGTTCAACAAACACTATGGAAGAAAATAAATCTCAAAGGTGAAAAGGGTGAAGTGCCACAAAGTATTGGTTTTCAAAAGGATTATCTCCCATATAATATTTCAAGTAGAAGAAGTGATTACTCTCTTAAAAACAATTGATTTGGCCAAAGATTGCTTTTGGTTTTACAAAAAAATGATTGATATCGGATGTTTTGGAAAGGTTTAAACAAGCAATGGTTTGCATTTAACAGAAACTTCTAAACTCCTCTTTACCTCTAGAAGAACAAAGACACATAAATTAAAAACTTGGAATAATTAGACCCACAATTGAATGTGCAAGATAGAATAATTAGAAGCATAGAATAAATAAGTCATCCAATAATAAAAGATTAAAGAAAAAAAAAGTTCAACCTGGATTACGATTTTCGTTTCATAACTCATTTAAACTCATAACTTAAAATTTAAAAACTCAATTAAAAAGTTCAAAACCAATGATGATTGTAAATCCTACTTCCAAAGTTTGACAAAGAACACAAAAAATTCAAGAGAGCAAAGAAAACTTTGAACCCAATTAAATCCATGAGAAAGAAGAAAAAGTTAACCTCCTAAAAGTTGCAAATCAAATCTCATGCTTCAAGAAAAAAGAATAAACCACGGTGTAAGTGAATTAGAGCTCAAGAAAGGACAACTTGAAAAAAAAAATAAGGGTTTTTTTATATGTATAACTATGAATACAACTTAACACATTTAAGACTTATCTCTTACAATTATAACTCAACATTGTCCTCAATGTTGAATCCTAAAATGAGAGAAATAGTATAAATAATTAAACTCAAACATATTTACAATTTAGTAGTTTGAAATATCGTTTAAGGATCACAATTAAATTTAAACAACATGTTATCACAATTTCAATTGATTCATTATACTAGGATGTAAAATGTACATGCATTTTTTTGCAATGGATAACAAAACAAATATCCAATTAATCTTGCCAAGTATAATGTTAGTTGGTGATTCTAGCTAGTGAAAACATTTTAACACAAATTAAAATTTCATTAAAGTTTAAACAATGAGTAAATTCCCCCCACACTTAGTTTCATGCAGTGATAAAGTTAAAACAATATCTAAAAATCAAGATGCAACAATTTCAATAACAACCAAATGAGTAGAATAAAGTGAAAAATTCAAAGCAATAACTCCCCTGATTAAGGAAGCTTTTGTTAGGACCTGACCCACTAGGGCCCGCCTGGCCGACAGAAGGCCGAGCCACAACTACCCCAAGCCCGCCTTCATAGGCCAGGGTCTGACGACAAGCACTGAGAATGCATAACTAATACGGGAGGCCTTTGTTTAATGCATATATACCCACACACCTGTTTTTGACGCTTTCGCAGTCGGGGCGCACATGGCTGCAGCGACACACGTTTATTACTCTGCATTCCCGCTTTCCAAGGGTGAGCGACCTCTACCACTGTGGATGGTGATGTTGGCTCCTTGGTCGAAATGAGACGATGAGACGTCGATTTCTCCTTCCATGGATTCCTCCTTGGGGCTTGTTGCCTATTCTGGGTCTCCCTCATAAATTTGAGTCATGTTCATGAAACTCGTTCTCAGTGTCATCTCTTTGTGGATACCGGTTAATTACGCTACTTATGTCTCAACGGGGTAGTAACATTTCTTCGGAGTAGATGGTAACGTCAGACATGTATGGGCATCTCTGAGCGCTGGGTGTGTTGGTCACTTGTAAATTCTTCCTCTTTAGAGGCCATTTCATATGAGGCATCTCAAACATGAAACCCAAGGCATCTCGTGTCAGCCATGATGTATTTGACTCCAGGGGCATAGGTCTTCCAAGGCTTTTTACCTCAAACATCCCACATTTATTGCATGGGGTAGGTATTATAACCAAGACACAAGTTTAACATCTTTTGGAGACAGAATGGTTGATCAAAACGCCCCATAGAGGCGGATAAAGGAGGTGCATCCCTAAGAGGGAAGATGTCACACCTGGATAGTTTACCAATGGATTAGAATTCCCTATGGAGGTGGATTTAGAGTTGTGGATCAGAACACCCCATGGAGCCGGATCTGGAAGGTGCGTCCCTAGGAGGGAAGATTTCACACCTAGATAGTTTATCAATGTTGGGATTGAACCTCAAGGAGGCATCCTACATACCCTATTTAGAATATAGGGATCAAAAACTTCGTAATTTGATGCCGTAGTTTAAGGTCATGAGACAGGACCGATCCATGCAGTTTAACATCATGTGGTAAGGATGCTCATGTTGCGAAAGGAGCATTGTCACGAACCAGTCCGGATACCCTGGTACCCTGATACCTGAGTTGGAACTAACATGACCCAAAGGACGTTCTCAATCCCTATGGGTTAATGACTAGCACCTGACATCAAAAAAGATAAAACTGGGAACAATTTTTCCACATAGTAGTAGAAGAAATAGAAACAAGTCAGTATGATCAAAAGAAAACTCCACAGGGAGAATAGTACCATAAGTCAAACAGGTATAAAAAAACCCAAATAGTACATCACAAAGTACCAAAAAGATTAGATAAATAGTCCAAGTCCCAACGAACACAACACTACAAGACCATAAGATCAACAACAACTGCCACCTCCAAGTGGAATTTTCCCCTTGCTCAAACCTGGCAGGAGGAAGTATACAAATGCCCAAAGACAAAGGTAGGGTGTGAGCTAAAAACCCAATAGGGTCTCACCAAATGTTCCATAATAAGATATCATAACAAATAAACCAAATCATGCATTCAATTCCAAATAAAACAAGTATGGTAATACATTTTCATATTTAAAACAAAACATGCCTTTTCATTTCAAATGATAGAAAACATTTCAAACATCTCTTAAATAAATACTTTATATAAAACAGTTTATATAAATAATTAGGCATGAGAAAAAGTAGTTTCACAAACAATGACATGTATATAATCAAAACAATAATAACAAAAAACATGGTCATTTTCCAAGATGTATGATAGTTTCTAGTTATGAGATCCTCACACACTTAAATCTATGATCACGATGATGTCACTACTAAAAAACATGTCTTTAATAGCACTAAAAATGGTCGTTATGAGCAATAGAGAAGCGTTGACTACTAAAGCATGATTAAAAGCCCTAGGATTTTATTAGTGTTAGAAAAGAGCTGAAAATGGGTCCTTTTTCAATGCTTAAAAATGTTGATAAAGGACCCATTTATCAATGCATTTAGTAGCGCCAGTAAAGGGGCATATTGCAGTGTGTTGTAACAACACACTGTAACACCAAAAAACAACATCAAAAGCAAGTACCAATAAATAATTTAAATGAAATAAAATTTACAACCCAAATAAAAGAAAAAAACACTAAATTATAAACATTCAAAACATTGATTTATACAATTACATGAGTAAGTACAAATTATCACAAACATTCAAAAACATTAATGTTTCTTTGTATTTTTCCCATGACCCCGACTCATGTCATTGCCGAACAAACCACCCCTACTCAAGAAAAAGAAATCACCTATATAGAAAAAAATTATTATGCTAGTAATAATATAAATAAAAAAATTAAACAAAAAGTGTTAATTTTAAACTAAATTTTGAGTCATACCAGGAACATTGCGTATCAGATTGAGTTACGGTTGACTTTTACACATCACACTATTTCTTGTTCGTCATCAAGCATTATCTCTGTGAAAATTAAATAAATAAGTATAAGATAAAAATTACGAGGAAATCAATTAAGTAATAGTAGATAGAATGTTGAAAAACAATCTAGTCTATTTTGCTTGGTTTTGGCGATGCGATGCACGTTTTAAACTAAAATGACACTTATTAAATAAAAAGATGCACTTTGAGTCATACTAGTCACATCATGCATTGGATTAAGGTGTGGCTCATTTCTACACATCCCAAATTACTTATGGATCATTTTCCTTAAGTATAAAAACAATCCTAATGTGTTTTCTTGGTTTTGATTATGTCACTTGTCTTTTTTACTAAAATGTCATTTTAAATTGGAAACATGCACTTTGAGTCATACTGATCACATCGTGTGTCAGTTTGATGTGAAACTGATTCATACATGTCAAAAATGACTTATAAATCATTTCTATAAATTATCAAGATAATTTGAGTGTGTTTTCTCAGTTTTCAGTGAGTGATAGTTTTTGAACTAAAATGTCAATTTTAAACTGATAATGGACACATTGAGTTATATCGAACACATCGTGTATCAAATTGAGGTGTGACTGATTCCTATACATCAAAAATGAATAATGGATAATTTTCCTAAATTATCAAAATAATATGGATGCGTTTGATCGATTTTGATCATGTTAGTTGTCCTTTTTACTAAAATTAATGTCAATTTTAAATAAAAAGACACACTTGGAGTCATACCGGCCGCATCATGCATCAAATTGAGGAAAGATTGATTCCTACACATCCCAAATTACTTATGAATTGTTGTACCAAAGTACCAAAATAATCTGAATGTGTTTTCACACCTTTGAGTACGTCACTTTTCTTTTTTACTAAAATGTCATTTTAATCTAAAAACATGCACTTTGAGTCATACTAGCCACATCATGTGTTAGTTTGTTGTAAGACTGATTCATACATGTAGAAAATGACTTATGAATCATTTTACTAAATTATAAAGACAATCCGAGTTCATTTTCTTAGTTTTCAGTGAGTGACACTTTTTGAACTAAAATGTCAATTTTAAACTGATAACAGACACTTTGAGTCACACTACTACAAATAGGGCTTTTAAAAGCACTAGAAACTGCCTTTAAAACCACTAGAAAAGCACTGTTAATTGTGGTAAAGATAAAGAGGGGTTCCCTTTAACAGTGCTAACAAAGTACTGATAAAGGCCGAATTTATCAACACTATTTTGAGCACTGATAAAGGGACACCTTTATCAGCACTGAATTGGTGTTGATAAAGGCCAAGTTGCCTGTGATGTGATGTTTATTTAACAGCACACCCAACACCTACACAACACCTGCACAACACTTTCACAACACCTACACAACACCTGCACACCTACACACAAACAACGCGTGCACACAAAAAAGCTGCACAAAACAACACCTACAACAACAAAGCATAGAATAACAAAACAACATCGTACAAGAGTTTCACAAATGCTATATACATTTAATTGACATCATGAATAAAAAAACACATTTCTATATACATTTCAAACAATGTTTTATATGGTTACAATTACAATAATCTGAAAACAATTGAAAACATTAATGTTTCATCCTTTTTGCATCTGTGATCCTCTCTCAAAAATTTTCGTCCATGGTATTAGTTGTCGAACAAAGCATCTTAACTCGAGAAAAAAATGACACATATATAAGAAAAAAAATATTATGTTAGTAATACAATAATGAAATAAATTAAACATTAATATGAAAGAATACATTAATAAAATGTCAATTTTTAATAAAAAAGACACATTTGGAGTTATATTGGTCACATCGTGCGTCGTATTGAGGTGGGGTTGATTCCTACATGTCACAAATGAGTCATGGATCATTGTTTTAAAATATTAAAAAAATATGAATGGTTTGCTCATTTTTAAGTATGTCACTTGTTCTTTTGAGTATGTTAGGACTCGGTATAGATCTTATGTTTGGATGCTTTTATCCCCATGCACAGGGGACAGAATAAGTTTTCAATAGCAGTAAATTGATGTTTTAATTTTCTCTTTTATAGTTGATTTGATTTCTACCTCAGGTGGCACACTTGGGTGTGATATTTAGCTATTATGTGGATTTTGACTCTTAGACCAATATGAAAAGGGGGTTTGATTACACATCATAATAGGCACTTAGTCTCATATGATGCATGCTTTCTTATTATTTTCATTGGGAACCTGGATTGAGCTAAGATAGGTTGTACTATTTAAAGTGTCAGCAAATAAGCTAAATAGTGTTTTCTTAATTAGCCTGTTTTGGTGGCATTCTACTCAGAAAACCCAAACACGTGGTTCCAATGTTGTTCCAATGATATTGACCAGGAGCCTTCTCTTATAAAGTTGGTTGTAGCATCCTCATTCCCTCAGCCTAACACGATAAATGGAACAATCTTCTCTGGATCAAGTGCATCCCTTTCGAAATTCAACTTTCTTACATGGAGGCTTAGGAATGGTTCCCTTTCCACAGACGACAATATCAAAAAATGTGGTATCCTGAATGTTTCCTGCTGCTCGTGCTGCAACGATCCCAAAGAGGAAAGTATGGAGTATCTTTTCTATGAGGGGGTCTGGACCTAAGAGGTCTGGAATACCTTTGGTGCGTTCACTGTTATGCACAACCATGATCCAAATGATTCACCTTTTATCACCTATTGACTTCAGGGTTTAGGTGATAATGGGGTGGAACGGATGACCATGGCTGTTATTTTGCATGCAGGTGCATTGTGTATTTAGAAAGTAAGAAACAAAGCGTGCTATGAAGGGATCGTCTCCTCAGGGAGGACTATCATTGCTCACATCCGCTGCCTTCTTCTTGATCTGATCAGATACATTAAGGGGTGGAATAGTGCTCTCTCACTCCAGTTTCTGCAACCGCTTGTCCACGGTCTCCCAACTACTATTCCTCATGGCAATTGGGTCTGGTGGCATCCCCCTTCCTACGGTTTGAAGCTCAACACGGATGGATCCTGTTCCGAGGGAATCATGAAGGGAGGAGGGGTGGTTTATGATGCCAGGGGATCCTTTGTGTTCGCCTTCTTAGTTTTTCTGGGAAAGGGTACATCCATCTAGGCAGAAGACCTCGCCCTCCTTTTAGGCCTTTCCCTCTGCCGGCAGGGGGTCCTTGTCATCGCCGAAGCTGAAACGGACTCCCTCATTCTCCTCAACTTTCTACAAGGCACTTTCCCTACCCCTTGGTCCATCTCATACTACATCAGGAAAAGCATGAGTATTATCTCAAATACCTGGGTGAAGCATACATGATGCGAAGGGAATAAGGTGGCAGATCATATAACATCAATTGCGGCCCAATGTGATCAGGTTTTGAAGGAGTGTCATGCATGCGACCAGATGAGCCATTTGAAGAGGTTCTATAGGAAGCCTTATCAGACAGGTGAGATCTAGGGAATAGGGCAGACTCAAGGATCTCAGGTTGGACTGGGAGCAGTACCAAGAGTGGGTAGTTGGGATTTAGCTACATGTGGAGGTCTTGTAAAAGATAGTTGGACCCAGTAGTGGGATTAGTGGCTAGTGGCTGGTGGAGCTCTGTAGGGAGGCCAAAACTCAGGTAGTCGGGCATCAGGCCAGAAGCACACTATCAAGTTGTTAGGGTCAGAGTAGGACGATGATCTAATGATAGTTAGTGGTTCGTCGTGGGTGTGACCGTGCTTTTCTTTCATTTTGGATTTGGCCAGTTTTGGTGCATGAGGTGCACGAGTATTGTTTTCGGAATAACTAGGCACCGGTTACTAGGTTGCCATCAATTATGATGTGAGATGTTTATATATATATGAGGTGTGTTGGTATCAAGATTTATGTGGGAATCGAAGCGATGTAGATTTGTATGTGAGGTGTGTATACATATGGGCATTGATGTGATGCAGGTTCTATATGAGGTGCGTAGGCACCTAGATTTTGATGGGAATGCATATGTATATATGATGCGGGTTTATTTGAGCAATTGATGAGATACTGGATTTTATGATGTTGGTTAATTCTAGCTTCTCTTTTCTATTTATCTCGCCATATGGAGCGGTAAATCCATATGAGACTTTTTTTTCTATTTTCAGGGCATTCATCTAAAATTCCATTTTCTTCCGATTTGGATCGATTTTGAGGACGATATCAAATGACTGAATGCATACTAGTACAAGGTAGGTGGTTCCTAGCCTTCTCCTTGATTTTGTGAGTGTTTTGGGGGTGTGTTCATATACACTGTGTGGGTTGTTCGAGCGAGAACCTAATTAATTAAATACATGCTTATTAAATTGTTCTAATGATTATATGAGATGCATATGGGCATGCTATTGATCCACTATGATTGGTTAAGCTGGGTAAGAGGTTTGGACTAACTTGGAAAGTTTAGGCCATGTGTAAATTTGAATTAAATCGAATTGTTATATTGGTTACTTGATTCCATGGGAATGTAATGGGATTGGCCTTAGGATTGAGGCGGGTGTTGATCATCTAGATTAAGGCGATATGGTTCGTCAGGTGGGTCTTGGATTAGATACTTGGAGTGATAATGATCACCAAGTTGAGGCGACTTGGTCATCGGGATTTGAGGTGATAAAGTCGTCAGGACAGGGTCATGGCTCTCGAGACTTGAGATGGTGTTGACCATCATGATTTTAGGGACATGGTCATAGGTCTAGTTACTCTAATACTGACTATAATGACCTAAACATTTAATATATTGATATCACATATGAGTAGATTAATATTATTTACATAAAAGAAATAAGTTAAACATAAATATGAAACAATGCATTAATTCTATGGACAATGATTTTACTGTGAAAACATCAAGATTACTTCTGTGATTGAGAAGACACAACGCCATTGCACTTCCTACAAAGGCTTGTCACATGGACATAAATATTCTAAAATAAACGAACACTATAAGGAATAATGAAAATCAAGTCAACATTTCATTATATAATTTTTCGTTAAAATAGACATATTATATCGTAACATTTCCTTTACATATTTCTAAAGGGTTTCTTTGGTCTAGATATAAGCTAATAACAAGACTAATGATTATTTGTGCACTTTACTAATGTAGGTTAACTACCGCTTAACATAGCATCTGATCTGAACTTCCGATCCGGCATCCCCGTGATGCTCTCATCCGACACCATCTCTATGATATCATCATTCAGCGTTCACTTTTCCTTCTCTTCCTGCATCAATTTACCTATTAAATGGGTGTAGGAAGAGAAGGAAAAGTGAAGTATGAATGATGATATCATAGAGATGGTGTCAGATGAGAGCATCAAGGGGGAACCCGATCCGAAGTTCAGATGAGATGTTATGGTAAGTGGTAGTTAACCAACAGTATTGAAGAATCCTTAGTTTTGTTATTAAATTTGTGAGTGTTGTAAAACCAATATTCTTCCAACACACTACATCAGTAGAAACACTTGAATAAATGACCAAAATATAGAATATAAATGATCCATTCTATAATAGTTTAGGTCTAGTGCTTTTGGAAACATGGAAACATAAATAACTAGTTCATAAGAGTCTCTCATTAAGTTATGCTTTACTAGAAAGACAAATCATTTCTAAAACCATTCTTCATAACCTAAGGATATAAAACATAATAAAGGGTGATCATATATGCTCAATAAGTGTAAAAAAGGGAGATATCGATTGATCATATAATGATAACATAACTAGTATGAATTCACCTTCATCCTATTTGTGTACAATCTTTAATCAGATATGCTGCCCGTTCATTTCTAAACACATCTATATCATCTTGTGAATATGAGTTTTTGCGACAGTAATGGTAGTACTGAAAAAATATAAATACACAAAGGATTAATAAATATTTTAAATGAACTAGTAATTATTTTCAAAAATACCTCTTCAGGGATGCTAGTTTATTGATAAAATACGATCTCTTTCATAAATTTACAAACATAATAACCACAGTCTTTTTCATTTGTTTGTCTTAGACACTACAGAAACATTGATAAAAATAAATAATTTGTTTTGATATGTGTTTGGATAGTGCAATATTATTATATATACTAGTATACTTGTCCAGTTGAAGATCTTGTGGGCGTTATTGTCCTTAGTCCATGGATTCATTCCATGAAGTAGATGCTATTGATGCACCACCCTATCATAACAGAATCCTCATTAAAAGATAATATAAATTATATAACTAGATATTTAGTTCTAAAATGTTGGATCTAGTGTATTAAAAATTGAAAAACTCCACTATGTGTGGTCTGTTTGTTGCACAGCCATGCATTGAATTCAGAAAATAAATGTTTGGAGTATCCAAATTGACTGCAATCAGCATCCAATGCTACCTAAAAACAAAAAAAGGAATAAGTAATGAAAGAAATGAAAATATAGTTGATATGATTAAATTGTAGAGTTTTACCCCTGCATCATTGGTATTAAAAAGAGTCTGTCATCCGTAATTTTGTTTTCAAATGATTTGAGCGGGGATGACATTATTTCACCCTCTTTATCAGAATTTATTTCTTCTTTTGAAGAGGTGATGTGAGGACTAATGAGTCCAAATTTTTGTTCATGGGGAAATACATTCAATTGATTTTTATATATACACCTGCAAAAAATATGAAATGTATTTAGTCATAATTATCATAGTATATTAGTTTCTATAAAATCAAATCATGAAAACATACCTCATGTATACATTTACAACTGAGGTGCCTAGCCATTCATACTTGAGGATTTCATTTACATTTTTAGCACTAATGAAATCTGATTTTTCCTCTCTGTATATATATTTTTTAAAATCAACTATGTGAGTATTGTCGTCTATCAACTTTTTATCCACATGAGCCTATAATGATATTGAATGTGGATATAGAACGGGTGGGGTGAAGGTGATCTTAGTAGATCGTTTCAATCGGTTGGTTTATCCTTGAGATAGTTTTGATCCGATATTTCATTTCAACCCCTTCTCTTTGTCATTCATTAATAACATTCATCGGTTCATACCCTTTTTCATTAAATGTTAAAGGTTCATATTGAAAAATAAATTGGAAATGAATACCTCCTTGTCGACATGTTTTTTTACGAGAATTGACAGTCATGTGATGAATGTTCCAATAGCTTGTTCAACCATATGAATATCGTCATCGTCATTTATAATAGGTAGCTCGGTGCTCGGCTCATTAGCTATGTTAATTGACACTCTGACATGATCTGTTAGAAGTTGTCTGTTGTGTAGCATGTCGTTCTGCATATTGAACACTATAGCCCTCGCTACAAGGTGATAGGTGGGAGTTGATAGATATAAATCATAGTCATTTTCACCCTGTAGAATATTAGTACAGGAAAGGCATGCGTGTTTATGTGATTCACATTTCACATAAATAATTATTAGAACATTGATTACCTCAACTGAGTCAGGTTTTTAGGGGAATGGCTCGCCTCAAAGATGGTGGGGGTGGGGCGGGATCTTCACGCATGAGTTGTTATTGAGTTGTTTATTCTCTTTTCCCCCCATAAAACTTTCTATCATCTCTCTATGGTATTGTAATTCTTCTTGAAACATAGATATTATTTCTCTCATCTTTTTTATTTCCTCAGTTTGGTCATCTGCTTGTTTTTATTTATGAAAATATGTTCTGGGTGTCACCCCAAAACCCGCACCTCTGACATGGCTATACTTCTCAGGCCGCTTCAAGGCTATTAAAAGTATGCCTGTATCTAGTTCATGTGTTGTTGATTCCTATGACTGTGTCAAATAGATAATATAGGAAAATAAGTAGTCATTGTTATGTAATAGTAATTTAAATCAAATCAAATTTATATTAGTCATACTTACACATGTTTCTCACACTTTTTATGTGGTTTTATCTATCAGCATCCCTTCTTTATTTACACGAATCTCCTTCCATAGAACATGGCGTGGGATGGAAGTGGCTTTCGATTTTGATTCATCAATCTGCATATAAATAGAGAAACATGGTTATGGTGTTGTTTTATGTCACATAAAAGTATTACGGTAGATTTAAAATACGTACAAATTTTTTCTCAAGTAAAGCATACCCCATACTTGCTTTACGGTAGGGGTACGCTGGTTTTGTTGCCCATTCTTTATTTTTAGCACTTAATTACTATTTAATAAATAAAAAATTGTCAATCAAAGTGATGAATACAAGCAACGTCAAACAACGTATTACCAGACACAATAAACTTGAAAAGTCTGCTCTGCACGACGACTGCTAAACACATCCCATGCTCCTTGGGATATCAAGTGTGTATAAAAAGGAGGTGGGTGCGGCTTGATTTTCCCTTCAACATCTTTAAGATGATATTTCATTAAAATTGTGTGGAAGCCTCTATGAATCCTTACTGCAACTCTTAATACACATTCCTTGTGCGGGGAATCTAATATAAATGCACTCTATAATGGATTATGAAGAGTAAGTCAATGTTTTAGTATTTTATTTTATTTTAATAAATTAAATAAATGATATCATAATGTTATCGTAATATCTTCTCACATAAGTGTCTTAAGCCCGATGACAACATGGTGCCACGACTGTACATCAATCGGCACGAGTTGCCGAGTGACGATTCCAATGTATCTACTAAATATGGATTTGTTGGAGTTAACATGTTGACCTCTCTTATTCCATACCACCTCAAATTTGATGTCTTTTGCTTTTGCCTTAAGGATTTTGGCTAACACTGTCAAACTAAGACGCTCTTGTTTTTTTGCGCCTCTAGGGTTTCATTTCCTACCATTTCCTCAGAAGCATCATCATTATGTTCCTCCGAAGCACTAGCATCGACACTGGGACTAGAAATAATAGGTTGAGAAACCTATTGTACCTCAGCACTGGGACCAGCAACAACAGGCTGAGAAACCTATTGTTGCTCTGCACTGGGACCAACAATAGTAGGTTGAGAGACCTGTTGTACCTCGGGATTGGACACATCAGTAGGTGCAGAAGTCATTATCTATAGAAGTGGTTTAACATTTAATTTAGATTACATAAAAGCATCAGTGAAAAGATAATAACATAACGTAGCACAATGTATATTACAATAAACAAATAACCTGACTACTGAAATCTTTTTTTAAAGAATGAAGAGATTTGACCCCTATATCGACTATATAAATCCCTTTATTGTAGTCTCCTCTGACATACAAAATGTCGTCTACATCGGGACCACTATGAAATGATTTCAAAGTACCAATAAAAGGGTCATCCTCTGTTGAACTTTCATCTGACCCTTCAGTTGTTTTGGTCGATAATAGAATAATTGACCCATTTCGGTTTGCAAGATCTGGAACATAAAATAATTGTACTACCTGTGATTCCATTACAAATGGTTCGTCTTTCTCCCATTCCTTACTGAAACCAACTTTCAAAAATCCCAATTCATATATTTTAACAACACTCCTGTTATCAACCCACTTGTATTGAAAAATCAGCACTTGGAATTTCATATAATCCAACTCTCATATTTGTTTGAGGATGTCAAAGTATGACATATTCGCATAAATTGGATTTTTTCCTTGGCACTGGAAATATGCATCACTTCAACCACAAGTGTAACCCCACTATTCTATATGGTACTATCTTCATCATGTTCATTAGTATAGAATGTATAACTATTAACTATATAAGCATTGCAAGATAATACATACACACTTGGTCCTCTGGCTAGCTATCTAAGTCATTCAGAAATTGAGTCCAAATTTTCATCCAACTTCTTAAAAATATGGTCCCAAAACCATCCTATAAACTATCGATTATGTGTATCTGATATCCATTTTTCATCCCTAGATGGATTCAAATGCCTAAGAATTTCTTTGTGGTTTGAACATATGGGTCAACGTTGAAACTATTATGAAAACTGTAAATGTGGGCCTACTCCCGATCTGTAATATTGATTGTGAAAACCTCTCTTCCATAAATTCCTTTACCCTAAAGTCGCTTAGTGTGACGAGATTTCGGTAGGCTAATGTTTTGCACACCAGACAGGTATTCGGTACATAATTCAATGGCTTCCTCAACAATATATTGCTCTGTAATTCAAACCTCTAGACGACTTCGATTTTTGACATACCCTTTCAAAATATTCATATATCGTTCAATGGGGTACATCCATCTATAATGTAAATAGCCACATAGTCAAATCTCTCTCGCCAAATGAACCATCTAATGAACCATCATATCAAACAATGTTGGCGGGAAGAACATTTCCAATTTACATAATATGACAGAAATTTCTATTTCCATAGTTGGAAATTTCACCGGGTCTATAACTTTGCTGTATATAGCTTTGAAGAAGAAACAAAGCTTCATTAATGTATGACAGACATTCTTAAGAAAAATACAACGTAAAGCTATAAGAATTAGATCTTTCATCAAAACATGGCAGTCATATGATTTCAGACCCTTTAACTTTAAATCGCTCATTGACACGATGTTCTTGATATTTGATGAATACCCCTATGGAACCTTTACGTCATTCAAGAAGTTGCAAAACTGATATCTCTCCTACCTGGAAAGAGTGTAAGCAGCAGGAGGAAGAAATGATCATTTTTCACCCTTCACTGGTGCCAACTCTTCTCGTATTCTCATTTCAACCATGTCCAATATAGCCTTAATTCCATCCTTTGTTTTGTCGGGTGAATTTAGCAACATGCCTATGACACTATCACATACATTTTTTTTCAACATGCATAACATCAAGAAAATTTCTTACATGTAGACAATTTTAGTATGGTAATTAAAAAACTGATATCTTTTTCCAACCAGTTTTCATAAGGTTTTTCGAAAATGGTTTACCAAAAGTAGTGTCCACATATTTTACTTTCTCAAACAATTTATCACCTATTAGTGGAGACGGTATTGTACATTCTTATGAACTTCCATCGAATGATGTCATCCAATATTGGTACTTATGTCATCAGGGTAGAAACCTATGATGTCCTAGAAACATGATTTTTGATGAATGTTTCAACCTAATTGACTGTGTACCTTGTTCTCAAACAGGACACCCTTGAGTTCCTTTAATGCTATATCCTAACAAAATTACAATAAGAAGGAAAGTAATTTATCATCTCACACAACATGGATCTCAAATTGAAATATTCATTTTTGTAAACATCATACAATATAACACTTGAATCCCACAATAATTTTAAATCCTCGATCAATGGAGCCAAATAAACATCAATATCATTACCTAGTTGTTTTGATCCAGATATAAGCATAGATAACATGATGTATTTTCATTTCATTCATAACCATGGTGGTAAGTTATAATTTACCAACATAACCAGCCATGTACTGTGAATGCTGCTTTTAAAACCAAAAGGATTCACTCTATCTATAGATAACGCAAGACGAAGGTTTCTCGACTCGTTTCTAAATTCAGGATACTCATGATCAATTCTCTTCTACTAAGGAGAGTCTTCCGGGTGATTTAGTTTCCCATCTTTAATTGTTGTATCTGTATGCCATGTCAATTGTCCTGCAGTCTCCTCACTTCCATATAGACGCCTAAACCTTGGAATGATTGGAAAGTACCATACAACTTTCATAGGACTGGATTCATCTTTATTATATCAAGAAGAACCACACTTTTGGGAATTCTGTAAGTGATTTGTGGTCCTTGAGAAACAATATACAGTCATTTGGGCAGGCGTGTATTCTTTTAGAGATCATACCCATCGAGTGTAGCATTCGTTTGGCATCGTATTTTCATCTCGGGAGCTCATTATCTTCTGGGAGCATGTCATTCATGAGAGCAAGTAGTTTCGTAAAACTGGCGTCACTCCACCTGTTACCTTCTTTCAAATTATACTGCTTCAATATGACTGACAATGATATATATTTAGTGAAACCAGCATACAATGACATCTTTGCACAACTCTTTAACTTCTCAAACAATTTTGGGCAATCACAAAGTTCATCTTGAACTATCCTTGTCATTTTCTCAATACGATCTTTATCATCATTCACATTTGTAATCACATCCTCCGTACGATCGTCTTCATTATTCACGCTTGTAATTATATCATATGATCCATAAAATGTAGTACTATCCCAACCACTACCTACATTCATTTTTTCCTCATGTTTATTCCAACATGTATAACTTCAATCTATTTTGTGACAGATCAGGTGTTCTTCCAACTCCTCTAAACTAATTTTTCTTGAATAACAACAACGTAAACACAGACAAAGGATTTGAGAAGGGTCATATGCATGATCTTTTGCAAACTTGATAAAATCTTTAATGCCATCATCATACTATTTTGTCAAACGATTGGTATTAATCCATTCTTTATTCATATTCATTATATTTGATATAGTAATATTAATATTTAACAAAATAATTACACAAAATATGTTCAACTAGGGTCATCATCCAACTATAATCAATGGAACTAGCTATGGTAAACAATACCCTTACCTCTCCATGCATTACTCAGGACCAAATTAGATCACACCCATCTTCCCAACCACCTGATCAATGGAACTAGCTATGAGAATCCCTTGCACTATAATGTTTTAGTATCCCACATGTGATCTATATGCATTGTTGTAAACTGATTTTTTAGTGCTTCTCTAGAAACATAATGTCTCGAGTCAAGAACTATGGTACTAAAATAATAGATGGTATGATTTTCAATAGAGTTATTGAAGGTGTAAGGATTCATTACATGCGTTGTTATGGTTATTTGACTAGGGTGCCCATAAAGTGTCTCGTAGAGTCCTCTAGTGAAGTGGTTTTCTAAGATTCAGTGGAATTGCACTAGTAACAAAGTGGTGATGCCATTGAAATGGGTAAAGTTTGGATTGATATTCAATGGTGGAGGAACTAAAACATGGAAAACAAATGGCATACCAATCATGCCAACAAATGAAACACCATACAAACACACAATTGTGCTCACAATCACAACACCATACAAACCAAACAAACACAATTTCAGATTTTACAAATCATCCATTATTTAATTCCATTTGTTAATTCAGGGGTTATCACAAAAGTTTTATCATACTGGGGAATTCATTCATTAGTCAAGTATATGTAAATTACTAATTTTTATATTCAAATGTTCAATAAGAACCAACTAACATGCAATTCATTTAGTGCGTAAACAAGGACCACCAACAACCATGATTTTCAGTGGGGAATTTAGCTCATATATTTCACAACATAACAATCAATATCAAATAGTAATAACATGTGAATAAGAGGAGAAAACTCACCACAAAGGTGTCGTTCAGTGCGCGGCAGAGGTGTGTTCACGGTAGAGGAGAGGCGCGTGAAAGAGGAGATTTCCAACTGAACAGAAAACATAAAATGAGAACTCATATGTTATACCTATCCAAAAAACCCACACAATGGGTAAACAACTCAATGGAATAATTAACATGTTATTTCACAACCAACCATTTAAAAACAATTTTCCAAATAGGTATTTAATGATAAAACGTGGTTTAGAATCCCAAGTGATTTCACTTTTTATAAAATACGACTTAAAAAATTCTTTACAAACTAATACAATCTCACATAAAATTTAAAACATTTCAAATCCACCACAAAAAACATGAATCTTCATCTTTCAAATCATTAACCTTTCCCAATGCATTCATTTTTCATCAAACCAATTTTCAAATGTCAATTAATTCATTATCTCAAGGAGAAAACCACACACTCATTTCAATCAAACGTTTCAAATTCATTAGAAAAAACTTTCTAAAACGTTTCAATTTCAACACCTCACATTAAATCAATTTCCTGTTTAAAAAATAGTTTTCACTCCATGAATAATGAAATCTGATCAAAATCTATCACACACCATTAAATCAATTTCAAAAGGTCTCAATGGTATTTAATAAATTCTTAAAAACAAAAATATTAAGTTTCAAACATCAAAATAGAAACATTTACATTCTTTCAAATCATTACATATATCCATACATTCAATAAAAATCAATTTATAGTGAAATAACAAACATTTAATTAAAAATGAAATAATTTCATTGAAACACGCACCTTAAAGAGGTTTAAATTGACTAAAAACCTTTCAAAACGTTTCACCTTTAAGGATGAGAACCCAAATGAGAGACTAGAATTAATATTACAACAAAATAGAATGAAAAAAACCAAAATAAATGGTGGAAAAAGATATAACTTAGTTACTACTTACCGATTTGTAATGGTTGCACCATTATAGAGAATCCTATAGGAACATTTGGCATTTGGGTTGTCTGGGGGGGTTGCAGGAGGGGTTGGGGGGATGTAGGGGTATGGGGGAGGGGGATGTAGGCTGTCCAAGGAGTGGGGGGGGGGGGCTATCCGGGGGGGGGGGGGATGTCTGGGGGGGAGGGGGTGTGGGCTGGTCAGGGAGGGGGGGATGCCCAGGTGGGGTGGGGGGGAGCTGTCCAGGTGGGGGTCTATAGGGGTATGGGGGAGGGGGTATGGGCTATCTAGTGAGGGGGGGGGGGGTTGTCTACTGTGAAAAGACCATTATGGATCTTAAAGAGTGAATTACGAGAGGGGAAAATTATGGGGAATAGGGGTTTGGGTAATGGGGTCGAGTGACTAATAAGGAATAGGGGAACCTCATTAAAAAGACTAAAAAAATCTCTTTTCATTTCAAGAATAGGGTACATTATGGTGTAGCCTAAGGTTCTATTGCATAGTGCACCCTATGATGTCACATTGTTGAATTACCACAAGGTATACACTACAACAATCGTCCCCTAGGAAGAACCATTAAATCTTGATCATGAATTGTGATGTGACTATATGCCTCATGGAATAACATCCACCCCCCAAAAAATAGTATGGAGGGAATAACATAGCTAACCTCCCACATGATCCAAACCATTAACATAAGGTGGGTCCCATGGATAAACTCACATACATAAAGGAGGACCTAAAGAGGAATAACCAATCTAACCTCTAACACAATCTAAATCACTAATACAAGGTATTCCACATGGCTAATAATATATACTAGAAGTGGATCATGAGAAGGTTATAAAAGAGCCAACTTACTGCCTGAGAAGGACTACCAATGTAAGACAGATCCCTTGGCTAAATGGTACATAAAGAAGATCCTAGGGAGGGTATAACATAGCTAACCTCCAACACAATCTGAACCACTAAAATAATTTATATCTTGTGGAAAATCATATATACCCCATGATATATAGCCAAACATAAACGTTAAAAATTTTGAAAGAATGTTCACCTTGGTGGAGTATCTCTACATTAAAATCCCAAGGTCTCTAGGCCCCATCCTCATCATAAATATATAATAACGATTAAAATATAATGAACAATCATGGAAGATAAGCCTCATCCTAGATCTTAGTTAGCCAATGATTGATACCTAGCATCGAGCAATAGGCTATTACATAAAAATCTCATACATGACCCATCCTAAGAAGCCTCACTAAACGTATCCATCATTAGCATATCCTATAGTTAAAAAATATATCACGATGATCCCAATACCTATAGGTAACAATATATCAACAAGAAATCTCTTTATTCATATTTATTTAACAACCTAAACCACCCCATGTGTGTATTTACCTACCCTTAAGGTCATAAGAAATCCACATTATCATTTCCACTAACATCATAATCACCCCCTTTCCATGTACTGTACTTATAAGAGTTCTAAGGGAGATATCACAATTTCATATAGCCATGATAAATATTTTCTGTGGGATAATCAATAAAAACCATGTACTCAACATCATATAAGATTTAAAATAATGCTTGATATATCCCACACAACAACCTACCCACTGGTTATTCCATCACTAGTACCCACCAAGGCATCCCCCCAATCACACTATACAGTACTACCACAAAGGCCCATAACTCAGGATAGCCAAATCTCTAGTAAATTCATGGTCTTTACCAATAAAGTTTACATCACTTTCACTCTACCCCAATTAACAATCCATATAAAGACCCTTTCCATGAGATTACCATAATTCTTATCTCACAGAAACCTCCACCCATGACCCTTACAACACGATTGATCATAATCCCATTAATACAGTTTCAACCTAGGCTATTAGTAATTAATAACATGAACCAATACCACTATAGGGTCCATTAGACCTAACTCTGTACACCAACTATCTTTTTAATACAGAAGAGTAAAAATTAATTACATAAGAGACTCACCAGGGGGAATTTGTGCGCTATAGAGGAGGCTGTCAGGACAGTCTTCAAATGAGGAGGGCATGTCGGAGTAGGTCACGTGGACAAGGGGACCACTTAAGGAAGAGGAGGAGAAGTAGGCGGAGGAGGAGGAGGGGGAGGAGGAGGCCGCGACAGAGGAGGATGAGTCAGTGGCCGGAGGAGGAGGAGGAGGAGGCAGCGACAGTGGAGTAGGAGGAGAAGCAAGGTTGCAGCAGAGGAGGGGTCGTAGTGGAGGAGGAGAAGAAAGCATCAATGAAGGAGGAGGACATTTGCGACAAAGGATGAGGAAAAGGAAGTGTCAATTGAGGAGGATGAGGAGGAGGAGGGATCACAGCGAAGGAGAGGCCGACAACGCAAGGTTCGGCTTCTATAAAGGCTTGAACGGGTGCGAGGGAGGAGGGACCTTTGGAGTTCATTTATAAAAATCGTTGGAACCTTTATCAGCGCTAGTTAAAAGCACTTATAAAGGTATGTTTTATCAGTGCTAAAATAAAAGCACTGATAAAACATACCTTTATTAGCACTAAAATTATAGCGCTAATAAATAGGTATTTTATCAATACTTTTCTAGTGCTGATAAAGGCCTATCTTTATCAGTGCTCAAAAAACACTGATAAAATAAGTATTTATCAGCGCTAAAATTATAGCGCTGATAAATACTTATTTTATCATCATTTTTTTCGTTGACCAAATTTATTGGAAAACACACACATATTCAATAATTTTAATTATAAATATATATATTAAAAAGTATTATATATTTATAAATAAAATAAATATATTAAATATAACAAATATAATAAATACAATTAATTAATCCAATAAATCTAATAAATCTAATAAATATATTTATTATCTAATTTAATTTATTATAATATTATAATTATTTAATTATATATATATATATATTTAATTATAATATTAGAAATACTTTTTTTAATTAAAACAATATATATATATATATATATGAATTATTAAAAAATATATATTAATTATAAAAATTTGTTTTTTATTTAATGTATACAAATAAACATTATTTTTTAATTTAAATACAATAATTTTATATAAATTAATAATAAAAACTTTTATCAGTGCTAATAATAGTGCTGGTAAAGGGAACATTTATCAGCACTTTCTGCTTAGCACTGATAAAGGGCAATGCTTCCCTTACCCTATTTTGTGGTAGTGTTATACTGGGAACATTGTGTATCAAATTGAGATTCAGATGATTTCTACACATCAAAAATGAATTATGAATTATTTTACTAAAGTGTTAAAAAAATCCAGATGTGTTTTCTCAGTTTTGTGTTTTCAGTTGTCTTTTTTTACTAAAATTAATGTTAATTTCAAATAAAAAGACACACTTGGGGTCATACTGGTCACACCGTGTGTCAGATTGAGGTGAGGATGATTCCTACACATATAAAATTAGTTATGTATCATTTTAATAAAGTATCAAAATAATCTCATTGTATTTTCTCAGTTTTGAGTATGCTACTTTTCTTTTTTACTAAAATGCAATTTTAATCTAGAAACATGCACTTTAAGTCACACTAGTTACATTGTGTGTTGATTTGATATGATATTGATTACTACACATCAAAAATGACTTATTAATCATTTTCATAAATTACCAAAACAATCTGAGCATGTTTTCTCAATGTTCAATGAGTGACACATTTTTAACTAAAATGTCAATTTTAAACTGATAATGGATACTTTGAGTTATACTAGGCACATCATGTGCCATATTGAGGTGAGAACAATTCATATATGTCAAATATGACTTATGAATCGTTTTGCTTAATTATAAAAACAATATGAATGATCTTTCATGATTTTGAGTATGTTAGTTGTCTTTTTAATTAAAATTAATACCAATTTTAAATAAAAAAGGCGCATTTGGAGTCATACCGATCACACCGTACATTGGATTGAGGTGAGGCTAATTCCCATACATCCAAAATGACTTATGGATTATTATCCTAAAGTATCAAAATAATAATAATGTTTTTTATTAGTTTTGAGTATATCACTTGTCTTTTTCACTACAATGTCATTTTAAATTAAAAACACACACTGTGAGTCATACTGGCCACATCATGTGCCAGTTTAACACGATACCGATTCCTACACATCACAAATAAATTATGATTCTTTTTACTAAATTATAAATACAATATGATCACTTTTTCTTGATTTTTAGTGAGTAAAATTTTTTGAACTAAAATGTCATTTTTAACCTGATAACTGACACTTTGAGTCATACCGGGCACATCGTGTATCCGATTGAGGTGAGGCTGATTACTACATGTAAAAAATGACTTATGGATCATTTTTATAAAGTATCAAAATAATATGAATGCGTTTTCTTGGTTTTGAGTATGTAACTTGTCCTTTTTACTAAAATTAATGTCAATTTTAAATAAAAAGACACACTTGGAGTCATACCGATCACACTGTGTGTCAGATTGAGGTGTAGATGATTCTTACACTTCTTAAAGTATAAAAAAAATCCAAACCAAGAATATTTCAATTCTTTCTATTCCCTTTCTTTTTCTAACTCCCAACAATGCATATTGTGTCAATGTTCTTAGTCAAAATTTGTCTAAGAACATCGACTTGATATGCAGTGTTGGTAGTTCAAAAAGAAAGGAAATGGAAAGCGTGGTAACATTAGTAGAAAGGAACATGTTATCTATTTTGTGTCTTGTTTCAGATAGTTAAAATAGAAGCATGACTTCCCAAAATATCTATGAAAAAACTAAATAAGTATTATATAAAAATGATTAAGAAATTAACTTACAAATAATAGATAAAATGACGAGAAAACTAATTAAAAAAGTAGTAGGAATTCACCTTTTCATGATGGTTGTATATATTCTTGACCCATTTCTTTGTTTTCATTATCACAATTGCATCCTAAAAGTCCAATCTCTCATGAGCATGAGCAGCTTCAAACAAACCTCCCCAACTATAATAAACGAATCCACTTGTATAAGAAAATAATTATTATGTGAGTAATAATAAAAAGAAATAAATTAAACATAAATTTGAAAAAATGAATTAATTATATGGATAATGATTTTACTATGAAAACATCAAGATTACCTATATGATTTAGTAGAGACATCATCATTGCTCTTACTGCAAAGGCAGTGGAGGGATCTTGAAGGAAAGTGATAAATGTTAACACTGCAAAATTGGTAACAACATCATATGAAGAAGACATTGTCTACATGAGTAGTCAAACATTTAATTTATATTATGTTAATGCAGTAGAGAATGGATAACATTATAAGGAAAAACATAGTATATTAAAAAACACTTTTACCTTCTCATTGAACTCTCTTTCTTTTTTAAAGGGTTTAAGGATTTGGATCCTCTGTCGAGAATCCAAATCCCCTATTTGTGCTCCCATATAACATAAAATACATTATCTACATTGGGAATTACATGAATTGATTATGATCTCCCAATAAAAGGGTTAACCTTGATTGAATTTTCATCTAACCTGACAGTTGTTTTAGTCACCAGCAGGAAAATAGAACAATTCTTGTTTGTTGGATTTGATATATAAAATACTTGAACTATTTGTGATGTCAATATGAATGACTCATCTTTTTCCCCTTCAACACTGAAATTCACCTTCATGAATATCATTTCATCAACTTTCACTGCAATTATATTATCAACCCATTTGTAATAGAAAATCAACACTTAAAATGTTGTATAATCCAACTTGTATATTTGTTCAATAATGAAAAAATATGAAATATTTTCATAAATTGGATTTCTATACTTGGAACCATATATGTGCATTACTTTCTCTATAATCATAACTCCACTTTTTTGCATCGTACTACAGTCATCATGTTCTTTTGTATAGAATATATAACCATTGATTACAAAACCAATATAAGATATAACATTTGCATTAGTTCTTATGGATATCTATCAAAGATTTTTGGTAATTGAATTCATATTTTTCAAATAACTAATTATAAATTTGATCTTGGAACCATCATATAAACCATTGATTATATGTGTTTGATATCCATCCTTCAGCCCTCATTGGATTCAAATATCTAAGAATTGCTTTGTGGGTTTCAACGTATGGATAAAAATATTATCTATTATGTAAAATGTAAAGGAGTGCTTGCTTTTGCTCTGTGAAGGTAATTATAACAACATCTCTTCTAAAAATCCCTTCACCCATAAGGCGTCTGATGTGACGAGACTTTGGGAGACCGATGCTATCAAAATATAATAGGTAATTGATACAGAATTCAATAGATTCTTCAACAATATATCATTCTACAATACAACCTTCTAGCCGACTTTGATTATTTACATACCTTTTCAAAATCTTCATATACCATTCAATGGGGTACATCTATCTATAATGGACATAACCACATAGTTGAACCTCTCTAACCAAGTGAACCATCGGGTGGACCATTATATCAAAGAATTATGGTAGGAATAACATCTCCAATTCACATAATATGTCTACAAACTTCTTATTCATGATTAGAAACTTCGTCAGGTCTATAACTTTACTACATATGGCTTTAAAAAAGAAGCAGAGTTTGGTTAATGTATGTCGTACATTTATAGGAAGAATACAATGGAAAGAAAGAAGCATCAAATATTGCATCAAAACATGACAGTCATGTGATTTTAGTTCCCGTAACTTCAAATTAGTCATTGACATGACATTCTTGATATTTTATGAATACCCCTCTGAAACTTTTATACTATTAAGTAAAAGGAAAATTTGTAATTTTTTCTATATGGATAGAGTGTAAGCTATTGGAGGAAGAAAATTATGCCCTTTACCCTTCACCGATTACAACTCTTCCCATATCCCCATGTCAATCATGTTCAACCTAGCTTTTATGCCATCTTTCATTTTTTCAGAAACATTTATTAATGTTCCAATAACACTATCAAATACTTTTTTCTACATGCATGATATCAAGAAAATGTCTGACATACAAAAAATTCCAATACAGTAATTCAAAGAAAATTTATCTCTTCTTCCAACATGATTTTTAAGGTTTTTTGAAAATGGTCAACCAAAAACAGTGTCAATATCTTTTAATTTATCAAATAGTTGATCACTCGTTAGTGGAGATGGTGTTGTACCTTTTTCGATGTTATCATCGAATGTTGTTTTCCAGGGTCAGTATTCATGTCGTTGAAGTAAAAATTTCATACGTCCTAAAAATACAGTCTTCAAGGAATGTTTCAATTGAACTGAGTGTGTGTATTCTTCACAAATGGTACACCCCAATATCCCTTTAGTTCTACAACCTGATAAATTTCCATAAGTAGAAAAAGTCATTTATCATCCTGTATAATATAGTTCTTAATGTGAATTATTCACTTATATGAGCATCATACATTGTAATAGTTGTATCCCACATCAATTTTAGATCTTCGATCAATAGATCCAAATAGACATCAATATCGTCATCGAGTTTATTTGGTCCAGATATAAGTAGAGAAAACATAATGTATTTGTGCTTCATGCATAACCATGGTGACAAGTTATAATTTACCAACATGATGGATCATGTAATGTGAGTACTACTACGTACACCAAAGGAATTGATTCCATCTGTAGATAACATAAGACAAAAGTTTCTTGGCTCATTTCCAAATTTAGGATACTCATAATAAATTTTTTTCCACTGAGGAGAATCTACTGGATGACGTAGGTTCCCGTATTTAATTCTTGTATCTGTATGTAATGTCAATTTTCACGTGGTTTCCTAACATACAAATAGTCTTCTAAACTCTGGAATGATAGGAAAGTATTATACATCTTTCAAAGGACTTGATTCATTTTTCTTGTATTGATCCGCGCCACACTTAGAGAATTTTATGAGTGATTCATGGTCCTTATGAAATAATATACAATCATTTGGACAAACATGTATTTTTTAGAGATCATTCCCATTGAACATAGCATTCATTTAGTATCATATGTTTGACATGAAATTTCATTTTATTCTAAAAAAATACCATTCAGGTTACCAAGTAGTTTCATAAAACTGGTGTCGCTCCATCCTCTGCCAGTTTTCAAATTATATAACTTCAATATAGCTAACAATGTTGTGTATTTAATAAAACTGGTATACAATGGTCTATTATCATGGATATTTAACTTCCCAAACAACTTTGGACAATCATTAAGGTCATATTAAATTTCCATTTCATTTATTCCATGAGATATTCATCATCATTTATACTGATATTCATATCAAATGATCCATAAACCAAAATATCATCCTAATCAGTGTACACATCCAGTTTTTTTCCGATGTTTAGTCTAACATTTATAGCTCTGGTCTATTACATGACAAATAAAATGTTCTTCCAACTTTTCTGGACTATTTTTTCTTTAATAACAACGATGTAAACATGGACAAAGGATGTGAGAAGGGTCGTATGCGTGCTCTATTGAAAACTTGATAAAATATTTAACTCCATCGTTATACTCTTTTGTCAAACGATTAACATGCATCCATTTTTGATTCATATCCATTATATTAATTTCATAAAATATTCATTTTGTACAATAAATAAATAAATACACATATGATATTCATTATCAAGGGTAAAAGTTATAGATAATTCTAGTAAGGGAAACCTAACATTTGATTGTTTTAAAAAAAATAGTATTCTTTGAAGGAGATGAGTAATTTAATTTAAGAAAATAATTACTCCACTATGGTAAGTGTTATCCTCTGAATTCATTCAAAAGTGAAAGTTATAGACAATTTTCATCCTCACTAGCTTCATCTTCTGAATAGTTATTATTGCATTTTTTTTATTGAACTACTCTAAGCAGTAGTCATCCATGGAATGAATACTACTCAGAGAAGTTCAAAAAACATAAAAGAGATAGGGGATGAGTCTCAAGAAAAAAATTGTAATAATAACTGTTCGGGATATGAAGCTGATGAAGATGAAAATTGTAATCCATTGTGTTCTCTAGAAGGGGTAATACCTCTCATTTGTGAGAATTACATCATTAGCACTAGTTATTAACTCATGGATTGTTAAAGGTGATATTTTGAGGGCATAAACATTCTTGTCTATGATTTAAGGGGTGACATGTTATGATATATGAATCCTCAGGGCCTCTATTAATTCTATATTTATAGGATAAATCTCAATTTTAATACTTTCAATCCTCTAACTAAGACTAGTCCTACCTCTATTAAAATAAGTCATAAAGTCTTTCTTAAATCCCCTAAATAAATGAAAATATAATATTGGAAATTAAGAAGTAATAAGAAACCCAAATATGATAAACAAGAATAATAAACTCTAATTCCATCAACTAGAAGATATAAAAATGTATTGATAAAACATTTTAATAAATAAAGAGTTGTTCCATATACATGAATGGTAATCAGAGATTCCTAGGGGTGGAACTAATACATGTAGACCTAAAATGATGAATAACTAAAAATATTTTCTAATTATTATTCCAATATATATAGAATTTGATAACCTCTATTCTATTTTTTAGAACAAGTGATGTAACAACCTAAGGAATTATTACATTTCATATTAATGGTATATCAAATATCATTAATCTCTATAACTTCTCTTAATAAATATTTTCACCGTAATAACTGATATTTTATTGAATGAAGATACTTATAGACTCTGCAAATATTATACGGTTCTTGAATATTCCTCTTTATAACATACTCATGAAGAATAATATTTAATAATAAAATAAAACATTAGTCAGAAAATAAATAAATCAATACAACCAAATAGAAAATATAAAAAATTGGTCACATTATATAATAGATCAATGCTAAATGTGGAGTAATTCAAAAATAATATACATGTAAATAATAGTAAATGAAGCATATGTAATCTTGGGAAATTCCAAAACATCCCATGAGGCAACTCTGGACATACTTGGGTTGGAACCACCAATAAGCATGATGATGAGTTCCTATGTTTATAACCTACCAAAGACCCACAACTAGCATACCTTGTTGGACTCCCATATAGACTTTAATACAAGCGGGACCCATAAAATCTTATTGAGACTACATTGCAATTATCTCTCATCCCTCACTAAGATGCATATGATCCCTATTATGATAGTAATAGAAGGTATGGTTGCCTTTTCAAAAAACATATCAATCGACAATCGACATAACCAAAACATGTCTATTAAAACATCCTTCCAACACCCATCAATATAATCTTTCTATTTAAAAGAAAATTTTTTTACCTCCTTAAAACTAATATAGAAAGCTTCCATATATGGTGATAACTTTTTATAAAAACCATTTCATGGTACCAACAAAGCCATAACACTTGATAGTACTACTAATTTTCAATGAAAAACTTATTTCTTCAGTATTATTCAAAATAATAAAGTGAGAATCAAAGTAATTTTAAAAAGTTCCAAACATGCCTCAAATTCATAATTTTAAAAAACACACATTAATAGTCTCTCTTAGAATGCATTTTTTTAACCAAGAAAAAAATTTATCTTCTTTATTGAATGAATCCTGTCTATATTTCATATGACTACATAATTACATATATACATGAAATAATGTGTTCACATATATATATATATGTGGATATTCGTATAGGATATTAAGAAAAAAACAAAGAGATAAAATTCAGAACATAAAAAAAATCTCCATGTAATACCACTAAAGCTTCAAAATAGAAAAACCCAAACAAATCGCACCTCAACTTCAAGAAATCATTACATGAAATCCATTTTGACTTATTAAATAAAAACCATGGGTGATATTTTAACAAACACTTTGTGTGCATTATTTCCATGGAAGGAAGTTCAAAACATTTAAACTTAATATGCTACAAGGATGAAATTAGTGCATGGAATTATTAATATTCTATAAGGCGATAAGAAAATCCCTTAAAAGGGTCAATACAAACCCAAAATCATAGAAATACTCAATTAGAAATCCATTTTAGAATGGAAATCAGGGATGGATAATGAATAACAAGAGATAATGAATAAAAAAATGTAAAAAGATATCACCTAACGAGCAATTAATGAGTGAAGAGGAGGAGAAAATAACATACCTTGGAATGGAGTTTTGAATCATCCGAGAGAAAGTAGAGATATCACCAAACCTTGGATTCATTCGAGCCTTGGATTCATATAAACCTTGAATCATTTGAGCCTTAGATTTGAGCCTTGGAATTGTTCGAGTCTTGATTTGAGCTTGGATTTGATGAGGAGGAGCGCTAATAGTAGGTGGCTTCCACAGAAAGCTCCAAATATCGTGATTGGTTCACGACTGGTTAGAGTTATTTAAATAGATCAGAGACACTTTTATCAGTGCTTCCAAAAAAGCATTGATAAAAGATTCATTTTATCAACACTAAATTAATAAGCATTGATAAAATGAATATTTATCAGCGCTAAAAAAGTACTGATAAAATCCATCTTTATTAGTGCTAAAACTTTAGCGCTGATAAAGGATTTATAATTATAATTATAAATAATTTTTTTTGTAAATATATTTATATAATTATATATATATTTAATAAATATATATAAATATAAATATTATAAATATATTTATTATAGTTTTATAATTATTTAAATATATAATTAATTATTTATAATTATATAAATACTTTTTTTAAAAAAATATTTATATATTTATATCATTATATATATTTATATAATTATATATATATATATATAATAAATATAAATAAATATAAATATAAATATATTTATAGTAAATATATTCATTATTTAAAAAAAATTATTATAAATTTATAATTATTTAAATATATATAATTATTTATTTATAATTACATAAATACCTTTTAAAAAAATAATATTTATTTATTTATAATTATAAATATATAAATGCATAAATATAATAAATATACATTTATAAATGTATTTATTTATAAATGTATTTATTTAAAAATATATTTTTAACATTATTAATGAATATATAATCTTAAATCCATGCATATTGAAAATAAGTGAAATTGAATAATTTAAAATGAGTACACTTTAACAATATTGAAAAAATAAATAAGTTTTATTAATTAAAAATATTTTTTCAAATATGGATATATATTGAAATAAAGATGGATACATATTGAAAATATTAAAACATAGTAAATAAATAATAGAAAATGACTAAATTCCCAAAAAAATAAAAAAATAAAAAATATTAAAAATGAATTAACACCTAACTATAATAATATTAAAAATAAATAAATAAAATTTACTAATTAAAGACATAATATGTATTAAATGTATTATGTTATAATAAAATTCTAAAATTAATACTAAAATTTGAATAAATTATATAAATATTAGGTGTATGTGTTTCTATATAATATTTTATTAATTACGTAAATATTTGTGAGTATGTTAAATGAATTAATTGCGTATATGTATGTAAAATCAATGTAACACACGTTTGATATGTGTTAAATTGAAAAATTAAATAACATTCAATTATGTTCATTACTCGATGCAATTAGTTAGTATTTTTAATTAATGTTATTTTTTAATTATAATTCTTTCTTTACTAAATATATGACTTATTTAATGTAAAACATCAACATTTTTTATTATATAAACCATATTTTAGGAAATATATATGAATATATTTCTATAATAAATTAATTAATGAATAATTATGTATAAAAACCATTAAAAATGAATAAGATGTTAATATGTTTTTAATTATTACATTTCATTCATTTTGTATATTTATATTTAATATATATTATTTATTACTATTTATAATTAATATATATATATATATATATATTAAATCTATTCATTTTTTATTAATAATTTCTTCATTAATAAATTTATTAATAATTTTGTAATTTATTTATTTTTAATTTTTTGGTTAATTATTACAATTTATTTATTTTTAATTTTTTTATTTGATTATTTCAATTTATTCATTTTTAATTTTTTTAATTATTACAATTTATTCATTTTATATTTCTATATTTAATATATTATTTATTAATATTTATAATCTATATATATGTATATGAAATTTATTCATTTTTATCAATAATTATTTAATTAATAAATTTTTTATTATTTTTATTAATTTGCTGATTTTTAATTTTTATTTGTTTCATTATTTTATTTTATTAATTTTACATATCTATATATTTAATATATTCTATTTATTAGTATTTATAATATATATTTGTATATTAAATTTATTCATTTTTATCAATAATTATTTTATTAATAAAAAAATTTAATACTTTTTTTTAATTTACTCATTTTTAATTTTTATTTGTTTAATTATTTCATTTTATTTTGGACCTTTATCAGTGCTAAAAAATGCTAATAATGGTAGCATTTATCAGTACTAAAAAAATGCTGATAAAGGGCACCCTTTATTTGCTCTAAAAAAAGCACTGATAAAGTGTAGCCTTTATCAGCGCTAAAAAAACCACTGATAAATGGTTGATTTTGTTAGTGCTAAAAAAAGCACTGATAAAAGGTCTCTTTTATCAACATTTTTTTAGCGCTGATAAAGGGCACATTTATCAACACTTTTTTCTATCACTGATAAAGACCAACACTGTTAAATGTCTATTTTGTAGTATTATGTGCACAGACGTCCCTTGGGCTCAGGCCCAATTGGATTACCCATCAATATCCCATTAGGGATAAGATCTACCGAACTAGGTTTCTATTATAGTTGTAAAGCGTCAATCCATTTCTAGGGAATTGTCATCCTAGCATGTTTTTCCCAAATAACTTACTAACTATCGAGGCTCACATGTTCTCAATAGATAAATAAATAATGAAAAAATAATTTTAAAATAATTACAAATGTAATTACCCCATTTACAGTTTCAATATGTCATTTTAATTCCAAAACCAAACATAAGTTTTCATTTTATCAATTCATGCATTTTCAAAAAAACCAACTATAGGTTTTCATCATTTTAATTTATGCCATTTTCTAGGAAAAGGAATCAATTCAAATCATTTCACAATTTTCATCAATTTCAACTTATGCCCCAAATTCCAATTCCATTGGAATTGGGTTTTTTCCCCAAAATCCATACCATGTAATTTCAATCTCCAATTCTCATCAATTGAGATTTCATAATTCAATTTGAAATCAATTTCAAACAATAATAAAATAAAGGTTTAATCAATTGGTCATCTTAAACGGAACCACCTACCTTTTTCATGGAAACATAACACCCGCAACAAAACATTCCATTAAGAACGAGGGCATAAAAGATCTAGGAACTCAACCTAGAAACAAGATTAAAAAACATGGATTTTAGATACATCAATCCCAATATGATCTATCAAACTCCAAGTAGGAAAAGAGAAAGTGATGAAGATACAAGGAGACTACTTACACGGAGAGACGCACCACAACCGCAACAATGATCAATTGCTAAAAGAAATGATCTGAAAGGGTTAGAAGGCTCCAAAGTCACCTGGGAATGGATTTAGGTTGAGAGAAAGGAACACCCGGAGGAAGGGGAATACAACTTTTAATTGAGACGCCTGTTTAAAACTGATATTTGGGACTTTACACGACGTGTAAATCCTCAGTAGACTACAGAACCCAATGATTTTATGATGAAAATTCCAAAAAATCTATAAATTCACCATTACAGGTATTCTTACAATTCCTTCTTAGCCCTACCTTGACAAAAAAGAAGAAAAACCACAAAAATAAAAAAATTTACTTGAAAAAAAGGTAACGGGATGTTACAAACTCCCCACCATAGAAACTTTATATCCCCAGAAAGCCTCTTAAGAAACTTCCATATCGAAAAGGTGAGGTTGTTTCTCTCTCATCAGTGCTTTGTGTTCCCATATCTCATGAGAATCAAAACCATGCTACCATAACACATATATAAAAGGTATCATCCTCCTATGAATTACCCTAGTCTCAAAATCAACAATCCTGACTAGATGCTTAGTCATGGATAAATTAGGCTCAACTTCGAGATCACTCCAGCTCGAAACATGAGATGAATCAGAAATATATTTTCATAGTTGTGATACATGAAACACAATATGTATCGATGCCAATTGTGATATAAGTGATAAACAGTAATCCACTTTCCCACCTACTCAACTACCTAAAAATGTACCACAAAACAAGGAGTAAGATTCCCTTACCTCCCAAGCTGATGATGACCCAAACAAGGTGAAACGTTTAAGAACACCCGATCACCATATTAAAATTCCAATGGTCTATGATGATGATCAATATAAGATTTATAATGTATTTATGCCATAAACATCCCCTAACAAATAAACTAAACCTTTATCATCATCTCTTGAACCAAGCTTGGTCTAACCAAGGAACTTTCACCGATCTCCGACCAACACAACAAAGATTTACACGACCTACCATACAAGGCCTCAAAATGATCCATTTTGATCATGGAATGATATATATTGTTATAGTAAAACTCAACCATTCCAAAATGGTCATCCCAAGCTCCACCAAAGTTGAGTATATAGGCACGAAGCATATCCTCAAGAATATGTATAACCCTCTCAGTCTAGCCATCTTTCTGTGGATGGTAGGCCATACTCAAACAAACCTGATATCCTAGTTCCTCCTAAAGGCCTATATAAAAGTGAGAAGTAAAATGAGGATCCCTATAAGAGAATATAGTAGATATAACTCCATGCAAATGAACAATCTCTCTCACATAGAAATTTTCCAACTCCTCAACTTTGGTTGTATCATGAATGGGTAAAAAGTAATCCAATTTAGTCACCCTATCAATCACAACCCATATCACATTCTTCTTTATCTGGGTACATGGAAACCCAACCATAAAGTCCATAGAGATTTCATCTCACTTTTAAGTTGGCCCTGTAAGTGGACGAAGCAAACCCTAAGGTATCTAGTGCCTGGCCTTGACCTTTTGACATGTATAACAATAAGAGACAAAATCAACAATTCCTTATCTCATACCTGACCACCAGAATCATCATTGCATATTATAGAGCATTTTTACGGTTCCTGGGTGCACCAACCATTGGGAATTATAAAAATCCCCCATAATAGCTTTTCTCACTAACAAAGGTACAACGTATCGATTCCAAAAACATAGAATACCCTCTATGGAGAATAACCACTCTACAATGGTCTCCCCACTATAAATAGAGTCTCTAATTCTACGAAACTCATCATCAAGTTGTTCTTCCCGAAGAATTATCTTGAGAAGAGAAGACGTCAACTGAACACTATCCAAGACAACCTCAACCCCTATTTCTCGAACTCCAATATACAACTATGAAAAAAGAGTCATCAAGTTCCACTCTTTTGATGATTCTTTCATTGTTTGTTTAAGAATTTTTCTTCTCATAGCATCTGTGATAACATTCCCTTTCCCCAGGGTATAGGTAATGTCAAAGTCAAAAGACTATAGTTATTCCACCCAATTCCTTTGGTGGAGATTAAAATATTTTTTAGAGAATATATAAATCAATATTTTTTGGTTGGAAAACATGGTAAACCTTTCTTCGAAAAGGTAATACTGCCAACTCTTAAGCCTATGCATCATAGCTACAAGTTCAAGGTCATGGGTCGGATAAATCTTCACATGTGGCTTAAGTTACCAAGATCGACGTGATCACCCTACATAAGAACACAACCCAAACCCAAACCAGATGCATCACAGAAGAACACATAACCCTGCTCAGCCTCTAGAAGTGTCAACACCGTTGCAATAGTCAAAAGACATTCCATATCAATAGAATAATTCTTATAATTTTCATCCTAAGAAAAATTTACTACCTTCTGAATTAGAGAAATCATTAGATAATTCAAGTTCAAGAAATCCTTTACGAACTGATGATAATATCTAGATAAAACCAAGAAGCTCCAAATCTCAGAAAAATTTGTGGTTGACCCCATGTCATAACAACTTTTACTTTCTTAGGATCAACTGAGATACCATGTTATGACACTACATGCCCCAAGAACTTCACTTCCCGAATCCAGAAATTTCATTTCAATATCCTGGAATAAAGTCGATGATCTCTAAATAGTTCCAAAACTACCCTCATATAATGCACATGATCCTCCTTGGACTTAGAGTAAATAAGGATGTCATCCATAAAGACTACCATGATCATATCAAGATACTCATGGAAAATCCTACTCATCAAGTCCATAAAAACTTCAGAATAATTCATTAGACCAAATGGTATGAAAAGATACCCATAATGATCATACCTTCTTCATAAGGCAATTTTCTGAATGTTAGATTCTTTTATTCTCAACTGGTGATAACCAAATCAAAGTTCAATCTTCAAAAACCACTTCGCCCCTTTCAACTGGTCAAATAGATCATTAATCTGTGGTAACATATACTTGTTCTTTATCATGACTTGATTGAGTTTTTGGTAATTAAAAAGGTGAAGTGACCCATCAAATTTCCTAGAAAAGAGAACATGCATCACCCAAGGTGACACTACCGGGTGTATAAAGCCTTTCTCTAAAAGATCATCAAGCTGAGTCTTCAACTCTTTCATTTTAGCTGGCATCATGTGATAAGAAGGAATATATACTGGTTGAGTATTAAGAACCAAATCAATAGAAAAATAAACCTCCCTTACTAGTGGAAAACCATATAAGTTTGAAGGAAAAACGTCAGGAAACCTGGTGACAACTGGTGAGAGATTACCACTCAATGATTCCCACTCCATATCAAAAGCGAACACTGACATAAATTTCCCCAACTCTGGATAAGAAGGTCCAGCTCTACTCGACCTTGGATCCCATTCTCCCTAAATGATACGACACACCCTATTGGGTGCAGTAAAAGAGACCTATCAAAGATAACAATCAATTTAGGCTTTATTAGCAATGATCCAATCCATACTGAATAGAATATCAAGAGGTTTCATGTCAAGAACTAAAAAATCCCAAGTATGATCAATCTCTAATAAAGATAACACACAAACAGGACAATAAAGACCTTTCTCTCTTCATTTTGAGGGGTGTAACAATATCCATCACATAATATAGAATCTTCATATGAATATTTATCAGACTCACAACATGAGTTTATATAAACGAATGAGATGCACTAGTATCAAATAAAGTAGTCACTAATGATGAAGCTATAGTGATGATATCTCTCATAGTTTCTAGACCCATATCTTCATCCTCTAGAGACTCTTCCACTGCATAAAGAAGCTTCGTTCTAGGTGATTGAAGTTAGAACACCTTAGATATTGAAGCATTTGATTACACCTTAGAACCCTACTATTGAGAACCACCATGAGACTCATCAAGATTTCTCTTCCCTTTATGGGAACTCACTGAACTACCACTAGGAGAAAAAAGAACCACTACATTAAAATAGGCCTTTAATAGCATTAAAAATGGCCTTTATCAGTGCTAAAGAAGCGCTAACTACTAGAGAAATATTAAAAGCCCGAGTCTTTTATCACTACTTTTAAAAGAATTGATAAAGGGGCATACTGTAGTGTGCTGTAACAACACACTATAGCACCAAAAACACCACAGAATTAGAAAATTAAAGTACGAATATAAAATTTAAATGAAGAGAAAACAATATAGGCTCGTTTTCTCGGTTTTGGCGATGTGATGCGCGTTTTAAACTAAAATGATACTGATATATTGAAAAAACAAACTTGGAGTAATACCAGTCACACCATACGTCGGATTGATGTGTGGATGATTCTTACATGTCTTAAATGACTTATGGATCATTTTTCTAAAGTATCAAAATAATCTTAATGTTTTTTATTGATTTTGAGTATGTCACTTGTATTTTTTACTAAAATATAATTTTAAACTAGAAACACACACTTTGACTCATACTAGTCACATCATGTGTCAGTTTGATGTGATACTGATTCCTACACATCAAAAATTATTTATAAATCATTTTCCTAAATTATAAAGACAATCTGAGTGCGCTTTCTTGGTTTTTAATGAGTGACACTTTTTGAACTAAAATATTGATTTTAAATTGATAATGGACACATTGAGTCATAACGGACACGTTGTGTACTGGATTAAGGTGATACTAATTCTTACATGTCAAAAATGAATTATGGATCATTTTCCTAAAGTATAAAAATAATCCGAATGCATTTTCTCAATTTTGAGTAGGCGAGTTGTCTTTTTTACTAAAATTGATGTCAATTTTAAATAGAAAGATGAACTTGGAGTCATATTGGTCACAACATGTGTCATATTGAGGTGAGTATAATTCTTAAACATATCTAATAGATTATGAATCATTTTAATAAAGTATCAAAATAATATGAATGCATTTACTTGGTTTTGAGTACGTCACTTGTCTTTTTTACTAAAATGTCATTTTAAACTGGAAACACACACTTTGACTCATAATGATCACATCGTGTATCGGTTTAGTGTGAGACCAATTCCTACATGTCACAAATGACTTATGAATAAATTTACTAAATTATCAAGAAAATATGAATGCATTTGATCAGTTTTCAGTGAGTGACATTTTTTTAACCGAATTGTCGATTTTAAACTGATAACGAACACATTGAGTCATACCGGGCACATTGTGTATCAGATTGAGGTTTGACTGATTCCTAAATGTCACAAATGAATTATGGATATTTTCACTAAATTATAAAAACAATATGAATGTGTTTTGTCAGTTTTGGGTAGGACATTTGTCCTTTCTATCAAAATTGATGTCATTTTTAAATAAAAAGACGCACTTGGTGTCATACTGGTCACACCGTGCGTCGGATTGAGGTACATATGATTACTACACATCTAAAATGAATTATTTATTGTTTTCCTAAATTATAAAAACAATATGAATGAATTTTCTTAGTTTTGAGTAGGTCAGTTATTCTTTTTATTAAAATTAATGACATTTTTAAATAAAAAATGCACTTGGAATCATACCGGCCACACTATGCGTCGAATTGAGGTACGAATGATTCTAAACATTTCAAATTACTTATGGGTCGTTTTTATAAAGTATAAAAACAATTAAAATTATTTTACTCAGTTTTGAGTACATCACTTGTTTTTTTTACTAAAATGTCATTTTAAACTGGAAACACACACTTTGACCTATACTGATCACATCATGTATTGGTTTGATGTGAGACAAATTACTATATGTCAAAAATGACTTATGAATCAATGTAATAAATTATCAAGAAAATCTGAGAATGTTTTATTTTTTTTAGTGAGTGGAATTTTTTAAACTAAACTATCGATTTTAAACTGATAACAAACACATTGAGTCATAGCGGTCACACCGTGCGTCTAATTGAGGTGTGGATAATTACTACACATCTAAAATGACTTATGGATCATTTAAATAAAGTATCAAAACAATTGGAATATGTTTGATCACTTTTGAGCATGTTAATCGTCCTTTTTACTAGAATTCATGTCGATTTTAAATAAAAAGAAGCACTCGGAGTCATACCGGTCACACCCTGTGTCAGATTGAGATATAGTTGATTCTTACACATACCAAAGTCTCAAAAAAATCCTAACTTCCAATGTAACCATGTTTCCATTACCTTTATATATAGAACTGCCAACACTGCATATTGACTTGATGTTCTTAGCCGAATTGTTTTTCTCATTTTTTAAAGTCAGAAGAGCAGAAGAAGCTCATGTGCCTATTATATATTGAGAAGTCACCACAATGGGCACATAATATTCCTCTACTCTCTTGTATTTCAACAACAAGAATGGTTTTTCAGCTAACAACATCGAATCAATATGTAGTGTTGGAATCTCGACAAAGAAAGGTAATGAATATGGAAAACATGGTTAAATTGGTAGAAAGAATCATTTTATCTCTTTTTTGGCTTATTGTAGATATTTGAAAAAAATAAGAATTCCCAAAAGATATGTGAAAAAACTAAATAATTATTAGGTAAAAATGATAAGAAAATTAACTTACAAATAGTAGATAAAATAATAACAAATTAATTAAATAAGCAGTAGGAATTCATCTTTTCCTGATGATTGTATATACTCTTGACGTATTTACTTGTGTTCATTATCTCAGTTGCAGCCTCTAAGTACAATCCCTCATAAGCATGAGAAGTTTTGAAAAAACCACCCCAACTAAAATAAAAGAATCTACTTGTACAAGAAAACGATTATTATATGAGTAATACTAAAAAGAAATAAATTAAACATAAATATGAAACAATATATTAATTATATGGATAATGTTTTTACTATGAAAACATTTTTTAACATAGGGATATAACGATGGTAAAGAAAGAATGATGATAAAAAAACACAAATATATCTCTCTAAACAATCAATCAATGAGTGAGGAGGATGGGAAGAAAATAAGATACATTGGATTTAACCTTTTAATCATATAAGAGAAAGTAAATATATCCCATTAGGATAATAAAATATTCATTTTGTACAATAAATAAATAAATACACATAAGATATTCATTATCAAAGGTGAATGCCTCCCATTTGCGAGAATTAAAAGGATGATAATTAGAGATTCCTAAGGGTGGAACCAAAAGGCAATGTTAAATAATGATAGGTTTTTAGATGGATTAAAGTAAAACATACATAATGTTTATTATATGTGTGATGAAAGAAATGAAGTGATTTTTAAGATGTATTAATGAGTAGGTTATCATTTAAAATATGGCTATATTTTTATCAACTGTGAGAAATACAAGCAAGTATGAAATCAATGAATAAAATTTCATTGGTGATCAAAAAGTTTCAGTGAAAACTCAAAGGAGTAAGACTCTACAAAAAATCTCATTTTTTCCAAGTAGAGCCTAAATCATTTAGAGAGGTTTACAAGGATGATAATTGGATCAAATCTATGTATGAAGAGCTTGATCCGAATAAGAACAATGTGACATGAAGAGCTTGATCTGAATAAGAACAATGAAGGCTTCTTATGGATCAAGTTGTTGCATATATTGTTCCAAAAAAATTTCATTATTTTAAAAATACATGAGTTTTTTAGTTAATTTTTTATCCCAATTCTATAAAACTATTAACATAAAAGGTCATGGTAATGTATTGTAATGAAACATTTTTTATGTCATGTAATTGAGATGGTCACATCTACGGGGCATCATATTACCACTATAAATACATAAAAACCGATTTAAGTTTATGTTAGTAAACCATAAAATTCAATAGATTTAAGAATCAATAGTGAGCATAGAATGTCATTAAATTATTAAATCCAAACTAATAAAGTTGACTTGAAGTGGGATTCTAAAGGTGTAATGATTTTATCCATCAAAAATATTTTTTATTTTAATAAAATAGAGTGTATTAAAACTTATTTATTAAATTTACACAAATAAATGTTAATATTTTATTTGATAGAAATTAGATAAATCTAGTGGTATAAGATTTATTCTTGAATGATTTAAAATATGATTTAAAATTTAAATAATAGAAAACCTTTCTCATTAAATAAGTTACCTTTCAAAGAAAATATCAAATTTAGAAAAAAATTGATTGATCTTAAAGGATTGAGAACAATAAATTCTATCAACAATGTATTCTTCTTCTGCACCATGTAATGAAACAATATTTTGTTTCTTAAAATACCATTATGCTGAGGTTTTTACTAGAATATGACTAATTCCAATTGTTTATTTTTTGACTATATTTCAACAACCAAAATCAAAATATCAATTACATTTTATCTCAAAATCAAATTTTTCTGTATAATATATTATAAGGATTATAGAACCTTAAAACTATTTGATTTTTATTTTTATAGTATTTAAGTCATATTATTTAAATTAAAATTGAAATATTTCAAAAATAAAAATTGAAAACCTTATATTTTTTTTAAGAATTAGTTAAATAAATAAGACAAAAAATCAAACATATATAATGTTTTTTCTCAACTTATTTTATATATTCATCATAATCATTTGATTGTTACCTTTCATAAGTGACCCATAAATCTATCACAAGCCTCATGAAATAGTTCACAGTCATCCTAAATAAATCCATTAATTTTACACCATATTTTAGTACTCATTATCCTAGGAAAAAGTTTCATGAAAAAATCATTATATAGTTGTTCCCATGTGTCAGATATTTCATCATCCATTTTTTAGAAACAACTTCTAGAATTACCTTTCAAATAGTAGGGGATAACCCTATATTTTAGTTCTTCCTCACTCAACCATCTCACTTCCAATTGCTACAAAACATAATATAAAACCCCAATGATGTCATATATTTCACCATCCAAGTGATTTGCAATGTAATATTCCAAACCAATGACAACACCGACCACTATATGGATGAATTTTTAAAAGTTGATGATTGTAAAGGGATAGATGTCATGGAATATAGGTATTGGGAGACTATTATACCTCAAAACAACATGACTCAACATTGGGTTTGATATATTTCAAGTCGGACAATACCAATATTTTCCTAAGGAGACCCACATGATATTGGGGAAGATGATACTTCAATATATCTAAAAAAAATAAATTTTGGGTTGTTTTATTATAGGATAGTGCAATTAAACTTATTGTGATACACATATGTGGGATGAGAAGGTTCGGTGGATAATCGAGGCAAATTAGAGATATCGAAAAACCTATATTTCGTTCGAGACGTGGTTGCGTTCAACCCTGGAATTGCTCGAGGCTTGGATTCAAGCCTTAGAATAGTTGGAGCCTTGATTCTAGCCTAGATTCGATCTTGGATTTGACAATGAGGACCGTCGACAACATGTCACTTCCATGAAAAGATTTGGATATCGTGAATTGGTTTGTGATGATTAGAGTTCTTAAAATAGATTGAGACACTTTTATTATCGCTTAAAAAAACACCAATAAAGATACCTTTTATCAGCGCTTTTTTAGCACCGATAAATCTCTATGTTTATTAGTGCTAAAAAAATTCTGATAAATACTTATAATAATTTTTTTTAAAAAATAATACTTTTAAAAAAAATTATAATTAATATATATAATTATAATACTTATAATAATACTTTTTATAAAATAATAATTTTATAATTCTTTGAATATATAATTATTTATTTATAATTATATAAACACTTAAAAAATATTTATATCATTTATATATATATAATTATATATATATAAACATAGTAAATATATTCATTATTTAAATACATTTATTATAATTATATAATTATTTATTTATAATTATATAAATAATTTTTAAACAAATATTATTTATTTATTTATAATTATAAATGTATAAAAATAGTAAATATACATTTATAAATATTTTTTTTAAAAAATATTTTTAACATTATTAATTAATATTTAATCTTAAGTTCATGAATGTTAAAAATGAGTAAATTGATTAATTAAAAATGAGTATAATATTGAAAATTTGGATAAGTTTGATTAATATTAATCATTAAAAATGGATATATATTGAAATAAAGATGAATATATATTGAAAATATTAAAACATAATAAATAAATAAATATAAAATCAATAATATAATTTGATTAAATTCCAAAAAAAATATTTATGTGTGTGCATATGTATATAAAAATGCATTAATTACATATATGTGAAATCAATATAATTTTTTTGATCTATGTTATAAATTGAAAAATCAAATGACATTCAATTATGTCCATTACTCGATGCAATTAGTTAGTATTTTTAATTCATACTAATTTTCAATTATAAGCCATTATTCACTAAATATATTAATATTTAATGTAAAGCATAAATAATATTTGATATTATATAAATCATATTTATATACATTAATATATATATCTACATATTTAATATATAATATTTATTAACATTATCAATAATCATCGAATTAATAAAATGTTTAATATTTTTCTTAGTTTACTTATTTTTATTTTTAATTTGTTTAATTTTTATTTTTCATATATCTATATATTTAATACATACTATTTATTAGTATTTATAATTTATATATAGTATAATCAATTTATTCATTTTTATCAATAATTATTTAATTAATAAATTTTTTAATATTTTTTAGTAAACCCATTTTTTATTTAATTAGTTCATTTTATTTATTCGGATCTTTATCAGTGCTAAAAAACATTGATAAAGGATTCCTTTATGAGCGCTAAAAATATAGCACCGATAAAGGGTGCCCTTTATCATCACTAAAAATAAATCCCTGATAAAGGGTACCCTTTATCAGTGCTAAAAATATAGCACCGATAAAGGAAACCCTTATCAATGCTAAAAAAAGTGCTAATAAAGGGTTAAATTTATCATCGCTTTCTTTAGCACTGATAAATATTCCATTTATCAACGCTTTTTTCTAGTGCTAATAAATACCAGTGTTGTTAAATGCCTGTTTTGTAGTAATAAATTCCCTTCATCCTTGACTTACCAGCCAGGTGAAGCTCAACCATCAATTCCCTATTCAGCACATCAGCATAAGAAGAGAGATTCAACAAGAAAACCTGAGAAATAATATCAGATCAAAGTCCCATCTTAAACTAGAAAGTATTTATCTTATTATTTGATACAATCTCAAGTGAAAAGTACACAATATCCATAAAGTGATTTGCATATTCAGTCACACTTATGTCAGCCAGCTCGAGTTTGAAAAACTCTATAGCCTTATCCAACAACATAGACTCTGGATAAAACTGATTGATGAAAAGGACTTTAAAGTCCTTCTACTCTAAACCCTCATGCTTCTTCATTATCACCATCGTGTACCAGCATATCCTGTTAGGCCCCTTAAGTTTAATGGTAGCACACTTCACCTTAATAGCTTCAGGTGTTTCTAAGAAATTAAAGAGAAGCTCAATCTTTCTCAACCAGTCCTCAGCCTCTTGAGGATCATTAGATCCAAGGAAAGTAGGTAGATTATGATAAAGGAACTCTTGAGAATGATTCCGAGATTCATTCCTCTGAGGTTCCATATCTGGAGACTAAATGGGAATGGGTGTAGGTGCCTGTCCCAGAGCTTGGATGACACACACAGCAATGGAAACCAGATTCTGGTCCAAGGGAGAATTTTATCACTGTGGTTCATCAACTGCTTCCTCCTAGATCCTATATGTACATATTCTCATAGGCATGATGCTACACAACATTAATAAAAAACATTGAAGATATCAAAACATTACACAGATCAACACTCAAACAAGAGAAACAGGTAAATAAATCTCATTAGATAGATAAACAAGATTTGAATTTCAATCTATTCAAATCAAAAGTAGGGAAAATATTAGAACTAATCCTTGATATGTCTTTCCCAAAACACCTCTGGTGACTTAAGGATCATTAAGATGAGAGTTTTTCAGGAACTCACACATAACTAACTCCTAAGTCTCGACAAGATTACAAACCACATAATGACATCAAGGCAATATGCTTAACCTACAACCCTGATACCACTTTGTCACAAACTATCCTGGATACCCTAGTACCCTGATACTCGAGCTGACAATGATGTGAGTTGAAGGGATTTCCTGATCCCCATGGGTTGAAAACTATCACCTCACATCACACAAGATAAAATTGGGAACAAATTTTCCACATAATAACCGAAGAAACAAAAACAAGTTAGTATTCTCAAAAGAAAACTCCACAGGGAGAACAATACCATAAGTCAAACAGGTATAAAAAAACCCAAACAATACATCACAAAGTACCAGAAAGATAATATAAATAGCCCAAGTCCTAAAAGACACAACACTCCAAGAACAGAGGATCAAAAACAACTTACACCTCCAAGTGGCACTTTCCCCTTAGTCAAACCTTGTAAGAGGAAGTATACAAACACCTGAAGACAAAGATAGGGTGTGAGATAAAAGTACAGTAGGGTCTCACCAAGTGTTCCATAATAAGATTCTATAATAAATAAACCAAATCATGCTTTCAATTCTAAACAAAATAAGTATGAAAATACATTTTACTATTTAAAACAAAACATTCTTTTCATTTCAAATGATGAAAAACATTTCAAACATGTATTTAATAAAAACTTTATATAAAATAGTTTATATAAATCATTAAGCATGATAAAAAATAGTTTTACAAATAATGGCATATATATAATCAAAATAATCACAACAACCAACATGGTCATCTTCCAAGAGGTATGATATTTTATAATTATGATATCCTCACACACTTAAATCTATGATCATGGCAATGTGCACACATGTCCCTTGGGCTCAGGCCAAATAGGAACCATCAATATCCCACTGGTGATAAGATCCACCAAACTAGGTTTTTGTTAGAGTTGTAAAGTGTCAATCCATTACCAGGGCATTACTATCCTTGCGTGTTTTTCCTAAATAACTTAATAACTACCCAGGATCACACATGCTCAATAAATCAATCGATAACGAGAAAATAATTTCAAAATAGTTACAAATGAAATTGCACTATTTCTAGTTTCAAAATTCCATTTTCATTCTAAAACCAAACATAGGTTTTCATTTCATCAATTCACGACTTTTAAAATAAAACCAACCATAGGTTTTCATCATTTTAATTTAATCAATTTTCCAACAAAAAGAATCAATTCAAATAATTTCACATTTTCCATCAATTTCAATTTACGCCCCAAATTTCAATTCCATTGGAATTGGGGGGTTTTCCCCCAAATCCATACCATGGAATTTCAATCACCAATTCGCATCAATTGGGTTTTCATAATTCAATTTGAAATTAATTTTAAACAATAATAAAATCAAGGTTTAATCAATTGGCCATCTTAAATAGAACCACCCACCTTTTCCCCAAAAATACAATGCCTGCAACGGACCCCACTGACAAGAATGAGTGTGTAGAAGATCTAGGAACTCAACCTAGAAACAACATTCAACAACATGGAGTTTAGATCCATCAATTCCAAGATGATCTATCAAACTCCAAGGAGGGAAAGGGAAAGAGACGGAGAGACAGAGAGACCGCTTACCCAGAGAGATGCACCACAACCACAACAACAATCAATCATTAAATGAAATGATCCATAAGGGTTAGAGGGATCTAAAATCACCTGGGGATGGATTTAGGTCGATATAAAGGAAACCCTAGAGGAAGGGGAATAAAATTTTCAGTTGAGCTACCTGTTTAAAACCAATAGTCTAGACTTTACATGACGTGTAACCCGATTTCACGTTGTGTAATTTTAAAGTCCTAGATATGCCAAAAGACTCATAAAATTTTATGAAAAACCCAATTTTTAATTTATACATGATGTGTAAACTATACATTATGTGTATCCTTTCATGTTATATACTATTTTCACGACATATGCTGGGCGACGATTACATGTTGTGTAACCACATTACATGACATATAAATCCCCAAAAAACTATAGAACCCAAAGATTTTATGCTAAAAATTCCAATAAATTATTGAATTCACCATTATAGGTATCCTCCAAATTCCTCATTATCCCTAACCAAACATAAAAAAAGGAAAACCATGAAAATGATTAAAACATACCGGACAAAAAGGTAATAAGATGCTATAAGCATTGATGAGGGATGGTGTGGGGATTATGCATAGAAGATTCCCATTGTTAGAAGATTTATATTGGGGGAATGGTGTGGTTCTCATGTGTGGGAGTGGCCCATGTGCTTCTAGAAAAAACATGGATGTGGTTGGGGCTTATTGTGGGAGCGATTCATGAGTTACTAAGAGCAGGAATGATGTGGTTGGGACTTACGCATGAGAGAAACCCATGAGATTTCAGGATAAACAAGTACATGGTTGGGGATTATGCATGGAAGTATTCCATTCTATCTTCCACATGTATGGTCATGAGAGAATACCATGTCCATTACAAGGGATGATATTATAGTTTAATGTCACATGAAAGGACGTAGTGCGCAGGGCTTATGCATGGAAGCTTACCATTGTTTCTTCATCATGTTAGGTCACAAGAGCATCCAATGTCCATTGCAAAGGGTAAAATTATAGTTTAACGTCACGTGAAAGGATGTGGTGTGTGGAGATTATGCATTGAGTTTCCCATTATTTCTTCCTCATGTCAGTTCATGAGGGCATACCATGTCCATTACGCATGGTAAAATTACAGTTTAACATCATGTGAAAGGATGTGGTGTGTGAGGATTATACATTGAGATTCCCATTATTTATTCCTCATATCAGGCCACAAGGAAATCTTATTTCTATTTCATAGGGTAGGCTTACAGTTTAACGTCATGTGAAAGGATGTGGTTCATGGGGCTTATGTACTGAGCTTCCCATTCTGTCTTCCTCATGTCAGGTCATGAGGGAATCTCAACTTGCTGATGGGCCGAGGTATATGACTGAGGATTAAAGCTGATGAGGAGTCCCATGGTGGTGGTTTGGAACTAATCTCATGATAATTACATGGGGAATCTTATGATTGATGCATAAGGTATCTCATACATATCATAAGAGGAATCCTATTCCTATCATATAGGGTATACCAAAGTTTAAAGTCATGTAATGAGAACTAAGGGGGATCATCTCATGATTAGGTATCTTATGTTTGATGCATTAGGAATCTTGTGTTTGTCACATGAGGCATCCTATGTTTGTCGTATAGGGTTTACTACAGTTTAATGTCATGTAGTGAGGACTATTAGGAGGAAGATTCCTATCAATGGCTGGTGTGAGACTTACATAGGAATGACCCTCTCTAGTTCAACCTGACATGGGAGTCAGGTGATTTGGTTTTAGGAGTTTCTTGAGGAAGGGTTTGACACAAGGTACTCATGGAATCCAAGATGAGAATCTCAACTCATGACATGGGAAAGGAACCAAGAGGAGTAGGCCGACTGAAGGAATTTTAAGGAGTGTAGAGGAGTATCTTAAATCATGGTATTTTAGGGGTGAATATTGGGGCTGCATAAGGGCGCAATCAAAAATTTCATCGACTCGACCCAAAAAATTTGTGGTGTAAATCTCCATTTTTCATGGGGGTCAGTGATGGTAGTGAAGGGACCAGGCTGAAGACTAAGGAACACAACCCAAAACTGATCTTGAGTGAGGGTGAGGGGGTTCACCCCCTTCAGTATAGACTAGAGTGTGTGAAGGTAGGATCTTCACAAAATATGGGACTTCACAAAGCTCAAGGTCTCATGATGGTTGGGGCTTCATAGATCTCAGAGTCTCACGAAGGTTGGGGATTCATGGAGCTCAGGGTCCCACAAAGGTGCTTGACTTTCACGAGAGTATTCTCAGTGAACAGAGGGCCCCAACTAGGTTTGGAAAACACTATTTCATGAATATTTAGATATTCAAAAAAATTAGAGCTTCGCGAGGAAAACCCATCCATGGAGGATTACCCATGGAGAAATTAGGTCCGAAAATTCACAAAGCTCATTGGAGCTTCATGAATTGAGAGTGTTATGTCACAACTCAGTGTCTCTTCCCCCTTTTTCATGAAGGTATAAGGGGGGTATTTATAGGGTGTGGGTTTCGTGATGATTGGAGGCTATCTCAAAGCTTTATAAGCTTTAGGAATGGATGGGATCCGTGTGTCTTAATGTTGCTGCGCAGATATTACTGTCAACACATCACACGCTCATGAAGGTAGCTCAATGAACAAGACCTTTTCAAACCATAACTCCATGAATGGAACTCTGTGAATGGATCTCCATGAATATGACCTCTACAAATAGGACTCCATGAATGGACCTTCGTGAGTATAACTTCACAAACCATTTTCGGCAGTATGACTTTAAACGATCATAACTTCTGATCCGTAACTCTATTCAGTCTCTACAACTAGTCAAATAGAATCCTACGAAATGAGTTACACCTCTGTATCATGTTACTCAGTGTTTGGTCCCTTCTTGGTTGCATTTTACCCATGACAACAATACCCAACCATATCCATGAAGAAGTGAAAATGAATAATAATAAAATACAATAACCTCTAGAGTAAAAAACCATACATGTAATAACCTATAGGGAATAAAAAAGAATAAACTGATATAAATTTGGCATTTAATAGAGCTAAAAATAAGCTATATTGGCACAAAAAAATCATTGTCAACTAGAGCAATGTTAAAAGACAACTTTATTAATATTTTTTTAGCACTGATATTGGATGGCTTTAAGAGTACTAAAAAAGCATTGATAAAGAAGACCTTTATCAGCATTTTTTTAGCACTGTTAAAAAATTTGAAAAAAAATTATTTTTTCATGCACCACAATGCCCTCTTTATCAACTCTCCCGACCCTTTTCTCAGCGATTTTTACCCCCCCAACCCACCATCACACACCCCAAATCCTGCTAGGTGCTCGTTAACACCGCCCCACCCTTACTCAATGCTTGAATAGCTCCCCCAAATACCTACTAGCACTGGGAATTGATCTTATGATCTCCCTTCAGTGTTCCAATTCCCTTTACCACTCTATCAATCATGTTTTGTTTTATATTTTACAATAAGTCTATTTATTTGTATATATTTAGAATTATGTGACACACACACACACACACACTTATATTTATTTAAATATATTATATATTAATATTCATTTATATATATTATAATATAAATATAAATATAAATATATATTTTTATTTATTAATACACACACATATGTATATATAAACATTATATATACATTTTTAGAAGTATATATATATATATATTCATATATGTTTATAGTGTATAAAAATGGTTAGATATTGTTTTGAATAAAATGGATAATAATTAATTCCATGTGATTTATATAATTATTTTTAAATGAATTTTTAAGATATGTCTATATATTGAGATATAAATTTTATTCATGACATATATATTTATATGTCTATATATTTACATATATATTTAAACATAGTTATATATAATTGTGTATTTAGCTATATATTTTTTATAATGTATTTATAAATATTTATTGTAAATACATTTATATACTAGATTTAATGAAAATGATATATCTATAAAAATACATTTATATATGATGTATATACATAATATTGATACACGTACACACACACATAAGTAAACATTTAAATTTCTCACATACATGTACAAATATTTATATATATATATATATATTTACATATATTAGAATATGCATATAAATATATATTTGTTTATTGACACACACATGTTTATATATAAACATTACTTATATAGATATATATATACATATTAATTCATTTTTATAAGGTAAATAAAATGGTTAATGTTTTACTTAAAAAAATAAAAAATAAATATTTGTTTCCATTTTGTTTATATATTTAAAAATATATTTTTATGTAAATATGTTTAAATATGTATTTATAAAATTGATTGACTATAAGTAAATATAATAAAATATGCATATATTTAATTATATATAAAATTACATTATGAAAAATGATAAAATTTTAAAACCATAATATCTATATGAATATAATCCTTGGGAATAAATTTATTTCTCACTGAAAACGGGTAAGAATACCATCTTAAATGAAGCTAAAAGAATAATAAATATTAAAAAAGTAGGGTATCCCAACTAAAAACTCAGTTTTGGAGGCCTTATGGGCCTTTTTACACATAAAAAAGCAGTCTAGGTTCCCCCATATAATCATGGCATAGATCTCTTTACAGGATTAAATTCGTTATGTGGTAGAACTCAAATAAACACCTGAATCAAAAGTTATGACTGTTTGAAGTTAAAGTCATGTTTTTAACTTATCTTAGAATGTTAATTAATTAATTTATTTTTTATGTCATAAAATTGTTATTAAATGAATATTACTTGATAATAATTAGAAAATTAGTAATTAATAATATTTTTCAATTATTTTATAATCCATTTTTCACTAAATATCTTATATATTAAGTGTAAATGCGTATTTATTCTTATCTAAATCATATTTTTAAAAAAATATTATATTTATATAAATATATTAATATATTAATATATTTATTTTAATAAAATATATTTTATTTTATGAAATATACCCTTTACCAGTGTTAGAAAAAAACAACAATAAAGGGGGGCCTTTATCAGCGTTAGTAAAAAAGTACTGATAAAGGCCCCCTTTATTGGTACTTTTTTACAAGCTCTGATAAATGATCCCCTTTATTAGCACTTTTTTAGTAACACTGATAAAATTCCCATTTTATTAGTGCCTTTTTATTAGCGCTGATAAAGAATCCCCTTTATCAGTGCTTTTTTATTAGCACTGATAAAGAGTCTCCTTTATTATCACTTTTTAGTAGTGTTGATAAAGGGACCCCTTTATCAAAATTTTTTATTAGCACTAATAAAGAGATCCTTTATCAGTTATTTTAGATAAAATTGATAAATACCAACACTGGATAAACCCATTTGTAGTAGTGGAATGACAATGTAATATGAAAAGTAAAGGAAAAAAATACATGCTCAACCAGAAATTTTTTTTCAACCTAATAATAACTGGAAAATAAAGAAAGATGAGGGATCCCGACTCCTAATCACCAATCCCTGACCACCATATGCAGTCAAATTACCCAAAGTATCCCTAAGATTTTCTAATACCATAACTGACATGTTCGTCATCTGCATAAGACACGACACATGCGAGCAAAGCCCATACATGAGTAAGTATATACATACCTAGCAGGACACCTTGAAAATTGAATAGTGAGGGATTAACTACACAATAGAAGTAGTTATATCATCTCATACCTTATCACTATATCATGTGGATGACATACACCTCACCACTGTGTCACATAGTTAATGGGGAATAATCTCCAAGTAGAGGATTGACATCCTAGTTCATCAGGGGGTACCACTCAGTAGATAGATAAAGGACCCACACCCTTATCCATAAGGGGTACCAATTAGTAGGTAAAGGACCCATTCCCTAGTTTGTTAGGGGGTACCACTCAGTAGGTATTGGACCCATGCCTTAGTCTGTGAGGGGGTACCGCTCAGTAGGTAGAGGAATCATGTCCTAGTCCATCAGGGGGGGTATCAATCATAAGGTAGATGACCTATGCCCTAGTCCATCAAGGGGCACTGCTTAGTAGGTATAAAACCCACACCCTAGTTCATCGGGGGGGGGGGGGGTACCACTCAATAAGTAAAGGACACACGCCCTAGTTTGTAAGGGGGTAACACTCAATAGGAAGAGGACCCACACCCTAATTCATAAGGAGGGTACTACTCAATAGGTAAAGGATTATAGGGAACCCATGCCCTAGTTTAATAGGGGGTTTTCTAACCCCGAACTCTCTTTGATGACCCTTCCTGATCACTTTCATCATCGAGAACCACCTAAAAAATCATCACTCTCAGAACATTATACATCGTATCTCAAAATAAACTACTAAGGATACCATTCTATGTGAAAAAATACTCAGGATAGGCAACTTGTGGGCCAAAATCTGAGTCTAAACGAAGAAGATACGAGAGAAAGAAGTTTCATAAAGAAGTACATGTTGTGTAAAGGGGTCACACGACGTTTGACCTCACCTAGAATCTTGGATGTGTCCTTGATAGTACATGTTTGTATGTCCATGTAGTATTAAACAGTGTTTAAGGGTACTATATAGCATGTATCCACCTCTTAGGGTTGAGTCGTGTGCTCCTGGTCATGCCCGTGTCTGTCAATCCATGCTCATGTACTCCTAGAGTACACAGTGTGTCTGGACAAAATCTTGATTAACGCATGAGGATTGTTGTCAGTCCAATGGTTGAAAATGAAAATCCACTGATATGTCACCACATAAGTCCATGAATTCATAAATGGATCACACTATTGTGATCCTCACATAAAAAAAATTCAGGATAGACTATTTAAATTCTCCAAATGGACACCTAGTGAAAAAATGCATTTTATCACATCACGCTCAAATGAAATTTCATGGGCTCGAGCCATGAGTTTGAATTAAATAACCAATATTGGTCTTTAAATTTCCACCTCAATATTAGGGTCACAATGTCACATACAATTCAGCATTCCGACACTGCATGATGAAGTTACGTTAGATGCTATATTTCATAACAATAATAATGATATTATTATTATTATTATTATAATTATTATTGGGTGATTCATGGAACTGATAAAAGATCTAGAAAAAGGTATCCAACATTGGTCTTGAATTGACCATCTTAATAATAGGGTGATGATGCTGCAGACGGCTCGTCATTCTGACATCGTATAAAGAAGTTATGACCAAAAAGAGGTATTAATAATAATAAAAATATTATATATTACTAATATTATTAACATAAAAAATATATAAAAATATAAATAAATATGTTCATGAATCACCTCCCCTCAAAAACCCATCCAATGTGCACCCCACCTGGTTTCCCCTTTTCTTTTTATATCATACCATAATAAAAAATAATCATAATAACACAACTCCCCATATCTACACTCCATGCGTGTACAAGAGCTCCATATCCCTCCCTTATGCCCCAACTAGCATATCTAATATATAATAAATCAATATATATAATATTAATAATGGGGGAAAAAATCAGGTCACATCCCCACCTCCCAAACCACCTCACTCCTCACACCCCAAACTTCTGGGCTTTATTTTTTATTGTATTAAAACAATATTATTATTATCAATAATAACATTCATCACAACTCTAACATTAATGATAATAATAATAATAATTATTATTATCACATTTTATTAATAATAATAATAATAAATACCACATGTTATTATTATTAAAAATAATAATAACACACACTACCCTCAATAGTCGTCCAACATTCAGATTCTGGCCATTATTCATCGGGAAACCATCAAAATCCATCCATATCAACCGCACGTCCCTAGATGCACCTCCTGTGTGCCTGATGCTCGATTCCATAACCCCTCTAGATCCTAGTTCCATGTAGTATCACTTGTATCTCATGTCATTTATCAATCCATCTGTAAACTGTCGATCTGCATGTCATTCATGCTACCATAATGAATATGGGGGTTCAATCATGCTCGAACCCACCCTGGTAATGTCAAATTGAGGCCCCATAGGCCAATGATAAATAACGCAATGAACAGATATGGGAAAATCATTAAGAAAAAAGTTAAACATCATTGTCCAAGCATTTTTCTCCAACCATTATATAAACGGGGTGACATAAATGGCAACAAGGTGTTTAACAAATGAATTATACAACAAGGGAGCAAGGCTCATGCGAAGGACTAAATAAATCATAGATCAAAAGTAGAAAATTAATCCATGATAAATATTTTAATAAAAAAAGTTAAATACACAATTTATGAGTCCTACCTTGATTATGGATCGATCATTGGTAAGTAATCCATTTGCTAGTGATAAAGGTGATGATCCCACTACGTTCATTGTTCATCCCACAATTATCCTCAATTTGATCGTCCATCGTTCTCTGATCATGATCTACCAATGAAGAATTCTCTCCTACTCCTCTTAGATCTAGAAAGGGTTATAAGGATGACCCTTGATAAACCATTATAATAGTGCATTTATAGATGATTTTAATTAGGTCATTTAATAAAACAAATAAACAATTTATTTATTTATTTTAATTAAACATACCCGCCAATGGATTCCTTAACCAAATGTCCGATGCCAACCAACCTTAGGTCATGCCTAAGTTAAACCCCACATTTCATATTCAACTATGGTCTTAAATTTACGATCTGTGACTTCATTCAGAACATATTATATTATTTCTGAAAAACTTCACTCGCATGATATAAAATATATTTAATATTTTTATAAAATTAATTTTGGACTCACCAAAGCTCAAAATCACATGTCATTTCAGCTTCTGGCTCCAAAAACATTTCTTAATATATTTCAAAGTCTTAAAAGAAAAAAAGAAAGTATCTACATTATTTCATTATTTAAATCTTGTTGTCCCCAGAAATCACAAACTAAAAAAAGTGGGGATAGTGAGCTATCAACCGGGTCTCCCACTCCCATGATCTCCCCCAATGGTTTGCTATAATGCCAATAAACACGCACCTAAGGAAAACACTTTCCCACAAATGGTCTTTCTCTACTGGTTATCAATGTTGTCGAATCCTTGAAAAAGGAAACTCCACTCTCACAACCCAACTTACCTAGGTCAATATTGTATAATGAGTCATGAACACACCTTTTCAGCTATGACATGTGAAGAACCCAAGAAACTAGAGCTAATGCGGTTCCGAGGTTCAGTGGTACAACACCTCACTAACCCGAAACAGTAGCAGGAAAAATGGCCTATGATCCTTAAAGATAGTCTACCATCTTGGCCAAATCTATGTGATCCTTGACATGGTGAGATATCTCAGAATATACGATCTCCTCATCGAACTCCAAAGGCCACCATTGTCAGTCCACAAAGAACTCCTGACATTTTTCAGATAGTCCTCCTCCACCCCTAGAAGAACTATACCCCTTTCACAACCATCACTAGAACCAACATCCTGTGTCTCACGTGCTCCAAATCTGATGTAAAGGACCTGAGAATACCATCAAAAAATACTACTATGAACCAACCTAATAAAGGTTAAGGATTTGGTTCATAAGTCTTGAAAACTCTATTGGGTAATTCAACATGCCAAAGTGTATCACTAAAAACCCAAATAAATTGTAGTAGTTATATAAAGCCACTCTTGATACATCCACCTCTCAAACCTAGAGCTGGTGATTGCCCATCCCAAGGTCAAACTATGAGAATCACTTTGTCCAAAACCACTATTTGAAGAACTCAATGCTTCTTGGGATTGAATACACTTCCTTGTGTTGCCTGGTTCGAGTGACACCAATTCACACCCAACCTCAAGCACTCATTTTCCTATTAGGTGAGCAACCCTAAGCTGCCCAAGTGAACAAATTGAGTCTTAAAAAACCCCATTCTCTATAAACTACCAAATGCATGTTAATTTTATGAAGCATAATGGGTGCCATCTGATATGCTAATATAAGAATCAAGGGTGATCCCTAGTTCCAAACCATGTAGAAACCAACTCTCAGTGTGAAAATAAACCAAACATGTCCCTAGGAAAGACATACTCATGCTCCACCACTACTCTAGAAAAATAAAAGCTCATAACATCCATGTAACACCCTGTTATTTTAAAATAAGAACATTATTTTTTATTGCATTTGTTGTAAGAACCTGAGTTTTTTATGAGGTAAAAATACCTTATTTTTTAGTTTTAATGTTTAAATATAGCCTAATGTGAATTCCATTTGAGATCATGGAGGTATTGGGGGTGTTTGGGGCTTGTTTGGATCCCAGAACCCAAGTTTTGGGGTGATTTAAGCATGGCGCATGGTTAGTGCAAACCATGTGGGGAAAGACACATGGTTTAAACAACTGTGTGAGCTATGGGTATTGAGAAAAGGAAGGCTGCACAGTTATTCTAAACCATGAAAAACAAGCCACATGGCCATGCAGATAGGTCTAAAATTTTAATAGAGGGTTTTTGAATAGTTTCTTCATAGTTGGTCAAACCGTGCAAGGTAACCATGCAGGTACCCTTCTCCTATGGATAACCGTGTGACCCATTAATTTTTTGGTTATTTTATAATTTTAAATTAAATTTAATTCTTTTTTAAACCTAAGATTTATTTTCTTTCTATGCACAACAACCCTTACCTCTTAAGAGCATCCTTCGACGACTATTCCTAGATTTGATCCTAGTTCTTCGTCTAATCTCTGTTTTAAGAGCGGAATGTCTCGTTGGATCTTCATCAAAGAGTACTCGATTCCTTTTTATCCATTATTCATTCTTCTTCCTATCGATGATACCATTTAGGTGAAAGATGATTTCCTTAATTTCATGTTCTTCATCCATTCTTTATTTTCTCCCTATCTGAGTCTAATCAAGAGTTGATACTGGACGATCACTATGCTACTAAGCTATGGTAGGTGGTCTATAATTTTTTATTGGTTTTGGTGCTTTATATACCCAATTTTCATTATGATGCCTGTCAAAATTTCCAGTGATACCCCAAAATTGAAATTATTAATTGAATTAAATGGAATTAGACCTGTTAGGAATGAACTTTGGTTCCTTTGAGATATATTGGTGGTTTTTTCTCAACCCAGGTCCACCCATGGGGTGTTACATATGAATTTTACTTGTTAATTACATATTAAACCATCCATGTAATGGGTTCTCATGCTTTCTTATTTAGAGGAATCCCTTTAATAAATGAATTGAATTGAATGAGATGTTTAGGATATGAGTTTCCTCCTTTGATATGTGATATCATGTTGATATTGAATTTTTGAATGGTTTAATTGTAAATGGTTGGGTTAAATGAGTGGGTATACTCATTATTAATTACCTTTAAATGTAAATAGAAAAATGAGGGGGTAAATTCATGTGATATGTTTAAATTTTAATTGTGGACAATGAGCGAGTATAGTCACTGGTTTACTTAAAATTTGAATTATGATATATGAGTGGGTATACTCATGAGATGAAATTGAATGTGAATGGTTATATGAGTGAGAAGACTCATATGGTATGAAATGATTAATGGTTTGAAATGGTAGCAAACACCTCAGTTAGTACACCAAGGGTCTTGATTCCATTTAGATGACTTGGATATTATTCCATGGATCTTGAATGTGGTATAATACACCTTCAATTGATTATTCTTCTTGGGTGTTGATCCCATGGTATGCCTTGGGCCTTGTTACCCCTTGGATCTATCTTGCTTGGAATTGTGTAGGACATGTTCGATATGACATGCTCCTAGGACTCAAAACAGTGCCTAATCGAGTTTCCATCGTGATGCTCTTGGGTCTCGATGAGGATGACTTGGTCTTCTATACCTTGGATCCATCCCTTTGTGGTCTGAAAATTTGATTATACACACAACCATGGAATTTGTGACACTGTGGTTATACGACAAAACTGTGATAAATATGGTATGCTTGGTTGATCAGATCGACCATGGTTACTTTGAATCTTCACTATATGGAAAGGCTATGGTTGAAATGATATGTATGTATATACAGCGAGGCCATGTTGGTTATCTCTATTTGTTATAGCTTCCTTTTTGTAGGAGCTAACACTTATTTTGTAGGGAGCCTCTTGAGGATTTGTGGTATCACTTGTCACATGTCATGGATATATTTACTTTATTATTTAGCTACTTTACTTGCACATTGCTTAGCTTATTAAATTGCACAAACTAGAATTTTATAGACCTTTGGGTGGTTTCCTACTTGGATTTTATCTCATACCCTATTCGGGCCACCATTGGGTATCCGAACAGACTATTTGGATGCAAGTAGAGATAAGAGAAAGAACCCATAGTTCGAGAGTTGATTTTGTACCATGCTTAGGAGTAGGGGAGTATGGGATTGAGTTGAGGCTTGTGATGCTATTTGGAGATATCAAATTTTGGTCTTTTTGGTATTTGGATACTTATATTGCAATTTATTACTTTTTACCTATTTTTTATGCTTTTTAGATACATGTATCATTATCATTGTATATGAGACACTTATGGATTTGTTATGAATTTCTATCTTATTTATTTATCAATTGTATGCTTGTTATATCTACTTCTGATATTGATTATTATTACCATCCCACTGTGCTACACTCTCGTAATGAGGGAATATATCCCCATGGACACACCCTAGGCTCTCACTGCTAGTTGGAAACCTTTAGCATTTGGGGAGATGCACTTGAGGCCATGTGACCCATTGGGATTAGGGCATTGTTGAGTGGAGTCTAGGCCTAGGATTTTACAAAGTGGTATCAGAGGGGGTTTCTTTTCTGGTTTGAGTTACTATTTGTCAACAATATAAAGGGATAGGAAGAAATTGGGATTTGGTAATGAGTTGTGCCTAAGAGTAGCTACCCTACATACAGGAAAAAGCAAAATTTCCTCGAATTAAATTGCTATTTTTTGGATTTTTACTATTACAGTTGATTTGATTCCATTGTTGGGTGACACACTTGAGTTGTGATGTTATTATTGATATGAATTTGGGTTATATTATGTTGCAACCCAATGAGATGAGGGTATTCAATCTCATGCATCATTTTAGGCACCTGCTAGATTTCACATGTCATGCATTATTCCATGTCATTTAGGATGCATTATTTGTTGCATGATACTGTGATATATTTTTTACAATGGATAGAGAAATTGACATCATATTTCAGTTTATAATTAGTCTATCCCCTTATGGACTATAAAGTGGTGCACCTTTTGATTCAATTAATTAAAGTGATTTTTATATGGTATGAATTATATGGGCACCAAATTTTGGTTCATGAGGTGTTATGGGCCCTCATGTATTAGAACTTGGAGAACCATTTGGATTAACTTTTAAATTAAACTATGATATAATGGGAATGAATGTTAAATTAAGTTGAAATATAAAAGTGAACATGGAAGTAGAGACTTGACTAGACTTGGATTTTAAGTGGGAAAGAGGTAGTGTCTCTAGTGGTTTTTGGTGATTGTTCTTTTACAATCCTGGATTTAGGAGTAGTCTATGGGATATGACCTAGTTTTAGGAGGATTTTGACCTATCCTACACTTTTGAGCTATGAACTTTGATGTTTCTCTTTTTCAAGGCTTGTGATTGGCTTCAACAATGCACAACTGGCCTAGGTAGGTCAGTCAAGGCATTTCTTTTGAGATGACCTATTATAGGTGTTTATAACCTTGATAATTAAACAACTGTTATTGGGTTGCTTTTTGAAGGACCCAAGTTGGTTTAACGGAAACTCATTGGTCACCTTATCTGTTATAACTTTAAAAGCAATTTAATTAATAAATTTCCTAATTTATGATAGGATGTCGATAAATGCTTAATGTTTAAAGAGGAAGTTTTATAAGACTTTCTTGTTATGCCTTAGAGCATTAGTTAAATTAGGTACCAAGTGATTTTTTTTAGAATTAGTGCTTGAGGTTCTGTTTTAATATTTTAAATAATTAAAGGTTGGATGCGAATAGGTGTAATGACCATAAAAATGGAACCTGTAAGTGGTTTCCTTGGTTTAAATGTCTTTTTGAGCTGCCTTGGAAAAAATGTGAGCATTTTCTATAGGCCTTCTCCATTTTAGCAATGACTTAAATGATATGCTCTTGAGCCTCGTGAATTATGTTTGGTGTGACCTAGTGATAAGGTTAATTCTTGTGCTTTATAAGGGGCTAGTCATGGTAGCTAGCACCCTTAAAGCTTAAATGACTTATTAAATGTTATAAATTTCTAATGTTTGGTGTCTTTCAAGTGTCGTTTTCCCTAGCAAGGTTCTTACCTTATAAATGACACCCTTTTTCGTATGGGTGGTCATGGTATCTTTGACACTTGTTATGGGTGTGAGCATCAAATAATACTCATCTTCAGTAGGTTATACATATCAAGGGCATGGCCAGGCATTTCGCAGGTCTCGTGACCATTTCTTCTTCCTCAGTAATGGGTGAATTGGTATATCATCATCTAGGTTAAAGGTTGTATGGGATAGTATGAATCTGGGTTAAATCTCTTGTACAGACCACCTGATACTTAGATACATTGGGTGGATAGCCTATTGATATTATCGAGGTGTTGTCTTGATTCTTGAACCTTGGGGTAGTATGCGTTCATATATGTGGTACCCGTGGATTTGTTAAATGATATTACAAACCAATTGAGTTCGGTGAAATTATTAATCCGTGTGTCGTTGAGTACATTTTCGGGTCATCTTTTTAGTAGAGTGTCCTGGGAGTTAAAGAATAAAGTTTTTCCCAATGATTTGGATGACTTTCAAGAGACTCAGGTGTTTTGAAATGTCGGTCAGTTTGGTTATAGCTTTCATGAAAAATGCATTAATGTATGTAAGCATGACTCAGAGGAGTATCACATGTGTGGTTAAGGTGAGTTTGATCTAACACAATATTTAGTGGCTGATCTATCTCTTCTTTTGATGACTAGGTCACTCCTAAGGTGGGGAGTGTCGCGTTAGTTATATTGTTTGTGTTAGTGCTTTCTTGAAAGCATGAAATTAATGTGGTTGGATGAATATATAGCCCTTGAAGAACATCGTTAGTCATGAATAGACTTTAGTGGAAAGGATTCAGTGATCATGGGATGCCTTGAGTGGTAAAGGTGTGTGATCGATTAATGATAGCGTGTTGGCATGTAAAGCTGAGCTTCTTTCAAAGGAATTCAACTAGTAATGGTTTTTATGATATTCTTGGAAATCTTCTTTATCCTCTTATCATGCTCTTGTTTAGAGACAAGCATGTACCCTATCTTGATTTTTTCCTTAATGAACTAAGAGAGCGTCAGTCTTACACTGTGCTAAAGTTTTACAAGATCTTGGGCTTGTCTGGGTAGTTTTCTCAGTGTTGTTTGATGATGTGTGGTTCCTATCAAGGCATGGTTAGTCCTGAGTGATACTTAGGTTCCCAAGTAGAAATTTCTTGGATGGAATCTTGGACACCGACCTTTATCTTCTCACTTTATTGCTAGGCAGATGCCGCTCTGGGCTCAGTCAATGTTTTGAAGTGGAGGTCTTGGCCTAGTAATGATGTCTCACTTGTAAACATGGAGTATGGACTACATGTGGTTAGTTCCCTGGACTCCAGTTAATGAATCTGTGGTTACCCTGGACTTGTGTTGAGCTAGGAGGTGATGTTTAAAAAGGGTGATGATTTCAGTGGGTTGGATCTAGGTTACCCCCTTGTTCATGCTAAGGCATGAAAGTTTTAAATGTTCGGGTGATGGGTTGACTAAGTAATTTCACTAGGAGTCGGATATGGACTTTGGTGGATGTGTTCATGGTAAATTTAATATGCATTGAGATAAGGTGTTGCAATTTAGTTTATAATACACCGACCATCTAGGATGAGCATTTTAAGAATAGTCAACTGTGGTGGCTTGACTTATTATCCTTCTTGTTCGATGTTTATGGTCATAAGAAACTGGTTTAAACACATCTATAGGTTAAGGTGGGTGTGGTAAAAAGGTCGGTAGTATCTTTTAGGAAATCTTGTGCGACCAATTTCAGTTTTTTTTAATCGGGATTCAATCATTCCTTATGGTGAGGTCCCTAATATGACCTCAAATGTAGTCGGGTTTTCCCAGTTAAAGAAGTCATTCTAGGAGCATCTCTAGAACACTTAGTGGTGTGCTTTGTAAGGAAATTTTGATGGTGGAGGTATTGTGGTTCAGAATTGGAACCTTTTTTTGATAAATCCATGGTGGGGAGCACCATCGGATAAATGTTTAAATAGACTACAACATGATCATGTATCTAACTAAATGGGATCACCGATACTGGTGGCCAGGTATGAAAAGTGGTGTAGATAGTTTTTTCATGCGATGTACCACCTGTCAATAGGTGAAGGCAGAATATCAGTGACCAACCAAACTTTTACAACAATTACCTATCCCTAAGTGGAAATGGGAGGATGTCGTGATGGATTTCATGATTGGTTTACCGAGGTCTCCTTGATGTATCAATGTTGTATGCTTTGTTGTTTATATGCTCACGAATATTTCTCATTTATTGTCGATCAAGGAGACCTTTAATGTGGATGAGCTTGAGAGGTTGTATATCTATGAGATAGTATGACTTCACGGGCTCATGAACATTATCATTTCAGATAGGGATTCCTATTTTACATATCATCAATAAAATATTTTACAGAGGGTTCTAGATACATAGGTGCTTTTGAGCACAACATACCACCCTTAGACTGATGGCCAGTCAGAGCGCACAATTCAGATGCTTGTGGACATGTCGTAGGCATGCATCCTAGATTTTGGGGGCTCCTGGGAGAGTCGTATTCCCTTGTTTGAGTTTTCCTACAATAATATCTATTTGGAAACAACACATATGAAACATTATAAATATTTGTACGTTATTCCACATCGATGACCCTTGTGCTAGTTAGAGGTGGGTGATGCAGCTTTACTGGGACCATATCTCATGCAGGAGACTTCTGAGCAGGTCCAGTTGATTCAGAAGTGGATAGCTATGGAACAATCTCAATAGAAATCATACGCCAATCACCGCATATGAACTCTTGAGTTTGAGGTTAGGGATTGGTTTTTTTATATGTTTCACTGAGGCTGGGCCATAGGAGAATTAGGAGATATGGAAAGCTTTCACCATGATATGTCAGGTCGTTCGAGATTATGGATAGAGTTGGGTCGATAGCCTATTAGTTACAGTTAACTTAGAGGTACTGGGCCATGAACAACGTCTTCTATGTATCTCAACCCCATCATTATCATTCAGACCCATCTCACGCTTTTCAGCCTGATGAGGTTGAGTTATAGGTAGATGCATACTTTGAGGAGTATCTTATTCATATCGTTAATAAGAGCATGAAGGTTCTTCAAGGATATTCATTTCCTCTAGTATGGGTGCTATGGAAGCATGATCGTTTTCAGGACGAGACTTGGGAGTGGTAGGCCAATGTACGTGCTCTGTAGCCAAATTTGTTCTTAGACGAATCTTGACCACCCTTCAGAAGGAAATTTGGGGAAGAATTGCTTTAAAGGGGGAAGATTGTAAGAATACGAGTTTTTTATATGAGGTAAAAAACCCTTCTTTTTTCACTTTTAATGTTTAAATATAGCCTAATGTGAATTTCCTTTGAGGTCATGGAGGTATCGGGGGTGTCTGGGGCTTGTTTGGAGCCCAGAACCCAAGTTTTGTGGTGATTTAAGCATGGTGCATGGTAAATGTAAATTGTGTGGGGGAAGAACACATGGTTTAAAAAACCATGTGAGTTATGGGTAGTGATTATAGTAAGGCCACACAGTTAGGAAAAACTATATAAAATGGACCTCATAACTACGCGACCAGGTTAACAATTTTAATAAAGGATTTTTTGCATGGTTTCTGCATTGTTAGTCAAACTACGTGAGGTAACCATGCAGGTAGCCTTATCCTATAGCTAAACGTGCAGTTTGACACATGATTTGTCAAACCATGCACATAAACCATGTGACCCCTTAAATTTTGGGTTATTTTATAATTTTAAATTAAATTTAATTCTTTTTAGACCCAAGATTCATTTTATTTCTACGCACAAAAACCCTTAGCTTTTGAGAGCATCCTTTCATGAATGTTCTTGGATTTAATCCTAGTTCTTTGTCTAATATTCATTTCAAGAATGAAACGTCTCATTAGATTCTCATCGATGAGTACTTTATTTCTTTTTATCCATTTTTCATTCTTCTTCCTATCGAGGATTCTATTTAGGTGCAAGTTGATTTGCCTTAATTTTAGGTTATTTGTATGTTCTTCATTTTTCACTTTATTTGAGTCAAATCAAGAGTTTACACTGGGTGAGTACTCTACTACCAAGCTACGATAGGTGCTCTGTACTTTTCCCATTAGTTTTGGTGCTTTATAGACCTAGATGCCATTGTATCTCCCTCCAGACTTTCTAGCATGACCCCAAAATTGAAATGATTAATTGAATTAAATGGAATTAACTACTAGAAAATAGGCCTTTGATAGTTCTAAAATGGCCTTTATCAGTTCTAGAGAAGCGTTGACTACTAGAGTGAGGTTAAAAGCCCTAGTCTTTTATCAGTGCTAACAAAAGCACTGATAAAGGGGCATGTTGTTGTGTGATGTTATAGCACACTGCCCCACTAATGAAGTGTGCAGTAACAACACACCGCAACCCAAAAATGCCAGAAAATAAAAAAAATAAAGTATGAATATCAAATTTAAATGAAGAGAAAATAATCTAGGATCGTTTTCTCAGTTTTGGTGATATGATGCAGGTTTTAAACTAAAATGATACTTATATATTGAAAAAATTCACTTAGAGTCATACCAGTCATATCGTGCATCGGATTGAGGTGAGGTTGATTCGTACACGTCTCAAATTACTTATGGATCATTTTCTTAAATTATCAAAACAATTTGAATGTGTTTCCTAGTTTTGAGTACGTCACTTTTCTTTTTTACTAAAATATCATTTTAAACTGGAAACATGCACTTTGAATCATATCGGTAATATAGTGTGTTGATTTGATGTGATACTGATTCCTACATGTCAAAAATTACTTATGAATCATTTTCATAAATTATAAAGAAAATCTGAGTGTGTTTTCTTACTTTTCAGTGAGTGACACTTTTTGAACTAAAATGTTGACTTTAAACTGATAATGGACACATTGAGTCATACCAGACACATTGTGTATCAAATTAAGATGAGGATAATTCCTACACATAAAAAATAACTTATGGATCATTTTCCTAAGGTATCAAAACAAATCGAATTCATTTTTTCAGTTTTGATTAGTTGACTTTTCCTTTTTACTAAAATCGATGTGAATTTAAAATAAAAAGATGCACTTTGAGTCATATCGGTCACACCGTGCATCAGATTGAGGTGTGACTAAATATTACACATCCAAAATGGATTATGAATTGCTTTTATAAATTATAAAAACAATTTGAATTTCTTTACTTGGTTTTGAGTAAGTCACATGTCTTTTTTACTAAAATGTCATTTTAAACTGGAAACACACACTTTGACTCATACCGATCACATTGTGTATCAGTTTTATGTGAAAATTATTTATACACATCACAAATGAATTATTAATAAATTCATTAAATTATCAAGAAAATTTGAGTGTGTTTTCTCAGTTTTCAGTGAGTGACATTTTTTGAACTAAACTGTTGATTTTAAACAAATAACGAACACATTGAGTTATACCGGGAACACTGTGCATCAGATTGAGGTTTAGCTGATCCCTACATGTCAAAAATGACCTATAGATCATTTACCTAAATTATCTAAACAATATGAATGCGTTTTATCAGTTTTGAGTAGGTCAATTGTCCTTTTTATTAAAATTAATGTCATTTTTAAATAAAAAGACGCACTTAGAGTCATATCGGTCACACCGTGTTTCATATTGAGTTAAAAATGATTCAAACATGCCTCAAATGACTTATAGATCATTTTTATAAATTATCAAAACAATCCAAATGCATTTTCTTGATTTTGAGTAGGTGAGTTGTCCTTTTTACCAAAATTGATGTCAATTTTAAATAAAAAGATGCACTTTGAGTCATACCGGTCACACCGTGTGTATGATTGAGGTTTGGATAATTATTACACATCCAAAATGTCTTATGTATCGTTTTCATAAAGTATCAAAACAATATAAATGTGTTTACTTGGTTTTTGAGTATGTCATGTGTCTTTTTTACTAAAATGTCATTTTAAACTAGAAACACGCACTTTGACTCATACCGATCACATCATGTATTGGTTTGACATGAGACTGATTACTACACATCAAAAATGACTTACAAATAAATTCACTAAATTATCAATAAAATATGAGTGTGTTTTCTTAGTTTTCAGCGAGTGATTTTTTAACTCAATTATTGATTTTAAATTGATAACAAACACATTGAGTCATACTGGGCACACCGTGCGTCAGATTGAGGTGAAACTAATTCCTACACATAAAAAATTACTTATGGATAATTTTACTAAATTATTAAAACAATATTAATGTGTTTTATTGGATTTGAGTACGTCAGTTTTCCTTTTTATTAAAATTGATGTCATTTTTAAATAAAAAGGTGCACTTGGAGTCATACCGGTCACACCATGCGTCAGATTGAGGTAAGAATAATTAAAACACATATAAAATGACTTATGAATCATTTTAATAAAGTATTAAAACAATAAAAATGTGTTTTCACAGTTTTGAGTAGGCGAGCTATCCTTTTTACTAAAATTGATGTCAATTTTAAATAAAAAGATGCACTTTGAGTCATATTGGTCACACCGTGCGTCAGATTGAGGTGAGGATAATTCTTCCACGTAAAAAATGGATTATGGATAATTTTTATGAAGTATAAAAACAATTTTACTATGTTTACTCAATTTTTATTACGTCACATGCCTTTTTTACTAAAATGTCATTTTAAACTGGAAACACACACTTTAACTCATACCGATCACATCATGTATCAGTTTGATGTGAGACTGATTCCTACACATCACAAATGAATTATGAATAAATTTAATAAATTATCAAGAAAATAAGTGCATGTTTTATTGGTTTTCAGTGAGTGACATTTTTTAAACTAAAATGTCGATTTTAAATTTATAACGGACACATTGAGTCACACCGATCACACCGTGCATCAGATTGAGGTGAAACTGATTCCTACACATAAAAAACGACTTATAGATCATTTCCATAAAGTATTAAAATAATTTAATTTTTTTTCTCAGTTTTGAGTAGGTCAGTTTTCCTTTTTATTAAAATTGATGTGATTTTTAAATAAAAAGATGCACTTAGAGTCATACCAGTCACACCGTGCGTCGGATTGAGGTACGAATAATTCCTACAAATCTCAAATGAATTATGGATTGTTTTCCTAAAGTATTAAAATAATTAGAATGTGTTTTCTTGGTTTTTAGTATGTTATTTTTTCTTTTTACTAAAATTAATGTCAATTTTAAATAAAAAAGATACAATTTGAGTCATATCGATCACACCACGCGTCAGATTGAGGTGTGGATAATTATTACATGTCATAAATGGATTATGGATAATTTTCATAAAGTATAAAAAAATTTGAATACATTTACTTGGTTTTAAGTACATCATATGCCTTTTTTACTAAAATGTCATTTTAAACTAGAAACCCACACTTTGACTCATACCAATCACATTATGTATCAATTTTACATGAGACTGATTCCTACACATAATAAATAAATTATGAATAAATTTACTAAATCACAAAGAAAATATAAGTGCATTTTCTTGGTTCATAAATGAATTACAGATCATTTCCCTAAATTATAAAACAATTTGAATGCATTTTCTCAGTTTTGAGTTGGTCAGTTGTCATTTTTATTAAATTTGATTTCATTTTTAAATAAAAAGACAATCTTGGAGTCATAGTGATCACACCATGCATCATATTAAGGTAAAAATGATTCCCACACATCTCAAATGAATTATGGATTGTTGTCCTAAAGTATCAAAACAATCTAAATGTTTTTGATTGACTTTGAGTAGGTCACTTTTTTTACTAAAATGTCATTTTAAACTAGAAAAATGCACTTTGACCTATACTGATCATATCGTGTATCGGTTTGACATGATACCGATTCCTACATGTCAAAAAGGACTTATGAATCGATGTCCTAAATTATCAAGATAATCCAAGCGCATTTGCTTTGTTTTTAGTGAGTGACATTTTTTGAACTAAATTGTCAATTTTAAACTGATAATGGACACAATTACACAGAATAATAATTATTTATAATTAATATAATTTAAAATTTAAAATTTATAATATTTTTTTAGTTTCATTAGAAAAAATAGCATTATGTATATATATATCAAATAATATATTATATATTTAATTAAATTTAAATATGATAAATAATACACACACACATATATATAATTTTATTCAAATAAAGTTACTAATATAATACATATATATATATAACATATATATATATATAATATTTAGGTATATTCACTTTATTTATCTATGTATCAAATGAGGGGTGACCTACATTTTATAGTTTTTAATGGTGGAAGGCGTGAACCCCATTTAGGTTTATTGCCTATCAATGTAAGTGTGAATGAAGTACAAACCTCCATTGACCTCTTTTTCCAATCATATAAAACCCAATCATTTTTTTAATAAAATAAAACCTATTAAAACGTCCAAGTTTTATAAAAAAAACATTAAAAAAAACACTCAACCAATTTTTTATTCGGATCCTTGTGGATAATTTCGAGGATAAAAATTAAAGCAATTCACCATTAACTATGCCTCCACGTCAAATCAAATAAATTAATTCCAGTAACATATATTCATCAGATAAAATTACATTGTTGTAACCCAAGACCCCCAGGATGTGCAGCACTGTTGTTTCATATTCTGATTATTTGGTCTCCACCCTCTTTATTTCTTTCCCTCCCTTCACTCTATCGTTTCTCTGATTGTGTGAAGCTTTACTCTGAAAGGAGTTAGTGGCAATGGAGGTGTCAAGTAAATAAATAATGTAAATGGTATAATTCTCACAAATGGGAGGAATTTCTCCATTTAGAGAACACAATTAAGTATAATTATAATCTTCATCATCTCATCCTCTGAATAGTTATCATTTCATTTTGTTGTTTGTCACACATTATTTATCTCTTGCAGACATGCACCTATGTTTCTTGAAAAACTCTAAGCAGCAATAATCCATGAGATGAATAATTATTAGAGTAATATAAGCAATATAGGTTCATATCCACAAGATATGGGGGATGAGTCTCAAGGAAAAAAAATGTAGTGATAACTATTCGGGATATGAAACTAATGAGGATGACAATTATACCTCATTATGTTCTCAAAAGGGGAAATACTTCCCATTTGTGAGAATTATACCATTGAAACTAGTTATTAACTCGAAGCCTCCATTTACACCAACTCATTCCAAAGAAAATCTACACACAACCAGAGAAATGGTAGAGTGAAGGGCGGGAAAGAAATAGAGAGGGTAGAGACAAAAAAATCAGAATACGCAACTGCAGTGTTGTGCAGCCCAGGGGTCTTGGGTTACTATAGTGTAATTTCAGCTGACGAGTGTATGTTACTGAAATTATTTTATTTGATTTGACGTGGAGGCAGAGTTAATGATGAATTACTTTCATTTTTATCCTCAAAATTATCCATAAGGATCTGAATAAAACTTTAATAAAATAATTGGTTGAGGATTTTTTAATGATTTTTTGATAAAACTTGGCCCTTTTAATAGGTTTTATTTTATTAAAATATTGATAGGGTTTTATATGATTGAAAAAAGAGGTTTATGGAGGCGTTCAACTCATTCACACTTACCTCGATAGATAATAAACATGAACGGGGTTCACACCTTCCACCGTCAAAAACCATAAAATGGTGGTCACTTCCCATTCGATACATAGATAAATAAAGTGAATCTAACTATATTATATATATATATATGTTATATATATATATGTATTATATTTGTAAATTTATTTGAATATAATTATATATATATGTATATTATTTATCATATTTAAATTTATTTAAATATACATTATATTATTCGATATATATATAATACTATTTTTTCTAATGAAACTAAAAAATGCTATTAATAATAAATTTTAAATTATATTAATTATAAATAATTATTATTCTTTGTAGTTGTGTATAAAATATAATTATTTAAATTTTGAAAAGTTTAATTATTTCAAAAAATGTATATATAGTTACCTAATTTTATTATTTTGAAAGTAACACGAGTTCATAATATTTTATTGGTTATTTAAGTATAAATTATATTACTATTAATTAAATGCATATATATACCTAAAAATTATATATCAATCTAAAATGATGAATAACTATTTTTTTATAATATATAGAATTTGATAACTTCCGTTAACCGAGGAGATGTGCCCCCCTAAGACTCACATTGAACAGCCTTTGCATTGCACGAGTTAGTAGAAACGTCCAACTGAGTCTGCCCCATTGGCCCTTCACCAACACCAGGCTTGAAGTCCTTTTCCTTATCTTCATAAACTACAACATGTTGTTGTTTGTGGTTCTTGGTCCCTTGCTTACAAGCAGATGTAGAATGACCCAATTTCTTATAGGAACCGTAGAAATCGACCCATGATTCAAACCACACAACCAGATTGCATCAAAATTCTCCCCCACTATAATCCAAATATAATCCGTAGGCACTCCTTAGACCTTAACTTCCATGCAAATTCAAGGAGAAACAAGGTGAGAAACTGACTGGGTTCTACTATCAGAACATAAATATCTACCAATGAGATTCCCTAGCATGCGTATAATCACTGGATTTTGAAAAGGTAAAGGGAGCTTAGGGAAACTAACCCAAATCACTACGGTTGGAATGTTGCACTTCATATGGAAGTCATATGACCACATGAAGAGATAGAACCAGAATCTGTTGTAGTTATGGGGGGGCACTGGATGAATCCCTGACCAGATCTTCCTCCAAAGCAAACTGAATCATAATATTCCTTTTCCTGAGCAGACCTACCATTGCTCAATCTTGCAACCCCCAAGACTCAAAGATTAACCTATCGAAGGTGTCCACTGAAGGGTGAAGCTGCTTAAAATGCACAATCAAGGTGAGATTAAGAAGAGCCAATATCACGTTGTACTCCAAGGTCGAGATCGAAAGACTCAGAACACCATTAAACAGATCTGGGACCTTAGGGTGAAGCGATTGAGGGAAAGGTGAGAGAAAATCAGGGTTGGAGAAATGAGAGAATGAATGAGAAGCACCCTCAAAGGGTTCTCAACAGGTTATATTTTTTTAATTAGATCGAGACACTTTTATCAGCGCTTATTACTTAAGTGCTGATAAAGGATTTATAATTATAATTATAAATAATTTTTTTATAAATATATATACATACTTAATTAATATATATAAATATAAATGTAGTAAATATATTCCTCATTTAAATATATTTATTATAATTTTATAATTATTTAAATATATAGTTAATTATTAATAATTATATATTTTTTTTAAAAAATAATTATATAATTATATATATTTAATATATATATAGAGTAAATATATTCATTATTTAAGTAAATTTATTATAAATTTAATAATTATTTAAATATATATAATTATTTATTTATAATTATTTAAATATATATAATTATTTATTTATAATTATTAAATACTTTTAAAAAAATATTTATTTATTTATAATTATAAATATATAATTTTATAAATATAGTATGTATATTTTTAAATATATTTATTTCAAAATATTTTTTTATAAATATTTTTTATAGATATTTTTTATAGATATTTTTTTAACATTATTAATGAATATATAATTTTAAGTGTGTGCATGTTAAAAATGAGTGCAATTGAATAAATTAAAAATAAGTACACTTTAATAATATTAAAAAGATGGATAAGTTTTGTGTGTGTACATTGTATATAAAAATACATTAATTATATATATGTGAAATCAATAGAACACACATTTGATCTATGTTAAATTGAAAAATCAAACGATATTCAATTATAAGTTGATTACTCTTTGCAATTAGTCAATATTTTTAATTCATATTAATTTTTAATTATAAACCATTATTCACTAAATATAGCGCATAAATATTTTGTAATATATGAATCATATTTATATACATTAATATATATCTATATATTTAATATATACTATTTATTAACATTATCGATAATCATCTAATTAATAAAATGTTTAATATTTTTCTCAATTTACTTATTTTAAATTTTAATTTGTTTAATTTGAATATTTTATATCTATATATTTAATACATACTATTTATTAGTATTTATAATTTATATATAGTATAATCAATTTATTCATTTTTATCAATAATTAATTAATTAATAAAATTTGTAATATTTTTTTTAATAATCTTATTTTTTATTTATTTAATTATTTCATTTTATTTATTCGGTTCTTTATCAATGCTAAAAAATGATGATAAAGGACTCCTTTATGAGCATTAAAAATATAGCTCTGATAAAGGGCACCCTTTATCAGCACTAAACATAAAGAACTGATAAATGGTACCCTTTATCAATGCTAAAAATAAAGTGCCGATAAATATGACCTTTATCAGTGCTAAAAAAGAAGTGCTGATAAATGGTTAAATTTATCGGTGATTTCTTTAGCACTGATAAAGATTTCATTTATCAGTGCTTTTTTTTCTAGTGCTGATAAATACCAGTGCTATTAAATGTGGGTTTTATAATAGTGATTGGACCTGTTAGGGATGACCTTAGGTTCCTTTGAGATTTATTAGTGGTTGTTTCCCAACCTAGGGCCACCCGTGGGGTGTTCCATATAAATTCTCCTTGTTAATGCCTTGTTAAACCATCCATGGGGCGTGTTCTCATGCTTTCCTAGTTAGAGGAAGCCCTTTAATAAATGAAATTAATTGAATAAGATGTTTAGGAGATGAGTTTCCTCCTTTACTATATGATATCATGTTGATAATGAACTGTCAAATAGTTGAATTGTAAATGGTTGGGTTAAATGAGTGGGTATACTCATTGTTGATTGCTTTTAAATATAAATGGATAAGTGAGTGGGTAAATTCATGTGATATGTTTAAATGTGAACTGTGGACAATGAGAAAGTATACTCATTGGTTGCCTTTAAATTTGAATTGTGATACATGAGTGGGTATACTAATGAGATAAAATTTAATGTGAATGGTTATAAGAGTGTGCGGACTCATATGATATGAAATGATTAATGATTTGAAATGGTAGTGGATGCTTTGGTTGGTACACCAAGGGTCTTGATTTTGTTTAGATGCCTTGGATGTTATTCCTTGGATCTTGAATGCAGTAGTGGATGCCTTGGATTGAGTATGATCCTTGGGTCTTGATTCTATGGGATTCTTTGGGCCTTTCTACCCATTGGATCAGGTTTTTTTGGACTCACATAGGACATGTTTGGTATGAAATGATCCTAGGAATCCAACCAGTGCCTAACCAAGTTTCCATCAAGATGCTCCTGGGACTCGACTATGATTCCTTAGTCTTCTATACCTTAGATCTGGCCCTTCATGGTCTGACACTTTTCTTATATGGCACAACCATGGAATTTGTGACACTTTGGTTATATGACACGACCGTGATAAATATGGTATGCTTGGTTGAACAGCTCGATCGTGGTTACTTTGACACTTCACTATATAGAAAGGTCGTGGTTGAAATTATATGTATGGATATACGGTGAGGTCATGTTGTTTTTCTCTGTTTGCTATAACTGCTTTGTTGTAGGAGCTGGCACTTGTTTTGTAGGGAGACTCTTGAGGCTTTGTGGTATCACTTGTCAGATATCATGGTCATCTTTACTTTATTTACTGGACTACTTTACTTTATCACTACTTAGTTTATTATATTGCACAACCTGAAATTATATAGATCATTGGGTGGTTACCTACTAGGATTATATCTCATATGCTGTTTGGGCCATTGTTGGGTACCCGAAAAGACTATTTGAATGTAGGTAAAGACAGGGGAAAGCAACCACAGTTTGAGAGTTGATTTTGTACCATTCTTAGGATAATGGGAGCATGGGATCAAGCCGAGGATCATGATGCTATTTGAAGATAACACATTTTTGTATTTTTGGTATTTGGATACTTGTATTGTATTGTACTTCTTTGTACATGTTTTGGGTGATTTCTAGATAAACGTATCATCATAATTGTATACGATACACTTCTGTATTTGTTATGAATTCATTTATTGTTTATTTATTAGTTTTTTACTTGTTTTATCTAATTTCACTACTAAATGTTATTATCATTCCACTATGTTACACTCTGGTAATGAGGGCATAATATCCCCACAGACACACCCTAGGCTCTCATGGCTAGTCGTCAACCTCTGAAATTCTGGGAGATGCGCTTGAGGCTATGTGACCCACCAGGATAGAGGAAATATTGAGTGGAATCTAGGTTCTGGAAGTTTCATGTGTGAAATGAAACACCAAACTTACACAACCAGCAAAATATATTTTTTAAATCTAATCTCTTTGACAACTTGCAGAACACGCAACCCCGAGTCTAAAGGAACCATAATATAGTATACCATTATAATCTAGCTATTAAATTGAAAGGTATTAATATTAATAAATAAATTATAAAAATTATGGTTATCTATTGACTATAAATAAAATAATAATTATTTAAAATAAAAAATGTTTTCTGAAAAACTATATTTTTTCTAAAAGACTGTTTAGTCACGCTTTGCACACATATTTTAAAATTAATTTTTACCATTTTTATAAAATTTATTTTATAAAATAAACTTAATTTTTGAATTTATCATATCAAAATTATCTTAGGATTAATTTTTTGGATTTTTCTAAAAAAAAATCATTTTTTATGAATAGTGAAAATACTAAATTTTAATTGAAAACTGATTTTTTGTTTAAATTATTTATAATGTTAAATTATATTTTTAATTGTTTTTAAAGTGAAATTAGATATATTATATATATATTAATAAAATTTAGGTCATTGGAATCATTTTGATATCGAATTTTGATATAAAAACTTTGTAAACTTTTGAACATTTTCTCTTTGAAAACCCGCTTTCTCGTTATGTCTGTGGGATTAATTTTAAATTAAATTATGCCACTTCTGTGAATAGAATTTTAAAAAATGGATTCAATATTTGGGATATAATAATTTATATTATATAATAAGTTCAACTTAATTTTTTACAATAATGAATAATGAAAATAGTAAAAATTAATCATCATGGTTAAGGTAAAAATGGGTTTACCGAGGTTTAAACTAAAAGGATAAGGGTTAAATGACCTAAAAACTTTTCTAAAATCTATTTTATAGCCATATTTAGACCCTATAATGTATAAGTATAAATAATAATCCATTTTGACCCTTTTGGAATGTGAAATACTTGGGTACAACTTTTTCTTTTAAAAAATTACAAGTGCGTCACTCACATCACTTATAAAAGGCCACCTCTCTCTTCTCTTCTTCACAACTTAAAACCCTTTTGTTTTGTAAAATACCGATAGAAATAACTTAAAAAATTCTCTAATATCATTCTATAAGCCTTATTTCTTGTATAAATCCAACCTAGGAAGACTTTTGGTGCAAACCTAAGGAGGCTACCTGAAGTAGAGGCAACATTCTCCAACGAGAATTTTTATTTTATTTATTACTCCACCAACTTAAATTATTATTAAACCATGATTATATAATAAAATAAGTATCTTAAATACATTGAGATATTTTTATGTTAAGTTAATGACCTAAAATCATCTCCACTTCCATAAAATGGGTTATGAAATCATCATTCGTGTGTACGGTGGACTTTCGCCTCATGAAACGATGTCATTCATTTTTTTCCATTGCCACCTATCACTATTGGGTATGATGATATATATAAATAATATATATGATATTTATAATATAATTATACCTATATAGTCATTATATCATATATACCTCTTTATTTTCCATTTCTTAGGGGATATTATAACATCGCTCGTGTGTATGACGAACTACCATCTCGTGAAGTGATGTGATTCATTTTTTCAATAAAACTTTACATGGAAGGTAATAAGGATAAAGTTAATAAATATATGTTATATTAATGAAATAATTATGATATTAATTACATGTTAATAATTATTAAAATATAATATATCATTTTATTTATCACACTAAAAAATGATAACATCATTCGTGTACATGCGGACTACTGCCTTCATGAAGCGATGCGGCTCTCTTTTCATTAACACACCATATGGATGATATATTTAAGTATATTTAAAGAAATAATATGGTATATATGATATTATTATCATTTTTTAAATATAAAATATCATCTATCTTATTTCCATAATGATCGTTGAAAAATGGAAATGTTACCAATGCGTACGTATGGCCTACCGTCTCCATGATCGTAACATACTTTATTTCTCAAAACCATATTTCATGATTAGTTCTAAAAGTATAATTGATATAAAAATATGATAATTATTTAATTATTATTATTCCAGATGTGATGGAACTATATAATATGTGCAAGAACCAGATCTTTTATAACCAAACACTCATGAGAAAACAAGGTAATTAACACCCAAAATAATGAAAATAATGAAAGATAATTAATGAAAGGGTGATAATATGTTATAAAAGGATCATATATGATATTATAAATATTAATAAGTTTCTTTTATAAGTTAATAACATGTTTAAAACCAATATATAGGAGGTTAAATCATATTCAACCAAAAGGAAGTGTGAGGTAAGGGACTTCGTCTCAATTTATTTTCACTAAGGAATATTGTAACGTTATACACCTATTTTCTTTTATATGGTGTATATAATTACCCTTTGAAATTAATATCATTATAATTCATGTTATTTTAAGTTTTAATTTTAATTATTCTATTCAAAGTTTTTTTACTAAAAAGTTACCAAGTGGTAAAATTTTCATAACTCACTTTCGTTTCATTGGGTTATATTACTCCTTCATTGTATTTGATATTCTAAGATTATGTGTGTAATTAATTTTGAATATATATTGTTATATTTCCACTTTTTTTATGTGGATTTACACTTGATACACATAATATATTCATTGGTTAATTATCACCTCAATGTTGTGATCATTTTAAGGGTTTATTTTAGAATCTCATTCTAATCAAGATTATTTATTCTTAAATTTCAGTTTAAGAAAATTACTCAAAAATTGACTAATAAACCCATTTAATTTTCTTATCCTATTTTTATTCACGATATTTTAATTCAATATTACCATTTTTTCAATCTTTTTTACTTAAAATGTTTGAAAAATTGTTTTTAAGAAAATCTGACTTCATTTCTCTCTTCGGTCGGAAATATGTTTTCTTCCAAAACCATGTTTTCTAAAAAAATTTCCAAATAGGGTTTTAAACTTTTAAAAATTATTTATTAAATACATTTCTACCTTTTTTTTACCCTTTTTAATTTTTTTTGAAAGGAATGTTAATGTCATTTTTAAAATAATGCCCGTTTATATTTTATCGAAAAAGTGAAAAGAATATTTGTTCTAATTTGGATGACCTGAAAGGAATTTCCAGATGTCATGACCACTAAATGTTTTAATATTACTTTATAAATTTAAAATATTATTTTCAAAGAAGATTATTCTCAATTTTTTTTGTGAACTTTTAGTTTTAAAAAGTGATTTTCAAAATGAAAAGGATATTTTCCCCAAAAATGTTTTTAAAGATATTTTTATGGTATTTCTATTCATAAATGAAAAAAACACTTTATTCTTAATTCAATGGGTATATTATGTATTAATACCATCCTTATTATTCATCTAGATGGTTTATTATCATTTATATTAAGGAAGGTATTGAAATTCACTTCCTTGATTCATTTTTGTAGTCATTAACTTTCCCTTGAATTATTTAATTTCCTGTGGACATTAAATTTACCATAAATATCCATACTATTTATCATGGATATGTTTATTACTTAAACCATTTATCATTTCTATATAAAAATTTCTACATTGAAAGTTATTTGTTCATCTGGGGAGATAATGATAAATATGTATTCTTTACTCAATACAAATATTTGATGATAAGGAACATTGTTCATGAATTAAATTGATTATTTGATATATGATGAATGATTTGGACATGTAAACAAAGATGATGCTCGTTTATAGATATATCAATGCATCAATGGGTCTCTTGAGATGAATTAGTTAGCTAACATTAGTTAAATGGGTTTCTACCAATCAGTTTTAAATTATCTTGAGGATAGATCTTGATGGTAGAGGTATCATGTTCCTGAGACATGATTTCCAATAATTAATAATTTCTTTCATTAAGAATTCATTTATTATTATCCATGATATTTTCACAATGATATAATATAATAATGCATTTCATTCTCACTTTATTGATTAAATGGAATGTGCATTCAGTTATTTACCTTTTCATATTGATTATTTTTGGACTATATTTCAACAACCAAAATCAAAATATCAATTACATTTTATCTCAAAATCAAATTTTTCTGTATAATATATTATAAGGATTATAGAACCTTAAAACTATTTGATTTTTATTTTTATAGTATTTAAGTCATATTATTTAAATTAAAATTGAAATATTTCAAAAATAAAAACTGAAAACCTGATATTTTTTTAAGAATTAGTTAAATAAATAAGACAAAAAATCAAACATATATAATGTTTTTTATCAACTTATTGTATAGATTCATCATAATCATTTGATTGTTACCTTTCATAAGTGACCCATAAATCTATCACAAGCCTCATGAAATATTTCACAGTCATCCTAAATAAATCCATTAATTTTACACCATATTTTAGTACTCATTATCCTAGGAAAAAGTTTCATGAAAAAATCATTATATAGTTGTTCCCATGTGTCAGATATTTCATCATCCATTTTTTAGAAACAACTTCTAGAATTACCTTTCAAATAGTAGGGGATAACCCTATATTTTAGTTCTTCCTCACTCAACCATCTCACTTCCAATTGCTACAAAACATAATATAAAACCCCAATGATGTCATATATTTCACCATCCAAGTGATTTTCAATGTAATATTCCAAACCAATGACAACACTGACCACTATATGGATGAATTTTTAAAAGTTGATGATTGTAAAGGGATAGATGTCATGGAATATAGGTATTGGGAGACTATTATACCTCAAAACAACATGACTCAACATTGGGTTTGATATATTTCAAGTCACACAGTACCAATATTGTCCTAAAAAGACCCACATGATATTGGGGAAGATGATACATCAATATATCTAAAAAAATAAATTTTGGGTTGTTTTATTATAGGATAGTTCAATTAAACTTATTGTGATACACATATGTGGGATGAGAAGGTTCAGTGGATAATCGAGGCAAATTAGAGATATCGAAAAACCTATATTTCGTTCGAGTCGTGGTTGCGTTCAACCCTGGAATTGCTCGAGGCTTGGATTCAAGCCTTAGAATAGTTGGAGCCTTGATTCTAGCCTAGATTCGATCTTGGATTTGACAATGAGGACCGTCGACAACATGTCACTTCCATGAAAAGATTTGGATATCGTGAATTGGTTTGTGATGATTAGAGTTCTTAAAATAGATTGAGACACTTTTATTATCGCTTAAAAAAACACCGATAAAGATACCTTTTATCAGCACTTTTTTAGCTCCGATAAATCTCTATGTTTATTAGTGCTAAAAAAATTCTGATAAATACTTATAATATTTTTTTAAAAAATAATACTTTTTTAAAAAAGTATAATTAATATATATAATTATAATACTTATAATAATACTTTTTATAAAATAATAATTTTATAATTCTTTGAATATATACTTATTTATTTATAATTATATAAACACTTAAAAAATATTTATATCATTTATATATATATAATTATATATATATAAACATAGTAAATATATTCATTATTTAAATACATTTATTATAATTATATAATTGTTTATTTATAATTATATAAATAATTTTTAAACAAATATTATTTATTTATTTATAATTATAAATGTATAAAAATAGTAAATATACATTTATAAATATTTTTTTTAAAAATTTTTTTTAACATTATTAATTAATATTTAATCTTAAGTTCATGAATGTTAAAAATGAGTAAATTGATTAATTAAAAATGAGTATAATATTGAAAATTTGGATAAGTTTGATTAATATTAATCATTAAAAATGGATATATATTGAAATAAAGATGAATATATATTGAAAATATTAAAACATAATAAATAAATAAATATAAAATCAATAATATAATTTGATTAAATTCCAAAAAAATATTTGTGTGTGTGCATATGTATATAAAAATGCATTAATTACATATATGTGAAATCAATATAATTTTTTTGATCTATGTTATAAATTGAAAAATCAAATGACATTCAATTATGTCCATTACTTGATGCAATTAGTCAGTATTTTTAATTCATATTAATTTTCAATTATAAGCCATTATTCACTAAATATATTAATATTTAATGTAAAGCATAAATAATATTTGATATTATATAAATCATATTTATATACATTAATATATATATCTGTATATTTAATATATAATATTTATTAACATTATCAATAATCATCTAATTAATAAAATGTTTAATATTTTTCTTAGTTTACTTATTTTTATTTTTAATTTGTTTAATTTTTATTTTTCATATATCTATATATTTAATACATACTATTTATTAGTATTTATAATTTATATATAGTATAATCAATTTATTCATTTTTATCAATAATTATTTAATTAATAATTTTTTTAATATTTTTTATTAAACCCATTTTTTATTTAATTAGTTCATTTTATTTATTCGGATCTTTATCAGTGCTAAAAAACATTGATAAAGGATTCCTTTATGAGCGCTAAAAATATAGCACCGATAAAGGGTGCCCTTTATCACCACTAAAAATAAAGCCCTGATAAAGGGTACCCTTTATCCGTGCTAAAAATATACCACCGATAAAGGAAACCCTTATCAATGCTAAAAAAAGTGCTAATAAAGGGTTAAATTTATCATCGCTTTCTTTAGCACTGATAAATATTCCATTTATCAACGCTTTTTCCTAGTGCTAATAAATACCAGTGTTGTTAAATTCCTGTTTTGTAGTAGTGAATTCCCTTCATCCTTGACTTACCACCCAGGTGAAGCTCAACCATCAATTCCCTATTCAGCACATCAGCATAAGAAGAGAGATTCAACAAGAAAACCTGAGAAATAATATCAGATCAAAGTCCCATCTTAAACTAGAAAGTATTTATCTTCTTACTTGATACAATCTCAAGTGAAAAGTACACAATATCCATAAAGTGATTTGCATATTCAGTCACGCTTATGTCATCCAGCTCGAGTTTGAAAAAATCTATAGCCTTAGCCAACACCATAGACTCTGGATAAAACTGATTGATGAAAAGAACTTTGAAGTCCTTCTACTCTAAACCCTCATGCTTCTTCATTATCACCATCGTGTACCAGCATATCCTGTTAGGACCCTTAAGTTTAATGGTAGCACACTTCACCTTAATAGCTTCAGGTGTTTCTAAGAAATTAAAGAGAATCTCAATATTTCTCAACCAGTCCTCAGCCTATTGAGGATCATTAGATCCAAGGAAAGTAGGTAGATTATGATAAAGGAACTCTTGAGAATGATTTCGAGATTCATTCCTCTGAGGTTCCATAGCTAGAGACTAAATGGGAATGGGTGTAGGTGCCTGTCCCAGAGCTTGGATGACACACACAACAATGGAAACCAGATTCTGGTCCAAGGGAGAATTTTATCACTGTGGTTCATCAACTGCTTCCTCCTAGATCCTATATGTACATATTCTCATAGGCATGATGCTACACAACATTAATAAAAAACATTGAAGATATCAAAACATTACACCGATCAACACTCAAACAAGAGAAACAAGTAAATAAATCTCATCAGATAGATAAAAAAGATTTGAATTTCAATCTATTCAAATCAAAAGTAGGGAAAATACTAGAACTAATCCTTAATATGTCTTTCCCAAAACACCTCTGGTGACTTAAGGATCATTAAGATGAGAGTTTTTCAGGAACTCACACATAACTAACTCCTAAGTCTCGACAAGATTACAAACCACATAATGACATCAAGGCAATATGCTTAACCTACAGCCCTGATACCACATTGTCACAAACTAGCCTGGATACCCTAGTACCCTGATACTCGAGCTGACACTGATGTGAGTTGAAGGGATTTCCTGATTCCCATGGGTTGAAAACTATCACCTCACATCACACAAGATAAAACTGGGAACAAATTTTCCACATAATAACCGAAGAAACAAAAACAAGTCAGTATTCTCAAAAGAAAACTCCACAGGGAGAACAATACCAGAAGTCAAACAGATATAAAAAAACCCAAACAATACATCACAAAGTACCAGAAAGATAATATAAATAGCCCAAGTCCTAAAAGACACAACACTCCAAGAACAGAGGATCAAAAACAACTTCCACCTCCAAGTGGCACTTTCCCCTTAATCAAACCTGGTAGGAGGAAGTATACAAACACCTGAAGACAAAGATAGGGTGTGAGATAAAAGTACAGTAGGGTCTCACCAAGTGTTCCATAATAAGATTCCATAATAAATAAACCAAATCATGCTTTCAATTCTAAAAAAAATAAGTATGAAAATACATTTTACTATTTAAAACAAAACATTATTTTCATTTCAAATGATGAAAAACATTTCAAACATGTATTTAATAAAAACTTTATATAAAATAGTTTATATAAATCATTAAGCATGATAAAAAATAGTTTTACAAATAATGGCATATATATAATTAAAATAATCACAACAACCAACATGGTCATCTTCCAAGAGGTATGATATTTTCTAATTATGATATCCTCACACACTTAAATCTATGATCATGGCAATGTGCACACATGTCCCTTGGGCTCAGGCCAAATAGGAACCATCAATATCCCACTGGGGATAAGATCCACCAAACTAGGTTTTTGTTAGAGTTGTAAAGTCTCAATCCATTACCAGGGCATTACTATCCTTGTGTGTTTTTCCCAAATAACTTAATAACTACCCAGGATCACACATGCTCAATAAATCAATCGATAACGAGAAAATCATTTCAAAATAGTTACAGATGAAATTGCATTATTTCTAGTTTCAAAATTCCATTTTCATTCTAAAACCAAACACAGGTTTTCATTTCATCAATTCACAACTTTTAAAATAAAACCAACCATAGGTTTTCATCATTTTAATTTAATCCATTTTCCAACAAAAAGAATCAATTCAAATAATTTCACATTTTCCATCAATTTCAACTTACGCCCCAAATTTCAATTCCATTGGAATTGGGGGGTTTTCCCCCAAATCCATACTATGGAATTTTAATCACCAATTCGCATCAATTGGGTTTTCATAATTCAATTTGAAATTAATTTTAAAAAATAATAAAATCAAGGTTTAATCAATTGGCCATCTTAAATAGAACCACCCACCTTTTCCCCAAAAATACAATGCCTGAAACGGACCCCACCGACAAGAATGAGTGTGTAGAAGATCTAGGAACTCAACCTAGAAACAACATTGAACAACATGGAGTTTAGATCCATCAATTCCAAGATGTTCTATCAAACTCCAAGGAGGGAAAGGGAAAGAGACGGAGAGACAGAGAGACCACTTACCCAGAGAGACGCACCACAACCACAACAACAATCAATCATTAAATGAAATGATCCATAAGGGTTAGAGGGATCTAAAATCACCTGGGGATGGATTTAGGTCGAGATAAAGGAAACCCTAGAGGAAGGGGAATAAAATTTTCAGTTGAGCTACCTGTTTAAAACCAATAGTCTATACTTTACATGACGTGTAACCCGATTTCACGTTGTGTAATTTTAAAGTGTTAGATATGCCAAAAGACTCATAAAATTTTATGAAAAACCCAATTTTTAATTTATACATGATGTGTAAACTATACATTATGTGTATCCTTTCATGTTATATACTAGTTTCACCACATATGCTGGGCGACGATTACATGTCGTGTAACCACATTACATGACATATAAATCCCCAAAAAACTATAGAACCCAAAGATTTATAGGTATCCTCAAAATTCCTCATTAGCCCTAACCAAACATAAAAAAAGGAAAACCATGAAAATGATTAAAACATACCGGACAAAAAGGTAATAAGATGCTACAAGCATTGATGAGGGATGGTGTGGGGCTTATGCATAGAAGCTTCCCATTGTAAGAAGATTTATATTGGGGGAATAGTGTGGTTCTCATGTGTGGGAGTGGCCCATGTGCTTCTAGAAAAAACATGGATGTGGTTGGGGATTATTGTGGGAGCAATTCATGAGTTACTAAGAGCAGGAATGATGTGGTTGGGACTTAGGCATGAGAGAAACCCATGAGATTTCAGGAGAAACAAGTACATGGTTGGGGATTATGCATGGATGTATTCCATTATATCTTCCTCATGTATGGTCATGAGAGAATACCATGTCCATTACATGGGATGATATTATAGTTTAATGTCACATGAAAGGACGTAGTGCACAGGGCTTATGCATGGAAGCTTACCATTGTTTCTTCATCATGTTAGGTCACAAGGGCATCCAATGTCCATTGCAAAGGGTAAAATTATAGTTTAACGTCACGTGAAAGGAAATGGTGTGTGGATATTATGCATTGAGTTTCCCATTATTTCTTCCTCATGTTAGTTCATGAGGGCATACCAAGTCCATTACGCATGGTAAAACTATAGTTTAACATCATGTGAAAGGATGTGGTGTGTGGGGATTATACATTGAGATTCCCATTATTTATTCCTCATATCAGGCCATAAGGAAATCTTATTTCTATTTCATAGGGTAGGCTTACAGTTTAACATCATGTGAAAGGATGTGGTTCATGGGGCTTATGCAATGAGCTTCCCATTCCGTCTTCCTCATGTCAGGTCATGATGGAATCTCAACTTGCTGATGGGCCGAGGTATATGATTGAGGATTAAAGCTGATGAGGAGTCCCATGGTGGTGGTTTGGTACTAATCTAATGATCATTACATGGGGAATCTTATGATTGATGCATAAGGTATCTCATACATATCATAAGAGGAATCCTATTCCTATCATATAGGGTATACCAAAGTTTAAAGTCATGTAATGAGAACTAAGGGGGATCATCTCATGATTAGGTATCTTATGTTTGATGCATAAGGAATCTTGTGTTTGTCACATGAGGCATCCTATGTTTGTCATATAGGGTTTACTACAGTTTAATGTCATGTAGTGAGGACTATTAGGAGGAAGATTCCTATCAATGGCTAGTGTGAGACTTACATAAGAATGACCCTCTCTGGTTCAACCTGACATGGGAGTCAGGTGATTTGGTTTTAGGAGTTTCTTGAGGAAGGGTTTGACACAAGGTACTCATGGAATCCAAGATGAGAATCTCAACTCATGATATGGGAAAGGAACCAAGAGGAGTAGGCCGACTCAAAGAATTTTAAGGAGTGTAGAGGAGTATCTTAAATCATGGTATTTCAGGGGTGAATATTGGGGCTGCATAAGGGCGCAATCAAAAATTTCATCGACTCGACCCAAAAAATTTGTGGTGTAAATCTCCATTTTTCATGGGGTTTAGTGATGGTAGTGAAGGGACCAGGCTGAAGATTAAGGAACCCAACCCAAAACTGATCTTGAGTGAGGGTGAGGGGGTTCACCCCCTTCAGTATAGACTAGAGGGTGTGAAGGTAGGATCTTCACAAAATATGAGACTTCACAAAGCTCAGGGTCTCATGATGGTTGGGGCTTCATTGATCTCATAGTCTCACGAAGGTTGGGGATTCATGGAGCTCAGGGTCCCACAAAGGTGCTTGAATTTCACGAGAGTATTCTCAGTGAACAGAGGGCCCCAACTAGGTTTAGAAAACACTATTTCATGAATATTTAGAGATTCACAAAAATTAGAGCTTCGCGAGGAAAACCAATCCATGGAGGATTACCCATGGCGAAATTAGGTCCGAAAATTCACAAAGCTCATTGGAGCTTCATGAATTGAGAGTGTTATGTCACAACTCAGTGTCTCTTCCCCCTTTTTCATGAAGGTATAAGGGGGGTATTTATAGGGTGTGGGTTTCGTGATGATTGGAGGATATCTCAAAGCTTTATGAGCTTCGGGAATGGATGGGATCTGTGAGTCTTAATGTTGTTGCGCAGATATTACTGTCAACCCTTCACACGCTCATAAAGGTAGCTCAATGAAGAAGACCTTTGCAAACCATAACTCCATGAATGGAACTCTATGAATGGATCTCCATGAATATGACCTCCACAAATAGGACTCCATGAATGAACCTTCGTGAGTAGAACTTCACAAACCATTTTCGGCAGTATGACTTCAAACGATCATAACTTCTGATCCGTAACTCTATTCAGTCTCTACAACTAGTCAAATAGAATCCTACGAAATGAGTTACACCTCTGTATCATGTTACTCAGTGTTTGGTCCCTTCTTGGTTTCATTTTACCCATGACAACAATACCCAACCATATCCATGAAGAAGTGAAAAGGAATAATAATAAAATACAATAACCTCTAGAGTAAAAAACCATACATGTAATAACCTATAGGGAATAAAAAAGAATAAACTGATATAAATTTGGCATTTAATAGAGCTAAAAATAAGCTATATTGGCACAAAAAAATCATTGTCAACTAGAGCAATGTTAAAAGACAAATTTATTAATATTTTTTTAGCACTGATATTGGATGGCTTTAAGAGTACTAAAAAAGCATTGATAAAGAAGACCTTTATCAGCATTTTTTTAGCACTCTTAAAAAATTTGAAAAAAAATTATTTTTTCATGCACCACAATGCCCTCTTTATCAACTCTCCCGACCCTTTTCTCAGCGATTTTTACCCCCCACCCCACCATCACACACCCCAACCCCTGCTAGGTGCTCGTGAACACCGCCCCACCCTTACTCAATGCTTGAATAGCTCCCCCAAATACCTACTAGCACTAGGAATTGATCTTATGATCTCCCTTCAGTGTTCCAATTCCCTTTACCACTCTATCAATCATGTTTTGTTTTATATTTTACAATAAGTCTATTTATTTGTATATATTTAGAATTATGTGACACACACACACACACACACTTATATTTATTTAAATATATTATATATTAATATTCATTTATATATATTATAATATAAATATAAATATAAATATATATTTTTATTTATTAATACACACACATATGTATATATAAACATTATATATACATTTTTAGAAGTATATATATATATATTCATATATGTTTATAGTGTATAAAAATGGTTAGATATTGTTTTGAATAAAATGGATAATAATTAATTCCATGTGATTTATATAATTATTTTTAAATGAATTTTTAAGATATGTATATATATTGAGATATAAATTTTATTCATGACATATATATTTATATGTCTATATATTTACATATATATTTAAACATAGTTACATATAATTGTGTATTTAACTATATTTTTTTTATAATGTATTTATAAATATTTATTGTAAATACATTTATATACTAGATTTAATGAAAATGATATATCTATAAAAATACATTTATATATGATGTATATACATAATATTGATACACGTACACACACACATAATTAAACATTTAAATTTCTCACATACATGTACAAATATTTACATATATATATATATATTTACATATATTAGAATATGCATATAAATAAATATTTTTTTATTGACACACACATGTTTATATATAAATATTACTTATATATATATATATATACATATTAATTCATTTTTATAAGGTAAATAAAATGGTTAATGTTTTACTTAAAAAAATAAAAAATAAATATTTGTTTCCATTTTGTTTATATATTTAAAAATATATTTTTATGTAAATATGTTTAAATATGTATTTATAAAATTGATTGACTATAAGTAAATATAATAAAATATTCATATATTTAATTATATATAAAATTACATTATGAAAAATGATAAAATTTTAAAACCATAATATCTATATGAATATAATCCTTGGGAATAAATTTATTTCTCACTGAAAACGGGTAAGAATACCATCTTAAATGAAGCTAAAAGAATAATAAATATTAAAAAACTAGGGTATCCCAACTAAAAACTTAGTTTTGGAGGCCTTATGGGCCTTTTTACACATAAAAAAGCAGTCTAGGATCCCCCATATAATCATGGCATAGATCTCTTTACATGATTAAATTCATTATGTTGTAGAACTCAAATAAACACCTGAATCAAAAGTTATGACTGTTTGAAGTTAAAGTCATGTTTTTAACTTATCTTAGAATGTTAATTAATTAATTTATTTTTTATGTCATAAAATTGTTATTAAATGAATATTACTTGATAATAATTATAAAATTATTAATTAATAATATTTTTCAACTATTTTATAATCCATTTTCAATAAATATCTTATATATTAAGTGTAAATGCGTATTTATTCTTATCTAAATCATATTTTTAAAAAAATATTATATTTATATAAATATATTAATATATTAATATATTTATTTTAATAAAATATATTTTATTTTATGAAATATACCCTTTACCAGTGTTAGAAAAAAACAACAATAAAGGGGGGCCTTTATCAGCGTTAGTAAAAAAGTACTGATAAAGGCCCCCTTTATCGGTACTTTTTTACTAGCTCTGATAAATGATCCCCTTTATTAGCACTTTTTTAGTAACACTGATAAAATTCCCATTTTATTAGTGCCTTTTTATTAGCGCTGATAAAGAATCCCCTTTATCAGTGCTTTTTTATTAGCACTGATAAAGATTCTCCTTTATTATCACTTTTTAGTAGTGTTGATAAAGGGACCCCTTTATCAAAATTTTTTATTAGCACTAATAAAGAGATCCTTTATCAGTTATTTTAGATAAAATTGATAAATACCAACACTGGATAAACCCATTTGTAGTAGTGGAATGACAGTGTAATATGAAAAGTAAAGGAAAAAAATACATGCTCAACCAGAATTTTTTTTCAACCTAATAATAACTGGAAAATAAAGAAATATGAGGGATCCCGACTCCTGATCACCAATCCCTGACCACCATATGCAGTCAAATTACCCAAAGTATCCCTAAGATTTTCTAATACCATAACTGACATGTTCGTAATCTTCATAAGACACGACACATGCGGGCAAAGCCCATACATGAGTAAGTATATACATACCTAGCAGGACACCTTGAAAATTAAATAGTGATGGATTAAATACACGATAGAAGTAGTTATATCATCTCATACCTTATCACTATATCATGTGGATGACATACACCTCACCACTATGTCACACAGTTAATGAGGAATAATCTCCAAGTAGAGGATTGACGTCCTAGTTCATCAGGGGGTACCACTCAGTAGATAGATAAAGGACCCACACCCTTATCCATAAGGGGTACCAATTAGTAGGTAAAGGAACCATTCCCTAGTTTGTTAGGGGGTACCACTCAGTAGGTAGAGGACCCATGCCTTAGTCTGTGAGGGGGTACCACTCAGTAGGTAGAGGAATCATGTCCTAGTCCATCAGGGGGGGTATCAATCATAAGGTAGATGACCTATGCCCTAGTCCATCAAGGGGCACTGCTTGGTAGGTATAAAACCCACACCCTAGTTCATCGGGGGGGGGGGGGTACCACTTAATAAGTAAAGGACACACAACCTAGTTCATAAGGGGGTAATACTCAATAGGAAGAGGAACCACACCCTAATTCATAAGGAGGGTACTACTAAATAGGTAAAGGATTATGGGGAACCCATTCCCTAGTTTAATAGGGGGTTTTCTAACCACGAACTCTCTTTGATGACCCTTCCTGATCACTTTCATCATCGAGAACCACCTAAAAAAGCATCACTCTCAGAACATTATACATCGTATCTCAAAATAAACTACTAAGGATACTATTCTATGTGAAAAAATACTCAGGATAGGCAACTTGTGGGCCAAAATCTGAGTCTAAACGAAGAAGATACGAGAGAAAGAAGTTTCATAAAGAAGTACATGTTGTGTAAAGGGGTCACACGACGTTTGACCTCACCTAGAATCTTGGATGTGTCCTTGATAGTACATGTTTGTATTTCCATGTAGTATTAAACAGTGTTTAAGGGTACTATATAGCATGTATCCACCTCTTAGGGTTGAGTTGTGTGCTCCTGGTCATGCCTGTGTCTGTCAATCCATGCCCATGTACTCCTAGAGTACACAGTGTGTCTGGCCAAAATCTTGATTAATGCATGAGGATTGTTGTCAGTCCAATGGTTGAAAATGAAAATCCACTGATATGTCACCACATAAGTCCATGAATGCATAAATGGATCACACTATTGTGATCCTCACATAAAAAAAATTCAGAATAGACTATTTAAATTCTCCAAATGGACACCTAGTGAAAAAATGCATTTTATCACATCAAGCTCAAATGACATTTCATGGGCTCGAGCCATGAGTTTGAATTAAATAACCAATATTGGTCTTGAAATTTCCACCTCAATATTAGGGTCACAATGTCACATACAATTCAGCATTCCAACACTACATGATGAAGTTATGTTAGATGCTATATTTCATAACAATAATAATGATATTATTATTATTATTATTATTATTATTATTATTGGGTGATTCATGGAACTGATAAAAGATCTAGAAAAATTTATCCAACATTGGTCTTGAATTGACCATCTTAATAATAGGGTGATGATGCTGCAGACGGCTCGTCATTCTGACATCGTATAAAGAAGTTATGACCAAAAAGAGGTATTAATAATAATAAAAATATTATATATTACTAATATTATTAACATAAAAAATATATAAAAATATTAATAAATATGTTCATGAATCACCTCCCCTCAAAAACCCATCCAATGTGCACCCCACCTGGTTTCCCCTTTTCTTTTTATATCATACCATAATAAAAAATAATCATAATAACACAACTCCCCATATCTACACTCCATGCGTGTACAAGAGCTCCATATCCCTCCCTTATGCCCCAACTAGCATATATAATATATAATAAATCAATATATATAATATTAATAATGGGGGAAAAAATCAGGTCACATCCCCACCTCCCAAATCACCTCACTCCTCACACCCCAAACTTCTGGGCTTTATTTTTTATTGTATTAAAACAATATTATTATTATCAATAATAACATTCATCACAACTCTAACATTAATGATAATAATAATAATAATTATTATTATCACATTTTATTAATAATAATAATAATAAATACCACATGTTATTATTATTAAAAATAATAATAACACACACTACCCTCAATAGTCGTCCAACATTCAGATTCTGGCCATTATTCATCGGGAAACCATCAAAATCCATCCATATCAACCGCACGTCCCTAGATGCACCTCCTGTGTGCCTGATGCTCGATTCCATAACCCCTCTAGATCCTAGTTCCATGTAGTATCACTTGTATCTCGTGTCATTTATCAATCCATCTTTAAACTTTCGATCTGCATGTCATTCATGCTACCATAATGAATCTGGGGGTTCAATCATGCTCGAACCCACCCTGGTAATGTCAAATTGAGGCCCCATAGGCCAATGATAAATAACGCAATGAACAGATATGGGAAAATCATTAAGAAAAAAGTTAAACATCATTGTACAAGCATTTTTTTCCAACCATTATATAAACGGGGTGACATAAATGGCAACAAGGTGTTTAACAAATGAATTATACAACAAGGGAGCAAGGCTCATGAGAAGGAATAAATAAATCATAGATCAAAAGTAGAAAATTAATCCATGATAAATATTTTAATAAAAAAAGTGAAATACACAATTTATGAGTCCTACCTCGATTATGGATCGATCATTGGTAAGTAATCCATTTTCTAGTGATAAAGGTGATGATCCCACTACGTTCATTGTTCATCCCACAATTATCCTCAATCTGATCGTCCATCGTTCTCTGATCATGATCTACCAATGAAGAATTCTATCCTAATCCTCTTAGATCTAGAAAGGGTTATAAGGATCACCCTTGATAAACCATTATAATAGGGTATTTATAGATGATTTTAATTAGGTCATTTAATAAAACAAATAAACAATTTATTTATTTATTTTAATTAAACATACCCGCCAATGGATTCCTTAACCAAATGTTCAATGCCAACCAACCTTAGGTCATGCCTAAGGTAAACCCCACATTTCATATTCAACTATGGTCTTAAATTTATGATCTGTGACTTCATTCAGAACATATTCTATTATTTCTGAAAAACTTCACTCGCATGATATAAAATATATTTAATATTTTTATAAAATTAATTTTGGACTCACCAAAGCTCAAAATCACATGTCATCTCAGCTTCTGGCTCCAAAAACATTTCTTAATATATTTCAAAGTCTTAAAAGAAAAAAAGAAAGTATCAACATTATTTCATTATTTAAATCTTGTTGTCCCCAGAAATCACAAACTAAAAAAAGTGGGGATAGTGAGCTATCAACCGGGTCTCCCACTCCCATGATCTCCCCCAATGGTTTGCTATAATGCCAATAAACACGCACCTAAGGAAACCACTTTCCCACAAATGGTCTTTCTCTACTGGTTATCAATGTTGTTGAATCCTTGAAAAAGGAAACTCCACTCTCACAACCCAACTTACCTAGGTCAATATTGTATAATGAGTCATGAACACACCTTTTTAGCTATGACATGTGAAGAACCCAAGAAACTAGAGCTACTGCGGTTCTGAGGTTCAGTGGTACAACACCTCACTAACCCGAAACAGTAGCAGGAAAAATGGCCTATGATCCTTAAAGATAGTCTACCATCTTGGCCAAATCTATGTGATCCTTGACATGGTGAGATATCTCAGAATATACGATCTCCTCATCGAACTCCAAAGGCCACCATTGTCAGTCCACAAAGAACTCCTGACATTTTTCAGATAGTCCTCCTCCACCCCTAGAAGAACTATACCCCTTTCACAACCATCACTAGCACCAACATCCTGTGTCTCACGTGCTCCAAATCTGATGTAAAGGACATGAGAATACCATAAAAAAATACTACTATGAACCAACCTAATAAAGGTTAAGGATTTGGTTTATAAGTCATGAAAACTCTATTGGGTAATTCAACATGCCAAAGTGTATCACTAAAAACCCAAAGCAATTGTAGTAGTTATATGAAGCCACTCTTTATACATCCACCTCTCAAACCTAGAGCTGGTGATAGCCCATCTCAAGGTCAAACTATGAGAATCACTTTGTCCAAAACCACTATTTGAAGAACTCAATGATTCTTGGGATTGAATACACTTCCTTGTGTTGCCTGGTTCGAGTGACACCAATTCACACCCAACCTCAAGCACTCATTTTCCTATTAGGTGAGCAACCCTAAGTTGCCCAAGTGAACAAATTGAGTCTTAAAAAACCCCATTCTCTATAAACTCCCAAATGCATGTTAATTTTATGAAGCATAATGGGTGCCATCTGATATGCTAATATAAGAATCAAGGGTGATCCCTAGTTCCAAACCATGTAGAAACCAACTCTCAGTGTGAAAATAAACCAAACATGTCCCTAGGAAAGACATACTCATGCTCCACCACTACTATAGAAAAATAAAAGCTCATAACATCCATGTAACACCCTGTTATTTTAAAATAAGAACATTATTTTTTATAGCATTTTTTGTAAGAACCTGAGTTTTTATGGGGTACAAATACCTTATTTTTTAGTTTTAATGTTTAAATATAGCCTAATGTGAATTCCATTTGAGATCATGGAGGTATTGGGGGTGTCTGGGGCTTGTTTGGATCCCAGAACCCAAGTTTTGGGGTGATTTAAGCATGGCGCATGGTTAGTGTAAACCATGTGGGGAAAGACACATGGTTTAACCAACTGTGTGAGCTATAGGTATTGAGAAAAGGAAGGCTGCATAGTTATTCTAAACCGTGAAAAACAAGCCACATGTCCATACAGATAGGTCTAAAATTTTAATAGAGGGTTTTTGAACAGTTTCTTCATAGTTGGTCAAACTGTGCAAGGTAACCATGCAGGTACCCTTATCCTATGGATAACCGTGTGACCCATTAATTTTTTGGTTATTTTATAATTTTAAATTAAATTTAATTATTTTTTAAACCTAAGATTTATTTTCTTTCTATGCACAACAACCCTTACCTCTTAAGAGCATCCTTCGACCACTATTCCTAGATTTGATCCTAGTTCTTCGTCTAATCTCTGTTTTAAGAGCAGAATGTCTCGTTGGATCTTCATCAAAGAGTACTCGATTCCTTTTTATCCATTATTCATTCTTCTTCCAATCGATGATACTATTTAGGTGAAAGATGATTTCCTTAATTTCATGTTCTTCATCTATTCTTTATTTTCTCCCTATCTGAGTCTAATCAAGAGTTGATACTGGACGATCACTATGCTACTAAGCTATGGTAGGTGGTCTATAATTTTTTATTGGTTTTGGTGCTTTATATACCCAATTTTCATTATGATGCCTGTTAAAATTTCCAGTGATACCCCAAAATTGAAATTATTAATTGAATTAAATGGAATTAGACCTGTTAGGAATGAACTTTGGTTCCTTTGAGATATATTGGTGGGTTTTTCTCAACCCAGGTCCACCCATGGGGTGTTACATATGAATTTTACTTGTTAATTACCTATTAAACCATCCATGTAATGGGTTCTCATGATTTCTTATTTAGAGGAATCCCTTTAATAAATGAATTGAATTGAATGAGATGTTTAGGATATGAGTTTCCTCCTTTGATATGTGATATCATGTTGATATTGAATTTTTGAATGGTTTAATTGTAAATGGTTAGGTTAAATGAATGGGTATACTCATTATTAATTACCTTTAAATGTAAATAGAAAAATGAGGGGGTAAATTCATGTGATATGTTTAAATTTTAATTGTGGACAATGAGCGAGTATAGTCACTGGTTTCCTTAAAATTTGAATTATGATATATGAGTGGGTATACTAATGAGATGAAATTGAATGTGAATGGTTATATGAGTGAGCAGACTCATATGGTATGAAATGATTAATGGTTTGAAATGGTAGCAAACACCTCAGTTAGTACACCAAGGGTCTTGATTCCATTTAGATGACTTGGATGTTATTACATGGATATTGAATGTGGTAGAATACACCTTCAATTGATTATTCTTCTTGGGTGTTGATCCCATGGTATGCCTTGGGCCTTGTTACCCCTTGGATCTATCTTGCTTGGAATTGTGTAGGACATGTTCGATATGACATGCTCCTAGGACTCAAAACAGTGCCTAATCGAGTTTCCATCGCGATGATCTTAGGTCTCGATGAGGATGACTTGGTCTTCTATACCTTGGATCCAGCCCTTTGTGGTCTGAAAATTTGATTATACACACAACCATGGAATTTGTGACACTGTGGTTATACGACAAAACTGTGATAAATATGGTATTCTTGGTTGATCAGATCGACCATGGTTACTTTGAATCTTCACTATATGGAAAGGCTATGGTTGAAATGATTTATATGTATATACTACGAGGCCATGTTGGTTATCTCTATTTGTTATAGCTTCCTTTTTGTAGGAGCTAACACTTATTTTGTAGGGAGCCTCTTGAGGATTTGTGGTATCACTTGTCACATGTCATGGATATATTTACTTTATTATTTAGCTACTTTACTTGCACATTTCTTAGCTTATTATATTGCACAACCTAGAATTGTATAGACCTTTGGGTGGTTTCCTACTTGGATTTTATCCCATACCCTATTCGGGCCACCATTGGGTATCCGAACAGACTATTTGGATGCAAGTAGAGATAAGAGAAAGAACCCATAGTTCGAGAGTTGATTTTGTACCATGATTAGGAGTAGGGGAGTATGGGATTGAGTTGAGGCTTGTGATTATATTTGGAGATATCAAATTTTGGTCTTTTTGGTATTTGGATACTTATATTTCAATTTATTACTTTTTACCTATTTTTTATGCTTTTTAGATACATGTATCATTATCATTGTATATGAGACACTTCTGGATTTGTTATGAATTCCTATCTTATTTATTTATCAATTGTATGCTTGTTATATCTACTTCTGATATTGATTATTATTACCATCCCACTGTGCTACACTCTCGTAATGAGGGAATATATCCCCATGGACACACCCTAGGCTCTCACTGCTAGTTGGAAACCTTTAGTATTTGGGGAGATGCACTTGAGGCCATATGACCCATTGGGCTTAGGGCATTGTTGAGTGGCGTCTAGGCCTAGGATTTTACAAAGTGGTATCAGAGGGGGTTTCTTTTCTAGTTTGAGTTACTATTTGTCAACAATATAAAGGGATAGGAAGAAATTGGGATTTGGTAATGAGTTGTGCCTAAGAGTAGCTACCCTACATATAGGAAAAAGCAAAATTTACTCAAATTAAATTGCTATTTTTTGGATTTTTACTATTACAGTTGATTTGATTCCATTGTTGGGTGACACACTTGAGTTGTGATGTTATTATTGATATGAATTTGGGTTATATTATGTTGCAACCCAATGAGATGAGGGTATTCAATCTCATGCATCATTTTAGGCACCTGCTAGATTTCACATGTCATGCATTATTCCATGTCATTTAGGATGCATTATTTGTTGCATGATACTGTGATATATTTTTTACAATGGATAGAGAAATTGACATCATATTTCAGTTTATAATTAGTCTATCCCCTTATGGACTAGAAAGTGGTGCACCTTTTGATTCAATTAATTAAAGTGATTTTTATATGGTATGAATTATATGGGCACCAAATTTTGGTTCATGAGGTGTTATGGGCCCTCATGTATTAGAACTTGGAGAACCATTTGGATTAACTTTTAAATTAAACTATGATATAATGGGAATGAATGTTAAATTAAGTTTAAATATAAAAGTGAACATGGAAGTAGAGACTTGACTAGACTTGGATTTTAAGTGGGAAAGAGGTAGTGTCTCTAGTGGTTTTTGGTGATTGTTCTTTTACAATCCTGGATTTAGGAGTAGTCTATGGGATATGACCTAGTTTTAGGAGGATTTTGACCTATCCTACACTTTTGAGCTATGAACTTTGATGTTTCTCTTTTTCAAGGCTTGTGATTGGCTTCAACAATGCACAACTGGCCTAGGTAGGTCAGTCAAGGCATTTCTTTTTAGATGACCTATTATAGGTGTTTATAACCTTGATAATTAAACAACTGTTATTGGGTTGCTTTTTGAAGGACCCAAGTTGGTTTAACGGAAACTCATTGGTCACCTTATCTGTTATAACTTTAAAAGCAATTTAATTAATAAATTTCCTAATTTATGATAGGATGTCGATAAATGCTTAATGTTTAAAGAGGAAGTTTTATAAGACTTTCTTGTTATGCCTTAGAGCATTAGTTAAATTAGGTACCAAGTGATTTTTTTTAGAATTAGTGCTTGAGGTTCTGTTTTAATATTTTAAATGATTAAAGGTTGGATGCGAATAGGTGTAATGACCATAAAAATGGAACCTGTAAGTGGTTTCCTTGGTTTAAATGTCTTTTTGAGCTGCCTTGGAAAAAATGTGAGCATTTTCTATAGGCCTTCTCCTTTTTAGCAATGACTTAAATGATATGATCTTGAGCCTCGTGAATTATGTTTGGTGTGACCTAGTGATAAGGTTAATTCTTGTTCTTTATAAGGGGCTAGTCATGGTAGCTATCACCCTTAAAGCTTAAATGCCTTATTAAATTTTATAAATTTCTAACGTTTGGTGTCTTTCAAGTGTCGTTTTCCCTAGTAAGGTTCTTACCTTCTAAATGACACCCTTTTTCGTATGGGTGGTCATGGTATCTTTGACACTTGTTATGGGTGTGAGCATCAAATAATACTCATCTTCAGTAGGTTATACATATCAAGGGCATGGCCAGGCATTTCGCAGGTCTCGTGACCATTTCTTCTTCCTCAGTAATGGGTGAATTGGTATATCATCATCTAGGTTAAAGGTTGTATGGGATAATATGAATCTGGGTTAAATCTCTTGTACATACCACCTGATACTTAGATACATTGGGTGGATAGCCTATTGATATTATCGAGGTGTTGTCTTGATTCTTGAACCTTGGGGTAGTATGCGTTCATATATGTGGTACCTTTGGATTTGTTAAATGATATTACAAACCAATTGAGTTCGGTGAAATCATTAAGCCTTGTGTCGTTGAGTACATTTTCGGGTCATCTTTTTAGTAGAGTGTCCTGGGGGTTAAAGAATAAAGTTTTTCCCAATGATTTGGATGACTTTCAAGAGACTCAGGTGTTTTGAAATGTCGGTCATTTTGGTTTTAGCTTTCATGAAAAATGCATTAATGTATGTAAGCATGACTCGGAGGAGTATCACATGTGTGGTTAAGGTGAGTTTGATCTAACACAATATTTAGTGGCTGATCTATCTCTTCTTTTGATGACTAGGACACTCCTAAGGTGGGGAGTGTCGCGTCAGTTCTATTGTTTGTGTTAGTGCTTTCTCTAAAGCATGAAATTAATGTGGTTGGATGAATATATAGCCCTTGAAGAACATCGTTAGTCATGAATAGACTTTAGTGGAAAGGATTCAGCGATCATGGGATGCCTTGAGTGGTAAAGGCGTGTGATCGATTAATGATAGCGTGTTGGCATGTAAAGCTGAGCTTCTTTCAAAGGAATTCAACTAGTAATGGTTTTTATGATATTCTTGGAAATCTTCTTTATCCTCTTATCATGCTCTTGTTTAGAGACAAGCATGTACCCTATCTTGATTTTGTCCTTAATGAACTAAGAGAGCGTCAGTCTTACACTGTGCTAAAGTTTTACAAGATCTTGGGCTTGTCTGGGTAGTTTTCTCAGTGTTGTTTGCTGATGTGTGGTTCCTATCGAGGCATGGTTAGTCCTGAGTGATACTTAGGTTCCCAAGTAGAAATTTCTTGGATGGAATCTTGGACACCGACCTTTATCTTCTCACTTTATTGCTAGGCAGATGCCGCTCTGGGCCCAGTCATTGTTTTGAAGTGGAGGTCTTGGCCTAGTAATGATGTCTCACTTGTAAACATGGAGTATGGACTACATGTGGTTAGTTCCCTGGACTCCAGTTAATGAATCTGTGGTTACCCTGGACTTGTGTTGAGCTAGGAGGTGATGTTTAAAAAGGGTGATGATTTCAGTGGGTTGGATCTGGGTTACCCCCTTGTTCATGCTAAGGCATGAAAGTTTTAAATATTCGGGTGATGGGTTGACTAAGTAATTTCACTAGGAGTCGGATATGGACATTGGTGGATGTGTTCATGGTAAATTTAATATGCATTGAAAGAAGGTGTTGCAATTTAGTTTATAATACACCGACCATCTAGGATGAGCATTTTAAGAATAGTCAACTGTGGTGGCTTGACTTATTATCCTTCTTGTTTGATGTTTATGGTCATAAGAAACTGGTTTAAACACATCTACAGGTTAAGGTGGGTGTGGTAAAAAGGTCAGTAGTATCTTTTAGGAAATCTTGTGCGACCAATTTCAGTTTTTTTAATCGGGATTCAATCATTCCTTATGGTGAGGTCCCTAATATGACCTCAAATGTAGTCGGGTTTTCCCAGTTAAAGAAGACATGCTAGGAGCATCTCTAGAACACTTAGTGGTGTGCTTTGTAAGGAAATTTTGATGGTGGAGGAATTATGGTTCAGAATTGGAACCTTTTTGTGATAAATCCATTGTGGAGAGCACCATCGGATAAATGTTTAAATAGACTACAACATGATCATGTATCTAACTAATTGGGATCACCGATACTGGTGGATAGGTATGAAAAGTGGTGTAGCTAGTTTTTTCATGCGATGTACCACCTGTCAATAGGTGAAGGCATAATATCAGTGACCAACCAAACTTTTACAGCAATTTCCTATCCCTAAGTGGAAATGGGAGGATGTCGTGATGGATTTCATGATTGGTTTACCAAGGTCTCCTTGATGTAGCATTGTTGTATGTGTTGTTGTTTATATGATCATGAATATTTCTCATTTATTGTCGATCAAAGAGACCTTTAATGTGGATGAGCTTGAGAGGTTGTATATCTATGAGATAGTATGGCTTCACGGGCTCCTGAACATTATCATTTCAGATAGGGATTCCTGTTTTACATATCATCAATAAAATATTTTATAGAGGGTTCTAGATACATAGGTGCTTTTGAGCACAACATAACACCCTTAGACTGATGGCCAGTCAGAGCGCACAATTTAGATGCTTGTGGACATGTCGCAGGCATGCATCCTAGATTTTGGGGGCTCCTGGGAGAGTCGTATTCCCTTGTTTGAGTTTTCCTACAATAATAGATATTTGGAAACAATACATATGAAACATTATAAATATTTGTACGTTATTCCACATCGATGACCCTTGTGCTGGTTAGAGGTGGGTGATGCAGCTTTACTGGGACCATATCTCATGCAGGAGACTTCTGAGCAGGTCCAGTTGATTCAGAAGTGGATAGCTATGGTACAATCTCAATAGAAATCATACGCCAATCACTGCATATGAACTCTTGAGTTTGAGGTTAGGGATTGTTTTTTTATATGTTTCACTAAGGCTGGGCCATAGGAGAATTAGGATATATGGAAAGCTTTCACCATGATATGTCAGGTCGTTCAAGATTATGGATAGAGTTGGGTCGATAGCCTATTAGTTACAATTAACTTAGAGGTACTGAGCCATGCACAACATCTTCTATGTATCTCAACCCCATCATTGTCATTCAGACCCATCTCATACTTTTCAGCCTGATGAGGTTGAGTTATAGGTAGATGCATACTTTGAGGAGTATCTTATTCATATCATTAATAAGATCATGAAGGTTCTTCAAGTCTATTCATTTCCTCTAGTATGGGTGCTATGGAAGCATGATCGTTTTCAGGATGAGACTTGGGAGTTGTAGGCCAATGTACGTGCTCAGTAGCCAAATTTGTTCTTAGATGAATCTTGACCACCCTTGAGAAGGCAATTTGGGGATGAATTGCTTTAAAGGGGGAAGATTGTAAGAATACAAGTTTTTATATGAGGTAAAAAACCCTTCTTTTTTCACTTTTAATGTTTAAATATAGCCTAATGTGAATTTCCTTTGAGGTCATGGAGGTATCGGGGGTGTCTGGGGCTTGTTTGGAGCCCAGAACCCAAGTTTTGTGGTGATTTAAGCATGGCGCATGGTAAATGTAAACTGTGTGGGGGGGAATAACACATGGTTTAAAAAACCATGTGAGTTATGGGTAGTAATTATAGTAATGCCACACAGTTAGGACAAACTATATAAAATGGACCTCATAACTGTGCGACTAGGTTAACAATTTTAATAAAGGGTTTTTTGCATGGTTTCTGCATTGTTAGTCAAACTACATGAGGTAACCATTCAGGTACCCTTATCCTATAGCTAACCATGCAGTTTGACACATGATTTGTCAAACCATGCACATAAACCATGTGACCCCTTAAATTTTGGGTTATTTTATAATTTTAAATTAAATTTAATTCTTTTTAGACCCAAGATTCATTTTATTTCTACGCACAAAAACCCTTAGCTTTTGAGAGCATCCTTTCATGAATGTTCTTGGATTTAATCCTAGTTCTTTGTCTAATATTCATTTCAAGAATGAAACGTCTCATTGGATTCTCATCGATGAGTACTTTATTTATTTTTATCCATTTTTCATTCTTCTTCCTATCGAGGATTCTATTTAGGTGCAAGTTGATTTGCCTTAATTTTAGGTTATTTGTATGTTCTTCATTTTTCTCTTTATTTGATTCAAATCAAGAGTTTACACTGGGTGAGTACTCTACTACCAAGCTACGATAGGTGCTCTGTACTTTTCCCATTAGTTTTGGTGCTTTATAGACCTAGATGCCATTGTATCTCCCTCCAGACTTTCTAGCATGACCCCAAAATTGAAATGATTAATTGAATTAAATGGAATTAACTACTACAAAATAGGCCTTTGATAGTGCTAAAAATGGCCTTTATCAGTTCTAGAGAAGTGCTGACTTCTAGAGTGAGGTTAAAAGCCCTAGTCTTTTATCAGTGCTAACAAAAGCACTGATAAAGGGGCATGTTGTAGTGTGATGTTATAACACACTGCCCCACCAATGAAGTGTGCAATAATAACACACCACAACCCAAAAATGCCAGAAAATAAAAAAAAATAAAGTATGAATATCGAATTTAAATGAAGAGAAAATAATCTAGGCTCGTTTTCTCAGTTTTGGTGATATGATGCAGGTTTTAAACTAAAATGATACTTATATATTGAAAAAATTCACTTGGAGTCATACCAGTCATATCGTGCATCGGATTGAGGTGAGGTTGATTCGTACACGTCTCAAATGACTTATGGATCATTTTCTTAATTTATCAAAACAATTTGAATGTGTTTCCTAGTTTTGAGTACGTCACTTTTCTTTTTTACTAAAATATCATTTTAAACTGGAAACATGCACTTTGAATCATATCGGTCATATTGTGTGTTGATTTGATGTGATACTGATTCCTACATGTCAACAATTACTTATGAATCATTTTCATAAATTATAAAGAAAATCTGAGTTTGTTTTCTTACTTTTCAGTGAGTGACACTTTTTGAACTAAAATGTTGACTTTAAACTGATAATGGACACATTGAGTCATACCAGACACATTGTGTATCAAATTAAGATGAGGATAATTCCTACACATAAAAAATAACTTATGGATCATTTTCCTAAGGTATCAAAACAAATCGAATCCATTTTTTCAGTTTTGATTAGTTAAGTTTTCCTTTTTACTAAAATCGATGTGAATTTAAAATAAAAAGATGCACTTTGAGTCATATCGGTCACACCGTGCATCAAATTGAGGTGTGACTAACTATTACACATCCAAAATGGATTATCAATTGCTTTTATAAATTATAAAAACAATTTTAATTTCTTTACTTGGTTTTGAGTAAGTCACGTGTCTTTTTTACTAAAATGTCATTTTAAACTGGAAACACACACTTTGACTCATACTGATCACATTGTGTATCGGTTTTATGTGAAAATTATTTATACACATCACAAATGAATTATTAATAAATTCATTAAATTATCAAGAAAATTTGAGTGTGTTTTCTCAGTTTTCAGTGAGTGACATTTTTTAAACTAAACTGTTGATTTTAAACAAATAACGAACACATTGAGTTATACCGGGAACACTGTGCATCAGATTGAGGTTTAGCTGATCCCTACATGTCAAAAATGACCTATAGATCATTTACCTAAATTATCTAAACAATATGAATGCGTTTTATCAGTTTTGAGTAGGTCAATTGTCGTTTTTATTAAAATTAATGTCATTTTTAAATAAAAAGACGCACTTAGAGTCATATCGGTCACACCGTGTTTCATATTGAGTTAAAAATGATTCAAACATGCCTCAAATGACTTATATATCATTTTTATAAATTATCAAAACAATCCAAATGCATTTTCTCGATTTTGAGTAGGTGAGTTGTCCTTTTTACTAAAATTGATGTCAATTTTAAATAAAAAGATGCACTTTGAGTCATACCGGTCACACCCTGTGTCTGATTGAGGTTTGGATAATTATTACACATCCAAAATGTCTTATGTATCGTTTTCATAAAGTATCAAAACAATATAAATGTGTTTAATTGGTTTTTGAGTATGTCATGTGTCTTTTTTACTAAAATGTCATTTTAAACTAGAAACACGCACTTTGACTCATACCGATCACATCATGTATCGGTTTGACATGAGACTGATTACTACACATCAAAAATGACTTATAAATAAATTCACTAAATTATCAATAAAATATGAGTGTGTTTTCTTAGTTTTCAGCGAGTGATTTTTTTAACTCAATTATTGATTTTAAATTGATAACAAACACATTGAGTCATACTGGGCACACCGTGCGTCAGATTGAGGTGAAACTAATTCATACACATAAAAAATTACTTATGGATAATTTTACTAAAGTATTAAAACAATATTAATGTGTTTTATTGGATTTGAGTACGTCGGCTTTCCTTTTTATTAAAATTGATGTCATTTTTAAATAAAAAGGTGCACTTGGAGTCATACCGGTCACACCGTGCGTCAGATTGAGGTAAGAATAATTAAAACACATATAAAATGACTTATGGATCATTTTAATAAAGTATTAAAACAATAAAAATGTGTTTTCACAGTTTTGAGTAGGCGAGCTATCCTTTTTACTAAAATTGATGTCAATTTTAAATAAAAAGATGCACTTTGAGTCATATTGGTCACACCGTGCGTCAGATTGAGGTGAGGATAATTATTCCATGTAAAAAATGGATTATGGATAATTTTTATGAAGTATAAAAAAAATTTTACTATGTTTACTCAATTTTTATTACGTCACATGCCTTTTTTACTAAAATGTCATTTTAAACTGGAAACACACACTTTGACTCATACCGATCACATCATGTATCAGTTTGATGTGAGACTGATTCCTACACATCACAAATTAATTATGAATAAATTTAATAAATTATCAAGAAAATAAGTGCATGTTTTCTTGGTTTTCAATGAGTGACATTTTTTAAACTAAACTGTCGATTTTAAATTTATAACGGACACATTGAGTCACACCGATCACACCGTGCATCAGATTGAGGTGAAACTGATTCCTACACATAAAAAACGACTTATAGATCATTTCCATAAAGTATTAAAATAATTTAAATTTTTTTCTCAGTTTTGAGTAGGTCAGTTGTCCTTTTTATTAAAATTGATGTGATTTTTAAATAAAAAGATGCACTTAGAGTCATACCAGTCACACCGTGCGTCGGATTGAGGTACGACTGATTCCTACACATCTCAAATGAATTATGGATTGTTTTCCTAAAGTATTAAAACAATTAGAATGTGTTTTCTTGGTTTTTAGTATGTTATTTTTTCTTTTTACTAAAATTAATGTCAATTTTAAATAAAAAAGATGCAATTTGAGTCATATCGATCACACCGCGTGTCAGATTGAGGTGTGGATAATTCTTACATGTCATAAATGGATTATGGATAATTTTCGTAAAGTATAAAAAAATTTGAATACATTTACTTGGTTTTAAGTACATCATATGCCTTTTTTACTAAAATGTCATTTTAAACTAGAAACCCACACTTTGACTCATACCAATCACATCATGTATCAATTTTACATGAGACTGATTCCTACACGTAATAAATAAATTATGAATAAATTTACTAAATCAAAAAGAAAATATAAGTGCATTTTCTTGGTTCATAAATGAATTACAGATCATTTCCCTAAATTATAAAACAATTTGAATGCATTTTCTCAGTTTTGAGTTGGTCAGTTGTCATTTTTATTAAAATTGATTTCATTTTTAAATAAAAAGACAATCTTGGAGTCATAATGATCACACCATGCATCATATTAAGGTAAAAATTATTCCGATACATCTCAAATGAATTATGGATTGTTGTCCTAAAGTATCAAAACAATCTAAATGTTTTTGATTGACTTTGAGTACGTCACTTTTTTTTTACTAAAATGTCATTTTAAACTAGAAACATGCAATTTGACCTATACTGATCATATCGTGTATCGGTTTGACATGATACTGATTCCTACATGTCAAAAAGGACTTATGAATCGATGTCCTAAATTATCAAGATAATCCAAGCGCATTTTCTTTGTTTTCAGTGAGTGACATTTTTTGAACTAAATTGTCAATTTTAAACTGATAATGGACACAATAACCCAGAATAATAATTATTTATAATTAATATAATTTAAAATTTAAAATTTATAATATTTTTTTAGTTTCATTAGAAAAAATAGCATTATGTATATATATATCAAATAATATATTATATATTTAATTAAATTTAAATATGATAAATAATACACACACACACATATATATAATTATATTCAAATAAAGTTACTAATATAATACATATATATATATATAACATATATATATATAATATTTAGGTATATTCACTTTATTTATCTATGTTTCAAATGAGGGGTGACCTACATTTTATAGTTTTTAATGGTGGAAGGCGTGAACCCCATTTAGGTTTATTGCCTATCAAGGTAAGTGTGAAGGAAGTACAAACCTCCATTGACCTCTTTTTCCAATCATATAAAACCCAATCATTTTTTTAATAAAATAAAACCTATTAAAAAGTCCAAGTTTTATAAAAAAACATTAAAAAAAACACTCAACCAATTTTTTATTCAGATCCTTGTGGATAATTTCGAGGATAAAAATTAAAGCAATTCACCATTAACTATGCCTCCACGTCAAATCAAATAAATTAATTCCAGTAACATATATTCATCAGATAAAATTACATTATTGTAACCCAAGACCCCCAGGATGCGCAGCACTGTTGTTGCATATTCTGATTATTTGGTCTCCACCCTCTTCATTTCTTTCCCTCCCTTCACTCTATCGTTACTCTGATTGTGTGAAGCTTTACTCTGAAAGGAGTTAGTGGAAATGGAGGTGTCAAGTAAATAAATAATGTAAATGGTATAATTCTCACAAATGGGAGGAATTTCTCCATTTAGAGAACACAATTAAGTATAATTATAATCTTCATCATCTCATCCTCCGAATAGTTATCATTTCATTTTTTTGTTTGACACACATTCTTTATCTCTTGCGGACATGCACCTATGTTTATTGAAAAACTCTAAGCAGCAATAATCCATGAGATGAATAATGATTAGATTAATATAAGAAATATAGGTTCATATCCAAAAGATATGGGGGATGAGTCTCAAGGAAAAAAATGTAGTGATAACTATTCGGGATATGAAACTAATGAGGATGACAATTATACCTCATTATGTTCTCTAAAAGGGGAAATGATTCCCATTTGTGAGAATTATACCATTGAAACTAGTTATTAACTCGAAGCCTCCATTTACACCAACTCATTCCAAAGAAAATCTCCGCACAACCAGAGAAATGGTAGAGTGAAGGGCGGGAAAGAAATGGAGAGGGTAGAGACAGAAAAATCAGAATACGCAACTGCAATGTTGTGCAGCCCAGGGGTCTTGGGTTACTATAGTGTAATTTCAGCTGACGAGTGTATGTTACTGAAATTATTTTATTTGATTTGACGTGGAGGCAGAGTTAATGATGAATTACTTTCATTTTTATCCTTAAAATTACCCATAAGGATCCGAATAAAACTTTAATAAAATAATTGGTTGAGGATTTTTTAATGATTTTTTGATAAAACTTGGCCCTTTTAATAGGTTTTATTTTATTAAAATATTGATAGGGTTTTATATGATTGAAAAAAGAGGTTTATGGAGGCGTGCAATTCATTCACACTTACCTCGATAGATAATAAACATGAATGGGGTTCACACCTTCCACCGTCAAAAACCATAAAATGGTGGTCACTTCCCATTTGATACATAGATAAATAAAGTGAATCTACCTATATTATATATATATGTTATATATATATATATGTATTATATTAGTAAATTTATTTGAATATAATTATATATATATATATATGTATATTATTTATCATATTTAAATTTATTTAAATATACATTATATTATTCAATATATATATAATACTATTTTTTCTAATGAAACTAAAAAATACTATTAATAATAAATTTTAAATTATATTAATTATAAATAATTATTATTCTTTGTAGTTGTGTATAAAATATAATTATTTAAATTTTGAAAAGTTTAATTATTTCAAAAAATGTATATATAGTTACCTAATTTTATTATTTGAAAAGTAACACGAGTTTATAATATTTTATTGGTTATTTAAGTATAAATTATATTACTATTAATTAAATGCATATATATACCTAAAAAGTATATATCAATCTAAAATGATGAATACCTATTTTTTTATAATATATAGAATTTGATAACTTCCGTTAACCGAGGAGATGTGCCCCCTAAGACTCACATTGAACAGCCTTTGCATTGCACGAGTTAGTAGAAACTTCCAACTGAGTCTGCCCCATTGGCCCTTCACCAACACTAGGATTGAAGTCCTTGTCCTTATCTTCATAAACTACAACATGTTTTTGTTTGCGGTTCTTGGTCCCTTGCTTACAAGCAGATGTAGAATGACCCAATTTCTTATAGGAACCGTAGAAATCGACCCATGATTCAAACCACACAACCAGATTGCATCAAAATTCTCCCCTACTATAATCCAAATATAATCCGTAGGCACTCTTTAGACCTTAACTTCCACGCAAATGCAAGGAGAAACAAGGTGAGAAACTAACTGGGTTCTACTATCAGAACATAAATATCTACCAATGAGATTCCCTAGCATGCGTATAATCACTGGATTTTGAAAAGGTAAAGGGAGCTTAGGGAAACTAACCCAAATCGCTACAGTTGGAATGTTGCACTTCATATGGAAGTCATATGACCACATGAAGAGATAGAACCAGAATCTATTGTAGTTATGGGGGGGGCACTGGATGAATCCCTGACCAGATCTTCCTCCAAAGCAAACTGAATCATAATATTCCTTTTCACGAGGAGACCTACCATTGCTCGATCTTGCAACCCCCAAGACTCAATGATTAACCTATCGAAGGTGTCCAATGAAGGGTGAAGCTGCTTAAAATGCACAATCAAGGTGAGATTAAGAAGAGCCAATATCACGTTGTACTCCAAGGTCGAGATCGAAAGACTCATAACACCATTAAACAGATCTGGGACCTTAGGGTAAAGCGATTGAGGGAAAGGTGAGAGAAAATCAGGGTTGGAGAAATGAGAGAATGAATGAGAAGCGCCCTCAAAGGGTTCTCAACAGGTTATATTTTTTTAATTAGATCGAGACACTTTTATCAGCACTTATTACTTAAGCGCTGATAAAGGATTTATAATTATAATTATAAATAATTTTTTTATAAATATATATACATACTTAATTAATATATATAAATACAAATGTAGTAAATATATTCCTCATTTAAATATATTTATTTTAATTTTATAATTATTTAAATATATAGTTAATTATTAATAATTATATATATTTTTTTAAAAAATAATTATATAATTATATATATTTAATATATATATATAGTAAATATATTCATTATTTAAGTAAATTTATTATAAATTTAATAATTATTTAAATATATAATTATTTATTTATAATTATTTAAATATATATAATTATTTATTTATAATTATTAAATACTTTTAAAAAAATATTTATTTATTTATAATTATAAATATATAATTTTATAAATATAGTATGTATATTTTTAAATATATTTATTTCTAAATATTTTTTTATAAATATTTTTTATAGATATTTTTTATAGATATTTTTTAACATTATTAATGAATATATAATTTTAAGTGTGTGCATGTTAAAAATGAGTGCAATTGAATAAATTAAAAATAAGTACACTTTAATAATATTAAAAAGATGGATAAGTTTTGTGTGTGTACATTGTATATAAAAATACATTAATTGTGTATATGTGAAATCAATATAACACACATTTGATCTATGTTAAATTGAAAAATCAAAGGATATTCAATTATAAGTTGATTATTCTTTGCAATTAGTCAATATTTTTAATTCATATTAATTTTTAATTATAAACCATTATTCACTAAATATAGCGCATAAATATTTTGTAATATATGAATCATATTTATATACATTAATATATATCTATATATTTAATATATACTATTTATTAACATTATCGATAATCATCTAATTAATAAAATGTTTAATATTTTTATCAATTTACTTATTTTAAATTTTAATTTGTTTAATTTGAATTTTTTATATCTATATATTTAATACATACTATTTATTAGTATTTATAATTTATATATAGTATAATCAATTTATTCATTTTTATCAATAATTAATTAATTAATAAAATTTGTAATATTTTTTTAATAATCTTATTTTTTATTTATTTAATTATTTCATTTTATTTATTCGGTTCTTTATCAATGCTAAAAAATGATGATAAAGGACTCCTTTATGAGCATTAAAAATATAGCTCTGATAAAGGGCACCCTTTATCAGCACTAAAAATAAAGAACTGATAAATGGTACCCTTTATCAATGCTAAAAATAAAGTGCCGATAAAGATGACCTTTATCAGTGCTAAAAAAGAAGTGCTGATAAATGGTTAAATTTATCGGTGATTTCTTTAGCACTGATAAAGATTTCATTTATCAGTGCTTTTTTTCTAGTGCTGATAAATACTAGTGCTATTAAATGCGGGTTTTATAATAGTGATTGGACCTGTTAGGGATGACCTTAGGTTCCTTTGAGATTTATTAGTGGTTGTTTCCCAACCTAGGGCCACCCATGGGGTGTTCCATATAAATTCTCCTTGTTAATGCCTTGTTAAACCATCCATGGGGCGTGTTCTCATGCTTTCCTAGTTAGAGGAAGCCCTTTAATAAATGAAATTAATTGAATAAGATGTTTAGGAGATGAGTTTCCTCCTTTACTATATGATATCATGTTGATAATGAACTGTCAAATAGTTGAATTGTAAATGGTTGGGTTAAATGAGTGGGTATACTCATTGTTGATTGCTTTTAAATATAAATGGATAAGTGAGTGGGTAAATTCATGTGATATGTTTAAATGTGAATTGTGGACAATGAGAAAGTATACTCATTGGTTGCCTTTAAATTTGAATTGTGATACATGAGTGGGTATACTCATGAGATAAAATTGAATGTGAATGGTTATAAGAGTAGGAAGACTCATATGATATGAAACGATTAATGATTTGAAATGGTAGTGGATGCTTCGGTTGGTACACCAAGGGTCTTGATTTCGTTTAGATGCCTTAGATGTTATTCCTTGGATCTTGAATGCAGTAGTGGATGCCTTGGATTGAGTATGATCCTTGGGTCTTGATTCTATGGGATTCTTTGGTCCTTTCTACCCATTGGATCAGGTTTTTTTGGACTCACGTAGGACATGTTTGGTATTAAATGCTCCTAGGAATCCAACCAGTGCCTAACCAAGTTTCCCTCAAGATGCTCCTGGGACTCGACTAGGATTCCTTAGTCTTCTATACCTTAGATCTGGCCCTTCATGGTCTGACACTTTTCTTATATGGCACAACCATGGAATTTGTGACACTTTGGTTATATGGCACGACCGTGATAAATATGGTATGCTTGGTTGAACAGATCGATCGTGGTTACTTTGACACTTCGCTATATAGAAAGGTCGTGGTTGAAATTATATGTATGGATATACGGCGAGGTCATGTTGTTTATCTCTGTTTGCTATAACTGCTTTGTTGTAGGAGCTGGCACTTGTTTTGTAGGGAGACTCTTGAGGCTTTGTGGTATCACTTGTCAGATATCATGGTCATCTTTACTTTATTTACTGGCCTACTTTACTTTATCACTACTTAGTTTATTATATTGCACAACCTGAAATTATATAGATCATTGGGTGGTTACCTACTAGGATTATATCTCATATACTGTTTGGGCCATTGTTGGGTACCCGGACAGACTATTTGAATGTAGGTAAAGACAGGGGAAAGCAACCACAGTTCGAGAGTTTATTTTGTACCATGCTTAGGATAATGGGAGCATGGGATCAAGCCGAGGATCATAATGCTATTTGAAGATAACACATTTTGGTATTTTTGGTATTTGGATACTTGTATTGTATTGTACTTCTTTGTACATGTTTTGGGTGATTTCTAGATAAATGTATCATCATAATTGTATATGATACACTTCTGGATTTTTTATGAATTCATGTATTGTTTATTTATTAGTTTTCTACTTGTTTTATCTACTTTCACTACTGAATGTTATTATCATTCCACTATGTTACACTCTGTTAATGAGGGCATAATATCCCCACAGACACACCCTAGGCTCTCATGGCTAGTCGTCAACCTCTGACATTCTGGGAGATGCGCTTGAGGCCATGTGACCCACCAGGATAGAGGAAATATTGAGTGGAATCTAGGTTCTGGAAGTTTCATATGTGAAATGAAACACCAAACTTAAACAACCCGCAAAATATATTTTTTAAATCTAATCTCTTTGACAACTTGCGGAACACGCAACCCCGAGTCTAAAGGAACCATAATATAGTATACCATTATAATCTAGCTATTAAATTGAAAGGTATTAATATTAATAAATAAATTATAAAAATTATGGTTCTCTATTGACTATAAATAAAATAATAATTATTTAAAATAAAAAATGTTTTCTGAAAAACTATATTTTTTCTAAAAGACTGTTTAGTCATGCTTTGCACACATAGTTTAAAATTAATTTTTACCATTTTTATAAAATTTATTTTATAAAATATACTTAATTTTTGAATTTATCATATCAAAATTATCTTAGGATTAATTTTTTGGATTTTTCTAAAAAAAATTCATTTTTTTATGAATAGTGAAAATACTAAATTTTAATTAAAAACTGATTTTTTGTTTAAATTATTTATAATGTTAAATTATATTTTTAATTGTTTTTAAAGTGAAATTAGATATATTATATATATATTAAAAAAATTTAGGTCATTGGAATCATTTTGATATCGTATTTTGATATAAAAACTTTGTAAACTTTTGAACATTTTCTCTTTGAAAACCCGCTTTCTCGTTATGTCTGCGGGATTAATTTTAAATTAAATTATGCCAATTCTGTGAATAGAATTTTAAAAAATGGATTCAATATTTGGGATATAATAATTTATATTATATAATAAGTTCAACTTAATTTTTTACAATAATGAATAATGAAAATAGTAAAAATTAATCATCATGGTTAAGGTAAAAATGGGTTTACCGAGGGTTAAACTAAAAGGATAAGGGTTAAATGACCTAAAAACTTTTCTAAAATCTATTTTATAGCCATATTTAGACCCTATAATGTATAATTATAAATAATAATCCATTTTGACCCTTTTGGAATGTGAAATACTTGGGTACAACTTTTTCTTTTAAAAACTTACAAGTGCGTCACTCACATCACTTATAAAAGGCCACCTCTCTCCTATCTTCTTCACAGCTTCAAACCCTTTTATTTTGCAAAATACCTATATAAATAACTTAAAAAATTTTCTAATATCATTCTATAAGCCTTATTTCTTGTATAAATCCAACCTAGGAAGGCTTTTGGTGCAAACCTAAGGAGGATACCTGAAGTAGAGGCAACATTCTCCAACGAGCATTTTTATTTTATTTATTACTCCACCAACTTAAATTATTATTAAACCATGATTATATAATAAAATAAGTATCTTAAATACATTGAGATATTTTTATGTTAAGTTAATGACCTAAAATCATCTCCACTTCCATAAAATGGGTTATGAAATCATCATTCGTGTGTACGGTGGACTATCGCCTCATGAAACGATGTCATTCATTTTTTTCCATTGCCACCTATCACGATTGGGTATGATGATATATATAAAGAATATATATGATATTTATAATATAATTATACCTATATAGTCATTATATCATATATACCTCTTTATTTTCCATTTCTTAGGGGATATTATAACATCGCTCGTGTGTATGACGAACTACCATCTCGTGAAGTGATGTGATTCATTTTTTCAATAAAACTTTACATGGAAGGTAATAAGGATAAATTTAATAAATATATGTTATATTAATGAAATAATTATGATATTAATTACATTTTAATCATTATTAAAATATAATATATCATTTTATTTATCACACTAAAAAATGATAACATCATTCGTGTACATGCGGACTACTGCCTTCATGAAGCGATGCGACTCTCTTTTCATTACCAAACCATATGGATGATATATTTAAGTATATTTAAAGAAATAATATGGTATATATGATATTATTATCATTTTTTAAATATAAAATATCATCTATCTTATTTCCATAATGATCGTTGAAAAATGGAAATGTTACCAATGCGTACGTATGGCCTACCGTCTCCATGATCGTAGCATACTTTATTTCTCAAAACCATATTTCATGATTAGTTCTAAAAGTATAATTGATATAAAAATATGATAATTATTTCATTATTATTATTCCAGATGTGATGGAACTATATAATATGTTCAAGAACCAGATCTTTTATAACCAAACACTCATGAGAAAACAAGGTAATTAACACCCAAAATAATGAAAATAATGAAAGATAATTAATGAAAGGGTGATAATATGTTATAAAAGGATCATATATGATATTATAAATATTAATAAGTTTCTTTTATAAGTTAATAACATGTTTAAAACCAATATATAGGAGGTTAAATCATATTCAACCAAAAGGAAGTGTGAGGTAAGGGACTTCATCTCAATTTATTTTCACTAAGGAATATTGTAACGTTATGCACCTATTTTCTTTTATATAGTGTATATAATTACCCTTTGAAATTAATATCATTATAATTCATGTTATTTTAAGTTTTAATTTTAATTATTCTATTCAATGTTTTTTTACTTAAAAGTTACCAAGTGGTAAAATTTTCATAACTCACTTTCGTTTCATTGGGTTATATTGCTCCTTCATTGTATTTGATATTCTAAGATTATGTGTGTAATTAATTTTGAATATATATTGTTATATTTCCACTTGTTTTATGTGGATTTACACTTGATACACATAATATATTCATTGGTTAATTTCACCTCAATGTTGTGATCATTTTAAGGGTTTATTTCAAAATCTCATTCTAATCAAGATTATTTATTCTTAAATTTTAGTTTAATAAAATTACTCAAAAATTGACTAATAAACCCATTTAATTTTCTTATCCTATTTTTATTCACGATATTTTAATTTAATATTACCATTTTTTCAATCTTTTTTACTTAAAATGTTTGAAAAATTGTTTTTAAGAAAATCTGACTTCATTTCTCTCTTCGGTCGGAAATATGTTTTCTTCCAAAACCATGTTTTCTAAAAAAATTTCCAAATAGGATTTTAAAATTTAAAAAATTATTTATTAAATACATTTCTACACTTTTTTTTACCCTTTTTAATTTTTTTTGAAAGGAATATTAATGTCATTTTTAAAATAACGCCCGTTTAGATTTTATCGAAAAAGTGAAAAGAATATTTGTTCTAATTTGGATGACCTGAAAGGAATTTCCAGATGTCATGACCACTAAATGTTTTAAATATTACTTTATAAATTTCAAATATTATTTTCAAAGAAAATTATTCTCATTTTTTTTTGTGAACTTTTAGTTTTAAAAAGTGATTTTCAAAATGAAAAGGATATTTTCCCCAAAAATGTTTTAAAGATATTTTTATGGTATTTCTATTCATAAATTAAAAAAACACTTTATTCTTAATTAAATGGGTATATTATGTATTAATACCATCCTTATTATTCATCTAGATGGTTTATTATCATTTAGATTAATGAAGGTATTGAAATTCACTTCCTTGATTCATTTTTGTAGTCATTAACTTTCCCTTGAATTATTTAATTTCCTGTGGACAATAAATTTACCATAAATATCCATACTATTTATCATGGATATGTTTATTACTTAAACCATTTATCATTTCTATATAAAATTTTCTACATTGAAAGTTATTTGTTCATCTGGGGAGATAATGATAAATATGTATTCTTTACTCAATACAAATATTTGATGATAAGGAACATTGTTCATGAATTAAATTGATTATTTGATATATGATGAATGATTTGGACATATAAACATAGATGATGCTTGTTTATAGATATATCAATGAATCAATGGGTCTCTTGAGATGAATTAGTTAGCTAACATTAGTTAAATGGGTTTCTACCAATCCGTTTTAAATTATCTTGAGGATAGATCTTGATGGTAGAGGTATCATGTTCTTGAGACATGATTTCCAATAGTTAATAATTTCTTTCATTAAGAATTCAGTTACTATTATCCATGATATTTTTACAATGATATTATATAATGATGCATTTCATTCTCACTTTATTGATTAAATGGAATTTGCATTCAGTTATTTACCTTTTCATATTGATTATGTATTATATTATCATGATAGTCAAGTTATTTAAATGACACGTGTGTTCAATTATTTACCTTTCCATATTGATTTTGCTTATTGATTCATGATAAATTCTACTATACATAACCCTTATTGAGAAATTTATCTCACCCTTATTTTGTTTATTTTCCCAAGAATCCATGAAGTATACTATGATTTATATATAAGGATATGCTAGAGGGAATAATGTTACTCTCAAGAAAATAATTATGTTATAATTTTTGTTTTCAAATGTAATATGAGAATCATGTATGTATCTAGTTTACCAAGACTACTAAACTATTCATTCCTTCGGGATGTGATTCCTTATATCTTATGCTAGTGTAATAAAGTAGACACTAACTTTGGGTTACTGGGGTTGGAGTCATTACAGTTGGTATCATAGAAAGTTTAGTAGAAACCTTAATAACTATATTTATAAAAATATAGATTAGAGAACATAATCCTATGATTGACTTTGATGATAAGTATAGAAGAATATCCTAAAGTTTTAGTAAGGAAGATATTATTTAGTTTTTCTTAGTAAATAAAACCTTGTGTGTATACTGTAAGTGGACATGGTTCTAAAATAGATGTACCTAGTGTAACATCCCATTACCTTGATGAGGTATGTTTTTTCCTCTCTCTAACTTCCTTTTTTGGTTCAATTCCTTAGATATGGTTTTTCTAGATTTTCTGCAGGCTGTAGAGTAGGTACACGCTATATACCTGTGGTACACATTGTGTGATGGTTGTTGGATACATGTCATGAAAGGGGATATCATGCTATGAACTGGTACACATTGTGAATGGTGAGTAAATGTTGTTTATAGTTTAAATATTGGATTTTTAATCCGAGGTGATAGGTTTTTCAACATACTTATCTAGGGTGGCCTTCATAACTTGACCAACGATTACACGTCATGACTCAGCCTGTACCTAGTTTCAAATAATGCATTTGGCTATTTTGGTACAGTCCCTTCTCTAGATTTTCATTGCTCTTGAACAGAGGCTCTTCCTAGGTAATTTTTATAGGCACCTCTCCTTCTAGATCGATCTGATCGAATTTGGATCTTCATTTAATCTATGGTGCATCTCTTCGAGTAAGTGTTCTTTCCGGTTCTTCATTGTGTTTGATCGCGAGAACACCCTAACTTTATGGTACTAGATCTGTTGATCTAAGTTGGATGCTTCTTCTTGGTTTCTTCTAGATCTGTTGTGAGATTTTGTTATGGAGGCCTTTTACTTTTTTGGTCATGGTGCAGGGAAATTCATCTTCAAGGTATGCGTGTTTTCTCTCTTCCACCGACCTCTTGTGTTTAGATTTGAATCAATCTTAAGATGTCTGGGTTAAATTCTAGGGCCTTCATTGTCATTGGTGGATTCTGTTGTGGGCATGTGCGAATTGAGTTTTGAGGTAGGTGGTTATGTCTCTAGCCTATGTTGATAAGCTTGATTACTCTTGATTTATAAATTGATTTATAAATAGAATTAGTATGATCTTTTTGTGTGTGTTTAAAAGAGTTTTCAAAGAGAAATGGGTTTTCCCTAGTTGTTGATAAATGGAAAGAAAATGGGTATTTTGAGGCATTTAAATGATTTTTGAAAAAGGGCACATGGGTTACCTTGGGTACTTCGGTATAAAGTTTAGATTGGGGATATTGTCCATTGTTTTGTGATTATTAAGGAGGTTTGTCTTAGAGATTTCCTCTATTTCCTATTTCTATTGTTCTAGGGGACTGATATTGACATTTTCGGGGGTTTACTCATGGGGTATTCCTCTGCTTCCTAGGCCTTTGTTATAGGATTAAATTTGTGTACTTGATTATTATGATATGAGTAGTTTGTGACTTGGACCTATAGTATTCCTTTGTGTTCTAATATTTGTGCTTCTATTTTATATTTCTTGGTTTTCTAAGTTAGCCTTGATATGCATGTTTATGCTTGTGAAAACTGATATGGAAAATATGCTTTGAAATTGTTATACCTACTTTTGTTTAGAACTATGGAAAAGGGAAATGTTTACAACATTTTCTATAAAACTACTTTACTACTTATCATGCCATGTTTTAATTTAAAATGATCATACATGATTTGTTATATAGAGACTTTTTATGGAACACTTGGGTGGGATCCTACTGAGCCTGTTAGCTCAAACCCTATTCACCTCTTCGTCGGTGTGTAGACCTTTGTTTGTATTACAGTGTAGGGAAAGGTAAGGTGCTATAGTGAGGCGATGAGGTTCATGTCAGTTGGTTGGGTAGCTAGTGGTGATATGGTGGGGGACCTTCCCTACCATCATTTAGAGTAGTTGTTTGGTTTTTAGTACTTTTTAGTTAGACTTATCTTGGAGTTTTTAGCTACTTATGTACTTGTATTTTTGTGTTTTTTCTCATAGTTATGGAATATATATTCATTATTCTTCCACTATTTCTTTCTTTATTTATGTATATATTCCATGTGTTTTTTCAGGTTGGGTGAAATTGTTCCCTCTGTTGTGTTTTTTGATGCCCGAGTGCTTGTTACCAGCCCATGGGGATCAGGAACGCCCTTTAGGTATGTTACGGATCGGGTTGGGTTCTGGGTTTGAGGGCAACCTGGGTTGGTTCATTACAGTTTGGTATCAAAGGGAGGTTTTTATTGGGGTTTTCCTCTATTTTCTAGGCCCATTGTTCTAGGGTACTGATATTGACATTTTAGGGGGTTTACTCATGGGGTATTCCTTTGCTTCCTAGGACTATGTTCTAGGATCAGTTTTTTCACACTTTATTATTGTGGTACGAGTAGTCTATGGCCTAGACCTGTAATATTCCTTGGTGTTGCGATACCCATGCTTTTACTTTATACTTCTTGGCTTTTTGAGTTAGCCTTGTGATGCATATTTGTGCTTGTGGAAAATGTTATGGAAAATATGATTTGAAACCGTTATACCTGCTTTTGTTTAGAATTTTGGAAAAAGGAAATGTTTACCATGTTTTCTATAAAACTTATTTACTTATTATCATGCTATATTTTATTTTAAAATAAGCATACAAGATTTTTTATACAGATTCTTGTGATGGAACACCTCGGTGGGATCCTACTGAGCCTGTTAGAACACACCCTACGCACCTATTCGGCGATGTATAGACCTTTCTTTGTATTCCAATGTAGGGAAAGGCAAGGCGCCACAATGAGACAATGATTTTCATTTCATCTGGTTGGGTAGATGGTGGTGAGATGGTGGAGGTCTTTACCTACCATTGTTTGGAGTAGCTGTTTGGTTTTTAGTCTTTTGCAGTTGGACTTGTCTTGGAGTTTTTAGCTACTTTTGCAATTGTATATTTACACTATTTTCTCATAGTTATGGCATATATATTAATTTTTATTCTAATATTTCTTTATTTATTTATGTATATATTCCATGTGGTTGTTCAGGTTAGGTGAAATCATCCCTCTGTTGTGTTTTTCGATGCCTGGGTGCTTGTCGCCAGCCTATGGTGATCGGGAACGCTCTTCAGGTATGTGACAAATCGGGTCGGGTGCCAGGTTTGAGGGAAACCCGGGTCAGTTCATTACAGTTTATTATCAAAGGGAGGTCTGTCTTCAAGAATATTTTTCTTAGGATGTCTGTTAGACTGGATATAGGATTGTCAAGGCTTGATAGGTATGTTGTGATGATTTCCTGACCATCTCTTGTCGTAACGATACTCAAGTTTCCATGGGATATTGGGATGTGTGTCTCATTGAGATGATCGTACATGAAATTTGTGTCATTGATCAGAATGTACCATGGTTTCATAATGCAGTTGTTGAGGTACAACCAAGAGTTGTAGGAGAGAGAGATCGATCACGAGAATTCTTGTGTGAGAAGCCACCATTATTTAAAGAAACAACTGAACCTCAAGAGGTGGAGGATTGGATGTACATGATCAATAAAATCTTATAATTTCTGGATACACCTGAGAATATTGGGGTGAAGTATGTAGCATTCAAGATCGAGGGTTTTGGTAAGTGTTGGTGGGATTCTATGGTCCAAGCAGACAAACATTTGGGCTTGGATTGGAAGGGTTTCAAAACCCTATTCTTTTAGTAGTTTTTCCCAGAGTCTCTAATGTTGGAAAAGTCTCTGGAGTTCCTATCATTGTAGTATGGAGAGCATTTAGTGTCATAATACACCAACTGGTTTGCTGAGATTATCTGTTTTTCTCTAGATTTGGTAAAGAATGACTAGTTGAAGGTGCAGAAGTACCTGCAGGGTTTGCGATCGGATATCAGATCACATGTGTTCATGTTGAAGCTTTCCACCTATACAAAGATAGTGTATAGATTTATGATGTCATAGATGAACATGGTAGGCAAGGTCAATGTTACCACCTATTCTCTCCCATTTGGTGACAGTATTAGTGGCATGCATGGGAAAAGAGGAAGTGTAAGGATTGTCATAGAATTGGTGGAGGTGGGTCTCAACAGCGAGCCTCCTCCACACCGTCTGTTGCAGCTAGCAATGTGCCTCTAACTTTCTATTAGTGCGGCAAGGGAGGGCACACCATACATTCTTGTCCTATTCTCATGAATACATGAAATAGCTATGGACTTATTGGTCATCTATAACATTTCAATCAGGTTATGAATGCGCCTCATCATGTTCAGGGTTCATCCGCTCCAAAGGCTACTACGGTACAATCAGAATCTTCAAAGACTATAGGGCTCTATCCATAAGCCTCAGGAGTGAAGCATTTTCATGAAGTAGATGAGTGTACAACGTAAGTTTATGTAGGTCCAACAATAGTGAGAGATATTATCCTTATTGCATCTTTATTAGTAATTGCTTTATTTGATGCTGGTGCCTCCCACTCGTTTATATATGCACATTTTTTTGATGTTCTTAAACTTACAGAAAAACTTATTTCCTTTAAAATGGAGTTATAAATACCTATTAGTATAAGGAAAGGGTAGGGGTTTCAGTTTCCTTGTTCATTAACGATAGCCAATACGGAGTTGGTATGTGATTTCTAAGACTTTCCTAACATTTTCCCAGACGATTTCTCAGGTCTTCCTCTAGAGAGAGAGGTAGAGTTTACAATTGATTTGGTCCTAGGTAGGTAGCTAATATCAATACATCCTTATCATATGGCACCAACATAGCTGAAATAGCTCAATATTTAGTTGGATGACCTATTATAGAAAGATTTTATTCGAACTAGTGTCTCTCTATGAGAATCCCCTATGTTCTTTGATAAGAAAGCAGATGGTTCAATTTGGTTATGTGTGGACTATCGGAAGTTGAACCAAGTGACGGTTAAGAACAAATATCATTTTCTTAATGTGTATAATTTTTTTGATTAGTTGAATGGGGAAAGGTGGTTCTCAAATATTGATCTTCAGTCAGGTTATCATCAGCTCAGAGTTCGGGAGTATGATATACCGAAGACAACCTTTAGAATAAGGTATGGCCATTATGAATATCTTGTGATGCCTTTTGGTATAAATAACACTCCTAAAATTTTTATGGATTTTATGAATAAGATACTCCATCAATATCTTGACACTTTTGTGGTAGTTTTCATGGATGATATTCTGGTTTATTCAAAGTTCGAACATGACCATGAGAACCATCTGAGTTTGGTTCTAGAAATTCTGAGAAATCACCATTTGTATAGAAATATTTTGAAATTTAGTATCTAGATTCAAGAAGTTAAGTTCTTGAGGCATAAAATTTCGGAGCATGGATTATAAATTGATCTAGAAAATGTAAAGGTTGTTATATCTTAGAAGGAACTGCATAACGTCTTTGAAATTCAAAGCTTCTTTGGTCTCACTAGGCGCTACTGGTGGTTCATTAAGGATTTATATAAGCTGACATCAACTTTGACTACTCTTACCAAGAAAATGGTGAAATTTACATGGGATGTGAAGTGCTAGTATTCTTTTGATGAACTAAAATGACTTTAAACATCAGACCCTATTCTGATCTTACTTGAGATCGGTAAGGGGTATATGGTGTTTTGTGATGCATCTAGTGTTGGTTTGGGATGTGTGCTGATGCAGGATGATCATGTGGTAGCTTACAGCTCTCATCAGCTCCGACCACATGATAAGAACTACCCCACTCAATATTTAGAGCTTTTTGTGGTTATACATGCGCTTAAATGTTGGTAGCACTATCTATTTGGGGAGAAGTTCACGGTCTTCTCTAACCATAAGAGTATGAGATATATATTCTCTCAGAAAGACTTGAATATCAGACAAAGATGATGGATAAAATACATTTAGATGTTTGACTTCAACATCACCTACACCCTGAGGAAAGGAAATGTTGTTGCAGATGATATTAGTAAGAAGGTACCATCACAGACTGTTTTGAAATCGAAAGATGAGTGGAATCTTATGGGGCTTTTCACTCAGTGGCACTTGGACACTTAGGAGGATGTTTCAGGCATAGTTTTGGTCAGTGTTCAGTTATCATCATCACTCTTATATTCTATCTTGCAGAGTTAGCAATAGGATGATGAGTTTCATAAGACTCGAGAAAGACTTTATGGTGGGGAGACCATTTTAGGTTGGTCTCTTTCTTCAGATGGAATACTTTACTTTGGGAAGTGAGTTGTCATCCCAACACCTATGAGAAGTTCAATCTTGTTTGATTGTCATAAATCTTTATGGTCCATTCATCTAGGTGTTGTGAAGATGTATTATGACATGAGAAGAATATTCTTATGGCCGATTATGAATCATTACATTGCAGAGTTTGTGTCTCGTTATTACACCTACCAACGAATAAAGTCAGAGCACTTGAAACCTTCTAGTTTACTTCAGCCTCTTCCAATGCCGATTTGGAAATGGGATGAGGTATCCATGGATTTTTTTGTTGGATTTCCATGGAAACCCTAGGAGAAAAATTCTATTTGGGTGGTTGTTGATCGGTTGACAAAGTATACTCATTTAATTTTGATCAAAGACACCACTAAAGTTGAATATCTGGGTAATCTGTACGTGAAGAAGACCATAAGATTACATGGGAGTCCTTCTGCCACTGTTTCATATAGGGATACTAGGTTTACCCTGAGGTTCTAGAGAAGTCTTCAAGAGCCAATGATAACTCAGATCAAGTTGAGCACAACTTACCATCCACAGATAGATGGTCAGACAAAGCATGTAATTTAGATCCTGGAGTATATTCTTCATGCTTGCATCTTAGATTTTAGTGGATCATGGGATATCCATCTGGGACTGGTTGATTTTGTTTACAAAAATAGTTATTAGTCATCGATAAGAATGGATCCCTTCGAGGTGTTGTATCATTTCTCATGAAGATCACCTCTTTTTTGGGTAGAGGTCGTAGAAGTAGATTTGGTTGGACCAAGTTTGGTTCAGGAGACGTCTGTGAAGATTCATGATGTGCAACGACATCTGGTTATAGCCCAAAGTTGACAGAAATTGTATGTAGATCAGCGGCATCATCCTTTGGAGTTTTCTGTAGGTTATCAGAGTTTCTTGAAAGTTTATCCTCTTTTGGGTCACTATTGGCTTGGAAAATAGGGAAATTTGGCTCTAAGATATGTTGGAGTGTTTGAGATCACTGAACGGATCAGGCGGGTTACTTATCGGTGAGAATTTTCAGTTCAGTTGATGAGCATTCATGATGTTTTCCATATATCTCAGCTCAAGAAGTATCACCCCGATCCCGATCATGTTCTAAGTTGGTAAGAAATTGAGCTAAAACTAGATGCTTCAATTTTGGAGAAACCAATTGAGATTGTTGACTCTCAGATGAAATTCTTGCATGGTAAATCGATTCCATTGGTCAGAGTTCTATGGCAATAAGGATTGGATTCTCATGAGACTTGGGAATGTGAGTCATTAATGAGGGAGTAGTGGCCTCATCTTTTTATAGGAGTTACATCTTCCACATGACTTCTCAGGGATGGAAAATCTTTATGGTGGGGAGTTTATAACATCCCGTTACCTTGATTGGGTAAGTTTTTTCCTCTCTTTAAGTTCCCTTTTTGGTTCAAGTCCTTAGAGGTGGTTTTTTGGATTTTCTCTAAGCTGCAGAGCAGGTACATGTCGTATACCTATGGTATACGCTGTATACTAGCTGCTGGATATATGTCATGAAAGGGAAGATCATGCTTTGAACTGGTACACATCGTGAATGGTGATTACAAATCATTTATGGTTTAAATATTGTATTTTTAATCCGAGGAAATGGGTTTTATGGTGTACTTATCCAGCATGGCCTTCACGACGTGACCAGGGGTTACATGTCGTGACTCGCCTTGCATCCAATTTTAAATAGAGAATTTGGCTATTTTGGATTAGTCCCTTCTTTGGATTTTCATTTCTCTCAAAAAGAGGCTCTTCCTAAGTGATTTTCAGAGGCACCTCTCCTTCCAAATCGATCTTATCGGCTTTGGATCTCCATTGCGTCTACAGTGAGTCTTTCCGGGTAAGTGTTCTTTCTAGTTCTTCATTGTGTTTGATCACGATAACACCCTAGCTTTGTGGTACCGGATCCATTGATCTAATTTGGATGATTCTTCTTAGTTTATTATAGATCCATTGTGAGATCTCATTTTGGAGGCCTTTTCCTTCATTGGTCGTAGTGCGGTAGGTGCTTTTCTTCAAGGTATGTGGGTTTCCTCTCTTTTACTAACCTCTTGTGTTTAGATTTAAATCAATCATAATATTTCTAGGTTTGATTATAGGGCCTTTATTTTCATCTTTGGATTTCGTTGTTGGTGGATTCTATTGTGGGAATGTGCGACCGAGTCTTGAGGTAGGTGGTTTCATCTCTAACCTATGTTGATAAGCTTGATTGATCTTGATTTATAAATTGATTTATAAATGGAATTGACATGATATTTTTGTGTGTGTTGAAAATATTTTTAGAATAGAAATGGTTTTTACCTAGTTTTTGATAAATAGAAATAAAATGAGTATTTCAAATCATTGAAATGATTTGTGAAAAAGAGCACACAAGTAACCTTGGGTACTTAGGTGGAAGGTTTAGCTTGGTTCCATCGTCTATTGTTTTGTGATTATCAAGGAGGTTTGTATTGGGGATTTTCTCTATTTCCCAAGCTCATTGTTCTAGGGGAATGATATTTACATTTTGGAGGGTTTACTCATGCGGTATTTCTTTACTTCCTAGGCCTATGTTCTAGGATCAGATTTGTGCACTTGATTATCATGGTATGAGTAGTCTGCAACCTAGGCCTATAGTATTCCTTGGTGTTGTGATATCTATTCTTCTATTTAATATTGCTTGGCTTTCTGAGTTAGCCTTGATATGCATGTTTATGCTTGTGAAAACTGATATGGAAAATATACTTTGAAATTGTTATACCTGCTTTTGTTTAGAACTGAGGAAAAGGGAAATGTTTACCATGTTTTCTATAAAAATTATTTACTTCTTATCATGCCATGTTTTATTTTAAAATTAGAATACAAGATTTTTTATATAGAGAGTTGTTATGGAACACTTGGGTGGGATCCTACTGAGCCTGTTAGCTCACACCCTGTGAACCTCTTCGGTGGTGCGTATAACTTTGTTTGTATTCTAGTGTAGGGAAAGGCAAGGCACCAAAATAAGGTGGCGAGGTTCGTGTCATCTAGTTGGGTAGCTAGTGGTGAGATAGTAGGGATCCTTCCCTACCATAGTTTGGAGTAGTTTTTTGGTTTTTAGTCTTTTTTAGCTGGACTTGTCTTGGAGTTTTTAGCTACTTTTATAGTCGTATGTTTATGCTATTTTATCACAGTTATGAAATATATATTCATTAGTCTTCCACTATTTATTTCTTGATTTATGTATATATTACATGTGGTTGTTTATTTTGAGATAAATCATTCCCTCTGTTGTGTTTTTTGATGCTCGGGTGCTTGTCGCCAACCTGTGGGGATCGGGAATGCCCTTTGGGTATGTGACGGATCGGGTCGGGTGTTAGGTTTGAGGGAAACCCGGGTTGGTTTGTTACACCTAGGAGTAATAACTCCAAAAAGGGTGCATTGGTCTTGACTTAATCATCACTTGGTGCACAAAAATAGGCCTTACTATGCACCTGGTTTGATACTCCTGGGTGATATACTTAGGATGATTCACATTTTCTTTACAAACCATTATGAAGGATTTGAAATAGAGATAACTCTAAAGAATCCATATTTATGATTACGAGATTAACTATGTATAAAATTTTCAATATATATTAAAAATTTCATTAGTTTTTGTGATTATACATTATGTTTCATAATGATATGATTGAATTTAGGGTATGAAATTGTTTAAAAATGGTTCCTATTAGAAGTAATGGGAACCAAATCAATGCACATAATCTAAAGAGCAAGAATGATAGTTTCTTTAATGCGATTAAGCCAATATTTCAAAGGGAACTAGTATCATGAACATTATCATCATATGAGGACATAATATCATGTGCTAAAAAGACTGAGAGAGAATTATATAAGTATTATGGCTTCAAAGGGAAGTAAGACAAGAATAAGATGGTTGATAAAAATATGGATAAAGGGAAGAAGGGAAAGAAGAGTTTTCCCACATGTTATAATTGTGGAAATAAACACCCTAGTGCTTGCTTAAAATGAATGAGAGTTGTAAATGAGCCTCAGACCAGTTGGTGATGTCTCTCTAAGTGCATCCACAAGACCTAAGTTCAAAACGAGGTGGATTCATAATTTTAGGGGACTGCAATAGCACTGTGCGGGTACTATAGCGGGCATTGTAGCAGTTATTGTAGAAGGTACTGTTCGGTACTGTAGCATCTGAAACTATTCACCTTGGGCCACCAGTTTGGGCTTGGAGTCCTTAAGGCCTTCAGGTAAGTAAGGATTTTGGTCTACCTTTAAGGCCTTCGGGCCACCTCAAGGCCTTTAGGGCCACCTGATATACAGATGCCCAGACAGATTCTACAAGGAACCAACTCCAGAGGAGGATTCAAGAGCAGGGCACATTCACTAGATCGAGGCTAATGGATTTGAAAGAATTAGAGGGTATTAAATTTCCATCGATACCGGACCTGCGCATCTCTGCATAGGACAGCTATCCAAACAACCCTGAAAAGGTGGAGAGCTAATCACGATACAGTTACTGGGGAGGGGTGGTTTCAAGTAGTCATAGTTTGTATGATTTCCTTAAGACCTACGAGTCCTTTAATGTCTCCAAGCCTATGAGAAATGTAATATCTTAGTCTAAGGGCCTTGTAAGGGTTCCCCCTCATCCCTTGAAAGGGGGTTTATCAAAAATCAATAAAATAGAAGGCCTTCGGTCTATTCAGGTTAAAATGAATGAGATTTTTCTACAAGTGTGAAGAGAAAGACCACTATGCTTGTGATTTTAAGGTCAATAAAAATGTTTCTAATTTATAATGCTTCAAATGTAAGGGGATGAGGCACTACACAAATAAATGTATCAAATGCAAAAGGAATATACCTCAAAATAAGCTAATGGATCATGGTAAATATTATACTATTACCAAAGATGAAGTGGAATGATTAATGTTCTTGTGTTTGGATTCAAGAATTATGTTATTTGAGTATTTTATCAATGATATACTAGTTATAAGAATAATGAAATATATTAGGATTGTACTGCGATAATTTTTCATTAAGGATTTGAAAGCATATGCTGAACAATACTGATGACCAAGAAAAATGATCCAAGGGAAAGTTGAACTTCTTAGAAAACACATGATTGAAGGAAATATAACCCTTAATATGTTCCTAATGTTGAGATAATGATTTTGGGATAAAGAGATGATTGACATAGATAAAGTAAATTGGATGGTATTGACTACCTTGGGACTGATTAATGATTTGTTGAAAAAGTGGTTTTTACTATCATTGATGAAGTTTAAAACATTTTAATATTTAAGTAATATATTGAATAATTTGTGTTATACTTAAGGAATAAGGAATAATTCATGATTTCAATGAGGTTTTATGGTAATTCGGGATATTATCATGTTTCAAGATAATACATGATGAAAGTATTCACATGTTTATTATGTAACAATTAAGATCCACTTCATATTGTTTGGGGGATTAATGATAATTTCATTTTGGAAATCCAATTAACTTCATTATAAAGTTATAGATATTAACCTTTTGGAAGGGACATAAGGTTAACTATTTATGAAATGGTTTAAGTTGAACTTTGGATGAGGTTTTAGAGATTAATGTATCACTTCACCATATGTATATTCATGAATATTGGATAACCTTTGCTAAACATTTTGTCATAATAATAACTAGATATCAAAATAATGAATTATCATTATATTATGGATATTACAATCCATTAAAAGTGAATTTTTGTGTTTCAGGCATAAAAAATTATTTTTGGATATTCATTTCTTGGATTGAGTGATGAATTTGAAATTGATCGAAGCACAAACAAATGATTAAATTATGCTTATGAAATATAAACATATTAAGTAAGTATATTTTATTATAATATTATATAGTAAAATAATTACTAAAATTTTGAAAAATGATCTTGAAACAATTTTTATTATTATTACCTTCATATATGATGAATCATATGGTATTTTAAATCATCACAAATTTATGGTTTTGAGGTCCTTAACTTTCCATTGATCATTCACTTTCTTATAATCAATGACCTCTATCACTTTATATAATTATTTATGCTTGTATTCAATGTCCATGTTTTTATTTTCCACATATGTTATCCTACTTGGAAACCTAGTTATGTGTTATTCCATATAACCTTCGAACTTCCTTTTCACTCTTATCAAGAGGATATTCTATTAACAATTTTTATGATGTGGGTTTTTCAATAATGGTTTTTCTAAATGCCAAACCCTTGATCACCGAGATCAAGTTTTAATTGTGAGGATTCAATTTATTTAAGGTGTAGAAAATGTAACAACCTAATATTTTAAAATAAGAACACTATTTTTTATATCATATGTGACATGAAAAATTAGGCTTAAATAACCCCTTAAATATATTTCTTTAAATTTAATCTCTTTGATAGCTTGTGGAACACACAACCCCAAGTCTAAAGGAACTGTAATATAATATACCTTTATAACTTAGCCATTAAATTGGAAGGTACGAATAATAATAAATAAATTATAAAAATTATGGTTATCTATTCATTATAAATAAAATAACAATCATTTAAAATAAAAAGAAATGCTTTTGAAAAACTATATTTTTTCTAAAAGATGGTTTAGTCATGCTTTGCACACATAATTAAAAATTAAAAATTACCAATTTTATAAAATTTATTTGAAAAAATAAACTTAATTTTTTAAATCATCATATAAAAATTATATTAGGGTGAATCTTTGGGATTTTTCTGAAAAGTTTCATTTTTTTATGAATAGTGAAAAATACTTAATTTTTATTGAAAACCGTCTTTTCGTTTAAAATATTTGTAATGTTAAATTATATTTTTAATTGGTTTTAAAGTTAAATTAGTAAAATTATATATCTAAAAATCCAATTTAGGTCATTTAAATTATTTTCATATTGAATTTTGATATAAAAACTTTATAAACTTTTGAACATTTTCTCTATGAAAACCTATTTTCTCGTCACATTTGTGGGATTAAATTTTAATTAAATTTTGCCAGTTATGCGAATGGAATTTGGAAAAATTGATTCCATATTTGGAATCATAATAATTTATATAATATAATTAGGTCAAATTATTTTTTTTACCACAATGGATTGTGAAAACACTAAAAATTAATTAGTGTATTTAAGGTAAAAATGAGTTTACTGAGGGTTAAACTAAAAAGATAAGTTTTAAAATGATCTAAAAACTTTTCTAAAATCTATTGTATTACCATATTTAGACACTATAACTTATAAGTCTCAATAATACTCCATTTTTTACCTTTTATGAATGTAAAAAACATGGGTACACCTTTTTCTTTTAAAAAATTACAAGTGTGCCACTCACCTCACTTATAAAAGGTTACCCCTCTCCTATATTCTTCACACCTTCACTCCATTTTGGTTTAGAAAATAAATAACAAAATAAATTCCCAAATTTACTCCTATCATCATAAAAGCATTATTTTGGTCATAAATCCAACCTAATAAGGATTTTGTTGCAAACCTAAGGAGGTTACCTGAAGTAGAGGTAACGTTCTGCAACGAGCGTTTTTATTTTATCTATTCCTCCACCTACTTCAATTATTATTAAAAAATTATGGTATAATAATATAATTATATTACATATATTGATATATTTTTTATTTTAATTCCATTACCTATAATCATCTCCACTTCCATCAAATGGTTTATGAAATCAATCTTCATGTGTGCGGCAAATTACCGTTTCACAAACTGATGTCATTCAGTTTTTCCATTACCACATATCATGGTTGGGTATGATGATGGATATAAATTATATATATGATATTTATAACATAATTATACCACTTATTTCATTAAATAATATATTAATCTTTACTTTCCATTCCATAGGGGATATGATAACGTCGCTCATGTGTGCGGTAGACTACCACCCCGCTAAGCAATGACATTCATTTTTCACTAACGCATTACATAGAAGGTAATAAGGATAAATTTAATGAATATATATGATATAAATGAAATAATTATTATATTCATAACATATTTATCATTATTAAAATATAATATATTATTTTCTTTCTTACACTGAAAAATGATAACATCGTTCGTGTACGTGTGGACTATCGCATTCACGAAGCGATGTGATTGTCTTTTCATCACCAAACCACATGAATGATATATATAAGTATATTTAAATAAATAATATGTTATATATTATATTATTATAATTCTAAAAATATAAAATATTACTTACCTTATTTCCATAATTATCATTGAAAAATGGAAATGTTACCTATGTGTAAGTATGGCCTACCATCTTCATGATCATAACATACTTAATTTCTCTAAAAAAATCACAAGTGGTACTAAAAGTATAATTGATATATAAATATGATTATTATTTCATGATTATTATTTTTTATATGATATAACTATATAATATATGTAATAACCAAACCTTTCATAACAAAACATACATGGGAAAACAAGACAATTAACACTAGAAACAATGAAAATAATGAAAGATAATTAATTAAAGGGTGATAATATGTTATAAAAGGATCATATATGAAATTATAAATATTAATAAGATTATTTTATAAATTAATAATATGTTTAAAACCACTATACAAGAGTTTAAAGTACGTTCAACCAAAAGGAAGCATGAGGTAAGGGACTTCATCTCAATTTTTTTTTCATTTAGACCTATTGTAATTTTATGCACCTAATTTATTTTATATGGTGTATATAATTAACCTTTTACATGTAATATCATGATAATTCATGATATTTAAAGTTTTAATTTGAATTTCTTTATTCAAAGGGTTTTGAATTAAAAGTTTTCAAGTGGTAAATAATTTCATAACTCACTTTTGTTTCATTCGGTTATATTACTCCTTAGTTGTCTTTAATATTCTAAGATTATATGTGTAATGAAATTTGACTATATATTAATTTATTTACACTTGTTTTATGTGTATTTACATTTGATACACATAATCTATTCATTAGTAAATTCTCACTTAAATATTATGATCATTGTAATGGTTTATTTCACAATCTCATTTTAATCGAGATTGTTTATTCTTGAATTTAAGTTAAAGGAAATTAAATTACCATTGCCTAATAAATCCATTTCAATTTCTTATTCTCAGGATATTTATTATATTTTAATGTAATATTACTATTTTTTACTCTTTTTCACTTAAAATGTTTGATTTTTTTTAAGAAAATCCAACTTCATTTCTCTCTTCAGTTGGAAATCTTTTTTCTTCCAAAACCATGTTTTGTAAAAAAGTTTTTAACCTTTTACAAATGATTTATTAAATAAATTTTACTCATTTTAATTTTTAGAAATTTTTTTAAAAGAAATATTTATGTCGTTTTCAAAACAATGTCCATTTAGATTTTACTGAAAAAGTAAAAGGAATATTTGTTTTAACATGTACAAAATGAATAGAATTTACATCTATCATGACCAATAAAATGTTTTAAATCTTACTTTATAAGTTTAATATATTGTTTTTAAATAAAATCATTCTCATTTTTTTTGAACTTTTAGTTTTAAAAAGTTAATTTCAAAATGAAAAGGATATTTTTCTCAAGAATTTTTTAAAGATCTTTTTATGGTATTTCTATTAATCAATGAAAAAAATACTTTATTATTACTCAAATGGGTATATTTTTTATTGATACCATCCTTATTATTCCTATGGATAGTTTATGATCATTTGACCAAGTAGAGTATTTAAATTTACTTCCTCGATTCATTTTTGTAGTCATTAACTTTCCCTTGAATTATTCGCTTTCCTATGGACATGAAGTCTTCCCTAAATATCCATATTATTTATCATGAATATATTTATTACTTAAAACATGTATCATTTCTATATAAAATGTTCTATATTGAAAGTTATTTTTTTATCTAGGGATATATTTATAAATCAGTATTATCTACTCAATACAGATATTTAATGACAAGGCACATTGTTCATGAATTAAATATATTATTCAATGTATAAGGAATGATTTGAACATGAAAATATAGGTGGGTACCAGTTATAGATATCCCCTTGATGCATCGACAGGTCTCATGAGATAAATCAATTGGATAGCCTTAGTTAAATGGGTTTTACCCATCAGTTTTAAACTATTTTGAGGATAGATCTTGACGGTAGAGGTATCATGTGCTAGAGACATGAAATACAATAATTAATAATTTCCTTCATTAAGAATTAAGTTATTATTATCCATGATATTTTCACAATGATATTATCTATAAATGTATTTCATTCTCAATTTATTGATTAAATGGAATGTGTGTTCAGTTATTTACCTTTCTATATTGATTATGACTTATTTTATCATGATAGTCAATTTATTTAAATGGAATGTGTGTTCAATTATTAAACTTACCTTGTTGATTATGATTATTGATTAATGATAGCTTCCATTATATGTAACCCTTACTGAGAATTTGAGCTCACCCTTATTTTTTTTATTTTACCAGAAATCCATGAAGTGTACTATGATTGATATTAAAGGATATTCTAGAGGGAATAATGTTATTATCCATTTTTTTTAATTCATGTTTTCAAATATAATATGGGAATAATGAATGTATCTAGTTACCAATACTAATAAACTATTCAATCCTTCAGGATATGATTTATTATATCTTATGCCAATGTAATAAAGTGGAAACCAGTTTTGGGTCACTGGAGTCGAGGTTGTTAAAATCCACTACTCCAAAGGTATTACCATCCAATTGATAAGAAGTCAGTCACGACCTTCTGCACATGAGCTCATCCTGTTCTACCTAGGATCACTCCTTAATAAAGGAGGAAAACTCCATCTTAACAAGAAAAAAAGCACCACCACACTCATTGGTGGAAAATAAATAAGCATGGATGGTAAGGAACTAGTCTATATTATGGAAAAAATCATAGGGTTCCACTACCATATGAAGAGATTCCATGTGAGGCTCTCTCTATCCTCTTAGATTCAGGCTTCACTGTTAGTAGAAGCATATGAATACTGATCCTCTATGAAGGAGTATCAAACACAATGGCCAAGTAAGAAAGATCCACTGGTATCACTAGGTCTCAAATAAGGGATATGCTCAGGGATAAAGTGTGTCATGACTTTGAGTGAAAACTACAACTAGGGCAGTAGAGACACATGTCGTACCTTGAACCACACTCAAATCCACTATGAAATCCTACTACTTGGAACTCATTATTTCCCATTCCTGCCTATTTAACACAACCATGGCTTACTTTGACACCTTAGCGCATCAAAAAAACCTCAAAAATATAAGTTTAAGGAACTCATCTTTCACATCTTGACACTATTTACTTTGGGTGACATTGACTCTCCCTCATGATTTTGAATCATGTTACAAGAACACATATCAATGAGGGAAGTGTCCCTATTCATTTCATGTATTAATCCATGTAAACAATTACCAACACGGGTCTCTATATACACCTCACATCACCCTTTAAAATTCTCTCCACCAGGACCACCATTAGGAGGGGTCATATCCAAGAGGGACGTTTTCACCATAGACTCACACCAGTCATCTACCACATGAGAAGGGGGGTCTGTCTCACCATGAAACCTAGAAGATATCTATCTTTAAAACCTGATATGCACACTCAATATATGTGTGTCATATTTTGGTACCTTTGGATCCAAAATCAACTCCATGAAGAAGGCTGGTCATCAATGCAACCATCTGATCAGTCGAGGTCCGCACAAGATGGAAAACCCAGACCAATAACTCAAGTAAAACCTATACTACATGAGGGAATGTATCATCATGGAAACTTAGTGGTATTTGTTCCTAGAACTCATGTAATTTGCTAAGGATGTGCATATTATTATACTATACTGTTGGATCTATTGACTGCTCAACCTGTGGATGGTCATCTTCCTGATCCACAGAAGGATTCGTGTGTTGCTCAACAGGTGGTAGCATTTCTCGGTGCCCACCTAGAGAAAACACCTCATGGGTGGGTCCCTTAACTTAGGCCTCATCTCTCAACCAGTCATCATCACGAAACTATCTCGAAACCATAGCCGGATGTCTTCGTAGAGACATCTCAAAAGTTATGAAGATGTACCACAATCAAAGATCATATTTGGAGAGTTGACTAAAAAAGGATTGTCAAAGGACTAAATCCTATATGATTCATGTACCATTTTTTCACTACAATCTATTTATTGATATTTTTAGTCGACAAGTAGGTATTCAAAGTTCTGGTGAATGGATACGTCAGTCGCCACACCAACACTAAGTTACCTAGCCTGAGAGATGCACTCGAGACACTCCAAAACCATTACCCTAAGTTCCAAAACCAATCCTTATAGCAAGGTCAAAACTCTAAAAACTGACCATGGGAAATACCACCTCTGATACCAATATTTCATGACTTGACCCATCAGGGCCTGCCTAGCTGATGGAAGGTCGAGCCGCAACTACGCCAAGCCCACCTCCAAAATCCAGGGGATAAAGATAAGTGCTGAGAATGTATAAATAATATGGGAGGCCTTTCCATAATGTATCGATATTCATGCACCCAACCATCTCCATGTAGAAGTGTAGAGGAATAATAATAAATAATAATAACCTTATGAGTAAAAAAACCGTGCATATAATAACCTCTAAGGAATACAAAAGAGTATGATAGCATAATATAAAAATTAATGGGAGAAAAAACATGATCAAATAGAAAATATGTCCCAACTTGAAAATAATTGTAATATAAAGAAATTAAAGGGATCCCAAATCCTGATCTCTAAGCCTCGACGATCATATGTGGTTAAATGTGACCAATTATTCCTAAGCTCAACCAATTCCATCACCGATATGTCTGTCGTCTGCATAAAACATGACAAGTGTGGTCAAAGACCATATAGAGGTGAGTAGATACATACCCAATATGATGACCCAAAAAATGAATAGGGAGTGGTAGAAGACACGATATATGTAGTTAGATCATTACACACATCTCCATCATTCTGTGTGGAGGACCCACACCTTACCACTGTGCCACACAGTCAAGGGGGAACAATCTCCAAGTAGAGGACCCATGCCCTAGTGTGTTAGGAGGTACCATTTAGTAGATAGAAAGATGAACCATGCACTATTCTTCCATGGGGTACCACTCGGTAGGTAGAGGACCCACATCCTAGTCCATTAGGGGGTATCACTCAGTTTTTAGAGGAACCACGCCCTAGTCTGTCAGGGGGTTCCACTCAATAGGTAGAGGAACCACACCCTAATACGTAAGGGGGTACTAATTGGTAGGTAGAGGATTATGGAGAACCCATACACCATTATGATAGGGGGTTTTCCAATCCCAACATCTCTTTGATGATCTTGCTCGATCACTGTCGCCATTAAGTGCCACCTAATGAAGATTCATGCCCAGAAAATTCCATGTTGTATATCATGTTCCACTAATAAGGATACCATTGCATTCTATGTAAAAAAAATCAGGATAAGCTATTCATAGGCCAAAATTCGATTCCAAACGAAGGAGATATGAGATAAAGAAGTTCCATAAAGAAGTACATGGCGTGTGACCTCACCTGGCCTCCTAGTCATATCTTTTCTAGTACATGGATGGTCAGATATGTAGTACTACACAACATTTAAGTGTGCTACATAGAATAACTTGGCCTCTTGGGGCTGAGTTGTGCTCTCCTGGCCATACTCATGCCATTTAAGTTATGATTGAGTGCTCCTAGAGTACACAACATGTCTTGCCAAAAACCCGATGAAAGCATGAGGATCCTTATCAGTATGATGGGAGAAAATTAAAATCCACCAATATGTCACTAAAAAAGGTCATGAATGGATAAATGGATCACATCGCAATGATCCTCATAGAAAAACATTTGGGATTGGTTATTTACTTACCCCAAACAGACCCCCGGTAAAAAAACACATTTCACCTCATCATCCTCAAACAATATTTTGTGGGTTCGAGCCATGAGTCTAAATTAAACAAATGATATTGGTATTGAAACTTCTGTCTCAATATCAATGTCACAATTATTTAGACAGTTTTTCATTCTGACATCATATGAAGAAGTTACATTAGATACTAGATTCTGTAACAATAACAATAACAAAAACAAAATTATTATTATTATTATTATTATTATTATTATTATTAAGTTATTCATGGAATTGAGCCATAAGTCATAAAAATTCATCCAACATTAGTCTTGAATCAATTGTCTCAATGATAAGGTTGTGATGATATAGATGGATCATCATTTAGACACCGCACGAAGAAGTTACGATTGAAATGAGATATTAATAGTAATGACAGTATTATATATCATCATCATCATCATCATTATTATAATTATTATAATTATTATTATTATAAAACATATATAAAAATAGAAATAAAGAGGTTCACACATCACCTCCCCTCAAATCCCATTCAACATACACCCCCATCTGGTTTCTCATTTTCTTTTATAATGACACAACTCCCCATCTCGATGCTCTGTACATGTATATGAGCACTGTGTCCCTCCCTTGTGACCCAAATCACATATTTAATACAAATTAAATCAATATATATAATATTAAAATGTGGGAAAAGAAATCATGTCACACCACCACCTCTTAAGGAAACTCACTCATAACACCCAGAATTTATAGGCTTTATTTGTTTTATTGTGTTAGAACAATATTATTATTATCAATAATAATATTCACGACACCTCTAACATCATCATCATCATCATCATTATTATTAAATGTCACTTTCTATTATTATTATTATTAAAAAATACCAAATTTTTTTATTATTAAAAATAATAATAATGTACACCGCCATCCAAGGTCATCCAAAATTCATATTTTAGTCGTTATTCACCTAAAAACTATCCATATCCATCTGTATCAACCACATATCCCTATATGCGCTTACCGTGCACCTACCGCTTGATTCCATATCTCCTCCAGATCTCGAATCCACAAAGTATCACTCGCATCCCATGTCATTTATTAATCCATCTGAAAACCGTCAATCTATGTGTCCTTCATGCCACCGCAAGGAATCCCAAGGTTCGATCACACTCGAATCCACCCCAACAATGTCAAACTGCAACCTCATAGACCAATGGTGAAGAACATGATGAAAAGAGAGGGGAAAAGAACAAGAAAAAAATGAAACATCATTGAACAATAATTCTTGGAAAATGATTATATAAACAGGGTTATATAAATGGAAACAAGGGGTTTAACAGATCAATTATACAATAAGGCGGTAGGGATCATGCGAAGGAATAAATAAATCACATATCAAAAGTAGATCATTAAGGAATGATTAATATTTTAATCAAAAGGGATAAATCTAAAATTGATGAGTCTAACCTCGATTATGGATCTATTATTGGTGAAGAACACATATACTAGCGATGAAGGTGATGTCGCTGCTACATTCGTTGTTCGTCTCATGATTATCCTCAATCTGATCGTCCGTCGTTCTTCGATCCCAATCCTCTAATGAAGAATTATATACTCCTCCTATTAGATATAGAAAGTTTTATGTGAATAACCGTTGGAAAACCATCATAATAGGGTATTTATAGAGGATTTTAATTAGGTCATTTAATAAAACAAATAAATAAATTATTTATTTATTTTAATTAAACATACCTGTCAATGACTACCTTAACCGGACATCCGGAGCCGACCAACCTTAGGTCACTCATAGGGTAAAACACATGTTATAGATTCAACTGTGGTCTCAGATTTACAATCCAAGACTCTCTTCAAGATATATTACATTTTTTCTGAAAAACTATGCATGGGTGATATGAAATATATTTAATATTTTTATAAAATTAATTTCAGGAACACCAGGCCACAGAATCACATGTCATCTCAATGCTTGGCTCAGAAAATATTTATTAATATATTTAAAAGTCTTACAAGAAAAAATAGAGTCTGTATAGATTTCCTCTATTTAGTGCAAGCAAAGATACCCTCCCTATTTTCTTAAAGTAAATTCTCTGGGTATCATACTTCATCGCCAACAAATGGCGATTTTAACATTAAAAACAAAGAAATAAAAGATCAAAAATTAAATCACAAAAGTTTAAAGGGTCAAAGAAGTGTTTATTAAAGTTTCTTTAGCTTGGATATCCTATTGGACTGTGTTAATCAATTGAAATTATTCTCAAAGTATTCTAAAATCTTTTACTTTGAATATTTTCACAACAAGTTAGTTATCCTTATAGCACACCAAAATTATCATTCTAGAACATAGAGGGAAAAATTAAATCCAATCAGAAAATCAGAGAGTAAAATATAGATAATATCATTATTTTATTCAAAAAATAATAAAAATAATAATAATAATTTCCATGGATCGAATCCCATGAAGCACTAAATTTTAATTCTTCAGTTAGAATTCATTGAAAGTTTAATCTTTTATCATGAATAAGGAATCCAAGACCTTTAAATTCCATTCAAAATAATGCTTAAACCTTTTTACATTTACTAAGAAATATTTTTTCTCTTTTATTACCATATCCAAATATCCATTTACCAACACTATAAGGATATTGAAAGGTCCAAACCACTTGGTTTTCAATTTTCCAAAGAAAAATTTAAGACTGAAATTAAAAAAAAAGCACTCACTAACCAAAATTAAAGTCACTATTTTGAATTATGGAGTCATGAAAGGAATTTTTTTATTTCCTTTTAAATCCTATAATTTTTGTATGATTTTATTATAATTTAATCTAATTAACTTTTCTCAAGTAATCTTCTCCCACCAACAGTTTTAAAATCAAAATCTAGGTCCTTCAATATCCAAAAGACTTATGTTGAATCTCTACAAGTAAATTAAATGATTTCCCAAACAATAATCTATCATGAGACATTCCTTTTGGAGTTTTAAAGGTAGTTTGACAGGCCCACAAATCTTCATCTAACTTTAAGGACCAATCTTTTCTACAACTACAAACTGTTTTTTCTAAAATATATTTTAATTATATATTAGAAAACTTAAATTTTCCACCATATTGTGGATGGTAATCAGTTCCAGTTTTGTGAGCACAACCATACTTTTCCATTAATAATTTGAACTTAAATTTCTTGAAGTGAGTATCATTATTAGTGATGAAGGCCTTGGGTATACCAAACCTTGAGAAGATATTCTTATTGATGATTTTGACAACACTAAAAACTAAGTTGTTAGAGAGTTCTACAAACTCAACCTATTTAGACACATTGTCTATAGCCACAAGAATATAATCATTACTATAAGATGATAGAAATGTTACTATGAATTCTAACCCCCAAAACATAAGAAAACTCAACCTCTGAAATTCCCTTTTGTGGAAGCTCTTGTTTCCTACCCAAATTTCCTAAACTTTAACATTTGTTCCAACCTACAATAAGACTTATATCATCCTTAAAAATCATAGTCCAATAGAAACTAGCTTTAAAAACTTTCTAAGTAGTTCTATCTCCCCCATTATGTCCACCCCATGGTGAAGAGTGATAATTTTTAAGAAAGTAAAACATATATTCCTCAGTAACACACATCCTGAAAATACCATAATAACACCTCCTAAATAAAAAAGGGTCATCCCAAAGGTAATATTTAAGTTCTGAAATAAATTTATTTCTCTAGTTTTTTGTAAAATCTGTGGGAATAAATCTAAAATCTATTTTTTAAAAATATTCATACCAAGTAGATTTATTTACAGAAATTGAAAACAATATTTTAACTAGGAATAAAGGATTTATCTCCCTTCGGTCATCATTCCAAGTATTGGGTAGCTTAGAGAGAATATAAACCACTACATTTTCAACACCATGTTTATCCCTAAATTTTAAGTCAAATTCCTATAACAAAATTACCCATTTAATGATTCTCGATTTAGCCTCTTTTTTGGACAAGTACTTTAAGATTGAATGATCAGTAACGACTATGACTTTTCAACCAATAAAGTACTGCATAAAATTGTCAAGGGAAACAAAATGGATAACAAATATTTCTTGGTTGTGATGTAATTTATTTGGGAATCATCTAGTAACCTACTAGCATATTACAACACATGAAATATTCTCTCTTCTCTTTTTCCTAAAAATTCTTCAACAGCCATATCACTAGCATCTCACATTATTTCAAATGGAAGCTTCCAATCATGGGTAGTGATGATGGGTGAAGAAGTTAGTTTATCTTTAAGAATATTTAATGAATCTAAGAAACTATCATTAAACAAAAAGGGTTTAATATTAAATAAAATTGAACACATGGGCCTTTTGATCTTAGAAAAATCTTTGATGAATCTCCAGTAGAAACTAGTATGCCCTAAAAAGATTCTAACACCCTTAACATTTTAAGGAGTTGGTAGCTTTTTAATGACCTAAATCTTAGAATTATAAACTTCTATACCCCTTCTAAAAACCTTATGATCAATAAATATCTCTTCAGTGACCATGAATTGGTATCTTTTCAGTTTAAAACTGGGTTAATCTCTTTAAATATTTATAAGTTTATTTCAAAATTATGTAAACAACTCTCAAATGTGATTCCAACTATGGAGAAATAATACATACAAACATATATTATTCCCTTAATAATGTTTTAAAATATAGACATCATGCACTTTAAAAGGTGGTTGGAGCACCACACAAGTCAAATAGCATTCATCGGTAGGAAAATTTTTCAAATGGACAAGTGAAAGTGGTCTTATCCCAGTCTTATAGGGCTATAAGAATCTCGTTTTAACTAGAATAACCATCAAGAAAAATAAATCATCTCCAACTAACCTCTCAAGAATTTGATCAAGGAATTATATAAGAAAATTATCCATCATAGTAGCATAATTAATTTCATATAGTCGATTCAAACTCTCCATTTGGTGAATATAATTTTTTTAATTTGTTTATTATTTTCATTTGTGACAACAGTGATGCCTAATTTTTGGAACAACTTAGACTAGGCTAACCTAAGGATCGTCTGAGATAGTAAAAATAATTCTAGAATCAAATAGTTTGATAAATTCCTCTCTAACTGCCTCTTTCACATTGGGGTTTATCCATCTTTATCCCTCTGCTCTTAACTTATGAACAAATTCCATTAGGATAATATGAATAAAGAATAAAGGACTAATCCCTTTAATTCTAGAAATGACCTATCCTATGTGTAATTACTCTAATTTTTCCATGTATTACTTTAGAATATTATATGGATTATTTTCGGAGCTAGGTGATAAGACGGTGTGAGATTCCAAGGCCTTGTGAGTCTGAAATTAATTTTAAAATATATTAAATATATTTAATATCATGCATGCGTATTTTTCTTATAAAAGTTGAATAAATCTTAAATGGAGGATTATATTATAAATCTGATGCCACCATTAATCTAAGATCATGGGATTTACCCTAGAGATGATATAATATTTTTTGGAATTAGATGATTGGTTAAAAGCTGTCACAAATGTAAATAGTAAAATAAATAAATAAATAAATTTATTTTATTATGTTGACACAATGATATATTATTACTTTATAAATACATGGTTATGAGGAGATCTAAGGGTTTTATATTTAAACTTGTATACCTAGAGGATTGTTGGAGGATAATGTTCTTGGCGGACAACATCAGATCAGATCAAGATCGAGGATCGTTGCGTGATCAGAATCCAAGGATCTAGCCAATAACAATGATACAAATTTGTTATTATTTAGTGATTAATCCATATCAAGGTAGTATATTTGTTTTATGTATATTTATCCCTATTTTATTATCTTATAAAGACCACAAATCAATCGACCAATAGATTTATTCGTTGATTGATTGTATTGCAGGTACGAGTTTATTTGTGGGGAATTTTGTAACACCCTGACCCCAGAAGTTCAGAGCTAGTGCATTAATTTATTACATTGGAATGATTAAATGGAATCAAACCCTGAAGCATAAAAAATTTAGCAGTTTTGGAAAACCAGATTACATACACGATACCCATAATACATTGGGAAAAGAAAATAAATCATAACATAAGTAAAATCTAAGAATCCTTGAAACTCATTCAAAGGATTTTTCTTCATAAACTAGGGAAAGGAAACATAATATAGGTGAGATAAAATTCTAAAAAAGGGTAAGTAAAGTGGAATAAATAATGAATTAATAAGTATGAATCAACATGGCAAGGTAAATAACTGAGATCACATTCCATTTAAATCAATAAATGAAGAATAAAATTCATCCATATATTTTATCATATGAAAATATCATGGATAATAACAATAATAACAGAAATATATATGAAGGAAATTCTTAATTATTTGACATCATTTATAAGGAACATGAAAACCTATACCATGAATACCTTTCACAAGTTGGTTTAAAACTATAGGTAGAAACCTGTTTAATTTGGAAAAATTATTTTTCTTATGAGAACATGTCGATACATAGAGGGTCTATATAAATTTTAGGATCCACCCATTATTTTCAGTCCAAATAATTCCTCATATTGAGTAATTTATTTAATTAATAAACAATGTGCCTTATCATATATTCGTATTGAATAAATAATATGAATTTATTAATATTTCCCCAGATAATCAAATAACTGTCAAAGTAAATACCATATGTAAAAATGGTATATGTTTTATGATTAAATCATGATATTAAATTAAAAATGGGTAGTATATACACTACACTAAATTTAATTGGTGCATAACAACAAATAATTCTTAATGGAATGTAAATTAAGACAAAATCTCTTACAATTATGGTAACAACTGAATTGGAAACCCAAAAAGTAATAATCATCAAATGAAACATTTAGATACCATAAATATAAAATAATTCATGATATAATATATCAAAATTGGTAGTATAAACACCACACAAAATAAGTAAGTGGTGAATATGACATTTATCTCACAAATGTAAAAAGTGAGATGAAAGTCTCTTACCTTGCGTTTCCTTTTGGGTGAACATCCTTTAACCTCATTTATAATGGTTTTGAGCATGTTATTAAATTATAACATAACCATACTCATATTTATAATATTATAAATTAAATTCTTATAATATCTCATTACCTGTTTGTTAACAATCTTACATTATTTTCACTATTTAGGTGTTAATTACCAACTTTTTCGAGTATGTTTTGACTTGTTACTTGTTGTTCCTATTAATTAGATCATGATTTAATCATATAAATAATATAAGACATGATTTAAATATAATATATATTAATTATATATGTATTTATAATAATCCATAAAATTTGGAGATAGGAAATGAAATGCACCATTCAAGGAGACGGTAGGTCGTACGTACACATGAACGCTACTTCCATTTATTTTTTGTATTAAAAGAATGAAAAGTAAATGATGTATATTATAATTATACTATAATATTTAGGTAATATATATAATATATTTTTATTAAAATCATCCTTAATACATTCCATTTATAGCGTGAACCAATCACATCGCTTTGAGGATGCGGTAGTCCACACATCCACAAACGAAGTTATCGTATTCCCAAAAAATCAAAAGCATGAAGGTATGAGTTATATAAGAATAAAATAAGAATAAATAAATTATAAATATCATATATATAATATATAAACTATAAATATATCATTATTTCCAAACTTGAAAGGCGGTAAATGGAAGAACGAACAGCATCAATCCGTGAGACTGTAGTTTGCCATACACACAAAAGATGATTGCATATCCCATTTGATAGATGTGTGTGAAAGTGTAGGTTTAAATATTATAATAATAAAAATATTAGTATATTTAAGATACTTAGGTTATTATACAGTCATTAAATAATAATAATTTAATGATTTGATAAAGAAATAAAACAAAAGTGATTATTGAATAATGTTACCTCGTTTCTGGGTAACTCCTTTTGTTTTATACCAAAAGACTTCCTTGGTTGGATTTCTAGACAAAGAGAAGATTATATTATTAGGGGAGGGAGGTTGGGAGATTATTTTTGTAGGTATTTGATGACATATAAGGCTAAATATAGTGTGAGGAAGTGATGGAGGAGGTGCACTTTTATAATTAAAGTAAGGGGAACTTTTGGAAACTTTCAAAATATTAAATTAATATAAACTAATTTTCAATTAAAAATGGTTAAAAATTTATTTATTTAAAATATAATATGAGTATGGGTCTACATAATCTCACATAATAATTTTTTAATAAGTTTAATTCATATTATTACCCTTATATTTTGGCTTTAACACTTATTTAATCCTGTTAACTCTCACCATGAAAACATGTGTTTTTATTCATTAAGGGTTAATATAGTAACTATAAAATGAAAAAAGAACCATAAATGGATCATTGATGAAATATTTAACCTTATACCAACCATTTTGACTAATTTTATATTTTTATGAATTTTATATAATTTAGTTAAATATTATTTGTTTTAAAATATCATTAATGTCAATTTTGATACTATTCATTACTTGAATTGTTTAAAATATCATAAAAACATGATATATTAGAAAAAAATATTTAATAAAACCCTAATATGTCTATTAAATTTATAAAATTTTTGTATGAAATTAATAATCTCAAATTATTTTTATTTTAATAGTTTTAATATCATTTATTTGATATTTCTATTAATTAAACAATTATTGTATCATCATTGTGTAAGCCTTTCAAGTAATTATTTATTTCCAAAAAATTAAAAATAAATTATCAAGATGAATATAAAAATTTTAGATTTCAAATTAATATTAATATTTGAATATATATTATGAATAACCATATATAAAAAATATAATACTTATTAAAAACATGAGTATGACATATTGGACTTTCCTTAGAATAAAATACCAAAAAAGGCTCAAAGTCATCCAAGTGGCTTAAATTGGCCATAAAATCAGCCCAATAATGATTTTTTTCGATAATAAATAATACAATAAAATTAGGACAAGTTTTAGGATAATTTTATAATATTTATAATATTATTTTTACCCTTAATTACTCGATTTACCTTTAATTGTGTTAATAAAAAAATTACTAAAGTTACTATTAATAATGTACAAAAATAAAAGAAAACTATTTACATAATTTGGACCCACTAACTTAAAATTTATATTTTATTTTTAAGAATTCAAAACACATAATTTGAAGTAATTAATTTAAAATTAATCCTGCTGACAAAATAAGAAAATGAGTTTTTAAGGTAAAAACGTTCAAAAGATCAAAATATTTTTATATCAAAATTAAATGTGAAATTTATTGCAATGAACTAAATTATATTAAATGATAAAAAATTTGTCTAATTATACTTTAAAACCAATTAAAAATATAATTTAACAATATAAATTATTTAGAAGAAAAATCCATTTTCAATTAAAATACAATATTTTTCACTGTTCATCAAAACATGAAACTTCTCAGAAAAATATCAAAAAATCACCCCAAACTAATTTTTATGTTTCAATTTAAAAAATTATTTTTTTCATATAAAATTTGTGAAAGTTTCAAAATTCATATTTAAAATAGGTGCACCATTAAAGGGTGATAAATAACTTTTATAAAAATATATGTTTTTTTCTATGTAATATTGGGTTTGTTATTATCTTATTCCTATAAAATATATTGGATTTATATAAAAAAAATATTGGATACATAAAATATAAATTTATTATATAAATTCTATAAAAGTGTTAGAATTTAATTCACTGTGCAAAACGTGACTAAATGGTTTTTTGTTTAAACCCGGTGTTGCGTGCATTGTAAGATATCAACAAAATTAAATTTATTCTAAAAGGAAAATATGGTAAAGTCTTGGGGTGATGAATTATTAACTCCTAAAAAAATTTCATTCTTGAAATTTTAGGATTTTTACCTTTTAAAAAAATATGTGGGTAGTTCTCCTTCATAAAATCCTCTGGTTCCCATGTTGCTTCTTCTATTTTGTGATTTCTCCAGAGTACCTTTACTAGACAAGTCATCCAATTCCGCAATAATTTATCTCTAGTATCAAGAATATAGATGGGTTATTTATAGTATAAAAGGTTGGGTTCTAACACTATTTCATCATAGGTGAGCACATGCATTGGGTTACGTATGTACTTCCTTAGCAGAGATATATGAAACATATCGTGTACTTTTGAGATATTTGGAAATATTTCCAAACGATAAGCAAAAAATCCAACACTTTCAAGAATCTCAAAGGGTTCAATGTACCTGGGACTCAATTTCACTTTCTTACCGAACCTTATAACACTCTTCCATGGAGATACTTTCAAGAAAACATGAGCTCCCACTTGAAACTATAAATCTATCCTCTGATTATCGACATTACACTTTTTCCTACTTTGAGTTACTTTAATATGAGACTGAATAAACTTTACCTTTATCACAGTATATTCAATGAGTTATGGGACTATAAGTTTACTTTCACCAACTTCATCCCAACAAGTTGAAGTACGACACCTCTTTCCATATAATTCTTCATACAGAGCCATTTTAATACTTGAACGAAAACTATTATTATAGGAAAACTCTACCAAAGGTAGGTAATTATCCCATATACCTTGAAATTCAAGTGATAATGACCTCAAAATGACTTAAATTGTTTTAATTGTTCTTTCAAATTGTCCATCAATTTTAGGATAGTAGGCAATGCTCAAATGAAGCTCAGTATTAAGAGCCTTATGAAGACTCTTCCAAAATTTTGAGGTAAAGAGGGGATCTAAATTAGAAATAATTGATAGTGTTGAATAATCAAGTCTTATAAATTCATTAATATAGATCAATAAAAGGATCTAAAGAGGTATGTATTCTATTATATCAAGAAAATATGCATATTTGGTTAGGAGATTAATGATAACCCATATTACATTATTCTTTCTAGGAGTCTTTGGTAGTCCCATGACAAAGTCCATAGTAATTTCATCTTATTTACACATAGGAATAATAAGAGGTTTAAGGACTCCTTTAGGATACTACCTCACAATTTTTACTTGTTAACAAACCAAACATCTGGACACATAATCAGTAATTTCTCACTTCATATTATACCACCAAAAATGTTCCTTCACATCACTATACATATTTGTGCTACCAGGGTGTATAGAGAAATTTGAGCTATGAGAATAATCCAACAAATACCTTTTTATCTAAGGTATAGATGGAACACATAACCTCTTTCCAAATTTTAGAACACCATCTTCACAAACAAAGTATGCTAATTTTCATTCATTCTCACCTTTAATTTTTTTCTGAAATTTCTCATCATCATATTGAGAATTATTTATATTCTATAATAAATATGGTCTTACAATCATTTGAAAAATGATTGATGTCTACCCTTCCTTATAAATTCCCATATCTATATGTACTAGATCCATGAACATAAGATCTATCTCAATCCTCATTTGGGTTAAAACTCCATGGTCATTCCTACTCAATTAATTCACTACCTTGTTTGATTCCCCTGGGTGGTATTTTATTGAACATTCATAATCCTTAAGTATCTCGAGCCATAATATTTGTCTTATGTTGAGTTATTTATTTGATAAGATGTATTTTAGGCTTTTATGATGTGTTTATATCTCATATCTTTCACTATAGAGATAATGTATCTATATTTTTAAAGTGAAGATTATAGATGCTATCTCAAGATCATGGGTTGGACAATTCTATTTGCAGGTCTTCAATTTCCTTGATTTATATGTGATAAATTTATCATTTTGCATTAGGACACAACCGATTCCCTTTTTCGATGCATATTTATATTTGAAAAACCCATCACTTCCATATGGTAGAGTCAAAATTGAAGCATTGAATAATCTTCAATTTATTTCATCAAAACATTATTCAAATTCTCTTGTCTAAAAAAACTTAACCCCTTTACATGTAATCTTGGTTAATGAGTTATACAATTGGAAAAAATTTGGGACAAATTTTCAATAGTAACCTGCTAAAATAATGAAACTACGTACCTCAGTTATGTTTTTTGGTGTAAGACATTATCTGATTGCCTTTGTATTTAAAGGATCAAATGATATTACATAATTGGAGACAATATGGACAATAAAAGGAACTTCTTGAATCCAAAAATCACCCTTACTAAATTTACCATATTACTCTTCCCTTATAAGAGTCTTAAGAATGATCTGCAATTAATTCTCATGATTCTCATAGCTTTTAGAATATAACATAATATCATCAATGAATAGCATAAAAAAAACCAACAAGATATTCCTGGAATAATCTATTCATTGGGTCCATAAAAAAGGGTGAATTAGTTAATAAAAATGGAATTAATTTAAAATCATAATGTCTATACCTTATCCTAAAAGATGTCTTTGAAATATCTTCCTTCTTTAATTATGATTGGCGATATCCATAATTAAGATTAATCTTTTAAAAATATTAGGCTCCATGAAGTTGATCAAATAAGTCATCAATGAGAGGTAGATGATACTTATTTTTTATTGTAATAATATTGATTTCCCTATAATCAATGCACAACCTCATGGATCCATATTTCTTCTTAATAAAGAGAAGAGGGGATCCCCATGGTGAAAAACTAGGGTGAATAAATCATTTATTACCCAAATCATCTAGTTATTTCTTCAACTATACTAATTTTATAGTGTCCATTCTATAGGTAGTATTTGATATTGGCCTTGCATCAGGGATTAAATCAATGGAAAATTCAACTTCATGCTCTAGAGTATGTCTAGGTAATCCCTCAAGAAATACATCAATGTATTCCTGTACAATAGGAACATCCTTAATTTAAAGATTAACTTCACCATCGCTTGATGTTGTCTGCTCTTTTTCCCCAAGAAATTCATTAAATAGAGCTACTAGGGGTGGATCTAGATAAGAATTAGGTGAGGAATATTCTTCTCTAAAGATAATGAATTCTACATCTTCTTCACAAATTGTAATTTCCTTCCTCTTGAAATAAATTTTTGCATCATATTTTGAGAGCCAATACATACCAAGGATTATATCGTAGTCAACTATAGGTATGATAAAAATTTTAAAAAGTAAATCATATTTATGTTTTATAATGGGGACTTACTGACACATCTTTGTTACAATGATACCCCCTTAGGGTTTTTTACTGATAACCCCCTTATTAAATCAAAATGTAAATTTATAATTTTCTTGAAAAACTTGGTAGATATAAAATAGTGTGACAATCTAGAATCAAACAATGAATTGGATAAATTTGAAGATATGATTAATGTACCCACCACCACATCATTGGGTACTTCTACCTCAGTTGTTGTGATTACATAAGCTTTGAAATATAACCTCAACCTCTTCTATGGAAGATTACCTTGACGCTTGGGGCATTCATTTCTATAGTGTCCCATATCTTTACAATTTTATCACTAGAAATCATTGATTTGTTTCTTCCCCCTGTATTCATGATCCTGGTTACCCTTATCTCCGCACTTATAACAAACTCCTAGTCCTTTCAAACATTTCCCATGGTGCTTTTTCCACAGTTTTCACAAGATGGAAACTTCCTATACTTCTTCTTCTTATTTGATGAATTCCATTTTTCACGGTGCTCAGATGGCCTATTATTATCTTGTTTCCCCTTTAATATATTTATTTTAGGATATAACATAAAACTATTTTATCATATGATGAAAAATTCTAAGAAACCATCACCCTTCAAATATTTGGCATAAGACCTTAAAATAAGTGATTGATCTTGAACTTTGTGTTGTGTATATAATCTGTAGAGTACCTGTATAAAATTTTAAAGGTGGATTCATAATCTACAACTCTCTCTTCTTGCTTTTTCTTTAAGATAAGGAACTTCCTCTTCATCTCAATTTTTTGATCATGAGGGAAGTATTTATCAAAGAATGTTTCCTTAAAAGTTATACGTTCTATAATTTATATTTCTTATTCCCCCACAGTATTCTGGATTAGGGATCATCATTGATCAACATCACATTTGAGACAATAGACCTAAAGTGTAACCTTTTCCATTTCACTACATCCCAAGGCCGTAAATATATTCTCCAAATACTTAATCTTTTCCTTAGCTAAAATTGGATTAGTAGTCCCACTAAACAATGGGTTATTTTTTAACATAAAGTGATCCAGTATAGGATATTCTCTCTATGGAATAGGTTGATCCATTCAAACAAGGTTATTTTCCATAACCTAATTAAGATTCCCTAGTATATCCACAATTTGATCTATTCCCATACCATATGTATTGGTTTCCTCAATGGGGAAATCTCTACATTTTCTATGAGTATTAATACCATTTATTCTTCCAAGATCCATTTCTAAATAATGTAATATATTATATTAGCTTAGAAAATCATGAATTTTAGATCATAATGTATAATTCCAAATATTCTATGGCACTCAACATAAATTAAAATTTTATGTGTCGTAAATATTAGAATCATGATATTTGGTTTCTTTAGGGACATATTTATTTTTAAATCCCTCATAATTGTTTATAAATAAAATGTGAATCATCCTAAGCATATCCCTAGGATTGTAAAACCAAGTGCGCGGTAAGGCCTATTGTTGTGTACCAGGTTATGGTCAAGTCAGGACCGACACACCTTTTTAGAGTTTTTACCCCTAGGTACATCTATTCCAAAACCACATCCACTAGTCATATCTATAAAGTAGTGTATTTCTAAAAGTACCCACATAATCTCTACCTTACCAAAATTCTAGTATGTTATTCTATACTTATCCTCAAATTCTATATTAGGATTATGTTTCCTAATCTAAGTTTTTTAAATCTAATTTCCAAGGTTGCTGCTAAAATTCCTTTGATACCAACTGTAATACGCTGACCCTAGAAGCCCGGATCCAATGCATTACTTTATTAAATTGGAATGATTATAAGGAATCAAATCCCAATGGACTAAATATTTTATCAGTTTTGGAAAACTAGATTATATACATGATACCCATAATACATTGGGAAAATAAAACAAATCATAACATAAGTAAAAGATCACAATCCTTGAAACTAATTAAAAGGATTCCTCTTCATAACCCAGGGAAAGGAAATATAATAAGGGTGATCTAAAATGCTCAGAAAGGTTAATTAAAGAGGAATCAATAATGAATTAATAAGTATGAATCAACACAGCAAAGTAAATAATTGAGATCACATGCCATTTAAATAAATAAACCAAGAATGAAATGCATCCATAGATTTTATCATAGGAAAATATCATGTATAATAATAATAATAACTAAAATATATATAAAGGAAATGCATAATTATTGGATGTCATGTCTGAGACACATGAAAACTTATTCCATCAAGACCTTTTACAAGATGGTTTAAAACTATAGGTAGAAGACCATTTAATTTGGCCAACTTATTTGTCTCATGAGAACCTATCGATGCATCAAGGGGCTATATAAATTCTAACCCCCATCATTTATAGTCTAAATAATTCCTCTTATCGATTAATTTATTTAATTAATAAACAACATGCCTTATCAAATATCCATATTGAATGAAGAATACATATTTATTAATATTTCCCCAGATAATCAAATAACTATAAAAGTAAACACTATGTGTAAAAATGGTATATGTTTTATGAGTGAATCATGATATTAAATAAAAAATGGGAGGTATATATACCACATTTAATTGAATTGGTTCATAATAATGAATAAGTCTCAATGGAATGTAAATTGAGACAAAATATCTTAAAACTGTGGTAACAACTGAATTGGAAACCCCAAAAGTAATAATCATGAAATGAAACATTTAATTATCATAAAGATAAAATAATTCATGATATAATATATCAAAATGGTCAGTATACACACCACACAAAAAAATCAAGTGGTGAATCTGACATTTATCTCACAGATGTAAAAAGTGAGATGAAAATCCCTTACCTTGTGTTTCTTTTTGGGTGAAAATATTTCAAACTCCTATATAATGGATTTAAGAATATTATTAACTTATAATAGAAACATAATAATATTTATAATATCATATATTAACTTCTTATAATATCTCATTATCCGTTTGTTAATAATATTCCATTATTTTCACTATTTGGGTGTTGATTGCCTAGTTTTTCGAGTATGTTTTGAATTATTACTTGTTGTTACTATTGATTAGATCATGATTTAATCATCTAAATAATGTAAACCATAATTTAAATATAATATATATTAATTATATATATATATATATATATAATAATCCATAAAATTTGGAGATTGGAAATGAAATGCACCATTCATGGAAACGGTAGGTCGTACGTATGCATGAACGCTACTTCCATTTCTTTATCGTATTAAAATAATTAAAAGTAAAAGATTTATATTATAATTAAAGTATCATATTTATTTCATATTTGTCACATATTTTTATTAAAATCATTCTTAATACATTCCATGTATATTGTGAATGAATCACATCGCTTTGAGGCGGCGGTAGTCCACACCTTCACAAATGAAGTTATCGTATTCCTACAAAATGGAAATCATGAAGGTATGAGTTATATAAGAATTAAATAAATATAGATATATTATAAATATAATATATATCATATATAAACTACAAATCCATCATTATTTACATCCTTTAAATGTGTTAAATGGAAGAACGACCGACATCGGTTCGTGAGGTGGTAGTCCTCCGTACACACGAACAATGATTGTGTATCCCATTTGATGGATGTGTGTGAAAGTTTTGGTCTAAAAATTATCATAACATTATATTTGTATATTTAATATACTTAAGTTATTATATAAGCATTAAATAACAATAATTTAATGGTTTGAGAAAGAAATAAAATGAAATTGACCATTAAAGAATGTTACCTTGTTTTTGGGTAACTCCTTTTGGTTTATACCAAAAGACTTCCTTGATTGGATTTATGAAAATTTAGATGATTCTAGGATGATTATATGGAAATTGGGATCTTATTTGGGTAGTTATTGGATGATATAGAAGGCTCAAATTGGTGTGAGTAAGTGAGGGAGGAGGTTCCCTTTTTATAATTGAGGTAAGGGGCACTTTTGAAAACTCTCAAAACAGTAAATTAATATAAATTAATTTTCAATTAAAAATGGATCCAAAGTGAGTTATTTAGAATATAAGATGATTATGGGTCTAAATACTCCCATACAATATTTTTATACAAGTTCATTTCATATTATTACACTTATATTTTGGCTTTAACTCTTATGTTATCCTTTTAACTCTCACCGTGACAACATGTGATTTTATTCCTTAAAAGTTAATATAGTTACTCTAAAATGAAAAAGAAACCATAAATGAATCATTGATGACATATTTAACCTTATAAAAATAATTTAGACGAATTTTATATTTTATTAATTTTATATCATTTAATAAAATATTATTAATTTTAAAATATCATTAATGTCAATTTTGATACTATTCATTACTTGACCTATTTAAAATATCATAAAAACATTATATATTATCAAAAAACATTTAATATATCCTTAATATGTCTATTTTATCTATAAAAATCATTTATGAAATTAATTATCTCAAATTATATTTATTTTAATATTTTGAATATCATTTATTTGATATTTACATTAATTAAACAGTTACTGCATCATCATTGTGTAAGCTTTTAAGGAAATTATTTATTTCCTAAAAATTAAAAATAAATTACCATGATGAATATAAAAAAATTATATTTCAAATTAATATTTATAGTCTAATATAACTTCTTAATAACCATATATAAAAATTGTAATACTTTTTAAAAACATGAGTATGACATATTTGACTTTATTTAGAATAAAATCCTAAAAAGGGATTCAAGTCATAAAAGTGGCTCTAAGAGGCCATAAAATCATCCCGAGGATATTTTTGGTTGAAAATCACTCATCCAATAAAATTAGGACAAGTGATAGGGTAATTTTATAATATTTATAATATTATTTTTACCCTTAATTACTCGATTTACCTTTAACTGTGTTAATAAAAAAAATTAATAAGTTACTATTCATAATGTCCAGAAATATAAAAAAAACCTATTTACATAATTTTTACCAACTGATTCCAAATATGGAATTGATTTTTCAAAATTCAAAACATATAATTTGTAGTGATTAATTTAAAATTAATCTCGTTGACGGAACAAGAAAATGGGTTTTAAAGTAAAAATGTTTACAAGATTGAAATGTTTTTATATCCAAATGTAATGTGAAATTTATTACAATGAAATAAATTAGATTAAATGATAAAAAATATATATAATTATACTTTAAAACCAATTAAAAATATTATTTAATATGATAAATTATTTAGACACAAAATCTATTTTCAATTAAAATGTAGTATTTTTTTCACAGTTCATCAAAACATAAAACTTCTCAGAAAAATACCAACAATTTACCCTAACCTAATTTTTTTATTTCTCTTTAGGAAATGAAGTTTATTTTGTCATATAAAATTTATAAAAGTGTAAAAATTCAGATTTAAAATAGGTGCTTCATTAAAAGGTGGTAAAATGGATTTTATAAAAATATAGGTTTTTTATATATAATTTTGGGGTTTTGTATCTTATGTCTATCAAATATATTAGATGAATGTAAAAAAAATTTATTAGATATATAACATATAAATTTACTATATAAATATTCTAAAATTGTTAGCATTTAATTGACTGTGCAAAGCATGACTAAATATATTTTTTTGTAAAACTAGGTGTTGCGTGCATTATAAGCTATCAACAAAATTAAATTTATTCTAAAAGGAAAATATGGTAAATTCTTGGGGTCCTAAAAATTTGGTAGAGATTTTTTATTTGTTTTGAATATTCATTCATTATTCTAACAACAGCTAATCGAGGCCAACCCGAACATAGTTGAGGTTTGTTCCTATCTTGTGTTTCTTTCTTTTCTTCCACTATTCTTCGTTCATTCATTGTTGACATTGGTCAGTGGTTTGAAAAATACCAAAAAATCAATCATTGTGCACCCATTTCCTAGCACAAAAAATTGATATCGAAGATCTAGGTTTGGATCAATGATGGGATTGAGCTATGATGATGGTGATAACAGATCAAGGAAAAATTTGAGACCCCTGGTTTGAGTGCGACATGTGGAATTGATGAGATGCGATGGTGGTTATTTCTTGAGCAGAGATACTGGTTAGAATATAGTATCCAATGATGATAGACTCACAGAGATTGATATCTGTGTTCTTTGGTGAGGTTTTTAGTGGATCCATAAAGATCATGAAGTGAAGGAAACGATGCATGAATAGATATGGGATTTTGGGAAATATTGGGTTAGACAACATGTAATATATAATTACATACCATGTGGGACTCTCTGGTGTGATGCTAGGGTTTTTCATATAGATAAATATCATACATTGTGTAACCATTTTCAATTATCTTGGATTGTACAGGGTGTACATGCCATGTGAGCCAGGCCACACATCGTGTGCAACATGGCAGGAAGCTCAGTGTGTATAGTTGGTACATTCCCTAGAGACTGTGTGGCTCTACACACTGTGTAGAGGGACACACGCTGTATACTCAAACATGAATATAGGAACAAACCATGTTACACAGGTAAGACCTAGTGCCAAAGGGAAATGCTGTGTACTCCCATTACACATCATGTAAAAATTCAAATATGGATTGGATCCCTTGTCCGCTTTATCAAAGACAAGATTCATTAGGGTAAATTCCCTTAATCCTTTCCCTAGGGGTTGTTATATAGTTTCATCCCATGCATAAGATGATGACCCCCTCTTAGGAACTTCAATCTCAAATAGATTTGTTGGAATCCTTCCATGAGGCCCATAATGAGATCCTCTTTCATCATCATTTCCCTAGGTGGGGTTCTTGGTATCTTCACGACCAACAATACATGGGAATCAATCCCCTACTTTGTGGGTTAATCCATATTGGGTTGTTGTTATACCCAATGGACATAGATGTGATCTCCATCTATGTATAGATCTCTTAAGACTTCCAAAACATACTTATTATAGTGAGACTTGATGAGCATGGCCTCTTGGATGGACGTCATCGATGCTATCTAAATCATGGAGTGTGTTCTCTTAGATGACTGTTATGTGGAACCTTTGAGAAATAATATTAGGGTGTATTTATGTTTGTGATCTTACCTTGATATTGTGTATCTACTATGAGTATATCTATATATTCTTATTATATATATTGTTGACATATCCCTATGATGAGCTGAATATTATTCTTGATGCAATATGCTATATGATTTTAGGGTGTCCTACCAGGTATTGTTATACTCACCTCTATCTGGGAATTTCCCGCACGTGTAATGTCTTATGAAAAAGATCAACCTTTTGATGCAGTCCTAGAGGGACTGAGACCAAGAATATCTTAGTGATCCAGATAGACCGGGGTGTGTTCTGGTGGTTACATTGATAGTAGTTCACTTCTAATTCACAGGTTGGAGTTGTTTCAATTTCTTTTGGAGAGATTTTACTTGGACCTTTCTTTCCAATACTTTTTATTATACTTTGGTAATTTTATTTTTAGATGTATTGATGTATGATCATTATTTATTTTACATTTCAACATTGTATGGGCTTTTAGATGTGTGTTTTTAGGTAAATTAAGATAAGTCCTCCCATGGGTGTGATATGCCTACTCAACATTAGACGTTAGCCCCTGTACTATTGAAGATGGGATTGGGGTTGCTGCGGCTCGGGCCCCACTGGGCTGGGTCATGATAGGGTGGTATCAGAGGAGTTGGTTCTACCTTAGGACTAGAGTATAGGAGATTGGTTTGGGTTTTATAATGATCGTGTTAAGTGTTCTGAGTTTGAATCTTAGGCTAGGGACTCCAGTCTTGGTGCGACGACTGATGTATCCATTCACCAGGACTATGATCACCTGCCTTTCAACTCTATACATGTAGACATTGGTTGCAGGAAAAACATTGGTACATGTATCATATAAGAATGAGACATGGTTTCCAAATCCTTCTTGAGATATATCTACAGATATACTCAGTGATCATAGTACATATTGTCTATTTTAGGATGCCTTCACAATGTTTTTTATCTAGGATTGAGGAGAAGGATCATGAGGATGATCTTTTTATCAATGAGGTTTTGATACATGAACTTTTTTAGGAGGTTTTACCTCCTAGTTTTTCACCAGTTTTACCACCACTTATCAAGAAGCAGATGAGATGCGCAGGTTGAGCGCACTTCATGAGTTTCAACATCAATAACCCCTTAGGTTTAGGGGAAATTTGAACCCACAAGTGGCTAAGGATTGTCTTGAGGTGGTGACATGAGTCTTCTATATTTTTAGGACACCTACTGACCATATAGTGGTCCTAGAAGTGAGACTTCTCTGTGGCTTTGTGGGATAATGGTGGGGCTTAGTGACCCAATCATATGATGGGGAGAATCTTAAATGGTCAAAGTTCAAGTTCCTTTTTTGAGAGGAGTTTTCTCCTGCTATGTTGAGAGATTTAGGAATCTAGGAGATTCCACAACTTCAATAGGGTAGTACGACTATAATTGAGTATTCATCAAGGTTCACTGACCTCTCTCGGTACTCAATGGATATGGTCCGTGATAAGTTATTTTGGGTTCAGACCTTTGAGTGAGGAATAAATAGAGACATATGATCTAGAATGATACCTCTATGAATTCCTTCCTATGTAGGGGTGTTGTATTGTGTTTTGGTGGTCTAGAGTTTTCTGGCTAAGTAGATGTAGAGAGTTAGAGCCGGAAGAGGTCATATTGGAGCTATGACTTCGATGGTAGGAATCTGATGATAGACCCAGAGACCCGGATGTGTAATACATTTCAAGAGGTATTCCCAAGATAGAGGTCTTATGGTTTAAGGATCATAGTATGGATCCAGCCATCCTAGAGAGAGGTGGTGGTACTCTTGTGATGTTCAGGGACATATTGCACAAGATTTCCTGACCTGATGTGTGGATGATAGAGAAATAGTGGATGGGATGTCTAGTAAGAGGCAGCGGTAGGAGAAAGTAGGTTTTCAGGGTAGAGTACATGGCAGAGGAGATTGGAGAGTAGATGGAGGTGGAATAAATTATGACTTATTTCCACTATCACCCCCAAGTAGTCCATGCCAGGCTCAGGGATCTAGGGGATAGGGGTGAGGGAAGTTACAGACAATCAAGGATTATGACCCAGAGGATTTATGTATGATACTAGGTGCAATATATATCTTTTATACCTTAGTTTTAGTACTAATAGACACAGGTGCAATTCATTTCTTTCTTGATACTTTTCTAGTTCAAGACTTAGAGATTCCAGTTGATCCCTTGGCTCAACCCTTGTGCTTGGAGACTCCTAATAGATGCGACTTAGTGATCACACACTTCTTCCGATGACATGAAATTACTATTGGAGGAGATAGTTTCTTTTGGGATCTCTTTATAGTAGTGATAAGGCCTTATTATGTCATATTAGGTATGGACTGGTGATCCATAGTTCATTCCCATATAGACTATTTCAGGCAGAGGATATGGTGTGTCCCCAATGATGGGATGAAGTTTTCCTTTATGGGCAGAAATAGAACCCATGTAGAGAAGGATGCAATCATGTATAGGATATTGTAGCCAATTACACACCAGTTGGTTAACATGACCCTTGGTGTAGTGGATGCTATGAGTTCTCAATTTCTTATAGTGGTGACAGAGTATGAGGATTTCTTTCCTGAGGACTTTCTAGGATTACCTCCCCATCGATTGATAGAATTCTACATTGTCCTACACCCTGGGATGGCCTTGATATTTGGGATATCATATTAGATGGCTCATACAGAGCTTTACAAACTGAAAGTATAGTTATAGGACTTTTATAGGAAGAGATTTGTAAGACCCAGTGTTTCACCCTAGGCAGCCCCAATGTTGTTCACCAAGAAAGAAGACAGAAGCTTGAGTTTGTGTGTGGATTACCATCACCTAAACTAGGTGACCATAAAGAACAATTATCCACCACTGAGGATCAATGACCTCTTTTATTATTTGAGGGGGGAATGATGGTTCTCAAATATTGACCTCAGATCAGGCTATCACCAGTTGCGAGTACGAAACGAGGATATGCCGAAGATGATATTTAGATTTTGTTGTGATCACTATGAGTACTTAGTGATGTTTTTAGGCATGATGAACACCCCAACAATGTTCATGGGACTCATGAACCATATTTTTCAGCCTTTCTTAGACCAATTTTTGGTAGTCTTCATCGATCATATCCTAGTGTACTCGGTGTCTGAGGAGGAGCATGTGAGGTACTTGAAGATGGTCTTAGACATACTTTGAGAGCACCATCTTTACAAAAATATCTCTAAGTTCTATTTATGGATTTAGGAGGTCCACTTTCTAGGATATTCCATCTTAGTAGATGGTGTGGCAGTGGACCTAGAAAATGTCGAGGTAGTGTTCACTTGGGAGCCACCCAAGAGGGTGATGGAGGTACAAAGTTTCCTTGGTTTAGAAAGATACTATCAGAGATTCGTACCCAATTTCTATAGGATATCACATCCCTTGAAATATTTGACCCAAAATGGGTACCCTTTAATGTGGATAGAGAGGTGCCAATAATATTTTCAGGAGTTGATGTAGAGATTGATGAGTTCTCCCATCTTGAGATTTCCAGAGGAGAGTATTGAGTACGTGGTGTTCTTCAATTCATCATGGATCGGGCTTGGTTGTGTTCTGATGTGGAGGTAGGTGGTGATTACCTATGGTTCACATCAGTTGAGACCACATGAGGAGAACTACATGACCCACAATATTGATCTGGTATTGGTAGTTTTCACACTGAATATGTGGCAACACTACCTTATGGGTGATCAATTTTATCATCTATTCTAAGAATAAGAGTCTCAAGTATATCTTCTCTCATAATGATATTAACTTGAGATAGAGGCAATTAATAAAGTTTCTCCAGGATTATGACTTCATAATTTTCTATAATCTAGGTAAGGTTATGTGGTAGTGGATTCTATAAGCAAAAGATCTTGTTCCTAGATACTAAGTGAGGCATCAGAGAATTTGACCTCATTACAGTTATCCTTTGTGGATAGGAATGGAGTAGCTTACCTCTAGTCAATGGTTATTACCCCTCTTCTTTTATAGAGATTCATGGAGGCATAAATTGGAGATACAAACTATGAGACCCTACATAGTCAGATATCCATTGGACATGCTCTTGATGAATTTTCTAAAGGTGAGGAGCATGTTGTTATTTTTAGAGTACAGATGATGGCCCTGGTTGCACAGAGAGAGGATGTTCTGATGAAGTTTCATACTTCACCCATAGTGGTATATCCAGGTGTGTAAAAGATTTACCAAGGACTTCATTAGAAATTCTAATGTCTAGGGATAAATATATGTATGATTTTGTTTCTTGATGCTTTACTTGTTAGCAAGTAAAGGCTAAGCACCAAGTTTCAACGGGTTTAGATAAACCTCTTGAGGTGATAAAGTGGGAGTGGGATGGGATATATATGGACTTTGTGATGGGGTTACCACATATGTCTAGAGGACACGATGCCATCTGGGTGATCATAGATGACTCACCAAGTCAGCTCACTTCCTATCTATTCAAGAGCATAGTTCAGTAGAGAGCTTGAGATTCTTGTATATGAAGGAGATAGTTCGGATCCATAGATTTACCTCAATAATTGTTTTTGGTTTTGATTATCATTTCACATCTTAGTTATGGAAGGGATTTTAGGAATCATTTAGGAATTAGTTGCATTTGATCATGAATTTTCACCCCCAGACTGATGGTTATACTGAGTGGACCATTCAGGTCCTAGAGGACATACTGCAATATTTCATGTTAAACTTTAACCATAGTTAGGAGGATCATCTACCATTATTAGAGTTTGTGTAAAACAACATATACCATTCCACCATTGATGTGGCACCGTTCAAGGACTTGTATGAGAAACCATGTAGGTCACCACTATGTTAGACTGACCTAGGAGAGTCAACACTTATGTATCCAGAGTTAGTGTGAGTCACTATAGAGAAGGTGAAGATCATCCAAGAGTGAATGAGGACTGCACAGAGCTGTTAGAAGTCTAATGTGGACTGAAAATTGAGGCCATTAGAGTTTAAAAATGGAGACCATGTGTTCCTGAGGGTCTCTCCTTAATGTGGGTTGTGGATATTTGGTCGAGGTAAAAATTTATCTAAGAGATTCATTATTAATTTACAGATACTATGTAGAGTTGGAAAAGTGGCATATCACTTAGCTCTACCGCCACAGTTATACTAGGTACATGATGTCCTCCACTTTTTGTAGCTGTGGAGGTACGTTCATGACCAGTCACACATTATCGGCTATGGTGAGTTGGACATTAAGGGTGAATCTAATTTTGTGGAGTAACCAATATAGATTGAGTATTAGAAAGAGAGGATTATCCATGGTCAAGTGATTCCTTTAGTTTATGTCTAGTGGAAGCATGATAATCTTTAGGAGAGTACCGGGGAGCAAGAGTCTCAGATGCGTACTCAAAATGTACATCTCTTTGTGTAGCATTTTGTTTTGGATTTTAGATATGTAAATCCACAAGGCAGGGAGAATGTAACAACTCTAATTTTTCCATGTATTACTTTAGAATATTATATGAAATATTTTTGAATAAATACACTAAGACAATGTGAGATTCCAAGGCTTGGTGATCCCAAAATTATTTTTTGAAATATATTTAATATATTTAATATCAAATGTGCATAGTTTTTCTAGAAAAGTGGAATAACTCTTAAATAGAGAATTAGAATATAAATATAAGGCTATAATTGAGCTTAGAGCATTATATTTACCCTAGGTGTGACGTAATCTTTGTCAGCGTCAGATGTTTGATTAAAAGTCAACACAAATGTAAATAGTAACATAAATAAATAAATAAATAAATTTTATCATGTTAATGAATTGCATGTTTTTCCTATATAAATACATGGTTATGAAGAGATATCAAGGTTGTCCATTTAACCCTAGAGACCTAGAGGACTGTTGTAGGATAGCATTCTTGGTGGATGACATTGGATCAGATCAAGATCGAGGATAATTATGCCATCAAAATTCAAGGATCTCACCAATGACAACAACATAGATTCGTTCTTCATCAATGATCGATCCATATTGAGGTAGGAAGTTTGTTTTATATGGATTTATCCTCGTTTTCTTATCCTATTATAAAATTGAATTAATCTACCAACGGATTGATTCGTAGATCGATCGTATTACAGGTGCGGGTTTATTTGTAGGGAATTTGGGAGAAATTATTTATTTTTTTTGGATATTTGTTCGTCATTCTAATGTAAATGAATCGAGGTCAACCTGAACATGGCCGAGGTTCATTCTTCTCTTTTGTTTCTTGGTCTTCTCCCACAATTTTTCATTCATTCATCACCAACGTTCATTTTGGATTGTGGTTTGAAAAATAACATAAAATAAATTATTTCACACCCATTTATTGGAATAATGGATTTATATTAAAAATTTGGGTTCATATCAGTGATGAGATCAAGATGTGAAAATGGTGAGGATGGATCGAGGATGGATTTAAGACCCTCAGTTTAGCTGGGGTGTGCGGCGGTGATGAGATGCGATAGTGGTCATTTCCTAAGTGGAGAAATTGGTTGGAATTCAGCTAACGATGATGAAAGACTCACATGGATCGAGATCCATGTTCTTCAATGAGGTTTTTAGTAGATATATGAATATTGGGAGGTTAAGGAGATGATTCATGAACATATCTAATATTCTAGAAAATCTTGGGTTACACGGTGTGTAATTCGGAATTACACACCGTGTGAGACCCCCCCCCAATACGGCGCTAGGGTTTTGGTGTAGAGATAAATATCACGCATTGTGTGACTCAATCACAAGTCATGTGAACCTTTATGACCAGATATATGTGTACAAGGTGTAAAATACTAGGTAGTTAGATGGAATTATATGTCGTGTGGGCTAGGCCACACACCATATCCACCCTGGAAAATGGCTCGACGTGTACAAGTGGTACACAACCTAGAGACCATGAAACTCCAAATGCCATGTGGAGGGCTACACTCCATGTACTCAAACACATAAATGGGAATGGGTCATGTTACACATGTATGACCCAATACCAAAGGGACACGTCATGTACTTCTAGTACACGTTGTGTGCTTCTTCTAAGGTGGCTTGAATCCCTTCTTCTATTCATCTCAGACATGTTTTGTTAAGATACATTCCCTTGATCCTTTCCTTGAGAGTTTTTATGGATTCATGTCCTATGCATAGGATTATGATCACCTCTAAGAAACTTCAGTCTTGGATAGAGTTGTTAGAATCCTTTTGTGAGGCCCGGAGTGAGATCCTTCATTATCATCATTTTCCTAGGTGGGGTTCTTGGTATCGTCATGACCAACACTACATGGGAATAGATACCCTACTTGGAGGGTTAATACAAATTGGATTGTTGGTATACCCTATGGTCTTGGGTGTGATCCCCATCAGTGTATCTATCTCTTAAGAATTATATCATGTACTTCTTATGGTGAGACTCGATAACCATGACCTATTGGATAGAAATAATTAGTACTATCTAACTTGTGGAGTGTGTTCCCCCATATGAGTGTTATGTGGAACCTTAGAGCAATAATCCTAGGATGGATTTAGGGTTGTGATCTTACCTTGAGAATGTGTGTCTTCTATGAGTATATCTAGATATTCTTGTTATGTATGTTGTTGACATATCCCTATGATGAACCGACTATTATTCTTGATGATATATGCTTAGTGATTTTTGGGTGTCCTATCGGGTATTGTTATACTCACCCCTGTAAGTGATTTTCCTACACATGTCATGTCTTATATAGATGACTAAACTTTTGATGGAGTCCTAGAGGGACCATGACCATGTGGAGATTAGTGAGCCAAACAGATCAAGGTGTGTTATGGTGGATATATTGATAGAAGTTCAATCCTATTTCATGGGTTGGACTTATTTCAGCTTCTTTTAGTGGGCTTGTATTTGGCCCTTGTTTTCGAGTACTTATTCTCACACTCTAATAGTAGGATTTTTAGATGTATGCATGCATGGTCATTAAATGTTTTATATTTCATCTTTGTATGGACTTGGAGATGTGTGTGTGTGTGTGTGTGTGTAGGTGCATTAGGATAAGGCCTCCAATGTGTGTGATATGGCTACTTGATGTTGGTCACCAACCCCTGGCCTATTAGAGGAAGGATTATGATAGTCATGGCTTGGGCCCCACTGGGTTGATTCATGACACTATGATAGTTTTGAACTTTTTCAAGATAACTATCAACTTTTACTCTTGACTTTACTCTAGTTCAGTAGAAATGATAATGATCGATGAAGAATCCTCACCTAAAAATGAATATTTTAGGTGAGTTGGAAGTTGTTTGAGTTCCATATATGGTGCGTCTTGACTATAATGAAGAATATTAAGCTGAGTTAGACCAAGATATTTAATGTGTCTCTTAAATTAGGCGTGAAAATTAAAAATATTATGGAATTATGTACCAGTGTGAACACTAAGATTAATTTTTTCATCACTATTTTCTAAATTGGATACTTCACCATTCTCCAAACTTAGACTAGATTTAATATCACATTCCTTAGTAAAATCATCAAATTGTTCCAAGATCTATCTCTCATGCTTATCAGAGTGTTCTTACTTGTTTAAAGTAGGAAAAAATTCCCCAATATCTCCCCAAATCTCCTTAAGCTTAGAGATAGAAAATCCATCTTCTAAATATATTAACTTAGAAAGAATAGTCATGTTTTCCTTATCTTTAAGGCTATCCATATTCTCGTCTTTAATAATATTAAAATGTTGGGGAGAATTATTTTTAGCTTCCAAATAAGTTTCTTCAATTAATTATTGTTTTTACAATTCTTCCATAAATCCTAAAAATTCATCTTTAATATGATCAAAAGGGTTCTCACACTCTAATAAATTAACACTTGAAAAATTTTCTACAAACATAGGTTCTTTGGAATTTTTTAAAACATTAAATTATTCCTTTTTTATCTCCAAAGTTAAAGATAAATTTCCCCTTAAAAACATCTATGACAACACCTTAAATGGATAATAAAGTCCTAAAAATGATGATAGGGACTTAATTATCACAATCCATATCTAATATGAGAAAATTAGTAAGTAAAAACAACTTCCCAAATCCTATAGTAAGATCATAAACTCTACCCATGGGGTGTGTAATAGATGTATCAGAAAACTATAGGACAATTTGGTATATTTAATCTCTTGCAATATCAACTTTTTAAATGGTGAGAAAGGGATCAATTTGATGATTTCAACAATTTCACAAACATAATTAAGTTTTCCACTATTCCCTAGAGTGCAAGTAATGAGAAAAACACCAAGATATTCGAGTTTTAGAGGCATTCTATTTTAGAGGATAGTATTACACTCTTTAGTGAGGCTGTAAGTAGTAAAATCCTTGAGATTTTTCTTTTTTAAAGATATTGTATTACTCCATCACATCCTAATTATAATGACCCCAAATCATGTTTATTACGTTTCTAATAAATTTCATGTTTTATAATAGTAAACTATTTTCTGGTCAAATTGATAACATTAACTAAGTATTAAACCTATAATGACAACCTACCACATGTGTAATGTACTTATTGTGTGAATAATTTGAACTAATCGTGAAGGTCAAGTGACTATGTGGAACCTTCCGCACATTGTATTCCAACTGATTGCATGTACATTCAACTAACCATGTTTTAGATGAGAAAATTTTGTCCAAGTCATGAACTGACCATGTATTGAAGTTCAAGTGACGACATGTGTATTGAACCCACCACATATTGAAGATCAACCTACCGTATGAACAACCAAGTTATCATGTGATAAGTAAGTATAATTTCTCTATCATGTACTGATCATGTGTTTGTATTGTAGTGACTACAAGAACAAATTACCTACCACATGGACAAGTGAAGTTATCATGAAAAAAATTAAGTTATCGTGCAAAAAAATTAAGCTACTTTGTGAAGAGATAAAGCTACTGCATGAAGGAAAGAAGTTATCGTGTGAACCAGTGAAATGATCGCATGAAGAATTCAACCTACCATATAAAGTAGTGAAGCTACGATAATTAACCTATATTAACTTACATAGATATTACATCACTTTTTTAGAATACTTAATATATTTCAAAAACAGATACCCAAATACCGTATTAGTTTAGTGCCTTTGGAAATATGGAAACATAAACAATGGTACATAAGCGAGCTATACTATCTCCCACTAGGTTCTTCATGACCAGAAACCTTTTTAGACATATCTTAATTAATACATATCTTCATAACCTGGGGAATGAAACATAAAAACAGGTGATCTCAGATGCTCAGTAATGGAAAAAAGGGATACATGTAAGAATAAACATGAGCATAGGGGTATGAGAACATGATCATAACATTAGAAGATCATACCCTACATATCAAAGATCATAAACATGAATCATGGTGTAAAGATTTGGAGTTCATAAGGCATGAATCATAAGGAAACAAATAACATAATCAATGAAAGAATAACATGGGAATAATACATGGAATTATGGAATACATAAACATGTGATATCATTCAATATAAGTCATCATGCATAACTATAACTTATTAGGGCACTTCATGGGAACTGTACCTACTAGGTGGGACACACCACCACCCCCAGTGGCGGTTATTTCCCTGTAAGGGATCAGGTTTCCCCATCTACCCATAATGGATTGGGTTTCCCCATCTTCCATCTTCACAATGACTACACCTACTGGGTGGGACACACCACCATCCCTAGCTGCAGTCCTTTCCTTGTAAGGGATCGAGTTTACCCATATTCCAAAAGTGGATCAAGCCCGTAGAATTGATTCCCATCATTATCTCATGACATATAAGTTATTACACAATTAATTTGAGGTAGATATAAGTCCCACACATCTCATAATAAAATCATTCATACATGTGCCATAAGATAATAAAACTTCCATTATATCATGACCAATAAAAAGATATGGGTTCTATCAAATCATAGCCCATGAAATAAAATGTCAATCATTGAAATTTCATCATATCATAACCTATGAAAAATAGATAGGTTTCATAATCATTTAATCAAAGTATAACCCATTAAAATAATAGGGTTTCAAAAGCATATAACCTATGGAAGAGAAACAAGTGTCATAAGCATCATTTCATCAAAAGATAAACCATTCAATAAAGAATATGAATAGAACCTTTGGATAATTTCCTATAAGGGCATGAGTAACATCAACGGATGTTATCTTATATGTAAAATAATTCTGAAGGATATTTTGAAAACATTTCTTGAAGAATATATCCTTTCTTATTTGGAAAATAATTTTTAAAACATAAAACCTTTTGAAAACTATTTTTGTGAAAACTTATAAAGGAATATTTGAAAACATATTTAAAACCTTTTACTTTTAAAACTTCTTGAAAACTTATAATTAAATCTTAAAATTTTTCTGAAAACTAATAAAAAAATCTTGAAATCGTTTTGAAAATATTTTTCCTTTAAAACTTATAAAAGAGGCATGAAAACGTTTCAAAAACTATTTCTTTGAAAACTTTATAAAATAAGCTTGGAAACATTTTGAAAACAATTTTCCTTAAAAACTTATAAAAGAATATTGAAAATATTTTGAAATCCATTTATTTTAAAATTAATTTAAAAAAATCATAAAAATTAACCTTTTAAACATACAGAGTAAGTTTCACAGAAATAACGGTAGGTAAATCCGTACATGTTGTACGAGGTAAAAAGAACATTCATTTTTCATGGTAAAAAGGTTAGAAAAATGAATTATTATTAAAGTGACAATAAGATTCCTTTGAGAACATTTTTAAAAGATAAAAAGGGTAAAATTTTCTTTTAAATATTATAGTATAATAGTAGAATATTCTTGGAAACCCTTTTTAGAAAACATGGTTTTGAAGGAACATAGATTTCTAACCGAAGAGAGGGTAAAATCAGGATTTCTTAAAAACACATTATTAATGGTTTTTTTTCTTGGAGGAGCTTCTATCTTGTAGTGAAATTTTATTTTGGTCCATTGGGGCCATTTTTTTTCTAAGTCGATGATGTCGTGGGGTTCCCCCTCACCCCTTAAAAGGGGGTCTATTTATTAAAAAGTTAATTTTTAGAAAAAAACTAACTTATGTACCAAAGAGTAGAAAAATGGAACCAATAAATAAATATATCATGAATAACTAGAGGAGTAGAAAATTAATTAGTGTTCTTGGGATATGGATCATAAGATTTCATCAAAGGAAGCATAAACATAAACAATCTTGAAAAATGATGAGATTGTTTTAATAAACTCTTACCACTTGGTAACTTTGAACCATATTCAAAATTTAAGAAAATGAAATTACATGAAACTAAAAATATCATTAAGAGAAGGATGTTCATGATATAACATTTAAAATGCATTGTATACACCTCATGGAAAAATTTAGGTGCATAAAATGGCATGTGTCCCAAAGAATGAAAATTAAGAAAAAATTAATTTAGCGATTTAGTAATTTTGAAACATAGACCCCATGAAAGAAATATTATAAAATGGATATGTAAATATCCATAAATTTAATTATAATAGGCATAAAATAAATTCATGGGCATTATATACACCACTCAAAAGGAATGAGAGGTGAATAAAGCATGTATCTCACAGAAATAAAAGGTGAGATGAAATTCTCTTACCTCGTGTCTTGACTCTCATCATACTCATTAAAACCTCCTGTATAATAAATATAAGTTTATTATACATCTATCAAAAAACCATATTCTTATATCTAATCCCATATATGTTTGATTATGACTTTATATTACCTACTTATTAACATTTCTATGTTAAGGTTTCACTTTGAGTAATATTTTCTATGTTTAATTTTTTGTATCTTTGGTCCTTATACTTATATCATGATTTCTATAATGTAAACCATGATATAATTATCATGTATATTAAGTAAAGGTGTATTATAATAATCTATAAAATATTGAATTATGAGAATGGAATACACCGTTCATGGATACAGTAGGTTGTATGTACGCATGAACATTGTTTCTGTTTTATTGTCGTATTGAAAGAAAGAAAGAAAACGACATATATGTATATAGGTGTATAATAAAATTACAGTAGCATTATTATGTCATATATATATCATATAATTTCACTAAACATATTCTGAATACATTTCATGTAGTGTGTGAACGAATCACATCACTTCGAGGGGGCACACTACTAAAAAACACACCTTTAACAGCGCTGTCATTTATCAGTGCAAGAAAAATGCACTGATAAAGTCCATCTTTATCAGTGATAAAATAAGTGCTGATAAAGGATACACTTTATCAGCACTTTTTTAGTACTGATAAAGGGTACCCTTTTTAGTAGTTTTTTTAGCGTTAATAAAGGTTCAAAATAAAATAAAATAACTAAACAAATAAAAATATTTTTTAACAATTTCATTAATTAAATAATTATTATTAAAAATGAATAAATTGAATATACATATATATAAATTTTAAAAATTAATAAATAGTAAATATTAAATAAATAGATATGTAAAATGAATAAAATGAAATAATTAAACAAATAAAAATTTAAAATGAGTAAATTAAGAAAAATATTAAACATTTTATTAATTAAATAATTATTGATAAAAAATAAATAAATTTAATATAAATATATAGATTGTAAATATTAATAAATAGTATATATTAAATATAGATATATAAAATGAATAAATTGTAATAATTAAACAAAAATATTAAAATTGAATAAATTACAAAATTATTTAAAAATTTACTAATGAAACAATTATTAATAAAAGTGAATATGTATAATCTATATATATTAATTATAAATAGTAATAAATAATATATATAAAATGCATAAAATTTTAATTAAAACATATTAATGTCTTATTCATTTTTAATATTTTTTGATTTTTCAATTTAACTTATATCAAACATCATGTGTTATATTGATTTCACGTACATATATATATGTAATTAAATCATTTTTATATACAAACGCACACACAAATATATTTATGCAATACATAGAAACACATACATATAATATTTATGCAATTTATTCAAATTTTAGTATATTTTAGAATTTCATTATAACATGATACATTTAATATATTATGTTTTTAATCGGTCAATTTTATTTATTTGTTTTTAATACTATCACAGTTAGGGTATTCATTTTTAATATTTTTTATTTTTTATTTTATTTTTGAATTTGATCATTTTCTATTATTTATTTATATATAGTTATTTACTATGTTTTAGTATTTTCAATATGTATTCATCCACTTAAATATATATATATATCCATATTTTTTTTAATAATTTATATTTAATTAATAAAACTTATCCATTTTTTCAATATTTTTAAAGTGTACTTATTTTGAATTACTCAATTTTACTCATTTTTAAAATGCATGTAATTAAGATTATATATCCACTAATAATGTTAAAAATATATTTATAAATAAATATTTATAAATAAATATATTTATAGTATTTATAAATTTATAAATTTATAATTATTATAAATAAATAATTATTATTTTTTTAATAAGTATTTATATAATTGTAAATAAATAATTGTACATATTTAAATAATTAAAAAATAATAATAAATTTATTTAAATAATTATAATTATAAAACCTTTATCAGTGCTAATGTTTTAACTTTGATAAAAGGAATATTTATCAGCCTTTTTTAACACTGATAAAGATCGATCTTTATCAATGCTAAAAGAGCGTTGTTAAAAGAAATATTTATTAGTGCAGAAACGTTAGAACTGATGAAAAGGATCTTTATCAGCGCTTTTCTGAAAGTGTTATTAAAAGTGTCCCCTGTTTATTTAAAAGAACCCTAACCGTGAATCAGTCACTCGTGATTCTCAAGCTCTCGTGAAACTCCTCTGCTACCGGTGCGACTCCTCTACGTTCCCTCAGACTAATCAAGGCTAGAATCTAATGCATGTTATTTTATACTTTTCCTCTATCATTGTTTGATTTTTTTGGGTTTCTCATTTTGCGTTTTTGTACTTTTCTTAACCATGACGAACCCTACATCTCATATCCTCACCACTGAAATACGACGAGTGGTTCTATTTCATCTTTTTCCTCCATAGACAATGGTTTTGAAGAAATAAAATGATGTTTTCATATGGTAAGGTCAGTAAAAATATGTGTATGGGACTGTATGGATAAATAAAATAGATTTTGCACCATATGATACTGCGAAGGTAATTCTAGACTTATAGAATGATCAAATTAGGTTTAGTTAAACATTGAAGAGGTTAACTCATATTTAAAACATGTTATCTATATCTCTTAGAATTGAAACGAGACTTTAGTGATCTGGAAGTGTGTCTGAGGTGATGTGTTGACCTAAATTGGGAACTATTTGGGTATAGTAGGTCAAAAATGTTACAAAATGGAATCAGAGTGAAACTAGGGATATTGGTATTAATTATATCCAAAAGAAAACTTTCCATACATAAGAAGTAATCCATAAATATGTCTATATAGCACAATTATGTTTGATACTTAAGTTACCATATGAAGTCTAGGTTGTTTTTTGTTTATTTTTTCCTTGACCTATCTTCTCGAGTCACATGCCTCTATTTAGGAGCTGATAGGTAGGAATCAGTAAGAATATATGAAATGTCATGTTCTTATGTTTCTTTGTTTATTTTTTTTCTAGAATCAATTATAAATTTATATTAATAGAAACATGAATAATAAATAAATAGTGAATTCTTATTTACTTATTAGTGATGATTAGGATTATATAACTTGTTAATTGATTGGGTTTATTTAGTAACTCCCTTTATCTACACTATTAGTTAGTTGTATTTAAAATAATGTTTCTAACATATTTTAAATTTTATTAAAGTATTAAAAGACTTATTAAAAAGTAAATGAATGAGAGAGAGGGGTAGGGGGTTCATATTTAATATAGATTATTTTTTTCCTATTTATGAAAGATTATTTCTTTTTAGAAGGGGAAAATTATGTAAATCTCTACATTAATATAGAATATGTCACCATTCTGACCCCTAGTTCTCCATAGGAAGGAGCCAATGAACATCCTCTGTATGCTAGAATTTATACTAATCCTCATGTCCTAGAGGTAATTGTAGACCTACTTCAAGTCATGTGGTATAATTTTCAATGATAGGAACATATAGTATCTATGGTTCTTCTAAGATTTTATGGTAATATATCATAATAATAAAATTAGGATTTCATTGAATAGATTCATTTAATTTATACGAGTAAAAAAATTCTAGATCAATACTGAGCATAAGTTGAAAAATTCACCCTTTAAAGGGATGTATGTTATTGGAGGGATCTTATGCTGGATTAAAAAAATATCCAAAATTGGAAGGCGAGGAATCCATGAGTAAACAAAAGTGATGTAAAATATAGGTGGGGTGAGATTCATTTCTTTAAGACCATTAGAGTGGAGGTATTCCAATTACTCTTTGATTGAGGAGACTTTTTGAGTGATTCCATCTGTGTAGGTTCCTAGGACACTTTTGTGACCTCTCAGACCTGGATGCCACTTAATATGTGGCTCGATCCTGATGTGTCACATGGCCTCAAGTGTATATCGTTGAACACCAGAGGCTATTGAATAGCAGCGAGGGCCTAAGGTGTATCTTTGGGGAGAATATTCCCTCATTATCATATTGTAACACAATATATAAGTATAAACAGAGGTAAGTAGCAGAAGGAATATAAGTAAACAATAGAAGAAAACAATAGTAATAAATAAACAGGGATGACAATAACTGAATCAACTGGAATAACATACAATAAATAATGATGATATGTCATGTCACTAGAAAACTGGAAAACATGGTTACAAGATAGAATACATAACATGTTTCACAAAAGTATAAGTAAATCAGAAGACTATCCTAATCATTCCAAGCTCTGGATTGATCATATGCTATCAATATCCATCCTAAATAGCAAGAAATCAAGTGTTTGAATCCATATGTTTCCCTTTGTCAACACCTTCACACATGTAATCTACCTCAGGTACCAAACGGTTCCCAAAGAGGGTGTGAGATAAATCTTAGTGGGCCACCACCAACAATGTCTATAACATCCGGCCTGTGTAATGGAATATAACTGTGTGCAAGCATGCATATATAAAGCAGTGCAATGCAACTAAATACCCAATTACATGATTCAGCCCTCATATAGTTTCTAAACATGTAACCAATCCTTTATTCGATCATTACCAGTTTATAATTTAGTCACATGTTAACAATAGTAAAGGTTCCAAGATGTAACAAGGAAACATGTAATGATATTTAATAATAGAGTTACAAGGTAATAACCGAGGAAACATAGACCTCAAGGGTCACCAACTCAGTAATAACTATAGCCTGGCTAGGGGTTAGAGTGTAATACAAGGATCATAGTCTAATGAATTATAGAATAATACCCTTACCAATTCCAAAGAGTTTATCTAAGGTAAAACGGGGCTAAGAAAAGACTAGGCATGATGGGATTTAACTATGGAACCTACATGTCAATGATGGATTCAAGGAGTATATCCAGAGAATCCTGTAGTACTACATGAGGGGTCCTACGGTGTCATACCAGGCATCCAAAATTAGAGAAGGATCAGGTTCTAGGTGGGTCTCAACCAAAGCAAGTCATATCCTTGAATTCGGAATGGGGTCCCCAAGAGCTCAAGGCATTCCCTTGGGAATCCAAGGCGAGCTCGAGTCAGGACACTTCTATTTTGATAATGATGTCATATAAAATTTCATAAGGTTCAATCCATTTTCTTTCATTATTGTGACAGGGCTAATTGAGCATGAAACCATTTATCAAGTCATAATTAATTAATAATTCCATTTGGTTCAAGTCTTGCCTTTCATTAGTGTGACAAGGCCAAGTAGCATGCAACTATTCATTTAATCCATTTAATGCATTTTAATAATCAAGTTTCACTCTGCTACCTTCCATCAACATGGTAAGGGGTTCTATGGACGTGAAACCTATTATTCAATTACATTTAAAAAGGTCAAGTCATACACTTAGTATACTTTCCAATTTCCATTTAATATTTGTTTATCAATAGAAGAACCTACCTTAGGCAAGCCAAGTGGTGAGCATACATGGTACTTTACATTATAAAATTCACAATATAAATCAGGCCATTGAATATAGAAAATCTTACCCTTATAAATATCAAGCTAAGGCACACCCAAATAGTGGCTCAAATATGTTAAAACACTAAAACAAAAATTATGGCATAACATCCTACAGGATATGGATGGAGTTATGGAAATAACCATTGACAACTAATCACATATTTAAAAAGAGAATAACCATACAGTTCTAATAATTATAAGAATGACATGTAAATTCAATAAACGACACCTGATGAAATCGGCGGGCCCCACATGATAATTCCAAAATCAATGAACTCAAGGGATGATTTATAGACCACCCACCTTAGGCCTGTTCAACTCTCCTCCTCCAGTATCAGCCTCTGATTTCACTTGGATCAGAGTATATATGAGAAAAAGGTAAAAATTCTCACACCTTGATAACTAGGTCGAGAGTAAGAGAGATGAAGAAAAGCTCAAATTGACTCGAGTAACTACTGTTGCACATCCAACGTGACAAACAGAAGCTCGAAGAGATCCCAAATGAAGGAGATCTCTTGATCTCTAGCTTAGTCCTTCAAAAAGATCCAAAATTAGAGAAATAGAGGCTAATCTCATTGGAAATCATAATGGGGAAGAAGGTTAGGTTAATTAGATCATTAAGAGTAAAAAGGTAAAATTAAACAAAAAATAGTTCATGCATGGTTTACCAAAATGTGCACCAACCATGCATGGGTACATGGAGAAGAGGGGGCACTAAATGGTTAGGCCACACGGTTTGAGAAACTATGCGCCAACCGTGCGAGATGGCTCTACCCGAAAATGAAAATCATATATATGGTGAGATCTAACAATGTGGCCTACCCACATGATTTGATCTAATAGTGATACATGTCCATTTTTTTCAAAAATATGGGTTCCAGGCTCTAAACAAGCCCCAGACACCCTTTGGACAATCACTAACCCACTATACATCCATACCTGAGTCAAAAACCAGGCTCTTATAGTCTTCCATCCTTAAAAGAACTCGTCCCTAAGTTCACCTTACAAAGGTGGTGAAACACAGTCTGAGAAAAAATCTTGCCACTGGGAACATACGTCGACCTCCCACTCCCAAGTCTCATCCTACATGCGACTGTGCTACCATAACACCCATACTAGAGGGACAGACCAACCTTGGAGATCCTTGGTGCTCTATTCAACGATGCATACTAGATACTCCTCAAAGGTAGCATCAACATATAACTCAACTTCCTTGGGATCAAAGTTATGATACGGTTTAGTATGATATTAGAGAAGCTATGAAATATGGAAGACGTTGTGCATGAAACGGTACCTATGAGGTAGTAACAACCGATAGGCTATCGTCCTGGATCTCTCTAGAATCTCAAATGACCCTACATATCAAGGAGAAAACTTCCATTGTTTTTTAACCATCTATTCCCTAGCCTAGGTGATACCTAAATGAAAACACAATCTCCAACCTTGAACTCTAGTGGTTGTTGATAGTGATCGACATACAATTTATGTCTAGATTGAGAAGTATTCATACACTTTCTGGTCAGCTAAACATGCTCTGAAGTCTCCTAAATGAGACAAGGACCTGGTAGGGATTCCTTACCTTCCTCTAGCCACCATAGGGGTAAACAACATGGCCTCCCATACAAGACCCCAAAAGGATCCATCTTAATTGTTGCTTGAAATCTATTATTATAGGGGAACTAGATGAGAGGTATATGATTCTCCTAATAACCACTAAAATCAAGGACACATAATTGAAGAATATCCTCTAGAACCTGTATTGTCTGTTCTGATTTTCCATCGGTCTGAGAGTGAAAAGTTATGCTCAAAGGAACCTGTGTTCCTATAGCCTTCTGCAATCCCTACCAAAACCGTGACGTGAAATGAGTATCCTTATATGAAATGAGAGTGTGAGGTACCCTATGTAATCATATGATTTCATAGACATATATTCTTCCCATATCATCGGTTTAGAAAGTCTCCTAAATAGGAATGAAGTGGTCTACTTCATTAGTTGGTAAATAATTACCCATATAGCATCATTACCTCTCGGAGACCTATGTAAGCCGACTATGGAATCCATAGTAATATCTTCCTAATTCCATTCTAGGACTAGAAGTGGTTGTAACAAGACTACAGGTCTCTGGTGCTCCACCTTCACCTGCTGACAGGTGGAACACCTAGTGATAAAGCTTGAAATCTGACATTTCATTCTAGGACACCAATATTAGCGACACATATCTCGATACATCTTGGAGATTCTTGGATGAACTGCCCACTCAGAAGCATGGGACTCACACCTCAACTCCTATCTCATATTTATAAGAACCCAAACACTTCCATGAATACACAGGATGTCCTCTCTATCCATAGGCCAATCTAAAGGTGGGTTATCCCTTGATATACTCTCATGGATAACTAAGCCCTCAGGATCTGAAAATTATTTACCCTTCACCTTATTAAGGAGGGAAGAGGTATGATGAGAGGTAAGAATGCTCATAACTATCATGAAATTATAGATGTATCTTAGAATAGAGGGACATTAAATTCCATTAATCACTGGCTCCCCATACGACCTATATTTGAGTTTTTTAACTCAACACATCTACAACCACATTTACCTTCCCAATAATATAGGCAAGATCAAAATCAAATTATTACAGATATTCGACCCATAAACACTATCAGAGGTTTAATTCACACTATGAAAATATATATTTGAGGCTCTTGTGGTCCATGTACACCATAAAGTTATCACCTAATAGATAATGTCTCTAAAAACATAAGTCGTGGATAGCTACTGCTAGATCAAGGTCATGCATCATGTAGTTTCTCTCATGAGGGATCAACTGTTGAGATCTGTATGCCATGAATCTCTCCTCTTGCATCAGCATTTCTCTTAGGCTGATCCCTGATGCATCACAGAAGATGGTATAACCTATTCTTGGATCTGAAACAGTCATAATAGGTGTTGAGATAAGCCTCCCTTTCAGTTCCTTAAAGGCTTTCTTGAAAGATTCTGAACATAGAAATATGATGCCCTTCATTATAAGACCAGTGAGAGGTGAAGCAAGGAATGATAATTCCTATATTAAACACCTGTAATATCCAGACATCCCTAATAAACTTTATATGTCAAACACTTTCTTGGGATACTTATAGGAAACTACATCACTAACCTTTTCACGGTCAACGAATATACCTGATTCTAAGATAATATAACCCAAGAAGTGAACTTTATCAATCCATAAGTGGAACTAAGCAATATTTTCATAAAGCTAATGCTATCTCAGTGTACTCATAATGATCTCAAGATGATTGGCATGGTTTCTACGAGTGTGATAATACACCAAGATGACATTCATAAAGACTACAAAAAATAGGGGTGGAACACCCTATTCATCATATCCATGAAAACATAGGACATGTTCATGAGACCAAATGGTATAAATAGGTACTCATACAGACCATACCTGCTATGGAAAGTTGTACAAGGTATGTCTGATGGCATGACTTTCACCTGATGATATCCTGATCTTAGGTTGATCTTAGAAAAGACCCTATCTCCTCAGTTCTGGTCGAAGAGATCATCTATTCGAGGTAGTGGATACTGGTTCTTGACTATAAGTTGTTTCAACCATCTATAATACACGCATATACATAAGGTTTCATCTAACTTCTTGGTGAAAAGCACAGACGAACCCCAAGAGGATGTACTCGGTTGTATAAATCCTTTGGCCTCTAGATCCTCCAACTACCACTTGAGCTCCTAGAGCTCAGTAGGTTCCATCCTATATGGAGGAATGGAAATTGGAGCTACTCTTTGAACAATCTTGATCATAAACTCTACCTCTCTCTCAAGAGGTAATCTAGAAAAGTCATCAGGAAAGACGTACCTAAAACGATCCACTACTGGAGAGAAATCAACTTGATGTAAACCCTAATCCTCTATGAAGATATTGGAGATCTAGGCAGTCACTCCACCTATCCCATGATGTTATGGTCCTACTCTACCAACATGTACATCCCACTCACCCTTATGTAGATAACTACTACCCTCTGGTGATATAAATGATACCCTTTGACAATAGCAGTCTACAAAATCATAATACTAAACCAACCAATCCATCCTGAGAATGACATAGAATGTAACATCCCAAGTAAGTAATGAATAATATATATTTTTATCTATATCTATTAATGAATTAGATAGTGTTTTAGAGGATTAAAATGAAAATAAATCTAATCTTAAGCATGAAATACACTAATATTCTTAAAAGATTGTTTTACTGCCTTTTGATGGCAAACCCTTTTTAAATCAAACTTTTGACAATTTTATAATCTATATTTGTCAAAATAAAAATATTTATTATGATTGGGACATCAAAATTTACTTTTTGTGAATTTTTGGTATTTTTCAGACAATGTTCATTTTTTTATGAATAGTGAAAAATACTGTATTTTACATCAAAACTGCTTTTTAATCTACTTTATTTATATGATTAGATTATCTTTTGAATTGGTTTTAAAGTTAAATTATAATATATTTTTACCATTTTATCCAATGGTGGTCATTGGAATCAATTTCACTTTGAAATTGGACTTAAACTAGTGTCAATCTTTTGATACTTATTGTTTCATAAAAACACGCTATTTGTCATGACAGCGGGAATTAGTTATTAAATTAATTAATGCAACTTAAATGTTTTGAATTTTGTAAAATATAAATCATTTTTGAATTTGGAATATCAAATATAGCTTAGGGTGAAGTTTTGGTATCTTTCTGAAAAACTTCAATTTTTGATTAATAGTGAAACCACTAAGTGGTAATTAAAGAAATTGATTTTTCATTTAAATGAAACTTTGCCACTTATGTGGTTTGATTTTCAAAAATCTGACATACATGGTTGTAATTAAGAAGTAAAATGTGGTTCAATGAGATTAAAATAATTTTTTGGTGAATAGTAACTTATTAAGTTTTTAATCGCGATTAGAGGTAATTAGTGTAGTTTAAGGTAAAAATAATGTTTTAATAATATGAGATGAGCTTGACACATGTCCTACCCTCATTTGATGTGTCATGGCCGACTAAGACAATCCATGGGTCAACTTGGGGACCCCATGGAGCCACTTTGGTTGGGAAATGACATAAATAACTTTTTATTTAATGTTAAAGTAAAAATGACACAAACATGAAATGTTTTACTAAAAAAATTTACATGGGGTTATACAAGTCATATTTTTTACTATAAATAGTCATTGGAAAGATAAAAAGATTTAATACATCATAGTAATTTTTTTATAATTTTTAGACATTAAATAAATTAAATTATTTATGACATCATGATGATGCAGCGATGACCTCATTATTTAACGATTTAAATAAAATGGAATGATAATGTAAAATATAAGACATACACATGTCCAAAACCTATTGGATGAGTGTATTTCGAACCCTTATCACCTTAAACTCTAATTATATCAATGTGGGACCTTTTGAATCCGAAAATCATTTTAAAATAAAGTAACATTTCTTTACTTTCCAAGAGTACCCCTCCTCTCCTCTTATAAAAGGCCCCCACCTCTACCTCCTTACCCATACTCCCAAAGCCTTTGGCTCGGCCAAACACTGCCCATTTTGTCTCTAAACATCCCTATATTACTCCTTGAAGCCTCACTTTGGGCAGAAGTCTTCCCAAGGAAGCCTTTGAGCTCAAACCAAAGGGAGTTACCCGATTTTAAGATAATGTCTTCACTTGAGTCCTTTTGTTTTATTTTGCTTCTCCAACCCCCTAAACTCTTTTTATTAATTTCTTTTGTAACAACTCCAGTATCTTAAATATACTAGGATGTTTTTATAGGAAGGATTCTAGCTACACTTACACACACCTACATCTAATGGTTAATGGACATATTGTTTCCGTGGATGGTGAATTTATGCCTCCCGAAACGATGATTGTTCAACATTCTTTTAACACCTTCAAAGGTGGCCATTATGATGACACTATATTTATATATGATATATAATATGTTTATGTTTTCCTTAAGCTTATGTATTTTTCATTTTGGTCATACCTTTATGGTTTCCATTATGGGTAAACGTGATATCTTCATTTAAGGAAGTGCGGATTACCGCCCCCTCAAAGTGATTTGATTCGTTAAATACCATATGTGGGACGTATAAAGGATGGAGTTATGATATTATATATGATATTACACTGGAATTATAATATACCTTTATATCATTATGATTCCATTCTATAAAATACGAAATAGAAATGAAAGTAGCGTTCATGCGTATGTACGGCTTACCGTCTCCATGAACGGTGTATTTCATTTCTTACCTCTAAATGATTATGTAATATTATAAATGCATGAATGTACTGGATATATATGACATATATGATATCTACATCATGAATACCATTCTGGATATAATGGATACATGAACAACTTGTAATTATAAAGGGTTTATTTTTTTACTCAAGTACCAATGATCGTTAAAACGAACGTTATTAACTTAAATAATTACATAGTGTTCATGACATGGAAATAAGTGATATAAAAGGAATAATGAACTTGAAAAAGGTTTTAAACAATTATAAATTAACTCAAGTTTATTATTCAGGAGATTAAAGAACGACCGAGTCAAGTCGGACATGAGGTATGGGACTTCGTCTCAATCTCCTTTCATTGAGGCATATTTTGTTTTATACACAACCTTCTTTTATATGGTGTATAAAACCCTTTGACTTTTACGTTTATTCAAAAGGAATATTTTTTATACGAAGCGTTTAATAAATGACAAAAGAGAATGTTTTTGTCGTACGTATGCGGCGACAACGACTTCTCCGCCGCCGTGACCGTTATTTGAGTTTCGGCTTCCTCTACAAGCCATACCTTTTTTTTAAATAAAAATAAATACCATGTTTTAATTTTCTTTTATTTTGGTACTGAAAATGGTTTTCATAATGTTTTTATATCAATGTGATGTATTGATATCTTGTGATTGAAAGGTGTAAATGTTATGTTTCCTTTATGCATGTTTTATGTGATACGATTATGTTGAGGTTCTTGGGCATTATTATGAAGACGGGTGGTTCTGTGATAAACTAAGGGCGGGTGAGCCCGATATAACTCTCCAATGCATTGGGTAACGTGAAGGAGTGAAACGTTAAGGTTTATCCGAAGAGATTTAGGGAATATATTGTGATGGGTATTCCAAACATAACCAAGAGGGTTACTCCCTACGTAAGAATTTTATGAATGCCTCAAGTTACCTTTATGTCTTATGATTTCTATGATTTATTAATGATTTGATGAGGTATGTTAAAGTGCTTATGTTTTATGGGTAAAGTATGATTTCATTCTTATGTATATATGTACCCATGTTTCCTTTCCATATTTTTATATCCCTTACTGAGCTTTTTATGCTCATCCCAGGTTTTTTTGAAATGTTTTTCACAGGTCAAGGGAAAGGTACATGATATGATGATAGTGTCAAGGAAGTGTCAAGAAAGAATCCATGTTTTATTTTAAATATGTTTCCATTGATGGGAAAGAAGAATACTATCTTTATGTAACCACTTTGTTTATATGTGGAATGTAATGCAAGTTTTATGATCTAATTCTCTAAAACTCTAAACCTGAAAAGATTCTCAATGTGTAATCTTGTAATAACTCAAGATTAAGTAAGGTTTAAGGCTGGGGCCTTATAGTTGGTATCAAAGGTCGGTTTAGATAACTTTAGGAGTTAGAATTCTATTAAATGATTATCCGAAAATATTTTTTTTATTGTCAAATTGAAATGATATAGCATTTGAAGATTACCATGTTGCTTCATCTAAGACATGTTTGTTCAGAATGGTTTTCCGCAGAGGAAACAGGGAAGCAGTGCTATGTAGGCATACAGAATGAAATAACCTTCCGAATCTACATCCTGAGATGGTCGGAATTGGAACTGAATAGTTTGTTGCAGTAATGGCACAATTGAATCAAGCGATAAATGGCGGTGATATCCATGCACGAGACCAGCTAGATCAACCGCAGAGGAACATGTCAGTGGTTGAACATTTTATGAGGCAACATCCCCCATCATTCATAGGATCATCTGACCCTGTTCTAGATGAAGGGTGGATTAAAGCACTGGAGAATATTTTCGATGTCATGGGGTGTTTAGACAATCAAAAGGTTAGTCTTTCTATTTACCGTTTGGAGGGTGAAGCAGATCAGTGGTGGTCTATGGTTAAAAATATCAGGGACGCTGATGAGATTGATGCTCTCGACTGGGATGAATTCAAAGGTATGTTTCTTGAAAAGTATTTTCCTAAGTCTGTTCGACTTAGGATGGAAAAACAATTCTTGGAATTGAGGCAAGAGGAAGACTCAGTGGCTACCTATGAATAAAGGTTCACTTGATTGGAAAGGTATGCTCCAAATTTTATCTGAGACCTTGATAGTAAAATCAATCGTTTTTACTCAGGATTAAAGCCAAAATATCAAAGGGAATTAACTTCTCGTGAGTTTAAAAGTTATGAAAAGCTTGTTCGATGTGCTGAGAAGGTGGAAATGGAGTTTTCCGATGACCAAGTGTTCTATAACAGCCAACAGAAGAAGAGACCGAGGTGGCAGGAGAAAGGTAAGAATTCTTCAAAAAATTCTGATGGTAAGAAATCTAAGTTTCTAGTTTGTGATAAATGTGGCAAAAGGCATGCTGGGGAATGTATTCTGAATTCTGGAAAGTGCTACCGATGTGGTAAGATGGGACATAAGGCTCGTGATTTCACTGAAAAGGATCAAGGTGAAGGTAAGACCAAATTTGATTTACAATTAGTGAAATGTTATAAGTGCAATGAGATGGGTCACTATGCAAACGAGTGTCTGACAAAGAGCTTGAGTGATGGGAAGCAGTTAGACTACAAGAAAAAAGGGGTGGTGAAATCCTTTACAACTACTTCAGTAGATGTCGGGCCGTCAAATGAAGTTGTATCAGGTACTTTGTTTGTTTTTTCAGATTATGCCAGTGTGTTGTTTGATTCGGGGTCTACATATTCTTTCATCTCTGAAAACTTTTCTAGTAAAATGGGAATACCATCTCAAGAAATGACTCCTGAACTTGTGGTAAAGACACCTGGGGGAAATGTTGAGGCAAAAAAAATTTATAAGAATCTTCCTATCCTTATCTGTGGAAAGAACCTACTTGCAAACCTTATTGTTCTACCTCTAGTAGAGTTTAATGTTATCCTGGGTATGAATTGGCTCTCTATTTACCATGCTAAGATTGACTGTAGAGCTAAAGAAGTTTCTTTTCAGAAAGACTTTCAGTTTGTGTACAAGAATGAACCCTTACTGTTGATAACTTATCAAGAGGCCAAGAAACTTGTAAAAGATGGAAATGAATTTTACCTTGCACACATCGTTGAAAATAAAGGAACTGTTTATATTAATGATGTGCCAGTGGTAAATGAGTATCCTGATGTTTTTCCTGATGAGTTTCCTGGAATAATACCAGATCGGGAAGTTGAGTTTACTATTGACTTAGTTCCTGATGCTAAGCCAATTTAAAAACCCCCTTATCGAATGGTTCAAATTGAACTTTTAGAGTTGAAGGAGCAATTGCAAGATTTATTAGAGAAAGGTTTCATTCGACCTAGCACATCACCATGGGGTGATCCTGTTTTATTTGTTAGAAAGAAAGATGGTTCAATGAGACTTTGCATTGATTATAGAGCCTTGAATAATATCACTGTTAAGAACAAATATCCTTTGCCTCATATCGATGATTTGTTTGATCAGCTCCAGGGAGATCAGTATTTTTCAAAGATTGACCTGAGATCAGGGTACCATCAGCTGAAGGTAAAGGAAGAAGATGTTCCGAAGACTGCGTTTCGTACAAGATATGGCCATTATGAATTTTTAGTAATGCCTTTTGGGCTAACCAATGCACTTGCTGTATTCATGGACTTAATGAATAGAATTTTCCATGAGTTCTTGGATAAGTTTTTGGTGGTTTTCATTTATGATATTTTAATGTTTTCTAAAAGTAAAGAGGAGCATGAAAGACATTTAAGGGTTATTTTTCAAACCTTAAAAGAAAAGAAATTGTATGGGAAATTTAGCAAGTGTGAGTTTTGGTTGCAACAAATTCATTTCCTTGGTCATATTGTTTCTAAAGATGGGATAACTGTTGATCCTGTAAAAACAAAGGTTGTTGAAGAATGGCCAAGACCCACAAATGTAACAGAGATTCGTAGTTTCCTTGGTTTGGCAGGATATTTCCGAAGGTTTGTTAGAAATTTTTCCCGGTTATATAGTCCAATGACTAAGCTAACTCGGAAGGTTGTTAAGTTTATCTGGACAAAAGAATGTGATGATTGTTTTCAGGAATTTAAAAGAAGATTGGTGAATGCTCCAGTTTTGGCACTACCTTCCAGGAATTGTGAGTTTTTTATATACAGTGATGCTTCATTGAAAGGACTTGGTTGCATCCTAATGCAGAATGATTAGGTAATTTCTTATGCTTCACGACAGTTGAAAACTCATGAGGTAAATTACCCTACACATTATTTGGAATTAGCTGTTGTTGTTTTTTCTTTAAAAATTTGGAGGCATCATTTGTATGGAGTAAAGTGTGAAATATATACCGATCACTAAAGTTTAAAGTATATATTCACTCCGAAAGAGTTGAAAATGAGACAAAGGAGATGGCTAAAATTAATCAAGGATTATGATTGTACAATTCATTACCATTTTGGCGCAGGATGTTCTTCTGTTTTGTTTCAGGTATCAGTGAAATATTCTCTATCAGACAGAATCAAGCAAGCACAGAAGCAAGACAGTGAGTTGCAGAAAAAGGTAGAGCTGGTTCAGAAAGGTAAGTTTCCTGAATTCAACACTGATAATGATTGTGTTTTGAGATTTGGGAAGAGATTGTGTGTGCCCTATGATTCACAGTTGAAGAGAGAGTTGTTATGTGAAGCTCATAGTTCTCCGTTTTCAGTTCATCCTGGTAGTACTAAGATGTACAGAGATCTGCGGGAGTATTACTGGTGGGATGGAATGAAAAGAGATATTGCTGATTTTACTGTGAAGTGTTTGACTTGTCAACAGGTTAAAGCAGAGTGGCAGTTACCGAAAGGGATGCTTCAGCCTTTACCAGTGCCAGAGTGTAAATGAGAGAATATATCCATGGACTTTGTTGTGGGATTGCCGAAGACCCCTCGAGGTAATAATGCAATCTGGGTTATTGTTGATCGCTTGACCAAGTCTGCTCATTTCCTTGCTATACGAGATACTTTTTCCCTGGATCAACTTTCCCGTTTGTATCTTAAAAAGATAGTCAGGTTACATGGAGTTCCTCTCTCCATTGTATCTGACCGCGATCCCAGGTTCACTTCTAACTTTTGGAAAGGCCTTCAGAAGTCGTTGGGTACTGAATTAAATTTTAGTACAACTTTTCATCCTCAATCAGATGGGCATTCGGAACGAACAATTCAGACCTTGGAGGATATGCTACGAGCTTGTTCGATGGATTATCAGGGAAGTTGGGACCAACATCTTTCTTTTGTTTAATTTTCATATAATAACATTTTTCATTCTAGTATACAGATGGCACCATTTCAGGCATTATATGGGAAGCGGTGTCGAACTCCAGCTTTCTGGGATGAAGTGGGTGAAAGGAAGTTGATGGGACCAGAATTGGTAGAAGAGTTGGAAGAAAAAGTTCAGTTGATTCAGAAACACATGAGAACAGCTCAGAGCAGGCAGAAGAGTTTTGCGGACAACAGGAGGAAGGATCTCTCTTTTGAGGAAGGTGATCATGTTTTTCTCAAAGTATCACCATGGAAAAGTGTGATGCGATTTGGTAAGAAAGGAAAGTTGAGTCCAAGGTTCATTGGACCATATGAAATTCTGGAGAGAGTTGGATCAGTTGTTTACCGAGTGGATTTACCTCCGAGTTTATCCCAGGTACACAATGTTTTTCATGTTTCGATGTTGAGAAAGTACATGCCAGATCCATCTCATGTTTTGAGTCCAGAGGTAGTTCAGCTGGAAGAGAACCTATCATATGAGGAACAACCGGTCCAGATTCTTGATCACAGGGAGTAAGTGTTACAGAATAAGGTGATTCATTAGGTAAAGGTTTTGTGGAAAAACCACATGATTGAAGAGGCAACATGGGAATCTGAAAATGCAATGAGGGATAAGTACCCTCATTTATTTGATAAGTAAATAAATTGCGGGGACGCAATTTTCTAAAGGGGGGAAGGATGTAACATCCCAAGTAAGTAATGAATAATAGATATTTTTATCTATGTTTATTAATGAATTAGATAGTGTTTTAGAGGCTTAAAATGAAAATAAATCCAATCTTAAGCATGAAATACACTAATATTCTTAAAAGATTGTTTTACTGCCTTTTGATGGAAAACCCTTTTTAAATCAAACTTTTGACAATTTTATAATCTATATTTTTCAAAATAAAAATATTTATTATGATTGGGACATCAAAATTTACTTTTTGTGAATTTTTGGTATTTTTCTGACAATGTTCATTTTTTTATGAATAGTGAAAAATACTGTATTTTACATCAAAACTGCTTTTTAATATACTTTATTTATATGATTAGATTATCTTTTGAATTGGTTTTAAAGTTAAATTAGAATATATTTTTACCATTTTATCCAATGGTGGTCATTGGAATCAATTTCACTTTGAAATTGGACTTAAACTAGTGTCAATCTTTTGATACTCATTGTTTCATAAAAACACGCTATTTGTCATGACAGTGGGAATTAGTTATTAAATTAATTAATGCAACTTACATGTTTTTTATTTTTTAAAATAGACATCATTTTTGAATTCGGAATATCAAATATAGCTTAGGGTGAAGTTTTGGTATCTTTCTGAAAAACTTCAATTTTTGATGAATAGTGAAACCACTAAGTGGTAGTTAAAGAAACTGATTTTTCGTTTAAATGAAACTTTTCCACTTATGTGGTTTGATTTTCAAAAATCCGACATACATTGTTGTCATTAAGAAGTAAAATGAGGTTCAATGAGATTAAAATAATTTTTTGGTGAATAGTAACTTATTAAGTTTTTAATCGCGATTAGAGGTAATTAGTGTAGTTTAAGGTAAAAATAATGTTTTAATAATATGAGATGAGCTTGAAACATGTCCTACCCTCATTGGATGTGTCATGGACGACCAATACAATCCATGGGTCAACTTGGGGACCCCATGGAGCCACTTTGGTTGGGAAATGACATAAATAACTTTTTATTTAATGTTAAAGTAAAAATGACACAAACATGAAATGTTTTACTAAAACAATTTTTACATGGGGTTATACAAGTAATATTTTTGACTATAAATATTCATTGGAAAGATAAAAATATTTCCTACATCATAGTAATTTTTTTATAATTTTTAGACATTAAATAAATTAAATTATTTATGACATCATGATGATGCAGTGATGACCTCATTATTTAATGATTTAAATAAAATGGAAATATAATGTAAACTATAAGACCTAGACATGTCCAAAACCTATTGGATGAGTGGATTTATAACCCTTATCACCTTACCCTATAATTATATCAATGTGGGACCTTTTGAATCAGAAAATCATTTTAAAATAAAGTAACATTTCTTTACTTTCCAAGAGTGCCCCTCCTCTCCTCTTATAAAAGGCCCCCACCTCTACCTCCTTACCCACACTCCCAAAGCCTTTGGCTCGGCCAACCCCTGCCCATTTTGTCTCTCCACATCCCTATCTTACTCCTTGAATCCTAAATTTTGGCAGAAGTTTTCCCAAGGAAGCCTTTGAGCTCAAACCAAATGGAGTTACCCGATTTTAAGGTAATGTCTTCACTTGAGTCCTTTTGTTTTATTTTGCTTCTCCAACCCCCTAAACTATTTTTATTCATTTATTTTGTAACAAATCCAGTATCTTCAATATACTATGATGTTTTTATAAGAAGGATTCAATATACACTTACACACACCTACATCTAATGGTTAATGGACATACTGTTTCCGTGGATGGTGAATTTATGCCTCCCGAAACGATGATTGTTCAACATTCTTTTAACACATTCAAAGGTGGCCATTATGATGACACTATATTTATATATTATATATAATATGTTTATGTTTTCCTTAAGCTTCTGTATTTTTCATTTTGGGCATACATTTATGGTTTCCATTATGGGTAAACGCGATATCTTCATTTAAGGAAGTGCGGACTACCGCCCCCTCAAAGTGATTTGATTCATTAAATACCATATCTGGGATGTATAAAGGATGGAGTTATGATATTATATATGATATTACACAGTAATTATAATATACCTTTATATTATTATGATTCCATTCTATAAAATACGAAATAGAAATGAAAGTAGCATTCATGTGTACGTACGGCTTACCGTCTCCATGAATGGTGCATTTCATTTCTTACCTCTAAATGATTATGTAATATTATAAATGCATGAATGTACTGGATATATATTACATATATGATATCTACATCATGAATACCATTCTGGATATAATGGATACATGAACAACTTGTAATTATAAAGGGTTTATTTTTTTACTCAAGTTCCAATGATCGTTAAAACGAACGTTATTAACTTAAATAATTACATAGTGTTCATGACATGACAATAAGTGATATAAAAGGAATAATTAACTTGAAAAGGGTTTTAAACAAGTACAAATTAACTCAAGTTTATTATTCAGGAGATTAAAGAACGACCGAGTCAAGTCGGACCTGAGGTATGGGACTTCGTCTCAATCTCCTTTCATTGAGGCATATTTTGTTTTATACACAACCTTCTTTTATACGGTGTATAAACCCCTTTGACTTTTACGTTTATTCAAAAGGAATCTTTTTTATACAAAGCTTTTACTAAATGACAAAAGAGAATTTTTTTGTCGTACGTATGCGGCGACAACAACTTCTCCGCCGCCGTGACCGTTATTTGAGTTTCGGCTTCCTCTACAAGCCATACCTTTTTTTAAAGAAAAATAAATACCATGTTTTACTTTTATTTTATTTTGGTACTGAAAATGGTTTTCATAATATTTTTATATCAATGTGATGTATTGATATCTTGTGATTGAAAGGTGGAAATGTTATGTTTCCTTTATGCATGTTTTATGTGATACGATTATGTTGAGGTTCTTGGGCATTATTATGAAGACGGGTGGTTCCACGATAAACTAAGGGCGGGTGAGCCCGATATAGCTCTCCAATGCATTGGGTAACGTGAAGGAGTGAAACGTTAAGGTTTCTCCGAAGAGATTTAGGGAATATACTGTGATGGGTATTCCAAACGTAACCAAGAGGGTTACTCCCTACGTAAGAATGTTATGAATGCCTCAAGTTACCTTTATGTCTTATTATTTCTATGATTTATTCATGATTTGATGAGGTATGTTAAAGTTCTTATGTTTTATGGGTAAATTATGATTTCATTCTTATGTATATATGTACCCATGTTTCCTTTCCATATTTTTATATCCCTTACTGAGATTTTTATGCTCATCCCAAGTTTTTTTGAAATGTTTTTCACAGGTCAAGGGAAAGGTACATGATATGATGATAGTGTCAAGGAAGTGTCAAGAAAGAATCCATGTTTTATTTTAAATATGTTTCCATTGATGGGAAAGAAGAATACTATCTTTATGTAACCACTTTTTTTATATGTGGAATGTAATGCAAGTTTTATGATCTAATTCTCTAAAACTCTAAACCTGAAAAGATCCTCAATGTGTAATCTTGTAATAACTCAAGATTAAGTAAGGTTTAAGGATGGGGCCTTATATAGAAGCCTGTCATCTCAAGAACAAAGAGGTTCCATAAGAAAGGGTAACTGCCTACCTCAAGGGGACAGTCCCTAAATTGTCTTATTCTCTCTAACCACACTCCAAATTGTGTATCTAGGGTCATTACACCATAAAAATACTGTATCTATAGTTCAATACTCTCCATGATAGATACAGAGATAAAAAAGTTTGAAGCACCTATATAAAAATGGCAGATACTATAGTAGATGCCACCAGAATAGTACCTTGTATTGTAAATGGTCTCACAGCCTGATCCTTGGGTATCAGATGCAAAGCATGCATCTGGACTGATCTATGGACTTATGAAATAGGTGGACTACCACAATCATAACTGATATGTTACCATTGCTGGTGATCAGGAGTCTGACTATTGTAGCCCTCACTTCCTCCTTGGATAGTCCTTCCGGTGCTATTCCAACTCCCCACCTAATGTGGTGTAAAATAACCCGCTCTTGAAGGTAGATTTGGTGAAGATCCTTTTCCACTCAAAGCTAGTGTAAAGTTCTTAAATAATCTATAAAGATAACCCATACAGCCACAAGCCTGACACTATATTAGGTCTCTATCAAAATGAGTCTTCAGGTTCCCCTTTCTTCCACACTGATAACACACCATGGATAAATTGAAATGAGTACTCTGGTTGTCACTACCCTAACGAGAAACCTTGAGGGAACATTTCCTACCATCAATATAACTACTGGCTTGTCACAACACTGGCCCTCTATACCCGGTACTATTGTCGTCCCTCTAGTTGCGCTTAGTGATAAGAGCCCGATTGACTATTTCATAAAAATTAGGAAGGAAAAATACAATCACCTACATACATATGGTGTACTGGATCCCATCCTTGAAGCATCTAGCACATGAAATATCATCATCTACTAGAAGCGATGCAAAGCGCTACAACTCCGTGAAACACACTAAATATTCCATAATTGACATAGATTCCTACTCAAGATGCATGAACTCTCTAGATTTATCAGCTCTCATCATCTAAAGAAATAATTGATCTTATAAATTAGTCTTGAAGTCAACCCATATCATGTCTATATGGTGATTTGCCTGGGTAATCACATCCCACCAATGCTTGGATGAATCCCAAAGCATGTATATATAAATCTTGACCCTCTTATCTAGATGCATTTCTATATGGTCAAAGATAAACATGATAGACTCTATCCAAGACTCAGTAACTTGTGGATTTCCATCCCCTGAGAAGGTAAGAGGATACTGCTGTTGGAACTTGCGAGTCAGATCATCCATCGTAGGTGCAAGCCATGTAGCACTATGAATGGACTAAATTAGACGTATAAAACTATCACAAACTTGGGCATCAACTCCCAAATCAGGTACAACAAGTGGTGCCTCAAGTGGCACTCCTGGATGTAAGACTGGTGGCTTAGGTCCCACCATGTTTAGAGTATTATCATCTCCACATTCCTAGCATATGATAGAAGGACATCATGGAAGCATTGGTCTATAAATTCCAAGAACACACCTAAAAACAAGCTTTAAGATGTTATATAGAAACACTTATGGAAGCTAAACAACGAAAATCTCACTACCCAAGGTATACAACCCAAACTACCAGCTTAGACAACTAGGTACTGGTAAGTTCTCAAGTATAAGTATCATTTAATTTTACATTTAATTACCAGTTTCACTCATTTACCTTTAATAAACATGATAAGGCAAGATAAGGATGTGAAACCATTTTATATTATAAGTCATATTTCACTTTATAATGGATAGCCATTCCCATTGAATTAGTTCCCATACACCTCATCAATAAAAATGAAACCCATTTATTTATAGTATAATGGATCGACTTGGTAAATTACTCATCCCAAATCATGAGGGATCATATACCTCATTAATTGAAACAGACAATCAATCAATTGCAACCAAGAGTAATACAAGCATAAGATAACTATAATAGTATCAATAAACAATCATAGGCATATCAAGTAATGAAAAGCAGTGAAATGCACCTATATAGCATGGTAATATGCATGACATGTAAATTCTACGTTCCTAATATGATGCATGTAACAATGATCCTTGCCCTCATATCATCGGGACAATGATGAAATAAATCCTCAATCAGAGTAATAATAAACAACTTCACACAGCATTTGCATCACCTAATGGTGAAATGGTATCAAATGTATTAGGAAAAAAGAAAACAACAATTATATTTTGGGTAACTTGGATTTTACCCCAAACATTGGTTTTTGATGCCCAAGCATGGCTTATGACCAAGTCTCACAGCATTCCTAATCTTTAATCTATTATATCCAAATAGTAAAGCAAGAAAGGAAAACTAGCTCTGGTATCACTTTGTGACATCCCAGTCCTGGATTCCACTTAATAGGTGCCCCGATCATGGTGGGCCACATAGCCTCAAGCACATCTCCATGAACACCAGAGACTACAGACTAGTAGAGAGGGCCTAGGGTGTTTTAGTGGGGAGACTATTCCCTCATTACTAGAGTGTATCACATCAGATAAGTATAAATAGAGGTAAGTAGCGAAAGAGATATAAGTAAATAGTGTAAGAAGACAATAGTAATAAATAAAAAAGGATGATAATAACTGAATCAACTGAAATAACATACAATAATTGATGATGATATTTTATATCACTAGAAAATTGGAAAACAAGGATACAAGACAGTAGGCATAACATGTTCCAAAAAAGTATAAGGAAATCAAAAGACTATCCCAACCATTCTAAGATTCAGCTCGGTCATCTACTATTAAGATCCATCCTAAACAGTAAGAAATCAAGTGTTCAAAGTTGTATGATTTTCTTTGTCAACACCTACACACATGTAATCTACCCTGGGTACCAAACGGTGCCCGAAGAGGGTGTGAGATAAATTTCAGTGGGCCACCACCAACAGTGTCTATAACATATGACTCGTGCAATGGAATATAACAGTGTGCAAAAATGCATATATAAAGTAAAGTAGTACAATGTAACTAAATACCCAAGTACCTACTTAATCCCTTGACTGGTGTCTTAACATGTAACCAATACTTTATTTAATCATTACCAGTTTATAATTAAGTCTCAAGTTAACAATAGTAAAGGTTCCAAGATGTAACAAGTCAACCTGTAATGATATTTAATAACGGAGTTCCAAGGTAATAACCGAGGTAATGTAGACCTCAAGGTTCAATAACTCAGTAATAATTATAGCCTATCTAGGGATAATAGTGTAATCCAAGGATCATAGTCTAAGGAGTTCCACAATAATATTCCTACCAAGTCCAATGAGTTCATCTAAGGTAAAATGGGTCTAAGAAAAGACTGGGCCCGATCAGCTTTCACCATGGAACCTACTTGTCAATGATGGATACAAGGAGTGTATCTAAGGCATCATGTAGTACAACATGAGGGATCCTATGGTGTCATACCAGGCATCCAAAGTTAGAAAAGGATTGGGTTCTAGGTTGGTCTCAACCTAAGCAAGTCATATCCTTGAATTCAAAATGGGGTCCCCGAGAGCTCAAGGAATTCCCTCAGGAATCCAAGGTGAGCTTGAGTTAGGACACTCCTATTTTGATAAGTTTTTCATATAATATTTCATAAAGTTCAATCCATTACCTTTAATTAGTGTGACAAGGCTAATTGATCACACTACCATTTAATCAAGTCATAATTAATTAATAAGTCCATTTGGTTCAAGAAATTTTTTCCATTAGTATGATAAGGCCAAGTAGAATGAAACCATTAATTTAATACATTTAAGGAATTTTAATAATCAAGTTTCACTCTGATAATTTCCATCAACATGGTAAGGGGTTCTACATACGTGCTACCTATTATTCAATTACATTCAAAAAGGTCAAGTAATATACTCAGTATACTTTCCAATTTCCATTTAAAATTTGTTTATCAATTGAAGCACTTACCTTAGGCAGGTCAAGTGGTGAGCATAAATGTTACTTTCCATTATGAAATTAACAATATAAATCAATCCATTTAATATAGAAAATATTACCCTTAAAAATATTAAGCTAAGTCACACCCGAACAGTGTCTCAAACATGTCAAAACACTAAAACAAAAATGATGGAATAACAGCCTGCATGGGATGGATGGAGTTGTGGAAAAAACCACTAACAACTAATAACATATTTGGAAATAGAATAACCATACTATTATAATAATTATAATCATGGAATATAAATTCAATAAATGACACCCAATGAAATCAGTAGACCCCACATGACAATTCTAAAATCAACAAACTTGAGAGATAAGTTATAGACCACCCAAATTAGACCCATACAACTATCCTCCTCTAGTATCAGCCTCTTATTTAGCTTGGATTATAGTAGATCTGAAAAAAGGTAAAAATTCTTACGCCTTGATAACTAGGTCGAGAGCAAGAGAGACAAAGAACAGCTTAAACAGACTCGAGTACTTACCGTTGCGCATCTAACATGATGAACGGAAGCTCGAATGGATCCCAAATGAAGGATATTTCTTGAACCCTAGATTAGGCCTTTGAAAAGATCTAATATGATAGAAATGGAGGTTAATACTGCTAGAAATTATAATAGGGAAGAAGGTTAGGTTAATTAGATCATTAAGGGTAAAAATGTAAAATTATCCAAAAATTAGCCCATGCGCAGTTTACCAAACTGTGTACCAACCATGAATGGGTATCTAGAAAAGAGGGGGAACTACAAGGTTAGGCTACACAGCTTGAGAAACTATGCACCAACTGTGTGAGATGGCTCTGCCTGAAAATGCAGACCATCTGCACTGTTAGATCTAACCGTGCGGCATACCCGCACAATTTACTCTAACTGTATGACAAAGAATTTTTTTCAAAAAATATGGGTTCTAGGCTATGAAAAATCCCCATACACCCTCATTACCTTCACTAACCCACTAGGCATCTATACCTAAGTGAAAAAACAGGTTCTTACAACTTTAATCTTTATTGCATCTTTAATGTGAAACATTTCTATCGATGTGGTTAGTTAGGGAACCTCCAATAGTCCTTTTGAGATATTCCTTATAGGAAGGGTCATTAGATATGACTAGAAGATTATTTATGGATAAGTAGTCTATGTATGATGCTAGATAGGATTCTTCTATAGTGATAGGTACAATCCTGGTATATTATAATCTTGTTGATGGTCTTAGGACACATAAGCTTCCTATCCTTCATTTATGAGTAACTTATATTTCATCTGGGATTGAGATTATAACTTATTCATAATGTTATTAACATCAACATTATCTATAAGTAAACATATGTAAAAAGAGTAATCAGTGTTAATTTTATACAATAGTGGTAGGCAAAAGTGGGTATATCTTCCTGAATTGAAAGTGAAAGTTTCCTCAAAGTTGATGAGTATTGATACACCTAGATAAGATGGATGTAATATGTGGTATATTTCTAAATTGAGATATTATAATGGGTATATATAGTCATTTAAAAAAAAAATATCATTATTATGATGAATTTGGATTTTATTTTTCATACAAGACCTTTGTAAACTACATCTCCATCCGTTGTTGTGAAAGAAGCATACAACACATAATAGTTGTAAGAAACATAAATCACTTTTCATAAAAAGTACCAAGGGTTTCAAAAATAAGGTATTGTAAATGAGGATTCATTTTGGTAAGATTGATATACAATACAATACACTCCATGCATAAAAGTCCAAAATTGCATGCATCTTGCATGAAAATTGTTACTATATTGAACAGAGATATAATACTTCGATACTACAGTACAACTAACCTTCACTACATTTATTTAATATATCCTCAGATTCTCGACTGCCTTCCATCTCTTGATGATGGATTGGACTCCCTCTTTCAAACTATCCTTCCTCCCATCATTGTGGTTCCAAAGTTCCTTGATGACATACCTCTCTCTTGGATTGAATTCATTAATCTCCATCAAAGCCGCTATCATGACTTTGAATACCGCATCTCCCAACTCATTTTTCAAATAATTCATCCTTTCGTGCTCCTCATTTAATACTTCATAATAACACAAAAAATAACACTGAAAATTTAATCAAAAAATAATGAATGATTTTTTTGGTTTCTTGATATTCATTTTCTTATATGACTCACTTTGTTACTTTTGACAACACTTCATCAAAAATTACTTTTATTTTGAGTGTAGTTACTGTTGTACATCTCGTACCCCTCAAGGTTTTATTTTCATGATCACAATCACTATATTATTTATCTAATATTGTTTCAAGTGTTTTTGGATGATAGGAATCATTTCAGGTTCCAAGGAATTAGGCCAAGAAGGCAAAAAGCCAAAGTGGACTGAAATTCAGTCCACCGGCCAACCGGTGGTTTCACCACCGGCCGACCGATGGACCCTGGACAGGAGGCATTCCTCTGTCCAGACCACCGGCCAACCGGTGTCACACCAGCGGCCAGCCGGTGGCACCCAGAACAGAGGGCTGAGCCACTGCCTCAGCACCGGCCAACCGGTGGCCTCAGCACCGGCCAGCCGGTGGCACCCAGATGAATAGTGGTAGCTACTGTCTTGCCACCGGCCAACCGGTGGCCTCCTCACCGGTCAGCCGGTGGCGCCTGGACAGAAGCATCCACCCATCTCCAAGGCACCGGCCAACCGGTGGCACTGTACCGGTCAGCCGGTGGAGGCAGTCAAACTAGCCGTTGGGCTTTTGACCAGCCTATCCACTTGGCCTCCAACGGCTCCGAAGACCTCTCCAACGGCTCCGAAGCCTCCCTAAGGCCATTTGAGGGTTCCCCCTCTATAAATAAAGGACTAGGAACCCCCGGAAACTTAACCAAGCCATAAGGAATCCCACGGACACATTTTTGATCATTTGGCGAACCTCCGGCGAATTCTTCCAAGGGAACCCCACTTGCTCCAACGCACTTCCACAATCAAGGAGCTCCATCAAAGAAGCTTGGGAGCACCCTTCATCAGCTCCATCAATCATTTGGCGCCCAAGACTTCTCCAATACGGTTTTTATTGTTTTATTTATTTTGAGCTTTATTTTGGGTTTGTACCTACAAACCCCACCTCTTTCTCTCATCCTCTATTTTGGGTTCTCACACCACCTTCAAGGTGTGAAGAGGTTAGTCAAGCCTTACCTTACAAAAGGCTTGAGTCATCGGTGAGCTAGCCTTCACCCGTTAAAAAGGCTAGTGGGTTCTTGCTCAACCAATAAAAGCAAGCTGTAATAGGTGAGCTAGCCTTCACCTGTAAAAAGGCTAGTGGGTTTCTTGCTACAACCATTGAAAAGCAAGCGGTAGTAAATCTCTCAACGGTTGAGTTGGGAGCGGAGACGTAGGCCGTGTTTTTGGCCGAACTCCGTTATCAATTTTGTGTCTTGCCTCATTTATTTCTGCTGCATTCTTTTACTTTGATTTTAATTTGTTAATTAATTTTTTAAAAGGCAATTCACCCCCCTCTTGCCATCACTCCTTTCTTTCTCCGCCCAACAATTGGTATCAGAGGGAAATTTGAGTAATACCTTCACCGGTTTCAAATTTAAGATCCTTTGTGATGGCCTCAACCACTTTCACCCCCGAAGGCTATTCATTGGGTCGTGCTCCATTTTTTGATGGAACCGACTATACTTATTGGAAAACCCGCATGACCACTTTTCTTAGAAGTATAGGTTATCCTATTTATAAAATTGTCATGCATGGTTACACTCTTTCCTCTCCCGATGAATCCAAATGGACTCAAGCTGACATCAAAAATTTCGAGCTTGATGGAAAAGCCATGAATTCTCTTCATTGCGGCCTTGATCGTAATGAGTTCAATTGAGTTTCCACATGCACCTCCTCACACGAAATCTGGAAACTTTTGGAGGTTACCCATGAGGGGACCAACAAAGTCAAGGATACTCGATTGGATATGTTCCGTCAAGATTTTGAGTCTTTTACCATGCATCCATCCGAATCTATTACTGAAATGTTTACACGTTTTACTAATGTTTGCAATGGGAGAAAGTCCCTTGGTGATGATGTTTCTGTAGAGACAATGGTCAAGAAGATCCTATGGATCCTACCAACCTCATGGGCTCCAAAGGTGACGGCAATTCAAGAAGCAAAGGACATAAAGAATATGCCGGTCGAAGAGCTCATCGGATCTCTCATGACTTATGAGATCACCATGAGAAGGCAAGATGAAAAGGAAGGCAAACCGATCAAAGTTCCAAAGAACATCACCTTCAAAGTTCAACAAGAAGAGAGCTCCTCTTCCTCATCATCTTCCTCTTCAAGCGGCGATTCCGAAATGGAGAATCTTGCCCGCAAAATGCATAAGTTCATGAAGAAGCACAAGAAGAAGAAATCCCACAAGGCTCAATCCAACGAAAAATCCGAGCCCAAGGTAAAATGTTATGGGTGTGGCGAGAAAGGCCATTACAAGCCCAATTGCCCACTCAACAAGAAGAAGGCCAAGCAAAAGGAGAAGAAAAAGGCATTCAAGGCTACATGGAGTGATAGCTCCACATCCGACTTCTCCTCCTCCTCAAGCGAAAACGGTAACAAATGCCTAATGGCATTTCATGAGGTAACTTCTTCCGATTCCTCATCCTCTAGTTCTTCAAATTCTATTAATCACATGTCTTATGAGGATCTCCAACATGCGAGAGATCAATTGGAGGAAGGTTTTCACAAACTTTCTTCCAAATTTGTTGCTTTAAAAAAGAATTTCAAAAAACTCTCTTCCGAAAAAGAACAAATTCTCAAAGAGAAGGAAGAGTTAAACCTCAAAATCCAAAACCTTCCCGATGTTGATTCCATGGAATCAACAATCAAAGATCTAAGGGAGACTCTAGCCAAGTTCACCCAAGGGGAACAAAATCTGAACAATTTGCTAGGTTCCCAACGTATATCTAGAACCACCCAAGGGATTGGCTATTCCAAGCTAGCTTCCTCCTCCCATGCTCCAACTATTTTTGTAAGGGGGAGCTCCCAATTTAAATTTTGCAATTATTGTAAAAAACCCGGGCACTTAATTTATGAGTGCAATTGTAAAAATGCCCGGTATGGTAGGCCCAAAACTTTTTTCTTCAATGATGAATTTTATAGGAGAAGACCCGCCACTAGGCAAGTATGGATTGAAAAATCCCTTCTAGCGAGTCTCTCCGGGCCAAAATTTGTCTCGGTTTGATAATCCTCTCCCCGGTGCTTTTGTTGTTTTTATTTAGGGGGAGTTAGAATTGTTTAAGCCCTTTTGATTTCAATTTTAAAACTTTCTATTCAAACTTTCAATTACAATAATTGGTATGGATTTAAAAATCCCTTTTTGTCTTTTTACTTTCAATTCAAACTTTCATTTTCAACTCTTGGTATCAAATTTTTTAATTCTAAACTGTTATTCATTTTTCATTCAAAACTTTCAATTCAAACTGTTATTCAAAATTTTGATTCAAAATTTTCAATTCAAACTTTCATTTCCAACAATTGGTATCAATTCAAATTTTTGATTCAAAACTTTCAATTCAAAATTTCAAAAATTTCAATTGACTTAAAATCTCATCCCTCAATCAAGTTTTATGCCCCGTGCTATTTTGATAATCACAAAGGGGGAGAAATTCTTGGTTGATTGGGGGAGAAATATTTCTCTAATGCATTGCTTGTTTTCAATTAAAATCTTTCAAAGCATGCCTTTCATTTCATTTTTACATTGTTTGTTTTGGTGATTGTGATCATCAAAATAGGGGGAGATTGTTGTACCTCTCGTACCCCTCAAGGTTTTATTTTCATGATCACAATCACTCTATTATTTATCTAATATTGTTTCAAGTGTTTTTGGATGATAGGAATCATTTCAGGTTCCAAGGAATTAGGCCAAGAAGGCAAAAAGCCAAAGTGGACTGAAATTCAGTCCACCGGCCAACCGGTGGTTTCACCACCGGCCGACCGATGGACCCTGGACAGGAGGCATTCCTCTGTCCAGACCACCGGCCAACCGGTGTCACACCAGTGGCCAGCCGGTGGCACCCAGAACAGAGGGCTGATCCACTGCCTCAGCACCGGTCAACCGGTGGCCTCAGCACCGGCCAGCCGGTGGCACCCAGATGAATAGTGGTAGCTACTGTCTTGCCACCGGCCAACCGGTGGCCTCCTCACCGGTCAGCCGGTGGCGCCTGGACAGAAGCATCCACCCATCTCCAAGGCACCGGCCAACCGGTGGTACTGTACCGGTCAGCCGGTGGAGGCAGTCAAACTAGCCATTGGGCTTTTGACCAGCCTGTCCACTTGGCCTCCAACGGCTCCGAAGACCTCTCCAACGGCTCCGAAGCCTCCCTAAGGCCATTTGAGGGTTCCCCCTCTATAAATAAAGGACTAGGAACCCCCGGAAACTTAACCAAGCCATAAGGAAGCCCACGGACACATTTTTGATCATTTGGCGAACCTCCGGCGAATTCTTCCAAGGGAACCCCACTTGCTCCAACGCACTTCCACAATCAAGGAGCTCCATCAAAGAAGCTTGGGAGCACCCTTCATCAGCTCCATCAATCATTTGGCGCCCAAGACTTCTCCAATACGGTTTTTATTGTTTTATTTATTTTGAGCTTTATTTTGCGTTTGTACCTACAAACCCCACCTCTTTCTCTCATCCTCTCTTTTGGGTTCTCACACCACCTTCAAGGTGTGAAGAGGTTAGTCAAGCCTTACCTTACAAAAGGCTTGAGTCATCGGTGAGCTAGCCTTCACCCGTTAAAAAGGCTAGTGGGTTCTTGCTCAACCAATAAAAGCAAGCTGTAATAGGTGAGCTAGTCTTCACCTGTAAAAAGGCTAGTGGGTTTCTTGCTACAACCATTGAAAAGCAAGCGGTAGTAAATCTCTCAACGGTTGAGTTGGGAGCGGAGACGTAGGCCGTGTTTTTGGCCGAACTCCGTTATCAATTTTGTGTCTTGCCTCATTTATTTCCGCTGCATTCTTTTACTTTGATTTTAATTTGTTAATTAATTTTTTAAAAGACAATTCACCCCCCCTCTTGCCATCACTCCTTTCTTTCTCCGCCCAACAATTGGTATCAGAGGGAAATTTGAGTAATACCTTCACCGGTTTCAAATTTAAGATCCCTTGTGATGGCCTCAACCACTTTCACCCCCGAAGGCTATTCATTGGGTCGTGCTCCATTTTTTGATGGAACCGACTATACTTATTGGAAAACCCGCATGACCACTTTTCTTAGAAGTATAGGTTATCCTATTTATAAAATTGTCATGCATGGTTACACTCTTTCCTCTCCCGATGAATCCAAATGGACTCAAGCTGACATCAAAAATTTCGAGCTTGATGGCAAAGCCATGAATGCTCTTCATTGCAGCCTTGATCGTAATGAGTTCAATCGAGTTTCCACATGCACCTCCTCACACGAAATCTGGAAACTTTTGGAGGTTACCCATGAGGGGACCAACAAAGTCAAGGATACTCGATTGGATATGTTCCGTCAAGATTTTGAGTCTTTTACCATGCATCCATCCGAATCTATTACTGAAATGTTTACACGTTTTACTGATGTTTGCAATGGGAGAAAGTCCCTTGGTGATGATGTTTCTGTAGAGACAATGGTCAAGAAGATCCTATGGATCCTACCAACCTCATGGGCTCCAAAGGTGACGGCAATTCAAGAAGCAAAGGACATAAAGAATATGCCGGTCGAAGAGCTCATCGGATCTCTCATGACTTATGAGATCACCATGAGAAGGCAAGCTGAAAAGGAAGGCAAACCGATCAAAGTTCCAAAGAACATCACCTTCAAAGTTCAACAAGAAGAGAGCTCCTCTTCCTCATCATCTTCCTCTTCAAGCGGCGATTCCGAAATGGAGAATCTTGCCTGCAAAATGCATAAGTTCATGAAGAAGCACAAGAAGAAGAAATCCCGCAAGGCTCAATCCAACGAAAAATCCGAGCCCAAGGTAAAATGTTACGGGTGTGGCGAGAAAGGCCATTACAAGCCCGATTGCCCACTCAACAAGAAGAAGGCCAAGCAAAAGGAGAAGAAAAAGGCATTCAAGGCTACATGGAGTGATAGCTCCACATCCGACTTCTCCTCCTCCTCAAGCGAAAACGGTAACAAATGCCTAATGGCATTTCATGAGGTAACTTCTTCCGATTCCTCATCCTCTAGTTCTTCAAATTCTATTAATCACATGTCTTATGAGGATCTCCAACATGCGAGAGATCAATTGGAGGAAGGTTTTCACGAACTTTCTTCCAAATTTGTTGCTTTAAAAAAGAATTTCAAAAAACTCTCTTCCGAAAAAGAACAAATTCTCAAAGAGAAGGAAGAGTTAAACCTCAAAATCCAAAACCTTCCCGATGTTGATTCCATGGAATCAACAATCAAAGATCTAAGGGAGACTCTAGCCAAGTTCACCCAAGGGGAACAAAATCTGAACAATTTGCTAGGTTCCCAACGTATATCTAGAACCACCCAAGGGATTGGCTATTCCAAGCTAGCTTCCTCCTCCCATGCTCCAACTATTTTTGTAAGGGGGAGCTCCCAATTTAAATTTTTCAATTATTGTAAAAAACCCGGGCACTTAATTTATGAGTGCAATTGTAAAAATGCCCGGTATGGTAGGCCCAAAACTTTTTTCTTCAATGATGAATTTTATAGGAGAAGACCCGCCACTAGGCAAGTATGGATTGAAAAATCCCTTCTAGCGAGTCTCTCCGGGCCAAAATTTGTCTCGGTTTGATAATCCTCACCCCGGTGCTTTTGTTGTTTTTATTTAGGGGGAGTTAGGATTGTTTAAGCCCTTTTGATTTCAATTTTAAAACTTTCTATTCAAACTTTCAATTACAATAATTGGTATGGATTGAAAAATCCCTTTTTGTCTTTTTACTTTCAATTCAAACTTTCATTTTCAACTCTTGGTATCAAATTTTTTAATTCTAAACTGTTATTCATTTTTCATTCAAAACTTTCAATTCAAACTGTTATTCAAAATTTTGATTCAAAATTTTCAATTCAAACTTTCATTTCCAACAATTGGTATCAATTCAAATTTTTGATTCAAAACTTTCAATTCAAAATTTCAAAAATTTTAATTGACTTAAAATCTCATCCCTCAATCAAGTTTTATGCCCCGTGCTATTTTGATAATCACAAAGGGGGAGAAATTCTTGGTTGATTGGGGGAGAAATATTTCTCTAATGCATTGCTTGTTTTCAATTAAAATCTTTCAAATCATGCCTTTCATTTCATTTTTACATTGTTTGTTTTGGTGATTGTGATCATCAAAATAGGGGGAGATTGTTGTACCTCTCGTACCCCTCAAGGTTTTATTTTCATGATCACAATCACTCTATTATTTATCTAATATTGTTTCAAGTGTTTTTGGATGATAGGAATCATTTCAGGTTCCAAGGAATTAGGCCAAGAAGGCAAAAAGCCAAAGTGGACTGAAATTCAGTCCACCGGCCAACCGGTGGTTTCACCACCGGCCGACCGATGGACCCTGGACAGGAGGCATTCCTCTGTCCAGACCACCGGCCAACCGGTGTCACACCAGCGGCCAGCCGGTGGCACCCAGAACAGAGGGCTGATCCACTGCCTCAGCACCGGTCAACCGGTGGCCTCAGCACCGGCCAGCCGGTGGCACCCAGATGAATAGTGGTAGCTATTGTCTTGCCACCGGCCAACCGGTGGCCTCCTCACCGGTCAGCCGGTGGCGCCTAGACAGAAGCATCCACCCATCTCCAAGGCACCGGCCAACCGGTGGTACTGTACCGGTCAGCCGGTGGAGGCAGTCAAACTAGCCATTGGGCTTTTGACCAGCCTGTCCACTTGGCCTCCAACGGCTCCGAAGACCTCTCCAACGGCTCCGAAGCCTCCCTAAGGCCATTTGAGGGTTCCCCCTCTATAAATAAAGGACTAGGAACCCCCGGAAACTTAACCAAGCCATAAGGAAGCCCACGGACACATTTTTGATCATTTGGCGAACCTCCGGCGAATTCTTCCAAGGGAACCCCACTTGCTCCAACGCACTTCCACAATCAAGGAGCTCCATCAAAGAAGCTTGGGAGCACCCTTAATCAGCTCCATCAATCATTTGGCGCCCAAGACTTCTCCAATACGGTTTTTATTGTTTTATTTATTTTGAGCTTTATTTTGGGTTTGTACCTACAAACCCCACCTCTTTCTCTCATCCTCTCTTTTGGGTTCTCACACCACCTTCAAGGTGTGAAGAGGTTAGTCAAGCCTTACCTTACAAAAGGCTTGAGTCATCGGTGAGCTAGCCTTCACCCGTTAAAAAGGCTAGTGGGTTCTTGCTCAACCAATGAAAGCAAGCTGTAATAGGTGAGCTAGCCTTCACCTGTAAAAAGGCTAGTGGGTTTCTTGCTACAACCATTGAAAAGCAAGCGGTAGTAAATCTCTCAACGGTTGAGTTGGGAGCGGAGACGTAGGCCGTGTTTTTGGCCGAACTCCGTTATCAATTTTGTGTCTTGCCTCATTTATTTCCGCTGCATTCTTTTACTTTGATTTTAATTTGTTAATTAATTTTTTAAAAGGCAATTCACCCCCCCTCTTGCCATCACTCCTTTCTTTCTCCGCCCAACAGTTACATTGGATCCTATTAGAATTATATAGTTAAGCATATTAGGATGAGAATACTACTATGATGAGTGACCTCTTGAAAATACTCATGTAATACATTTTTTTGTAAAAAACATGCCAAACAAACCTATTGTTTCTTTTCCCCTCCATCATTGATAAAATTAAAAGAGTTCCAATCTAACTCTTTAAGGTATGCCTACCAAAATGAGTAGAGCTCTACAACCTTGTTTTCAGATTCTTCTTTAGGATACTTTCTCTTGAAAGCTTAGAGAAATGGTTAGTTTTCAAGTTCTCCCATCCACCTCACACCAATACCACCACAAGTTTGTAACTCCTCTAAGACCTACCAAAAAAAGAAACATTTCAAAGGAAGTGAAAAATAATAAGTGTTTGTAAGTAGAAGTAAATGACTATGAGTTTAAGTCATGTGGATTTGAATGTTCATTCCTTAATTTTTGTAATGTGATATTTTATAATTCATAATTAAAATTTCATTTAAGTTATTTTTGAACCTCAATGGAAACTCAACTTTCATCTCCCGAACAGTTATTATTGAATTTTGTTGCTTGAGACTCATCCCCCATCTCTTCTATATTGTTTGAACTAATCTGAGTAGTAGTCATACAAAATGATCACCAGTACATGGTATGGGATAAATTTTGGTTAGAGTAGTTCAATAAATATAGGTGTATGTCCTCAAAATATGGGAGATAAATATCAAACAACAAAATGTAATAATAACTATTTGGTAGGTATGTCATCAATGAACTTTGGAACCACAATGATGGGAGAAAGTATAGTTTGAAAGAGGGAGTTCAATACATCATCAAGAGATGGAAGGAAATCAATGTATGAGGATGGATTGAATAAAGGTAGTGGAGGTTAATTAAACTGTATTATTGGATTATTGTATCTTTGTTCAAGACAGTAATAGTTTTTATGTAAGATGCATGAAATTGTGGACTTTTATGCATGGGGTGTATTATATTGTTGTTATTTAAGAAAAAATAAATGTTTGACTACTCATGCAGACAATGTCTTTTGAACATGATGATGTTACCAATCCCAAGGAATAAAAAACCATTGACGATGAAACTATGGAATTATTAGGGGATCAAAAACATGTTGATGAAAAAAACAACAATGACACAACATCACCGTTTTGAATAAAATTATCAAGGCAATAAGTCAGGGTATAAAATTTGAGGTTGGTTAGAATCAACGTGACCAACCTATTGACCCCAATAAGCTAACATTCATTAGTTTTCATAGGTTTACAATGAGGATGAATGTGACAATTGATATTAACTCATGGAACCACGTCCAACCTGTAACAAATGAAATCCTTTAGAAAGATATAACGGTAATGTTATAATATAACTTTTCTATTTTACTAAAAAATTATATAATGAAACATTGATTCAATTTCCATTATTCCTTGTAGACTTCATTTATTTTAGAATATTTTCGTAAGAAATTTTTCTTAATGGCTAATGGAAAATCCCATAGAGGATTCCAAACTCTTCTTAGGAAGTTACATCTTAGGGATATTAAGGGGAAAATAAAACCCCACCCACCACTTAGTTATGTACGCATTATAAAGCAGGAAACATGGAATACTTTCATCAATCTTAACAATGAGAAATCATTTAGGATGAATTTCAATCAATAATATATTATTTGAAATTATTTATTTTATCCAACTTGATTCAAAAAATTTAATTTATGAAACAGAAAAAGGGTGATGAAAATAAAGAAGGTGAATCAAACCCAATGTATCCCTATCACAAAGGAAGGATGGGGCATGCTTCATTAGAGAAAAAATTGGTATGTATTTTAAACCAACAATAAAAGTTTAATTATGTGATATGAAACAACATATGTTACTTTTTTTATATTAATATTGATAAATAAAAATATGAATCCACTTTCATCCCACGTCATATGCTATGGAAGGAGGCTTGTGTGAATAAGGAGGGTAAATTAGTTGATGAAAACACAAAATAAGTATGGGAAGCATGTGTAAGTATGACATAATTGTAATTCATTATTCTTTATAATAGTATTACCTAAAAATATCTATTTATATATGTTCATATTTTTTATATGGTTTAGACACAAGAATTGGAAATGATCATACTAGAAGAAAATCTACTTTTAGTAGATTTGAAGTGGCCTAAATAATATGGTCGCGTTAGAGGATTAGGTTTTGGAGTCTCTCCTCAAACATATTTCGAGAAGATAAAACCACATAACGATATATATAATATGGTGAAAAAACAACTAACATACTCAAAACAAAGTAAACACATTCAAGTTATTTTGTTACTTTAGTATAATGATCCTTAAGTCATTTGTGATGTGTAGGAATCAGTCGCATCTCAATCTGACGCATGGTGTGATCGGCATAACTCCAAGTGTCTATTATCAGTTTAAAATTAACATTTTAATACAAAAAAGTACCACTCACTAAAAACCAAGAACATGTGCTCAAATTATCTTGATAATTTTGGATAATGATTCATAATTCATTTGTGATGTGTATAGATCAGTCTCATGTCAAACCCACACATGATGCCACCTGTATGGATCAAAGTGCATGTTTCCAGTTTAAAATGAAATTTTAGTAAAAAACACAAGTGGCGTAATAAAAATAGAATAAAATCATTCTTATTGTTTTTATATTTTAGTAAAATGATCCACGAGTCATTTGGGACATGTATAAATCAGCCTCACCACAATATGACACATGGTATGATCGGTATGACTCCAAGTGAGTCATTTTATTCAAAATTGACATTAATTTTAGTGAAAAACAGCTGACATATTCAAAACTAAGAAAACACATTCAGATTGTTTTATTACTTTAGTATAATGATCCATAAGTAATTTTTGATGTGTAGAAATTAGTCGCACCTCAATCTAATGCATGGTGTGACCGATATGACTCTAAGTGTCTGTTATCAGTTTAAAATTGACACCTTAATACAAAATAGTGTCACTCACTAAAAACCAAGAAAATGTGCTCATATTTTCTTGATAATTTAGGGAAACGATTCATAATGCATTTTTTATGTGTATGAATCAGTCTCATGTCAAACCCACACAATATGACAACTGTATGGCTCAAAGTGTGTGTTTCCAGTTTAAAATGACATTTTAGTAAAAAACACAAGTGGTGTACTTAAAACCAAGGAAACACATTATAATTGTTTTGATAATTTATGAAAATGATCCATGATTCATTTGGGATGTATATAAATTAGCTTCACCTCAATTCGACACACGGTGTGATCGGAATGGAACAAAGTGAATCTTTTTATTAAAAATTGACATTAATTTTAGTGAAAAAAAACTAACATACTCAAAATAGGGAAAACACATTTGGATTGTTTTGATATTTTAGGAAAATGATCCATATGTCATTTTTTATATGTAGGAATCATCTTCACCTAAATATGACACACTATGTGACCGGTATGACTCTAAGGGTGTCTTTTTATTTAAATCTGACATTAATTTTAATAAAAAAAACAACTAACATACTCAAAATAAAGAAAATGAATTTAGATTGTTTTGTTAATTTAGGAAAATGATTCATAAGTCATTTTTAATGAGTAAGAATCATTCAAACCTAAATTTTACTCACAGTGTGACCGGTATGACTCTAAGTGTGCCTTTTTATCCAAAATTTACATTAATTCTAGTAAAAAACAACTGACATACTCTATAATAGTTTTTTTATTGTATTTGTGTTAGAAATTTTATTTCATTTAAATTTAGTATTTGTATCTTATTTTTGTAATTTTTTTATTGTTTCTCGTGATGCAATGTGTTTTTACAACACATTCCACCTGTTTCTAGAGATGCAATGTGTTGTAGCATCACACTACAGTTTTTGCCTTTATTGACGCTACTAAATGCACTGATAAAGAGAGCCTTTATTAGTGCTTGTATAAGAATTTATAAATGAGTCTTTTATCATTGCTTTTAAAAGCACCGATAAAGGAATCTTTATCATCACTAAATAAAACTGTTGATAAACGGTGTCTTTTATTTTCACTTTTAAAAGTACTGATAAAAGTATACTTTATCAGCGCTTTTATTTACGCTGATAAAGCTACCATTTATCAGAAATTTTCTAGACTTGATAAAATCTTGGTCTTTTAACCACACTAAGGTAGTCAACACTTTTATAGTATTGATAAAGGCTTATTCTAGCGTTGTTAAAGGCATGTTTTTTAGTAGTGGTGGTAGTCCACACTTCCTCAAACGAAATTATCATATTTACACCAAATGGAAAGTATAAAGATATTTATTGTAAAATAACTACAGAAGATTAAAGACATATATAATATATTTAAATAGATTTTACATCATAATTTCCACCATGATAGGCAATAAATTAAAAATGAACAATCATCGTTTTGTGAGGTGGTAGTTCGCCGTACACGTAAACAGTATGTTCATTACCCATTAGATGGAAGTGTGTGTAAGTGTAGGTCAAACCCATAGCATAAAAACATCCTGTATATTTATTATAATTTTTTGTTATAAAATCATGGAATAAGAAGATTTTAGGGAGTGTATAATGGAAATAAAAGAAAATAGCTTGAGGGAGGTTGTTACCTCTTAATCGGGTAACTCCTTTTGGTTTGCACCAAAGGGATTCCTTGGAAGTCTTTCTGTCCAAAAAAAGAATTTAAGGAGTAAGGGAGGGTTTTTTGGAAGTTTATTTGGTATAGATTTTCTGAAACTAATTGGTTTGATAGGTGTGATAAAGTGGGAGTGGTGGTGGCCTTTTATAGGGAAGGGAAGGACACACTTAGCATTTTTTAAAACAAGTTAGGTGTACCCACGTTTTTACCTAAAAAAAGTAATAAAAAACCATAAAAAATAATTGAAGGTTTATGGCTGAAATATTTTCAGAAAATTTGTTTTGGAAAAGTTTATAGGTCATTTGGACCCTTAATTTTAAGGTTTATTCCCTTGTTAAGTTTAATTTTACCTTAATTATTATAATTAATTTTAACCGCATTCACTAATCTTTTGGGTCAAAAATTAAGTTAACCTTATTATACATTATAAATTATGTTGATTCCAAATATAGAATCTATTTTTTCAAATTTCAAATACATATTTTGTAGAAATTAATTTAAATTTAACCTCGTAGACGGGACGACAAAGTGGGTTTTTAAAGTAAAAACTTCCAAAAACATTCTATGTTTTTACAGTCAATTTCTAAGTGAAATTGAGTAAAATGAAAAAAAATTGGATTAATTGATAAAAATATGATATAATTAAACTTTAAAACCATTTTAAAATATAATTTAACCATATAAATAAATTAGATGAAAATGTAGTTTGAATTAAATTTTAGTATTTTTCACTATTTATTAAAAAATGAAACTTCACAGAAAAATACCAAAAATTTACCATAAATTAATTTTTATGTTTTTATTTTAAATATGAATTTTATTTAAAAATATATAATCTATAAAATTTCCATAAAATGGATTTAAAATAGGTTCTCTATTAAAAGATGGTAAAAATGCCTTAATAAAAATATATTATTTTATTCATAAAATTGGGTTTATTTTTTATCTTAAGCCTATCAAATCTATTTAATGAATATAAAAAATATTTGATTGAATATATAATATATATATCACATTAATTTCACTCACTAATTGAAATTAATTTAATTTATTAGGGTAAAACAGATTTCTGGGCATAAAAATAATAATATTTTCTTTTATATTCAATCATTTTTCATATTCATTTCTAATTAATTTGTAAATAATGAATTAATTTTATATTTTTGTAAACCATATATTTTATTAAGTTAGTTAACCCTTTTCATAATTACTAATTTAATAGCTAGGTAATATTAAATAATATTTTAATAATATATCATTATCATTATTTGGTCTTGTGTGCTACACAAGGCATCAAGGAAAGTAATTGTTGTATGTAAGGCAAGCTATCCTTGGTGTTTTTTGTAGAGAAAGATAAAATTTATATTGATTTTATTGCATGATTAACTTTATTTTGTGTATAACACAAGTTGAACATAGTGTTTTAATATAAAATAAACTATTTTCAGGGTTGCATGAAATGAAAAATATCAAAAAGGTTAAATTAATTCAAAAAAATAATTCAAAAATATCGGGGTGTTGCATTATACCCCCTTAAAATGAATCTCTCCCTCTAAATTCATCTGGGTATTTAAAGGTTTAATACTTGAAAGTTTCATGCATATAAACTCACATCATAAAAATGAATACTAAAACTTCCCTTGAAAAGGGAAAGTTGGAACCATAATAGTTACCCAAAGTAACATATAACTAGGTTTCCACACAGGAGAACATAGGTTGGGAGTGAAGATTGGACATGGAGGAAAAACATAAATATTTATAGGGAGTGATTGAGGTAATCAATAATAAAAAATTGAATGATAATATAAATGTAGAGGGCCTCAAATTCATAAATCTATGATGATTTAAAATGCTATCAGTTCAACAAAAATTAAGGTATTATGACAACACATTTTTTTGTTCATTATTCTATCTTTGAGTAATTCTTTTATTGAACAAGAATATAAAGAAATATAATTACTTGATATATTTTTATAAAAAATACTTCATTCTTTGGTTGTGCTTTTATCTTTTTCTAATTTATCCATTACTTCAAGAAATGGATGTCTATAAATTAACTTTGATGCCTGAAGCACTAAAATACACTTTTAGAATATCTTAAGGCCCATAAGATAATGAAAAATATAACTATTTGTATCTATATATCCTTAAAAATAAATATGGTTAATACATTAATATCTAAACATAAAAAGTAATACAATTGTTTCATTATAAATATTTATTCATAAAAAATTATTATAAATTAACCAGGACATCATGTGGGCTAGTGGTAGACGTGAAACCCTTATTGTCCATTATTCATGGGTTCAAGACCCACAACCTTACCTGTTGTCACCCGACATACATGATGTCCTTTTCTAAAATCATACTAATATAATATCCAAAATATATATGATATACATCCTTTAAATAAATTTAATCACTAAATAGACTTTTAACTAAGGTTTTCAATACAATATCAATACATAAATACTTCCTCTAAAGTTTAACTTAAACTTTTCATGAATGTTTAACCTTATAACCTTTATAAAAGATGAAAAAAATAAAAAACTTTAGAAATAAATTCATGAAATCAGCTTAACATTGATTCCAAAAATATCACAAAGAAACACTTGGTTGTCACATTCTAAGAATGTGAATACCCTCATCGAATATTCCCTTGAAACATGGTAATAACCTGAATTACTATAAATCATTTTGGAAAACATGCATGCTTCCTTATTCCAATGATTACTGGATACATTCTTTAAATCCAATAAGTTGTAAAATTTATCCTTGATTACATATACCACTTTGTCAATAATCAGTTCCAGGGTAATTCGTACCTTCCAATTTACTTATTCATATACAACATATCTTTATCCAAACATCATTATCTCAACATTAGGGATTAATTCAGGGTTACCTTCCCCTAATCAAAATATCACTTTTCTATGTCTTTATCACCATTCAAACTTTCCCTTTTAATCCTTAATGAAAACTTATACTGGAAATACTTATATATTTCATGATTCATATAACATAATCTTTGAATTCCCAAACATAAATACTTCATTCATCCAACTTTATTCTTAAACCATTACTCGGGCTTCATCAACTTATTCCTTAATACCTCTTTCCTAGAATATGAAATATGAATAATATCTTAAGGTTCCTCAACCTCAATATAATCATGCTTATTATGTTTAATGTAAACAATATTGGAAGAAGATCGCATACCCTTCACATGTTGTTTGTGGTCTCTTTATCTTCATAAGTATAACCAATACTCATACCACCTTCCTGATTCTCTTTATGAGATTTCTACATGAGAAATTGATTTTCATAATGCCAATACTTTATATATATGAAACATTTAATGTTAACCATGTTCCTTCAAGTTCTCTCCATTTAATAAAACTAGAAAGCACAGGGTGAGAAACACATATGATAGAAGAAAACCACATAATCATGAAGAATTACTTATAGGATGTCTAAATCATGACACCTGCTTTTTAATTGATGACACCTTAAGTTTATCTGATATTATTAATAGTCCTATTTTATTCAAATCCTTCATGATGGCTTGTAAATAGTTTGTTAATTTCCAATACATATCCCCCAAGAGTGTCAAACTAGGTGTGAATCCAAGCCTGTTTTCATATACTAGATTATCCCAAGTCAGGCCCGAGACATCTTGTCGGAGTTATTACCCCTAGGTATATATGTACCCGATCCACATCCACTTGTAGTATCTATATAGAGATTTATTTCTAGGAAACCACTCACTTTATCCTTTACCAAAATTCTAAGAGATTTTTCCTAAACGTTAACTCATCCTTATACTTATCCTTATATACATCCCTATACATATCCTTAGAAATATACTTAGGGATATTACTAAACTTTTCTCATCCTAGTTTTCAAATATTGACTAAACCTTTACTCTAATACTGACTGGAATATCCTTGTATTAACATACATAGACATTACATCACTATTTCAGAATACTTAATACATTACAAAAACAGATGCCTAAAGACCGTGTTAGTTTAGTGACTTTGAAAACATGGAAACATAAACAATTATACATAAGTGAGCTATGTTATATCCCACTAGGTTCTTAATGATTAGCACCCTTCTTAGAAATATCTTACTTAATACATATCTTCATAATCTATGGAAGGAAACATAAAAAGGGGTGATCTAAAATGCTCAGTAATGGTAAACAAGGGAGACAAGTAAGCATAAACTTGATAATATGGGTGCTAGAATGTGACCATAACATTAGAAGATCATACCATACCTATCAAAGGTCATAAACATGAATCCTGGCGTAAAGCTTGGTAGTTCATAAGAAATGAATCATAAGGAAATAAATAACATAATCCATGAAAGCATAACATTGGAATAATACATGGAATTTTGGCATACATAAACATGTGATGTCCTTCACTATAAGCCAAGACAAATAGCTAGAACTTATCAAGGAACTTCATGGGAACCGTACCAACTAGGTGGGACACACCACCATCCTCATTCATAGTTCTTTCCATGTAAGGGATTGGGTTTCCCCAAATTCCCATAATGGATCGTGTTTCCCCATCTTCCATCTTCATGGTGACTACACCTACTGGGTGGGAGACACCACCATCCCCAGTTACAATCCTTTCCTTGTAAGGTATTGAGTTTCCCCATCTTCCCATAGTGGATCAAGCCCTTCGACTTTATTCCCATCATTATATCATGAGATAAAATTCCTCACCCAATTCATTAGAGGTAGATATAGGTCCCACCCATCTCATAATAAAATCATTCATACATGTTCCACAAGATAATAAAACGTTCATCATATCATGAACCATAAAAAGATATGGGTTTTATCAAATCATAACCCATGAAATGAAATGGGAATCATTAACATTTCATCACATCATAACCTATAGAAAATAGATAGGTTTCATAATAATTTCATCAAATAATAACATGTGAAAAGAAGAAGGTTTCAAAATCATATAACCTGTGGAAGAGAAATAGGTGTCATAAGCATCATTCCATCAAAACATAAACCATTCAATAAATAATATGAATGGAACCTTTGGATAATTTCCTAGAAGGGAATGAATAACATCAACAGATGTTATATTAGATGGAAAATAACTTGGAAGGATATTTTGAAAATATTTCTTGAGGAAAATATCCTTTCTTCTTTGGAAAATGATTTTTAAAACATAAAACCTTTTGAAACCATTTTCATGAAAACTTATAAAAAAATATTTTATAACATATTGAAAAAAATTCCTTTGAAAACTTATAATGAAAGCTTGAAAAAAATTTGAAAACCATTTTCCTTGAAAACTAATAAATAAAGCTTGAAATTTTTTTGAAAATATTTTTCCTTGAAAACTTATAAAATATGATTGAAAATTTTTCAAAAACAATTTCTTTTAAAACTTTATAAAATAAGATTGAAAACATTTTCAAAACAATTTTCCTTAAAAAACTTATAAAAGAATCTTGAAAACCTCTTGAAAACCATTTCTTTGAAAATTACTTTTAAAAAAATCTTAAAAATTAACCTTTTAAACATGAAAATTAAGTTTAACAAAAATTAAGATAGGTAAATCTATACATGTCGTACGAGGTAAAAAGAACATTCCTTTTGCATGGTAAAAATGTTAGAAGAATGCCTTGTTTGTAAAGAGATAAGAAGATTCCTTTGAAAACATTGGTAAAAGATAGAAATGGTAAAAATTTATTTTATGTCACATACATGACTTATTTTAAAGTTAAATTCCATTTAATTTTCATTCATGATTTGTTTTGGGGGTTTCCCAAGCTTTTATGGAGGAATGGGTGAGTTTTCATGAATTGGGCCAAACCGTGAGCCCAATTCCAGATTTAAAAATAAATTTTGATTCCTTTATAACTCCTTCATTTTTAAACATTTTTCATATATTCCAATTCCTAATTGTCATACCCTGACATATTAACACCACCATATTAATTTGGATCATTTAAGAATCCATAATCATGGTGGATATGAGTTTTTATTTAAGGGATTGGGCCTGCCCGAAATCTCATTTTCTGCATTAAAAATAAATTTTAATCCTTTAATATCTCCTTCAATATTTAAATTTTTCGGTGATTAAAACTCTCATCTGATCCCACTTACCTAAGGCCCGCCCCCATTCTCTCCTCTCACAATTTAGAGCTCAATAGAATCGCGAAATTGGTCGAAATGTCTCTAGATTTCAGAAATCGCCCATATTTGGAGAGGTAAATTGATCCTTTCATAACTCATTCTATTTTTACTCTTTTACCCCATTATAGTTCCTAAATGATCTTATAATCGTTATTCAAACCTCCATTGAATGGTTGGATTTTTTAAAATTCATATACTGGTGGAGTTTGGGTTGTTTTATTCAAAATTGTTTTGAGCAAGTGTTTCTCTCTTCAATTTCTTCCTTCTCCTTAGGGTTTCCTCCCTCTTTCATTATGTTCTAAAATGTCCAGAAGTTAGAGTTCGAACCTATGGTTTGATTTGGTGTCTTTTTGGTTAAATATTGTGGTCTAGGGCTGGATTTATCTTCCTTGTGATGCGGCGGTGGTGCAGTTAATGTTTCGCACCAAGTTTTGAGGGATTCGACACTTTCAGTAGGTGGTTCCATGTGTTAACAATTATTGATGAGTTATCTTACTGTATTTAATCATTTTTTATATTCCTAATATGTTGGTTGTGGTGAAAAAACTTTTTATTATTGATTTGGTTAAGTGTTTAATTTTATAGTTGCATTTTAACTTGACATTGGGTGTTTTCATGTGTTACTCGTGGGGTATTATTTGGGTGTATTTTATAACATATGTAATTGGTTTAATAAATCTTTTTTGTCCTACCAATTCTGGTTTGGTAATGTATTAGTGTCATGTGGGCCTAAAAAGAGGGTTTTTGAATAGGTTTTATGTGTAAAACATTGTTATACTTCTTGAGAGCATTTTATGAAAATGTGTGTTTTCATTTGGATCTTTTGTAGTATTATTAAAGGTGATTTTATAAAACTTTAAAGTGTTTTTATAAATGTCTCTAGGGATTAAAATTATGTTTTGGATAGGAATTGGTATGGTTTTTGGTCTTAAATGGGGGTTTTGAAATGGGTTTTGTGTGTAAGACATATTTACACCACTTGAGTTATTTTTATGAAAATTGTAAATGTTTTAGTTGGTTAAACAAAGTGGGAAAAGGGTGCATATGTACCGTTTGGTATGTGTGTTCACATATTAAGGGATTTTTAAAGGTGAAGTGATGTTTTAAGATGTCAAACATTTTTATAATGTTTTGTAAATTTCTGAAATATTTTATTAAATTGTGATGTTGGAGCGAAACTTGTTTGTGGGATGTTTCGTGTAAGTTTGATGATAAAATGATTTTGAAGGTAAAAAGGGTATTATGTAACAAGTGAGTGTGTTGTTATGAGAGTTGTAATATATTGTAATGGTTTTATAAAATTTTTTAATGGATTTGTGGAAGTGTTAATGAAATGTGAAAAGTGTTGTGGGCTATTTTGGTGTGAGTCGGATTTCAAAATCAACTTGAATGAAAAGTGGAATTTTGTGAATTTTGTTGTATACATGTGGGATGTTTGGTGAATTTATGATATAGAAATGATATTTTCATGTGAAAAGTATATTCATTGGCTTGTTGAACTTGTTTGAGCACAAAGGGAAAACCTGAGTATCTGGGTGGGTGGACGTGTACTAGTATGCTAGTGAATTCATGGGGTTTAGCCTCAGTTTCAATTAGAAAGATTGATGATTACAAATATAACTAAAATATGATGATGATGATTTGGGACCACTAGTTTATGGGTATGTTCCCTACTAGTGTATTGTGCATGAGAGCAGATATTTATGATGGTTACTCTCACCGAGATATGAGGTACCTGGGACCCACAGCTAGCTAGTGCCTAGGGGTTATTTCCCATTGATTATGCTCACTAGATATTTTGTGATTACCGTCGGCATATGGTATGAGTGGCTGGAAAATTCAGTAACTTTTTTATTTATTTTAAAATTGATTATTCTCTAAATTATCCCACCTGAAAACTGTTTTTATTTATTGTTGCATCTTTTAGAAATTGTAACTAGCATTTCATGTTTTTGAAAACTTGCATGATTTTCGTCATTAAATGTTTATCACATGGAATATATTAGTGGTGGTATCCTATTGGGCTTTGTCTCACACCCTACTTACACCCTTGGGTGTAAGTAGACTTGGTTATTTTTGTTGTCACGGGTTGCGCACAGTTTTTAGTTCCAGTGGTTTGGGTTTCTACCAGGTCCTTGGTGGTGAAGTCTTGTGGAGATGTCTTGAGGGCGGTGCCACTTTCCATGAGGTTTCTTGGACTGTTCCCTTTTGGTTTTGTACCTTTGTTATAGTCTTGTTGAGTTGTTTTAAAATATGTAATTCAGTTCTGATTTTTTGTAAAAGATTTTTGGATTGAAAAACCCAGATTCGTTTTATTGGATTCTTTTGTTGTTTTAAGTTTATAAACTCGGGAAAATCATTCCCAATTTTTATTTTATGATACCCAACCACTTTTTCTAGCCCATGTGGATCGTAAATGACCTTTGGGCCTTATTTTGGGCTGGATCGAGTTCCGATTTTGATGGAAAACAAATTTGGTTCGTGACAAAATGGTATCAAAAGAGGTTCAGGTTAACTCTTTGGGTCATGTTATTTGGGGAAGAGTCAGGATAGTCTAGAGTTATGATTGTTGGGACTTGGAATTCCAGTTATGGGTAGTGTTCCTGATCACCACACCTCATTATGGAATTCATGTTTTCAGTAGAAGTTGGGATTTATCTAAGTCCTTTGGTTTTCTTGGTTGGATGATGATTAGGGGAAATGAAAAGAGAGTTGGGTTAATAGTCTTAGTGAGCTCGCAGGGCCTGGAAATCCATGTGGATCCAAGGATACTCCCTAGAACACTCTCTGTGACAATTAATTTATTGGAATATAGCCTCCAACCATATGTCCAAGTCACCCACTGAAACTAGTTTCCTCTCGCATTGTTTTGTGCTTTAGTTTTGAAAACTTGGCACTTTGGTTTTAAGAAGCGTAAAGTTTTTGTGAAAATATTTTCAAATAAAGAGGGAATGTTTTTATTTATAAAATGGTGGAACTGAATTTTCAGAATTGTTTTGAAATGGAAAATGGTGTGTTTACACCTCTTTTGAAAGTAGTAACTATATTGAAGTTGGTTTTGAAAAGTGTTTCCAATATAGTTTTCTAAACAATCAAATGGTGTTTTAATGGGATGTGATGTTTTGAAATTGATGTGAATATCTTGAAAGTGAGTTATTTTATAAATGGTTTTGTCTTTCTTAAAAGTTTTGTAAGATGTGAATTGGTATTTTGGTCTTGTGGTTAGCAGTTTTGAGAAAAAGGATGTGTTGGTTGACTGTTTTGGTTTTGAAAAGTGGAAAGAATTTTTTTGTTTTAACCTTTGGTATTTCCATGAGAAACCACATGCATGGGGTTATATGGTATGATGGATGGTTGATGGAATGACTGGATGAGTGTCGGGATGGATATGAGGAGGGTGCCGGTGTGGCACAGAAACATGCATGTGTAAGGCCCATGGGGTACCATTGGTGGATACGCTAACCGCTGAACCGTTTGTTTTCAAGAAATGTTTTTAAAGAAAAACATGATGTATTGATGAATTGTTTGGGATGGATTATATTATGTGTTTTTGGAAAATGTTGATGTTGTGGGATGTTTTGAGTCCAAGAACCCCTCCTGTTTGAACTGTGTTTTGGGTTTATGTTTGGTCGGTAAGCTGGGAAGAAGGACCGGTTAGTAGTATCCTATGATATATGTTTCAGGACACATTTATGGTGGTTCCCTTTATGTGTTTAGATCTGTTCTATGGCTTGTTTTGACCAATGTACCAGCTTGGTTGGGTCCTTGGGTTCTCTCATTGGATAAGGTACGCCCCCATTAAGGGTTAATGCATAACTGAAGTGAAACCCAGATTGTTTTTCCATTGGAAAATCTTTCAGTTTATCAATATAAGGAATATTTTATTGATATTTGTTGATTGAGTCTACACCCATTCCTTTCTTTGATTTTTAGATCCTCTTGTAGTGGGAGAGTGATCGTGGAAGGTTGAAAGAGACCTTAGTTTCTTAAGTTTCCTAATTCATCGAAGCTGGAAATTGTCTAGGGTTGTTAGTGGGGATGAGTGTCTCAATGGTTCCTAAGAGGGCCTATGGGTTCTTCACAGTTTCTTTGACGCATGAGTTCATGTTTAACCACCAGTGTGGGAAATATGGTCATGATAGGATATTGTGGCCACTTTCTAGAATTGTGTGTTGTTTGGGGATGTTGTATAAAGTCCCTCTCTATGAATTGTTTATATCAGTCACAATGGTCATGTTTGGTGATGCCTTATGATGTCATGTGCTCGATTGACTGTAAAGGTGAAAGTTGGGAAATCATCTGAGAGTCTATGTTATGTTGGGAGAATGTCTCCCTTGGAAAAACATAAAAATATTCCATTTTAGAGGAAGATGAGTATAGGTTTTCTTTACTTCCATTGTTTCTCACCCAAATAAACAAGGTGTGATGTGTGTGCATATTCTAAGCCCTTGTTTTAGTGAAATATCAGGTTAGGGTAAAGTGAGTTTGGAATGTGTTATGTCTTGGAAAACTTATCAGGGATTGCGGTGTAGTTTTTGGTTGCACTGACTGAAAAATTCTCATTCAGGGGGTTTCTAAAGCCTAACTGTGAGGCCAAAGATGCTTCAATCATTTGAGCTCCAGCCATAGGTCTCGGAGAGAAGTTGGCTCGTAGTCAGGGGAAATCGCAGGTTCGTTTAAACTCTTGTACAAAGTCTTATCCTCAGTATGAAAGATAGGAAGATTTTAAACCTATGGTGTCATCATATTTCTTTTGTTGTTCCTGTTCGGTGGAAATAGGCGGAGGGCCTTGTACCCATGTCATCGCCCAATGTTATTTCCTCCCCCTTTGGTTTCCATTGAGTCTTTGGAGAAAGGTTTGAAGTTTGGATAGACAGGTTGAGCACATGGTTTGTGCTTGGTTAGTATTGACCATGCCTTAGAAAACAATGTAGATAGAAGGATCCCCACTGTTAGTGCATGGTTTCCCAAACCGTGCAGACTAACCATGTGGTCGTCCCAACTCTTTAAATTTTGGGGTCTTTCTGTACCGGCCCGTGCTGGTCGGTTAAGATGGTTGGTTCTTATGGTGGGGAGACCCACTATGAGTCTTATATAAGTTCTTTTGTAAATTTCTGATGGAATTATACCCTTTTTACCAGGGAGTCCATTTAGGCCTCCCCCTGTTAGTGTCCTGATTCTGTCTTGGAAAAAAATATAGGTTGTCTCTTATGGTGGGGAGCCTATTTTTGTTCCCCCGTACCAGTAAATCAGACTTATCCATGTTCTTAGATTGGTGGTAGGTAGTCTCCTTCAGAGCTATCAAGATACTTACATCTTCCTTGGGTAAATGTTGATATTGGTGAGTGCTCAATGGTTTAGTTATATCAAGGTAAGTGTAACCTTGTTTGATGTTGTTGTTTGTTTGGGTGAATTGATTGAGTCTTGTTCGGATATTGTTTAAGGAGTTTTATTTTGGGATAAAGTATGAATGTGATTTATTATTTCAGTAAAGTGGTTTAAGTTTTGGTTGTGAGAGTAATAATTCATTAATTGATCATTGGAGGTGTTTTGGCCTTTGGGGGTGAAACCTGGCAAGGGAGTACCTCTTGGTTTCTCAGTTGGGTTTGGTTGTTGCTTTGGCCTTGATGTGGCTTTCCGGGGTGGAAAGTTTTCATGGTGGGGAGAATTGTCACATACATGACTTATTTTAAAGTTAAATTCCATTTAATTTTCATTCATGCTTTGTTTTGGGGGTTTCCCAAGCTTTTATGGAGGAATAGGTGAGTTTTCATGAATTGGGCCAAACCGTGAGCCCAATTCCAAATTTAAAAATAAATTTTGATTCCTTTATAACTCCTTAATTTTTTTAAAAAAATTATCCATTATAATTCCTAATTGTCATCCCCTGACCTATTAACACCACCATATTAATTTTTACCATTTAGGAATCCATAATCATGGTGGATATGAGTTTTTATTTAAGGGATTGGGCCTGCCCGAAAGCCCATTTTCTGCATTAAAAATAAATTTTAATTCTTTAATATCTCCTTCAATATTTACGTTTTTTTGGTGATTCAAACTCTCATCTGAGCCCACTTACCTAAGGCGCGCCCTCATTCTATCCTCCCACAATTTAGAGCTCAATAGAATCGTGAAATTGGTCGAAAATTCTCTGGATTTTAGAAATCGCCCAGATTTGGAGAGGTAAATTGATCTTTTCATAACTCCTTCTATTTTTACTCTTTTTCTCCCATTACAGTTCCTACATGATCTAATAATCCTTGTTCTAACCTCCATTTAATGGTTTGATGTTTTCAAATTCATATACTGGTGGAGTTTGGGTCATTTTATTCAAGATTGTTTTGAGTAAGTGTTTCTCTCTTCAATTTCTTCCTTCTCCTTAGGGTTTCCTCCCTCTTTCATTATGTTCTAAAATGTACAGAAGTTAGGGTTAAAACCTATGATTTGATTTGGTGTATTTTTGGTTAAATATTGTGGTCTAGGGCTGGATTTATCTTCCTTGTGATGCGGCGATGGTGCAGTTGATGTTTCAGACCAAGTTTTGAGGGATTCGACACTTTCGGTAGTTGGTTCCATGTGTAAACAATTATTGATGAGTTAGATTACTAAATTTACTCATTTTTTATATTCCTCATATGTTGGGTGTGGTGAAAAAACTGTTTATGATTGATTTGGTTAAGTGTTTAATTTTATAGTTGCATTTTAACTTGAAATTGGGTGTTTTCATGTGTTACTCGTGGGGTATTATTTGGGTGTATTTTATAACAAATGGAATTGGTTTAACAAATATTGTTTGGATGGGAATTGGTATGGTTTTTTTGTAACACCCCAAGATTTCATAGTACGTTATTTCTTCAAAGTAATTCAATAACTTTCACTACACGCAACACCGAGTTCAAGCGCACCCCAACTTACCAAACTAGCCGTTCAAAAGCAGTTATGAATAGTATTAACTAAATTTTGTACTATACATAACACATATAATTTTATAATCCATATTATGAGTTTCTTAGACATAATGTAAGAACTGATTCATTTTTTCAGATAAAAGAAATATTTTTCAAAAAATGCACTTTTACCATCTTTTAATGGTGAACCCTTTTTAAATCCAATATTTGAAAATTTTGTATATTCAATTTGACAAAATAAACGTCTTATTTAGAATCAGGACATAAGAATTTAGTTTCAATAAATTTTTGATGTTTTTCTGATAACTTTCATATTTGGGTGAATAGTGAAAAATACTATATTTTAACTGAAAACAACTTTTTAAAGAAAAATAATTTATAGTGTTAAATTATACATTTTAATGGTTTGGAATTATAAATATATTATATTTTTACCATTTAATCCAATGCTGGTCATTTTAAGTAATTTCACTTTGATATTGGACATAAACGAGTGTCAATATTTTGATTGATATTGTTTCTTAAAAATACGCCTTTTGGTTTTAACAACGACAATTAATTTTAAATTAATAAATGAAACTTCTAGGTTTTTAATTTGGTAAAATGTAATTGATTTTTGGATTCGGAATATTAAAATTAGCTTAGGGTTAATTTTTGGTATTTTTCTGAAAACTTTAAATTTTTGATGAATAGTGAAAAACACTAAGTTATAGTTTAAAACCGAATTTTTATTTAAATAATTATTTATTTTATTTAAATTTATTTTAGGTCAAAATAGATACATAATACCTATATAATTTCAATGTAATTCATTGGAGTCAGTTTATAATAATTTTAGATATATAAAAATTTTATTTAACTTTTCACCGCCTTTTACCCATCTCCTATGAGAATTTACAAATTCACATAAAACATAATTTTACCACTTCTGTGAGTAGAATTTTGAAAATCCGAGAGACACGGTAAATATCAAGGAGTAAAATGTGGTTCAATAAGATAAAAATAATTTTTGGTGAATAGTAACTTTTTACTTTTATTTACCACGGTAAAAAGTAAATCGGGTAATTAAGGGTAAAAATGAAATTATTATTACCCTAACGCATGTCCTAATTCTATTGGATAAGTATAATTCGACCAAAAATAACCTTAGGAATAAAATATGAACCTCTTTGGTCCACTTGGATTAGATTAGGACATTTATTATTATTTAATTCAAAGAAGAGTTAAAAGAGTTAAAATCAAAGTTTAATAACTAAAACATTTTTAATATAGGGTTATACATAAGACAAATTAGATTATAAATATTCATTAGAAATATAAAAATATTTCCTAAATAATGGTATTTTATTTATAATTTTTAGACATTAAATAATTTAATTTATTTATGACACAATGGTGATGCAGTAATTACCTAATTAATGAAATATTAAAATAATTGATATTATAAATATCCAAATAAATGTAATTTGAGACTTTTTATGAATTACACTAATTTTATAGGTTAATATGACATGTTATTATTGATTTAATTATGTTTTTTAGAAGTAATCATACTGTTATGGTTTTCACAAAAATAAAATACTAAATAGTGTCAAAATTGACATAAAAGAGTTTTTTAAAAAAATATTATATTATTAATTTATATTCAATTCCTAAAAATCTAAGGTTCAGCCAATAGACTTATATAATGATAGGTGTATCATTAATGAACCACTTGGGGTTCTCCTGGATGTATATGATAATTTTATTAACCATATAATATAAAAATACAAAGAGACATGGTAAATATCAAACTATTTAACTAAGAGTTAAATATAAATGATAAGGTTAATTCAGTAAACCAAACATGTCTAAAATATATTGGTTGAAAGAATTTCGTCCCATCCCCACCTTAGAATCGAAATAAGTCACTTTGGAGCCATTATAAACCGAATATGAATTTATTATAAAATAATATTTTAAGTTTTTCCTAAGGTGCCCCTCACCCCTCTTATAAAAGGGCACTCCCCCTTCTCTAAAATTCATACCTTAAAATCCTTTTGGTTCGGACAAACCCTGTCCAAATAGCCTCTCAACTTCCCTCACTACAACCTAGAGGCCTTAGTTTGATCATAAATCCAACCTAAGGAGCCCTTTTGATCAAATCAAAAGGAAGAACCCGAAGAAGAGGTAATGTTTTCATCACCCACTTTCAAGTTCCTTTCTTCTTCCACTTCTTCTTTCTTTGTTATTTCCATTCTAAAATAACAACTACAGTATCTTATATATACTATGATGTTATTATAAATACGGTACATCCATATTCATTATTCTATCCATCCTTTGAATGACATGTCACCATACGTGCGTACGTACGACTTACCGTCTCCACGTTGTGGTGTAATTGTTATTCAAAACATTATTATTTTGATGGGTATAATAATGATGTTTAATTCATGTGAATAATAAATATAACATGATAATGATTCTGTATATATGATATACTATCCAATTATATATTATTTTAATGTCAAAAGAGTGATATTGTCGCTCGTGCGTACGTACGGACTACCGTCTCCACGAACGCGATGAGATTCATTCCACATCGTATCCATTCAAGTCTAATTCTCATTTGATGATTAAAAATAATTTAAAAATAATGCTTAAGGACTTGATATAATTCTGGATATGAATAATATACAACCTATCCATAACAAACATGTCTTATGTAACAAAACATATAAAAGAAAACGAGTAAGTTAACACCTGAAACGACGATAATACTAAAATATTATTAACAAAGCATTATTAGAAGATCATATATGATATCATAATTGTGTATATGGTTATTGTATAATTAAATAACAATTTTTTAACTATTATACAGGAGTTTAACATACCATTTACTAATTAAAAATACAAGGTAAGGGTTTATTTCACAATCTCTTCATTATCCGAGGTTGTTTATACGTAATTATCTACTGGGACCTCTTTATCATCCACATCCATGTTTCTTAAAAATATATTTCAAAACATTCTTAATATTTTACAGAATATGGTTTAAAGTCATTTATACCATTTTTTGACTTTTTATAATAAGTTTATAAAGTAATCTTTACATCATTTTCCAAACAAGGACCTTTTTAACCTTTTCGACAAATTAAGGTAAGAATGTCTTTTTTTAACTTATATGGCGGGTGAAGCTATTTTCCACCATTGTAAAATCTTATAAGATTCCCTTACAAGATTATAAGAATATTTTCAAAGTAAATGTTTTATTTTATAATTATGTGACTTTAAAATTATTTCAAAAAAAGAAATATTTCTCTCAAATAGTTTTGATTTCATCTATGTCAACATCCTTTGATGGATTTTAAGCTTATTTGAAGTTGATTTATTATGATACAAAACTTTCATATTGTATTGAAGGTTTTGTGATATATTTGACTGTGGATGTGTTATTTTTATATCATTCATGGTTTATGGAGAAAGTATTTACATTTCGTATGCTAGTTTTAATACGAATTTTTATGTTATGTTTAAACCTGTTCATATGAGGAATGCATTAGACTTAGTAAGTGACGGGTGGAGCCCGCTATAGCTCCTCGATGCATCGGTAGGTCTCATGAGACAAACTAGTGTCTTGGAACAAGGCCTTGACAAAATATTATTTGTAGTCTTGGCACAAGGCCTTGACTATGTGGTTATGATAGTCTGGCATTATCCATTCCATCATTATGAAAGTGGTTATTGATATTTCATGTGATTATTTGACTAGTAGAATATCCATGTGAATAAGTAAATGGAATTTATTTAATTTTATCTTTTCCATATTATGTTGAAGTTCAAGTTTAAAAGGCTTTTGTTTTATTTATACATTTCCTTATATGTTTATGTTTATTTATGAAAGTTTATGCTATATTGTTATCGTTACTGAGCATCTGAGCTCACCCCTTTCAATGTTTTATTTTTTCCCAGGATGTGAAGAAGTATTTTATGAATGACCTATAGGGATATGAGTGTGGAGACAAGATGTTGTTGTAGTTTTCACTTTATGATGTAATGTAACCTTTATGAATGTATCTAGTGATTCTAATGCTACTAAACTAATCGGTCTTTCAAGACTTGATATTTTGTGATCATGCCAATGTTATGTAATAATGCACCGACTTTGGGTAACTGGGGTTGGTGCGTTACAGTTGGTATCAGAGGAAGTTTAGTACAAACCTTGGAAGCTAGATTTAGATAAACTTTGATTAGAGCACATAGACCTAAGATAGAATTTGAGGATTAGTATAGAAGAACTTCCTAGAATTTTGGTATTGTAGAGATTTTTTGAGTTTTTTGAGCAATACATCCCTGTCTGAATACGAGAAGGTAGAGGTAGATTTGGCACAGATGTACCTAGGGGTAAAACCTGAAAACACCGCTTTGAGCTAGACTTGAACGAGAACTGGTGCACGATAACGGGCCTTGCTGCACTCTTGGTTATGACACTCTCGGGGGATATGCTTAGGATAATTCTCATTTTCTTTACAAACCATTATGAAGGGTTTATGAGTATATACTTCCTCAAAGAAAACATTTTTTTATGATTATAGATTATATCCACAAATAGTTCAATTTATGTTAAGTGTTTTACAAGTATGGAATTATGTATTTTGATTCATAAACTGATCTAGTTTATGCCATTGTTTAGAAATGGATCCTATTATAAGGAATGAGAACTCCGGTAATACACATGATCCAAAGAGTAAGAAGGGCCATATCTTTCATGATCTTAAGCCAGAATTTAGAAGGGAAATAGTCTCCCACGTGTTATCATCATATGAAGAAATAGTATAATGTGTTGATAAGATAAGTAAAGAGTTCTTGGAGTCCTATATATTTGAAGGTAGGCTAGAGAAGAAAAGTATGGTAGAGAGAAGGACAGATAAAGGGAAGAAGGTAAAGAAGGATTTTCCCATATGTGATAAGTGTGGAAAGAATCACCTTGGAAAATGCTTGAAGGGAATGTGAGTATGTTATAAGTGTGGAGAAAAAGGACACCACATTCATGATTGCGAGGGTAAGAAAAATGTTTCAAATGTACAATGCTTCATCTGCAAGGAGTGGGGACACTATACGAATCAATGTTCAAATCATCAGAGTATGCCCCAAATGATGCTATTGGATAATAATAAAGTTATGATACTACCATAGATGAAGAGGAATGACTAATGTTCTTATGTTGTTATTAAAGAATTATTTCAGTTGAGTGTTGTACCAACTATGTATTGGTTATATGAATTATGGAGATAAATAAGGATTGTACTGTAGTACTATTTCATTGAGGATTTGAGATTATATGGTACTATAAAAAGTGACTCAACAGCAAGTTAAACTTTTTTTACATGTTTGAAGGAAAGGTAATCCTTAATATGTTCTTGATACTGAGGTAGTAATTTTTGAATAAGAGATGATTGATTTGGATAAATTATATTGGATATTCTTGATTACCTTGGCACTGATTAATGGTTTGTTTATTTCATCATTTTTGGAATATTCAAAGTTTTTGGATATAAGGAATATATCTAGTATTTTGTAAGGAATAATGGAGTATGATGTAATCAATAAGGTTTTATGGTAATTCAGGGTGTTACCATATTTTAAAAGAATACATGATGAAGGTATTCACATGTTATTACGTGAAAAAAAAGATCTTCATTATATTTACCTTCCATATAAATTTTGGACTGTGAGTTTGGAAAGAAGTAATTTGGATAAGTCTAAAGGTTTGAATGGATTATATTTGAAATTTGATACTATTTTTAAGGTTAAATCATTTCTGAAGATTATTTTTGGATTGTTATAAAAAGGACAACCTGGAGGTCTGGCGACAACCCGTCGTGTCCGGCAAGGCCGCGAGACTTGAACCCGCAACCGAAGGGAGACAAGGGTGTATCACCTACCACTGACCCACGTGATGTCCTGGATTGAATAATGTAGTTTTTAAGGGTCTTTTAGATGAATTATATTTTTTTTAACCCTATACGAATAGGATAAATAGAATATTTTTTAAAGTTCTATTATCTTTTAGAGTGAAATATGAGTTTGTGGTAGAAATTAGTTAAAGGGTGGAACTCTACTTGACAAGTATATTTTTTTTCTTATCTTATTCTATGAAGAAATAAATTCTTAAACTTTAGGTAAGGCATCTTAAAACCAAAAATGTGTTATCCTAATACCTTACATTTTGTTGAACCGATGGTATTTTAAATTATCATAGATTGGTGGATTTGAGGCCCACAATTCTACAATTGTTTGTGATTGATGACCTTAATCACTCCCTATAAATATTTATGGTTTTCCTCCAATTATGTTTCTCTAATTTCTACCAATGTTCTCCTAATTGAGATCATAATTTGGTGGTGACTTTTTCATTCCCCTTTTTCCTCTTATTAAGACTAAATTTTATTAACCCAATTTCTGATGTGGGTTTTCCCACAAAGGTATTTTCTATTTTCAACCTTTTATTTTCAAAGAACAATTTCAAATTACGAGGACACAATTTATTGAAGGAGGGAATAATGTAACACCACAAGATTTCATAGTACGTTATTTCGTCAAAGTAATTCAATAACTTGCACTACATGCAACATCGAGTTCAAGCGCACCACAACTTACCAAACTAGTCGTTCAAAAGCGGTTATGAATAGTATTAACTGAATTTTGAACTATACATAATACATATAATTTTAGAATCCATATTATGAGTTTCTTAGACATAATGTAAGAACTAATTCATTTTTTTCAGATAAAAGAAATATTTTTCAAAAAATGCACTTTTACCACCTTTTAATGGTGAACCCTTTTTAAATCCAATATTTGAAGCTTTTATATATTCAATTTGAAAAAATAAACTTCTTATTTAGAATCAGGACATAAGAATTTAGTTTCAATAAATTTTCGATGTTTTTCTGATAACTTTCATATTTGGGTGAATAGTGAAAAATACTATATTTTAACTGAAAACAAGTTTTTTAATAAAAATAATTAATAGTGTTAAATTATACATTTTAATGGTTTTTAAGTATAAATATATTATATTTTTACCATTTAATCCAATTCTGGTCATTTTAAGTAATTTTACTTTGAGATTGGACATAAACGAGTGTCAATATTTTGATAGATATTATTTCTTAAAAATACGCCTTTTGGTTTTGACAACGGGAATTAATTTTAAATTAATAAATTCAACTTCTAGGTTTTTAATTTGGTAAAATGGACTTCATTTTTGGATTCGGAATATCAAAATTATATTAGGGTTAATTTTTGGTATTTTTCTGAAAACTTTCAATTTTTGATGAATAGTGAAAAACACTAAGTTATAGTTTAAACCCGAATTTTTATTTAAATAATTATTTATTTTATTTAAATTTATTTTAGGTCAAAATAGATACATAATACCTATATAAGTTAAATGTAATTCATTGGAGTTAGTTTATAATAATTTTAGATATATAAAAAGTTTATTTAACTTTTCACCGTCTTTTACCCATCTCCTAGGAGAATTTGCAAATTCACATAAAAAATAATTTTACCTCTTTTGTGAGTGAAATTTCGAAAATCCGAGAGACATAGTTAATATCAAGGAGTAAAATGTGGTTCAATAAGATAAAAATAATTTTTGGTGAATAGTAACTTTTTACTTTTATTTACCACGGTAAAAAGTGAATAGGGTAATTAAGGGTAAAAATGAAATTATTATTACCCTAAAACATGTCCTAATTCTATTGTCTAAGTATAATTCGACCAAAAACAACATTAGGAATAAAATATGAACCTCTTTGGTCCACTTATATTAGATTAGGACATTTATTATTATTTAATTCATAGAAGAGTTAAAAGAGTTAAAATCAAAGTTTAATAACTAAAACATTTTTAATATAGGTTTATACATAAGATAAATTCGATTATAAATATTCATTAGAAATATAAAAATATTTCCTACATAATGGTATTTTATTTATAATTTTTAGACACTAAATAATTTAATTTATTTATGACACAATGGTGATGCAGTAATTACCTAATTAATGAAATATTAAAATAATTGATATTATAAATATCCAAATAAATGTAATTTGAGACTTTTTATGAATTCAACTAATTTTATAGGTTAATATGACATGTTAGTATTGATTTAATTATGTTTTTTAGAAGTAATCATGCTGTTATGATTTTCACAAAAATCAAATACCAAATAGTGTCAAAATTGACATAAAAGAGTTTTTAAAAAAAATATTATATTATTAATTGATATTCAATTCCTAAAAATCTAAGGTTCGGCCAAGAGACTTATATAATGATAGGTGTATCATTAATGAACCACTTGGGGTTTTCTTGGATATATATGGTAAGTTTATTAACCATATAATATAAAAATACAAAGAGACATGGTAAATGTCAAACTATTTAACTAAGAGTTAAATATAAATGATAAGGTTAATTTAGTGACCCAAACCTGTCTAAAATATATATTTTGAATGGATTTAGACTCATCCCCACCTTATAATCGAAATAAGTCACTTTTGAGCCATTATAAACTGAATATGAATTTATTATAAAATAATATTTTAAGATTTTCCTAAGGTGCCCCTCACCCCTCTTATAAAAGGGCACTCCCCCTTCTCTCAAATTCATACCTTCAAAGCCTTTTGGTTCGTCTGACTCATGCCCAAATAGCCTCTAAACTTCCCCCAATTCAACCTATAGGCCTTATTTTGATCATAAATCCAACCTAAGGATCCCTTTTGATCAAATCAAAAGGAAGAACCCGAAGAAGAGGTAATGTTTTCACCAGCCTCTTTCAAGTTCCTTTCCTTTTCCACTTCTTCTTTCTTTGTTATTTACATTCTAAAATAAAAACTCCAGTATCTTATATATACTATGATGTTATTATAAATATGGTACATCCATATTCATTATTCTATCCATCCTTTGAATGACATGTCACCATACGTGCGTACGTACGGCTTACCGTCTCCACGTTGTGGTGTAATTGTTATTCAAAACATTATTATTTTGATGGGTATAATAATGATGTGTAATTCATTTAAATAATAAATATAACATGATAATTATTCTGTATATATGATATACTATCCAATTATATATTATTTTAATGTCAAAAGAGTGATATTGTCGCTCGTGCGTGCGTACGGACTACCGTCTCCACGAACGCGATGAGATTCATTCCACATAGTATCCATTCAAGTATAATTCTCATTTGATGATTAAAAATAATGTTTAAGGACTTTATATCATTCTGGATATGAATACGATACAACCTATCCATAACAAACATGGCTTATGTAACAAAACATATAAAAGAAAATGAGTAAGTTAACACCCGAAACGACGATAATACTAAAATATTATTAACAAAGCATTATTAGAAGATCGTATATGATATCATAATTATGTATATGGTTCTTGTATAATTTAATAAAAATGTTTTAACTATTATACAGGAGTTTAACATACCATCGACTAAGGAAAAGTACAAGTTAAGGGTTTATTTCACAATCTCTTCATTATCCGAGGTTGTTTATACGTAATTATCTACTGGGACCTCTTTATCATCCACATCCATGTTTCTTAAAAATTTATTTCAAAACATTCTTACTATTTTACATGATATGGTTTAAATTCATTTATACCCTTGTTTGAGTTTTTATAAGAATTTTATAAAGGAATCTTTACGTCATTTTCCAAACAAGGACCTTTTTAACCTTTTCGACAAATTAAGGTAAGAATGTCTTTTTTTTAACTTATACGGTGGGTGCAGCTATTTTCCACCATTGTAAAATCTTCTAAGCTTCCCTTACAAGATTATAAGAATATATTCAAAGTAAATGTTTTATTTTATAATTATGTGACTTTTAAATGATTTCAAAAAAAGAGATATTTCTCTCAAATAATTTTGATTTCATCTATGTCAACATCCTTTGATGGATTTTAAGCTTATTTGAAGTTGATTTATTATGATACAAAACTTCCATATTGTATTGAAGTTTTTGTGATATGTTTGACTGTATATGTGTTATTTTTATACCATTCATGGTTTATGGAGAAATTATTTCCATTTTGTATGCTAGTTTTAATACGAATGTTTATGTTATGTTTAAACCTGTTCATATGAGTAATGCATTGGACTTAGTAAGTAACGGGTGGAGCCAGCTATAGATCCTCGCTACATTGGTAGGTCTTATGAGACAAACTAGTGTCTTGGCATAAGGCCTTGACAAAATCTTATTTGTAGTCTTGGCACAAGGCCTTGACTATGTGGTTATGATAGTCTGACATTATTCATTCCATCATTATGAAAGTGGTTATTGATATTGCATGTGATTATTCTACTAGTAGAATATCCATGCGAATAATTAAATGGAATTTATTTCATTTTATCTTTTCCATATTATGATGAAGTTCAAGTTTAAAAGGATTTTGTTTTAGTTATACATTTCCTTATATGTTTATGTTTATTTATGAAAGTTTTCGCTATATTGTTATCCTTACTGAGCATCTAAGCTCACCCCTTTCAATGTTTTATTTTTTCCCAGGATGTGAAGAAGTATTTTATGAATGACCTGTAGGGATATGAGTGTGGATACAATATGTTGTTGTAGTTTTCACTAAATGATGTAATGTAACCTTTATGAATGTATCTAGTGATTCCAATGCTACTAAACTAATCGGTCTTTCGAGACTTGATCTTTTGTGATCATTCCAATGTTATGTAATAATTCACTGACTCTGGGTAACTGGGGTCGGGGCGTTACATTTTTGGTCTTAAATGGGGGTTTTGAAATGGGTTTTATGTGCAAGACATATTTACACCACTTGGGTTCTTTTTATGAAAATTATAAATGTTTTAGTTGGTTAAACAAAGTGAGAAAAGGGTTCATATGTACTGTTTGGTATGTGTGTTCACCTATTAAGGGGTTTTTAAAGGTGAAGTGATGTTTTAAGATATCAAACATTTTTAGAATGTTTTGTAAATTTCTAAAATGTTTTATTAAATTGTGATGTTAGAGAGAAACTTGTTTGTGGGATGTTTCGTGTAAGTTTGATTATAAAATGATTTTGAAGGTAAAAAGGGTATTATGTAACAAGTGAGTGGGATGTTATGAGAGTTTTAATATATTGGAATGGTTTTATAAATTTTTTTGATGGATTTGTGGAAGTGTTAAAGAAATGTGAAAAGTGTTGTGGGTTATTTTGGTGTGAGTCAGATTTCAAAATCAATTTGAATGAAAAGTGGACTTTTGCGACTTGTGTTGTATACATGTGGGTTGTTTGGTGAATTTATGATATGGAAATGATATTTTCATGTGAAAAGTATATTCATTGACTTGTTTAACTTGTTTGAACACAAAGGGAAAACCCGGGTATCTAGGTGGGTGGACGTGTACTAGTATGCTAGTGAATCCGTGGGGTTTGGCCTCGGTTTCACTTAGCAAGATTGATGCTTAAAACTCTAAATAAACTATGATGATGATGATTGGGGAACAATAGTTTATGGGTATGTTCCTTACTAGTGGCTCGTGCATGAGAACAGATATTTGTGATGGTTACTCTCACCGAGATACGAGGTACCTGGGACCCACAGCTAGCTAGTGCCTAGGGGTTATTTCCCATTGTTTGTGCTCACTAGATATTTTGTGCTTATCGTAGGCATACGGTATGAGTGGCTGGAAAATTAAGTAGCTTTGTTATTTATTTTAAAAGTTTTTATTTTCTAAATTATCCCACCTGAAAACTATTTTTATTTAATGTTGCATATTTTAGAAATTGTAACTAGCATTTCATGTTTTTTGAAAACTTGCATGCTTTTCGTCATTAAATTTTTATCACATGGAATCTATTAGTGGTGGTATCCTATTGTGATTTTTGTCACACCCTACTTACACCCTTGGGTGTAAGTAGACTTGGTTATTTTTTTTGTCACATTTTGGGTACAGTTTTAGTTCCACCGGTTCGGGTTTCTACCAGGTCCTTGGTGGTGAAGTCTTGTGGAGATGGCTTGAGGGTGGTGCCCCTTTACATGAGGGTTATTAGGCTGTTCCCTTTTGGTTTTATACCATTATTATAGTCTTGTTGAGTTATTTTAAAATATGTAATTCAGTTATGATTTTTTGTAAAAGATTTTTGGATTGAAAAATCCAGATTCATTTTATTGGATTCTTTTGTTGTTTTAAGTTTATAAACTTGGGTAAATCATTCCCAATTTTCATTTTATGATTCCTAGGAACTTATGCTAGCTCGTGGGGATCGGGAATGCCCTTCGGGCCTTGTTGCAGGCCGGGTCGAGTGCCAGTTTCGATGGAGAACAGATTCTGTTCGTGAAATTTTAAATATTGTGTGATAATAGCATAATATTCTTGGAAACCTTTTTTAGAAAACATGGTTTTGAAGGAACACAATTTTCCGACCGATGATAGAGTAAAGTCAGGATTTATGAAAAACATATTATTAACTATCTTATGTACTAAAGAGTGGTAAAATGGTATCAATACATGAATATATCATGAATAAATAGAGTAAAATAAAATTAATGAGTGTTCTTGATAAATGGATCATAAGATTTCACCAAAGGAAGCATAAATATAAACAATATCGAATAACAATGAGATTGTTTTAATAAACTCTTACAACTTGGTAACTTTGAACCATACTCCCCATTTAAAAAAATGAAATTTCATTAAGAGAATTAGATTCATGATATAACATTTTAAAGGTATTATATACACCTCATGGAAAAATATAGGTACATAACACGACATGTGTCTCAAAGAAGGAAAATTGTGACAAAATTAATTTACCGATTTAGTACTTTTGAAACATAGAACCCATGAAATAAGTATTATAAAATAGATATTTGACTACCCATAAATTTAATTATAATAGGCATAGAATAAATTCATGGGTAGTATATACACCACTCAAAAGGAATAGGTGGTGAATAGAGCATGTATCTCGTAGAAATAAAAAGTGAGATGAAATTATCTTACCTTGTGTCTTGACTCACATCATACTCATTCAAACCTCCTGTATAATAAATATACATTTATTATACATATATTAAAAAAATCATATTATTATATCTAATACCATATATGGTTTGATTATGACTTTATATTACCCAATTGTTGACATTTCCAATAACACTTTTAATGGAAAAGTGTGACCTTAAACTTATTGACATTTCTATGTTAAGGTTTTACTTTGGGTAATATTCACTTTATTTTTTGCATGTGTCTTAATTTGTTGTATATTTGGTCCTTATACTTATATAATGATTTATATAATGTGAAACATGATATAAATATCATGTATATTAATTATAGGTGTATTAAAATAATCTATATAATATATAAGTATGAGAATGGAATACACCGTTCATGGAGACTGTAGGTCGTACATACACATGAATGTTATTTCCATTTTATCATCGTATTAAAAGAAGGAAAGAAAATGATATATGTTGAGCCCTCTGGAAGATTGCTGAATTCATTCCTATGATTGTTGTTTTAATAATCACAAATCGTTATTACTTAATCCGGTTGTATTTCTCATAAACTTAATCACAATCTATTAGTGAATCTGTTATCATGTTTTTTTATCTATGTTTTTATTGATTTAAAAGTATTTTGGAAGTCTTCTGGATCAAACAGACAACGATCGCACCGATCCAATATCAAGACAACGGTCACACCGATCCAATATCAAGACAACGGTCGCACCGATGCATATGAGTCACCGATGCTGATCAATCTGAGTCACCAATGCTAATCAATATGACTCACCGATGCTGATCAATCTGAGTCACCGATGCTGATCAATCTGAGTCACCGATGCTGATCGAATGATACACCGATGCAAATGAGTCACCGATCAATATGACTCACCGATGCTGATCAATCTGAGTCACCGATACTGATCAATCTGAGTCACCGATGCTAATCGAATGATACACTGATGCAAATGAGTCGCCGATCAATATGACTCACCGATGTTGATCGAATGATACACCGATGCAAATGAGTCATCGATCAATATGACTCACCGATGTTGATCAATCTGAGTCATCGATGCTGATCAATCTGAGTCACCGATGCTGATCGAATGATACACCGATGCAAATGAGTCACCGATCAAATAACACACTGATGCTAATCATCTGAGTCACCGGTCAGGACACACCGATGTCTAGCCACCAATGCTGATGCTGATAACCTACCGATCACTTGAACTCATCGATAGTCATAAACAACTATTTGAATTTCTTTATCTTTATCTTTATTTAACCTAACCAACGGTCATATCAGGTATATTTTAATGCTCTGTCAATTAATTAATAAAGTTTGTCAGATGTCAGGAAACCGTACCTCATACCTGCGGAAAGGAAACCTTTTCTGTCTTCCGAAGCACGTGACATAAATACAAGAAGACTCTACTGCAAAAAAAGAAAACAGAAGAAGAATAAAGACATTAGAGAACACACGAGATATACAAGAAGAAATAGGAGGAAGAACCAAGAAGAATAGAAGATACATATCAAGATATTACACAGAACCTCATACACAATCAAGCCTACTCAAGAAGAGTTCTGTGCATACAAAAGAACATTGAAGAACTTCATCGACTACATCTCAATTGCCTATGAACCTGAAGCATACGACACTCTACTTCTCAAACAAAAATGAGAAGAGGACTCAGAATTACTTCTCATCAAATCCAAAAAGAGTCCAGAGCAACACTGAAATCACCAGATCCATTTCTAAACTCTACATCTCTGCTCTGTGATTCATTTATTCTACATTTTGAGCAGTGTGTGTTATCTGCTGTATTAAACACACACACTGACTCCTGTACTTTAACTGGAGGATCTGTAAATCCTCAGCAAACCTTTTTATACTTCATTTCCCACTGTGGATAGTGGTAGAGGTCGTGTGTGACCTGGATACCTGGTTGCTGTTGTTTTTTTTCCCACGAATAACAGTGGTAGAGGTCTTGGACCTGGAAAGTTGTAAATTGTTGAATCCTGATCCAAGGTGTGGATCATCTTTATAAACTTTTGAGAGGACTAAGTCTCGGCTTGAGACTGAACCTCTTGGTTAACTCCTCTGTGTTTTTAGTTAAAGTTTATATCCATACTATATATATTTATTTCATATTCCGCTGCTATTACTTTGAAATATAATTTATTTTCAAATCTACTTTGATAGTTAAACTCGCAAGTGTTTATATTTATTGTAAACCATTAAGTTAGTTTCAAAAGTTAATTTAATCATAAGATTAAGTTAACTGAGAACTAATCAATATTTGAGAAACTAATTGAACCTTTATAATCTGTATAAATTCACTACAGTTTAATTTGTTTTTGAAATTGGGGGATTTTAATAGAAATTGTTTTTAACAGAAATTTTAATTGGATCTCAATTCAATCCCCCCCCCCTCTTGAGTATCCACTCCGACCAACATTTGGTATCAAAGGTGGGAAAATATTTTCTAAAGTACTCTTCTTTTCAACTGTGATTTTAGTTTTATTTTAAAGTTCGTAAAATTTCTGTTATTTCTAAATTTTTATCTCTTTAAAATTATTTTTGTGATATCATGGATAATAAACTTGAGGGTGCTTCTACTAACCGGCCACCTTTTTTCAATGGAAACAACTATGCTCAGTGGAAACTCAAAATGAAAATTCATCTTGAAAGCATAGGTTTTGATATTTGGACTGCTATTGAATCTGAATATAAAATTCCCATTACTGCTAGATCTACTTGGGATGAACCTACAAAGACTACTTACAATAATAATTGTAAATCTATAAATGCCATGTACTGTGCTCTAGGAGATGAAGAATTTAATAGAATTTCTACTTGTAAAACTGCATATGAAATTTAGGATACCTTAGCTGTTTCTCATGAAGGAACAACAAATGTTAAGGAGATGAGATTGAATACCTATACTATTAAGTATGATAATTTTAAAATGAAGCCTGATGAACCCATTTCTGATATGTATCTCAGGTTCAATGAAATTTTCAACACAATGACCTCTCTGGGAAAGGATGTTCTAGCAAAGGAACAAATCATGAGAATTTTGAGATGTCTACCTGAAAGATGGAGAGGAACCTCTGTCTCCATTAGAGAATCGTGTGACATTGGAGAACTGCCAGTCAAAGAACTAATTGGCAAACTGATGATGTATGAAGAGGAAATCAATGTGAATAAAGAAGAAGACGGTGAACCTAGAAGAAAGTTTGTTGCCTTCAAAACTACAAACTCAAAGAACAAGGATAAGGAAACACTTCAAGCTATAAACGAAATCTCAAGCTGTGAAGACAGTGAGAGTGACTCTGACAGTGATGCTGAGATGGCTCACATTGCCAGAAGATTTAAAAAGTTTTATAGGAAGAAAAAGTTTTTTAGAAAGTCAAACTACAAAGGTAAGTATGGTAACAAGGGACATTGGAAAAAGGACTGGAAGAAATCTGATAAATCAGATGAAGTTGTCTGTTATGAGTGTAAAAGGAAAGGACACATAAAAGCTGACTGTCCAAAGATGAAATACAGGAAGAAGTATGAATACAAGGACAATAAGTTTAAAAAGTCCATGAAGGATACTTGGAGTGCTTCTGAGGACAGTTCTAGTGAATCTGAAGTTTCTGAAACAGAACACAGAAATAAAGCAAACATGTGTTTTATGACAAACACTTCTGAGGTAACTTCAGAAACTCCTACTTCTAATTCATATTATTCTGGAGATGATTCTGAATGTGATAACATGTCTAAATATGAATTGTTTGAATATTGTGATATGTTAGAAGAGACATGCAATGAACTTAAGGATAAATACAAATCATTAAAGAAACAGCATGCTCTCACCACTACAGTTAAAACTAAACTCACTATTGAAAAAGAGAAAAATGCTCAACTGTTAAAAGAGAACACTGAATTGAAATTATCTAATGAGCAACTCAGAAAGGATTTAGAGAAATTTACCAATGGTAAGGAAACTCTAACTCAAATGCTAGGAAAACAAGTTGCACCAAAATACACTACTGGAATAGGTTACAAACCTGGACAGAGACAGTTGACCAAGAATAGATTTATTCCTAAATCTGGACAGAATGTAACTAGCTCTGGAACTTCATACGCCTCAACCAGTTATATTCATAGTTATGGATCTAATAAGGTTTATATTTCAATGTATGGTGATTCTACAAATTATATAAGATCCATTATACAAATATGGGTACCTAAAGTATTATTGGCTAACCTGTCTGGACCCAAGAAAATCTGGGTACCAAAATCATTTCCTGTTTAAATCTGTTTTGTAGGAAACCTGCTTAAAGAGCTCCTGTAGAATGACCTGGTACTTGGACAGTGGATGTTCAAGACATATGTCAGGAGACTTTTCATGCTTTAAAAGCTTAGTCATATTTGATGGAGGTTTTGTTAACTTTGGTGACAATTCTAAAGGTAAAATCATCGGGTTAGGCCAGATTGGTAACACTAACTCAGTATTGATTTCTAAAGTTTTATTTGTTGACGGCCTTAAATAAAATTTATTAAGTATCTCTCAGTTATGTGATGATGGTTTTTATGTTAAATTTGAACATGATTCTTACAATGTTTTTAATTCTAAAAATGATTTAGTGTTTTCTACTTTAAGAAATGAAAACGTTTATGCTGTCGACTTAAATTCCTTGGCTAAACAAAACATTACTTGTTTAAATGCTTTTCAAAAAGAGTCTTGGCTTTGGCACAGAAGATTAGGACACTGCAATGTGCATTTACTTAGAAAACTTGCTAGGAATAACTTAGTAAGAGACCTACCCAAACTTGAATTTCCAGCAGACAAAATTTGTAATCCCTTTCAAAAGGGAAAGCAACATAAAGTTTCTTTCAAATCAAAGAAAGAAGTGCCAACTTCTCAACCTCTCGAGTTGGTTCACATGGATTTATTTGGACCTTCTAGAGTTTCTAGTTTAAATGGGAAGCACTATGTCTATGTTCTTGTAGATGACTTTTCTAGATATACTTGGGTATATTTTCTAGCTCACAAAAGTGAAGCTTGTTCTTACTTTGTTAAATATTCCAAGTCTGTAGAGAACCTTAGTGGACTTAAGATTAAGACCCTAAGAAGTGATCATGGCCGTGAGTTTGAAAATCATGAGTTTGAATCTTACTGCTCACACAGTGGCTATAGTCACAATTTCTCTGCCCCTAGGACACCTCAACAGAATGGTGTAGTAGAAAGAAGGAATAGAACCCTACAAGAAATTTCTAGGACTATGCTCAATGAGTATGACCTACCTATTTATTTTTGGGTTGAAGCTGTCAATACCTCTTGCTATGTTATTAATAGAGTCTTGATTAGACCTGTTCTTAAGAGGACCCCTTATGAGTTATGGAACCATAGGAAACCTAAAGTTAACTACTTCAAAGTTTTTGGTTGCAAAGTCTTTATTCTTAATACTAAAGATAATCTTGACAAGTTTGCATCCAAGAATGATGAAGGAATTTTCCTAGGTTACTCTACTTCTAGTAAAGCCTATAGAGTTTTCAATAAAAGAACCAAATGTGTGGAAGAATCTGTTCATATCAAATTTGATGAAACTGATCCACATGAACCTAAGACCTCTCTTGAAAATCTTGAAGATGATCTCTCTGGTTTGAACCTTAATGATAAAAACAGTGGACCTGAAGTTAAAACATCCAGCTCTGGAAATTCTATAGACCCTGCTTCTGTTGAACCTCAACTTGTAGATGAACCTGAAATCTCGAGTCCTACCTTTTCAAGATCAACTAGGATTCTGAGGAATCATCCCTTAGATGTTGTTGTAGGAGATCTTGATAGAGGGACACATACTAGAGCTTCTCTTAGAAATCAGGTTGAACATCAAGCCTTCTTATCACAGCTAGAACCTACGAATATCAATGATGCCATCAATGATGAATTTTGGGTAATAGCTATGCAAGAAGAACTAAATCAATTTGAAAGAAACAAAGTCTGTAAATTAGTAGAAAGACCTAAGGACACTATAACCATAGGCATAAAATGGGTGTTTAGAAACAAAGTAGATGAATCTGGAAACATCATTAGAAACAAAGCTAGGCTAGTTGCACAAGGTTACAATCAAGAAGAAGGAATTGACTATGAGGAAACCTTTGCACCTGTAGCCAGATTAGAGGCAATTAGGATCTTACTTGCTTATGCATCACATCTGAATTTCAAGTTATATCAAATGGATGTGAAAAGTGCTTTTTTAAATGGTTTTATTGTTGAAGATGTTTTTGTAGAACAACCACCTGGTTTCACAAATCCTCATTTTCAAAATCATGTTTTTAAACTTTCTAAAGCCTTATATGGTTTAAAACAAGCTCCAAGAGCTTGGTATGAAAGACTTTCAAACTTTCTTATTTCAAAAGGATTTACAAAAGGAATAGCCGATCCCACTCTATTTATAAAAAGGTTTTCAAACGATGTTTTAATAGTACAAATCTATGTTGATGATATTATTTTTGGATCTTCTAAAAATTCTTTATGTACTGATTTTTCAAAGGTTATGCAAAATGAATTTGAAATGAGCTTAATGGGAGAGCTTAAGTACTTTCTTGGATTTCAAATCTTTCAAACTAAAGATGGAATTATTCTAAATCAAAGTAAATATACTAAGGATTTGTTAAAACGTTTTGGTTTGGATAGTATTAAGGAAATTGATATACCCATGATTACTACTTGCAAATTGGATGTTGATGAAACTGGGAAACCAGTTGATCAAACCAATTACAGAGGTATGATTGGGAGCTTACTTTATCTTACTACTAGTCGACCAGATATTATGTTTAGTGTGTGTATGTGTGCTAGATTTCAAGCTAATCCTAAAGAGTCACACTTACTGGATGTTAAAAGGATTTTTAAATATCTTAAGTATACTGTAAATTTAGGTTTGTTTTATCCAAAAGGACAATCTTTTGACCTAACTAGTTATTCAGATGCTGACTTTGCTGGATGCAAGTTAGATAGGAAAATCACATCTGGAACATGTCACTTACTTGGAAAATTGCTAGTATCATGGTGTAGTAAGAAACAAAACTCATTTGCATTATCTACTGCTGAGGCAGAATACATCGCTGCTGGTAGTTGTTGTGCACAGATTCTGTGGATGAAACACACTTTATTGGACTATGGATTTGATTTTAAACATGTTTCAATTAACTGTGACAATACTAGTGCAATTAACATATCTAAGAACCCTGTGTCTCACTCTAGGACTAAGCACATTGATGTCAGACATCATTTTCTAAGAGATCATTATCAGAAAGGTGATATCTCTCTAAAATTTATTAACTCTGAACATCAATTAGCTGATATCTTTACAAAGCCTTTATGCTCTGAAAGAATGAAGTTTATTAAACAAGAGTTGTGTATGATCGATCTGTGAAACTAATCTGTATGATCGATCTGTGAAACTGATCTGTAAAACCGATCTGTGAAATCGATCTGTGAAACTGATTTGTGAAACCGATCAGTGAAACCCATCTGTCACATCGGTCTGTCAAACCGATTCTTTGTATTACTTTTTATTATGTTGTAATTAATTAATTAATTTCTTTTATCCTTTCTATGGGAACCCTAAATGATAAAATAAATGATACGCGGCTATTTCTCTTCCCTAAACCTTTGACCTTTCATTTCCCGCCGAACCCTTCAACTTCTCTTCTCCTCTACCTCGAACCTTCGAACTCCTACTTTCCCCAAAATCTTCGAATGGCTAAGAAAAAGAGACCGAGAAAAGGATCAGACAGTCTTGTACCTCCAAAGCGTGCTCGAGGCGAGTCGAGTAGTACCTCTCAATGATCAATAAATCCGAACCTGGAAACTCGGATTGTTGATGTAGAAAGAGAAGTCAATTCTGCCTGGCTTTTATCAAGTAAGTCACTGTTGCTGCAAGTTCTTGAATCGCAAGGATGGACAGACTGGTTTTCAGACAACTCACGAGTAGACTACCCGAAGCTGGTACATGAGTTTTATATGAATCTGAAAATCACTCTAGATGGTGTGGAGGATGCCCGGATGTCGTCAGAAGTAAAAGGAAAGAAAATATCATTTTCATCTAAACAGTGGGCAGAGTGCTTAAATGTACCCCATGAGGGTCGGTATGAGGATTATGCTGGGAATATTCCTCCAATCACTGATTACTTCTCTTATGAATTAGATCTAGAGCTTCTGACTGGAAACAAAGAGTCGAGGAGAATCACATCCTCAGAGTTGGATGGTGAATGCAGACTTCTTTTCAAGTTTATTCAGCACTAACTTTGCCCTAGGAGAAGATATTTTGCTGCTGTAAAGTACCAGGATGTTTTCCTATTGTTTCTTTTGAAAACCCATGAGAAGATCAATTTGTGTAGATATGTGATGGTACACATAGCTGGAATGGTAAAACCGTCCAAGAAAGCCACTGCCTTATTTTACTCCAAGATGATCTCTACCATGCTCAAGAATCTAGAATGTGTTGATGAAGATGATGAAGTAGCTGAAACAGATCATCCTTTCTATCTCAACAAATAGATCTGCAAGAGGATGAAAATCAATTTGAATCCATGGAATAATTGTTGGGTTGCTGATGAAGACAAGTTGTATGAAGCCTACAATCCCACAGATCATGGAAAGAGGCCTAAGGGTTTGAGAGACCCTAGTTTGAAAGCAAATGAGGAACCAGTTTATTCTGATGATGAGGAAGAGGATGAAAGAAATGAAGCTACCGAAGGTCAAAGAATGGAAGAAGCTGAGACAGAAGATGGAATTGTGTCACCTCCTGATGATAGGAGTGATCCTGATACAGTGAGTCCAAAGAAAAGAATAGATTTTGGACCTGCTAGTACACCTTTGGCCTTACCTGAATCTGAACCAATTCTTGGTGATGAAGAAGATGCTGACACTGAAGTTTCTACCAGTGAAGGCTCTGAGAAGAGTGATAATGAGCAAGGTGGTGATGATGATGGTGGTGATGATGATGGTGATGGTGATGATGATGGTGTTAACCAACCTGTAGATGGTCTGTCTGAACCTTCAATAGAACCACAACAAAGTGTTGATGATGATGATGATGGTGTTAACCAACCTGTAGATGGTCTTGTTGTACCTCCAACGGAAACACATCAAACAGTACCAGAAACAGATGCCACAGGCAAGAGAGAATCACCAGAAATCAGTGGAACAGCAAGTTATGAGAAACCGAAATATACCTTGTGTGCTGCTGTTTGGGATGACTATCCTGGTTTTGCTATTTTGGGATTAGACTATTCTGAAGAGGAAGAGGAAATGTCATAATCTACTGCAGTTATGAAGAAGAGCCTCCCAAGTGAAGCAAGATCTGCTCTTGTTGTTGATTCTACAGATGTTCATCTGCCTGGTTCTGCAATCTCTCAAGCTGATTTTGATAAGTTTAAAACTGAATTGCTGGCCGCTGTGAGAGATACAGTCAGAGAAGAAATTTCCAATGCCCTTACTCCAGTGTCTCTACAAGTTTCTGAAGCATCGTTGGAAGCTTTCTCACAAAGCGTATCAAATGTTGTGAAGCCAGACCTGGCCAATACTGGTGAGCTTATTGGCAGGAACATAGCCTCTATGAACCAGACTATGAAGGATCTCCACACTGACTTAGTATCTTTATCAAGCGAATTTAGATCAACCATCTCTGGTATGATGGAAGTGTTGAGGAATTTAATTGAACATCTCAACAAGTCTGATTTGATAAGATTGAAAGCTGAGATAACTCAAATAGTTAGCAAAGCCAGTACTGCCAAAGTAACCAAAATCACTACCTATGAGCTAGAGGCTCTAAGGGAGGTTGTGCATGATGAGTTAGCAGCTGTTAGACAAGTTCTTGATCTGGATTCTTTAAAGAAAATGAAGAAGCACTGTGATCACAGTCATGAAATGGCAACCGTATATTTAGCAGATGCCAAAAAGGCTCTGAAAGAGATCAAGGAAAAGGTTGATCATTACTTTTCAAAGATTTATACAAAGCATGAGATGGATGCAAATTTCAAGGTGTTGGCAGATAATCTGAAACTACCTCCAGTCACTCAAGATTTCAAGGCTCAAGTTCTTCAGTTGCAAGATTTTACTCCTACTTTGGCACAGTTCATGGAGAACAAAGATGATTTTGAAAAGGCTATGCAGTATGGTGCAGAAGTTATTCAGAATTTCATAAATATTTTGAAGCCTTATCTGAATTCCCAAGCCACTCCCATTGTGCTTCCTACTGCTGACCCTCTCCCTGCCTCTGATGTAGCTCCAAATCAGCTCTCTGTTGCTCAGGCACTCTCCCAACTACGGCCAGTTCCTCAGACATCTTCTCAACCAGCTACTGCTGATACTCAACAACAAACCTCAGTGTCACCCTCTCCTCCAACTTCCAGATTCATCTTACCACCTCTGCAAATTCGCCCAGTTCCTCCTGCCTCCAAGCCTTCCAACTTACCCAATCTTGCTCCTAACGACAAAGCAAAAGCCCCTTTGTATCCCCATAAATAGTTGTGTATTGTTTTTGATCGGGTGAACTATGTGTTGGTTATAATCTTCTGTACTTTATAAAATATTTTGTTTCTCTCTCTCTATTCTCTATGCTGCCTTCTTTTTTACTCTCTTATTTGTATGTTTTCCCTCCTTTTTGATTATCACAAAGGGGTAGAAGGATGTATATATATGGGGGAGAAGGATGTATATATATGGGGGAGATCAATCTCTATGAGGGAGATCAATCTCTAAGGGGGAGATTAATATCTATGAGGGAGATTTAATTTCAGGGGGAGATTTATATCTCATTATGTTTTTATTATTGATATTTTTTTTAAAGATTTGTGATTATCAAAAAGGGGGAGATTGTTGAGCCCTCTAGAAGATTGCTGAATTCATTCCTATGATTGTTGTTTTAATAATCACAAATCGTTATTACTTAATCCGGTTGGATTTCTCATAAACTTAATCACAATCTATTAGTGAATCAGTTATCATGTTTTTTTATCTATGTTTTTATTGATTTACAAGTATTTTGGAAGTCTTCTGGATCAAACAGACAACGGTCGCACCGATCCAATATCAAGACAACGGTCGCACCGATCCAATATCAAGACAAAGGTCGCACCGATCCAATATCAAGACAACGGTCACACCGATCCAATATCAAGACAACGGTCGCACCGATCCAATATCAAGACAATGGTCGCACCGATCCAATATCAAGACAACGGTCGCACCAATCCAATATCAAGACAACGGTCGCACAAATGCATATGAGTCACCGATGCTGATCAATCTGAGTCACTGATGCTGATCAATATGACTCACCGATGCTGATCAATCTGAGTCACTGATGCTGATCAATCTGAGTCACCGATGTTGATCGAATGATACACCGATGCAAATGAGTCACCGATCAATATGACTCACCAATGCTGATCAATCTGAGTCACCGATGCTGATCAATCTGATTCACTGATGCTGATCGAATGATACACTGATGAAAATGAGTCACCGATCAATATGACTCACCGATGCTGATCGAATGATACACCGATGCAAATGAGTCATCGATCAATATGACTCACCGATGCTGATCAATCTGAGTCACCGATGCTGATCAATCTGAGTCACCGATGCCGATCGAATGATACACCGATGCAAATGAGTCACCGATCAAATAACACACTGATGCTAATCATCTGAGTCACCGGTCAGGACACACCGATGTCTAGCCACCAATGCTGATGCTGATGACCTACCGATCACTTGAACTCATCGATAGTCATAAACAACTGTTTGAATTTCTTTATCTTTATCTTTATTTAACCTAACCAATGATCATATCAGGTATATTTTAATGCTCTGTCAATTAATTAATAAAGGTTGTCGGATGTCAGAAAACCGTACCTCGTACCTGCGGAAAGTAAACCTTTTCTGTCTTCCGAAGCACGTGACTTAAATACAAGAAGACTCTGCTGCAAAAAAAGAAAACAGAAGAAGAAGAAAGACATTAGAGAACACACAAGATATACAAGAAGAAAGAGGAGGAAGAACCAAGAAGAATAGAAGATACATATCAAGAGATTACACAGAACCTCATACACAATCAAGCCTACTCAAGAAGAGTTATGTGCATACAAAAGAACATTGAAGAACTTCATCAACTACATCTCACTGCCTATTAACCTAAAGCATACAACACTCTGCTTCTCAAACAAAAACGAGAAGAGGACTCAGAATTACTTTTGATCAAATCCAAAAAGAGTCCAGAGCAACACTGAAATCACCAGAGCCATTTCTAAACTCTACATCTCTGCTCTGTGATTCATTTATTCTACATTTTGAGCAGTGTGTGTTATCTGCTGTATTAAACACACACACTGACTCCTGTACTTTAACTGGAGGATCTGTAAATCCTCAGCAAACCTTTTTATACTCCATTGTCCACTGTGGATAGTGGTAGAGGTCGTGTGTGACCTGGACAGCTGGTTGTTGTTGTTTTGTTTCCCATGAATAACAGTGGTAGAGGTCTTGGACCTGGACAGTTGTAAACTGTTGAACCCCGATCCAGGGTGTGGATCATCTTTATAAACTTTTGAGAGGACTAAGTCTCATCTTGAGACTGAACCTCTTGGTTAACTCCTCTGTGTTTTTAGTTAAAGTTTATATCCATACTATATATATTTATTTCATATTCTGCTGCTATTACTTTGAAATATAATTTATTTTCAAAGCTACTTTGATAGTTAAACTCGCAAGTTTTTATATTTATTGTAAACTAGTAAGTTAGTTTCAAAAGTTAATTTAATCATAATATTAAGTTAACTGAGAACTAATCAATATTTGAGAAACTAATTGAACCTTTATAATCTGTATAAATTCACTACAGTTTAATTTGTTTTTGAAATTGGGGGATTTTAATAGAAATTGTTTTTAACAGAAATTTTAATTGGATCTCAATTCACCCCCCCCCCCCCTCTTGAGTATCCACTCCGACCAATAATATATATGTATATATATATATAATATAATTATAGTATCATTATTATTTCATCAATATATCATATAATTTCACTAAACACGTCCTGAATACATTCTATGTAGTGTGTGAACGAATCACATCTCTTTGAGGGGGCAGTAGTCCACACTTCCTTAAATGAAATTATTGTATATACACCAAATGTAAAGTATAAATATATGTGTTGTAAAAATATTAAATAAGATTAAAGACATAATAAATATAATATATAATATATATAAACAAATTTCTATCATAATTTCCACCATGATAGGTGGTAAAGGAAAAATAAGCAATCATCGATTCGTGAGGCGGTAGTTCACTGTACATGTAAACAATATGTTTGTTACCCATTAGATAGAAGTGTGTGTAAGTGTAAGTAGAAACCTTATCATAAAACCATACTAGTATATAGATTATATTTTTGTTTTTATAAAATCATGGAATAATAAGATTTTAGGGAGTGTAGAATGGAAATAAAAGAAAGGAGCTTAAGGGAGGGTGTTACCTCTTAATCGAGTAACACATTTTGGTTTTCACCAAAGGGATTCCTTGGGAGTCTTTCTTACAAAAAAAGAGGATTCAAGGAGAAATTTAGGGTTTTGGGAAGTTTATTTGGTGGATCTTGGCTGAACCTAAGTGGTTTGAGAGGTGTGAGGAAGTGGGGGAGGTGGTGGCCTTTTATAGGGAAGGGAAAGGACACACTTGGCATTTTTGAAAACAAGTTAGGTGTACCAACGTTTTTACCTAAAAAAGTAATAAAAACAACCAAAATAAATAATGAAAGGTTTATGGCCTAAATATGTCTATAAATTTTTTTTTGGACAAGTTTATAGGTTATTTGGGCCCTTAAGTTTATGGTTTATTCCCTTGTTAAGTTTAATTTTACCTTAATCACTGTAATTAATTTTAACTGCATTCACTAATATTTTTGGTCAAAAATTAAGTTGAACTTATTGGAAATTATAAATTATACTTATTAAAACTATGGAATCAATTTTTCAAAATTCCAAAAACATAATTGGAAGAAATTAATTTAAATTTAATCCCGCATACGGGACGACAAAGCGGGTTTTTAAAGTAAAAATATCCAAAAGTTTTCTATGTTTTTACAGTTAATTTCAAAGTGAAATTGGGTACAATGACCTGAATTGGATTAATTGATAAAAATATTATCTAATTAAACTTTAAAACCATTTTAAAATATAATTTAACCTTATAAATAAATTAGATGAAAAATCAGTTTTTAATTCAATTTCAGTATTTTTCACTATTCATTAAATAATGAAACTTCACTATAAAAATAACAAAAATTTAACCTAACATAATTTTTATGTCTCTATTTAAAATATTAATTTTATTTAAACATATATAATCCATACAATTTCTACAAATTACATTTAAAATAGGTTCACTATTAAAAGGCGGTAAAAATGTCTTAATAAAAATATAGTATTTTATGCATAAAATTGGGCTTGTTTTTATATTAAGCCTATAAAATATATTGGAAGAATATCAAAAATATTTTATTGAATATAATATATATATATATATATATATATCACATTAATTTCACTCACTAATTTTAATTAATTTAATCTATTAGGGTAAAATAGCTTTGTGGGCATAAAAATAATAATATTTTCCTTTATATTCAATCGATTTTCATATTCGTTTCTAATTAATTAGTAACTAATGAATTAATTTTATAATTGTGTAAACCATCTATTTTCATAAGTTAGTTAAACCTTTTCATAAATACTAGTTTAATATCTAGGTTATATTAAATAATATTTTAATAATATATCATTATCGTTATTCAGTCCTACGTGTTACACAAGTCATCGAGGAAAGTCATTATTGCATGTAATGAAAGCTATCATCAGTGTTCTATGTAAAGCAAGATAAAATTTATGTTGTGTGTAGTGCACAATTAACTTGTTTTTTTATATAACACAAGCCAAACGTAGTGCTTTAATATAAAATAAATTATTTTCAATGTTGCATGAAATGAAAAATATCAAAAAGATTAAATTAATTTGAAAAAAATAATTCCCAAAATATCGGGGTGCTATAGATAATTTTTGAATTAATGTACCTATTGCATGACGAGATCAAGTGTTCATAATGAAGAGATCAAGTGTTCATAAGAGAAAATCAGGTTACCATGCCAACCGACCATGTCAACTGACCGTGCCAACAGACAGTGATCCAAAATGATTGTGCTTTAAGTGAATATAATTGTGTCTAACTTAAATAGTGGTGTTTTTTTTCAAATCCTCAATGGATATATTTTGTAGAATTAATTAAAAATCCATTTCATTTAATAATTAAATGAGTACGAGGATTAAATAAATAATATAATATAATGGATGGTTTATAAAAAAAGATATCCTTAAGTTGAAGAGCCTCTCATGGACAACATGTAGTGGAATATATGCGAGTTCCTAAAATATATTCTAATACAAAGAGGACTTTATCATAACACTCTATGACACTCTATTTTCCTAAAATTTCTATGAAAACTTAGTTTATCCTTTTCAAAGATAGATTCAAGGACTCCTAAACAATCGAAGCTAGCCAGACTAAGCTATATCAAATATTCACACTTTCTATTCCTTTCTATTTATGTTCTATATTATTTTTAAAGTTTTATTTATTACTCTCTATTTATTATTTAACATAAACTCTTGTATTTTATTGGATAGTTCTATACACTCTCTTTCATTTCTTTTCATCTATACCCCCACATAGAACTGTGGAAGATCTTGTGTAGCCTGGATTGCCTGTGTAAAATTGTTATTCATTTATTTCTCCCATATAGAACTATGGAAGATGATATATGCAGTTTAGTCATCCTTGTACACTATTGATTTTTTTAAAACCTGATCTAGGTTGTGGATTAATTCACTCTTTAATAAACTGCTTGTTAGTGGGTGATTTACAAGTGGAGAGGACTAGGTCTCAGCTTAAGACCGAACCTCTTGTATTTATTCTGCTGTGTTTTTCTTATTTTTTTTCTCTATTTTAGAAACAAACTGGTATCTGTTTTCAAAACTATAATAGAAAAACATTACTTTGATAGTTAACATTAATTTTTGTTTTATATATAGTATTTGGTACAAGTAAAACTATTTCAAAATTTAAAAGTGTTTTTAAAAGATTTTTTAACTAAGTTGTGATTAAACTTCTAAGAAGATTTTTGAAAGATCAAATTTTATATTTCTACTATTTTAGTTAACTAGGAATTTTTATTAAAAATTGTTATTTAAGTTTTAAATCATTTTTAATAAAAAAAATTAAACTCAATTCACCCCCTCTTAAGTTGTCCACTTCGACCAATATTTGGCATTAGAGGTTTTTTTAAAATTACTTTTAACAGTGATCTAGTTTTACCAAAAGATAAAAAATTTCTATTATTTATAAATTTCTGTATTTATGGAAAATAATAGAAAAGAGGATACAAATACTAACCAACCTCCTTATTTTAATGGCACTAATTATTCTCAGTGGAAGGTCAAAATAAAAAACCATATAGAGAGCTTGGGCTTTGATATTTGGACTCTAATTGAGGAAAAATATAAAAAACCCAAAGCTAATAGAGATGAATGGAGTAATTACACTAAGTCCTCTTATGAATGTAATTTTAAAATCCATGAATGCATTATACTATGCATTCAGAGAAGATAAATTTAATATAATATCTTCTTATTCTACTTCTTTTGAAATATGGGACACATTGGTTGTTTCTCATGAGGGAACTTCCAAAGTTAAAAAGATGCACTTAAATACATACACCATTAAATACGATAAATTCAATATAAAAAATGATGAGATAATTTCTGATATGTATCTCAGGTTTAACAAGATTGTAAACACAATTCATGCACTTAATATAGGATAAAGATTAAGTGATGCGACTTCTGAGAAGTCTGCCTAATTGGTGGAGAGGAACCTCTATTTCCATCAGAGAATCCTAAGGAATAATTAAATTGATTTTAAAGGATATTATTGAAAATATTATGATGTATGAGGTGGAACTCAAAGTGAATAAAGAAGAAGAAGATGAACTAAAGAGGAAATCAGTTTACTTCAAGACATCTAACTCAAAAATAAAAGAGAGGATCAAAGATGATAGTTCGAGTGATGATGAATCATCTTAGTACAGTGATGAGGAAATGGATAACCTAGAAAATTTATTCAAGAAATTATACAAGAAGAATAAATTATTTAAAAATACCAATTATGGAGTAAATTATGATCGAAAAGAGGATTATAAAAGGAAAAACTAGTTAGGTGAAGTAACCTGATATGAATGAAAAATAAAAGGATGCATCAAGGATAAATGTACTAAACTGAAATATTAGAAAAGATGTGAGGAAAAAGGAAAAAGGTTGAATAAGGACATGAAATCCACATGGATCACCACTAAGGATAAATTAAGTGACTTTTATTTGATCAGAGAAGAAAAAAATACAGAGTTAACATGTGTTTCATGAAAAATGCATCCAAGGTACTAAATATTGTTTCTACAACTCCTATTCACTTTTAAAATATTTATGAGAATGAAAACAATGAAGAAAACATGATCAATAAAGATATATTCAAGTATTATAACATGCTAGAGGAAACTTTAAATGATCTTAAAGATAAATATAAAAGTTTAAATAAGCAGCATGCTTTGTCTGTGCACTGTAAGTATGACTTCACTATAGAAAAGAAACATGAATGCTCAATTATTAAAGGAAAACAATGAACTCAAAATTTCCAATGAGAAACTAAGAAAAGGATATATAAAGATTAAAAAATTGTATAGAAACCCTTATAATAATTATTGGAAAATAAACCACACCCAAATATACCACTAGGATTGGTTACCATCCTAGATATAGGAAGATTTATAAGAACAAATTTGTTCCCAGTTCAAATTATTCCAAATTTGTAAATAATTCTTATTCGCATATACCTAATAAAGTTTTCATTTATAAATTTATAATGTCTATTTATAGTAAACCAGTTAAAAAAAAATTTATTCCAAAAGATTTTATCACTAACAATTTTGGACCTAAGAAAATATGGATTCCAAAATCATTTCTGGTTTAATTTTACTGCAGGAAACCTGCTTAAAGAGTACCAGTAAGAAATTATGGTATCTAGAAAATTGATGTTTCAGAAACATGACTGGGGACTACTCGATATTTAAGAACCTTATCAAATTGGATGGTGGACATGTCACTTTTGGTGACAATTCTAAAGGAAAGATAATTGGACTTAGTTAAATCAGTAATTATGGTACTGTTTTGATTTCTAAATTTTTTTTTATAGATGAATTAAAATATAATATGCTTAGAATCTCATATTTATGTGATTATGGTTGTCATTTCAAATTTGAAAATAATTCTTTCAAATTTTATGGCACCAAGCATGATTTAGTTTTTACTTCCCCGCGTAATGAAAATGTTTATGTTGTTGATTTAAATTCATTATTTTATAAAAATATTTATTATTTAAGTGATTTTAATAGAGTCTTGGAATTAACATATGAGAATAGAACACTAAAAACTTCACTCACTTATGAATATAGCTATGAAATGATTAGTTAAAGGTACTCATAAAATAGAATTTCCATAATACAATTTGTAACTCATATCAAAAAGGTAAGAAACATAAGATCTATTTCAAACCAAAGAAAGAAGTTTCAACTTCTCAAACCCTAGAGTTTATTCACATAGACTTGTTTAGACCCTCTATAGTTTTTATCTTAAATGGGAAACACTATGATTATATTATATTAGATGAATTTTCTAGATACACCTGGGTATTCTTTATAGCTCACAAAAGTGAAGCTTGTTCCTATTTTTTCAAATATGAAAAATATGTAAAAATCCTTAACAAACTTATTATTAAGACCTTAAGAAGTGATTATGGTCATGAGTTTGAAAATAAAGGCATTGAATCTCTATTCTCAAAACATGGTTATAATCATAACTTCTCTTCTCCTTGGACTCTATAGTAGAATGGTGTTATAGAATGAATAAATAGAACTTTTTAAAATATTTCTCAGACTATAATTAATGAGTATGACATACCTACTTAATTTTAGTCAGAAGTTGTGAATAAAAATTTCTATATTATTAATAGAGTTCTTATTATACCAATTTTAAAGAAAACCTCAAATGAGTTATGGAATGATATAAAAACAAAGGTTAACTACTTTAGAGTTTTTGGATTCAAGGTCTTTATTCTCAACACAAAGAATAATTTAGACAAATTTGCATCCAAAAGTGATGAATGAATATTCCTTAGTTATTCAATATCCATTAAATCATACAGGGTATTTAATAAAATAATCAAACTTGTGGAAGAATATGTACATGTAAAATTTGATTAAATAGATACACATGAGCCTAATACCCCTTTATAAAATATTAATGATGATATTTCAAATTTGAATATCAATGCCTCAACCAAACTTAATCATATTTCTGTGAAACTTACTGTAGAATAATCACCTATCATAGAAGAATAGTTTGAACTTGAACCTATAGGAGAAAATAAAGTATCAAATATTTCTATCCATATAACTATTAGGAACCATAGAGACCATCCCTTAGATTTTGTAGTTAGAGATTTAGATAGAGGAACTCAAACTAGAGCTTCTCTTAGAAACCAAGTTGAATATCAAGACTTATTATCACAAATTAAACCTAAAAACATCACATAAGTAATAGGTGATGAATTTCGGGTAATGGAAATTCAAGAAAAATTGAATCAATTTGAGAGGAATAAAACATGGGAACTAGTAGAAATATCTAAGGACTTCCTAAACATTGACACTAAGTGGATGTTTAGGAATAAAGTTGATAATTCTGACACTATAATTAGAAATAAATCTAGAATAGTTATATATGGGTACAATCAAGAGGAAGGTATTGACTATAAGGAAACCTTTTCACCAGTTGCTAGACTTGAAGCTATAAGAATGTTGCTTTCATATGCAACACATTTTAATTTCGAATTATATCAAATGGATGTCTAGAGTGCCTTTCTAAATGGTTATATAATTGAGGATTTTTTTTATAGAACAACCCCTAGGATATCAAAAAACCCATTTTGAAAATCATATTTTTAAATTAACCAAAGCTTGTATGGTTTAAAACATTATCCTAGAGCTTGGAATGATATGCTCAACTCATTTTTTATTTTTAAAGGTTTTTCAAAAGGAATAGATAATCATACTCTATTTATTAATATAATTTCCAAATATGTTTTAGTAGTAAAAATATATGTTAATTATATTATTTTCTGATCATCAAAAACTCTTTGTATATTGAATTTTCAAAAATGATTCAAAATGAATTTGAAATGAGTTTGATGAACAAGTTAAAATTCTTCCACGGTTTTTAGATTTTTCATAATAAGGAAGGAATAATTTTAAACTAAATAAAATACACTAAGGATATTTTAAAACATTTTGGTACGGATAGTACTAAAGGTAGTGGGTAGTGATACTCCCATGAGTACAAGTTGTAAACCAGATCTTGATGAAACTGGGAAACTAGTTGATCAAACCACTTAAAAATCTATAATTGAAACTTTATTATACTTAAATGTTAGGAATCCTGATATTATGTTTAGTTTTTGAATCTGTGCACATTTTAAATCAAATCCAAAAGAATCACATTTGAATACTATCAAAAGAATCTTTAAATACCTCAAAAGTATAACCAATTTAGTATTGTTTTATTTTAGAAGAAAAACATTTGATTTAGCAAGTTATTCAAATGTAGATTTTGGTAGTTGCAATTTAAATAGAAAAAGAAATTCTGGAACATGTCACTTTTTGGTAAAGTCTCTAGTTTTATGGTGTAGTAAAAATCATAACACGGTTTCATTATCTACTACTAAATCTGAGTACATAACTACAAGCAATTGTTGTTCTCAGATTCTTTGAATGAAACACACATTACTAGACTATGGATATCAATTTTGACATGTCCCTATAAATTGTGATAATACAAGTGCAATAAATATCTCTAATAATCATGTATCACTTTCAAGGACAAAAAATATTGATATAAGACATCACTTTTTAATAGATTGTTTTCAAAAAGGAGATATTAGTCTTGAATTCATTGGTACTGAACATCATCTTGCTGATATATCTACAAAGTCTTTGAATATTGAGATATTAATTATATCATACATCAATTAGGAATGATAAAATATGTCTAATTATTTCAATTTGGTTTTAACCTTTGTATTTATTTGAATTTTTGTTATAAATTTTTAACTATTATTTATTGATCTTTTTCTTAAAGTAAACGTGAAGTATAGTTCACATGGTCAGTTAAGTGACCATGAGTTTTTCTTCATATGGTTATTAAAGTAACCATGACCAATTGGTCATGTAGTCACTATACATACCATAAACATTTATTGACATGGTCTCTATACCTATCTTGAACTTAACTCATACAATCAGTATATTTACCATGAATCCATGGTCAGTAGATCTAATTTTCCTAGGTTGTCGTGAGCACACGGTTAGCATACCTATCGTGTCTATTCTGCACTTGGAATTTTTCATAAGTGATTTTGGTGGTATTTTCTTTACATTTATTATTACATTATATCCCTAAATGATTAAAAATATTGAACCATAATTTGAATCGATGCATATCTTTTCCCTAAAATATATTTCTTCCTTTATAATTTTTACCCACTTTCTTGAAACCCTCCTATCTCAAACCTCTATTTTAAACCTGAACCTTCTGAGTTCAAATTGAAACATTAGAATACCAATATTGAAGCATGCATTTGATGATGCACCTCCCATTGAATCACCTGTAATGAAGAAATTGAAAAGTTATTGAGGTAGCTCGAGTGTTATAGTGAAACCGTACAACCCACATTTAGTTGATCATCCAGTGTGTGCTAAGAAAGAAGTAGATGGTCAGTGGTTATAGTCGAGAAGATCGCTAGTATGGGTAGTGATTCAGAGTCAAATATGGTATGTCTGGTTTAAGGAAAATAGTAAGCCATTCTATCTGAAGTTTGTTAAGGAATTCTATGTGCATTTGTAATTTATTATTGGTGAGAAAAACAGCACCTTTTAAATGATGATAGATGGGGAAGTTCTTTAGTTTTCTTCAAAATGTAGGTTAAAGATCTTAGGTGTTCCATGTAAGGGTGAATATGAAGACTATTAGAGTTCATAGACTATAAACCATGCACATTTTGAATTTCAAAATGCTTTGGAAGAACTAACTGGGATTTGAACACCTAAAAGACCAAAAAGTGTAGAACTTAGTGGAGAGTGTAGATTGCTGGCTAAATTCATCAAACATATGATCTGTCATAGAAAATAATATTTTAGTATCCTAATACACCAGGATCTATTCTTCCTGTTATTAATGAAAAATGGATTTCAAATCAATTTGTGAAGATATGTGATGAGACACATGTATGAATTGTGTAAGCCTTCTCCAAAGCTTAGTTATCTACCTTATCCAAAACACATATCATACTTATTGGCCTATAAAGGTTTATTTCCTCAGGGGGAAGAAAAAGTAACTTCTTCAGATGGCCTTTGATTAACTTATAAAATATATAAATAAATGAGAGTGAATTGGAATCCCTTGAAAAGGTAATAGGTAATAGGTAATAGATTCTGAGAAATTATATAGAAAATTTGACCTTGTAAGATATTATGTTAGACTAAGGGATCTGATGGATCTAAGTCTTGATCCAAATAAGGTTGTGGAGTATTTTACTGATGAAGTTGATGATTTTTTTGCTATGGATAAAGAAAATTAAGTTGAGGAAGAGGAGGATAAAGAATAATAAGAGATGGAGATGGTTGATTTTGATGAGGAAGCTAGGCCAGCCCCTGAAGATGATAGAGGACTCTCTCCTGTTATGTTTTTTAGACCACCCAAATCTCCTCCACCTTTAACATCCCATGAAGAAGAGATAAAGTATGAGGACCTTGTTAATGTTGAAGTGTCTGTCAGTGGTTATGTAGATGATCCTAAATGGGATGATTCTAGTGACTCTGAAGAAGATGAGGACACCTCAGATAAATCTCCTATGATAGGAAGCACTCCTAGACAACAAATAATAGATGTACAAGATAAGGGGGAGAAGTACCCATGATTAGTTGTGCTTGGATCAGACTATTCATAGTCTGGTGGTAATGATGGTGACCTTGGGGGTAGTCCACCTTAGGATGATGGACCTACCACCCCTTCTATTAAATGAGTTCAAGAAGGATCTTTGATAGCTAAAATTGACACTTAAGAAAGGATTGAGGTGTCTCCTACAAGACCTTCAATAGATCAAGTCTTGGAAGGATTTTTTGTCCTTACTCCTTCAAATAATGTTGAGGAACTAGCAAAAAGTAGTGAAACTACACCTGTTGAATCTCTCGGGATAGTTTCTCTTGAAATTGGAGAAGAAGGCGGTGATGTAGAAAAAGTTCAATCTATGGGATAGAGGTCTATGGACATTGAGGATGATGGTAGGTAGCCGACTTATGAACTATCTCCTTCTATATCTCTGGAAACCCCTTCTATTCCTTCCACATTGCATATTTTAAAATATGATTTGAATGAGTTCAAATCAGATCTAATGGGGATGTTGAAAGAATTGTTTTTGGGAACCAATCAGAGATGAAGATATATCCAAGGTATTGACTTTAGCCATTTCACATCTTCAACCCAAATTTTATCTCAAGATGGATCTAATGAGAAATGGGATTGAGGAATTGAAAGCACAAGTAGGTTCTTTGTAGTTAGGCCTTTCTAATATGATGTTATAGTTAGACCAAAGGTATTTGAATTCAGTGTTTCAAGATTCTACTTCGACTGCTCCACCTCCTTCTCCTTATGTTCATGTCATTGATGAAGGTAGAATCATATAACTCATAAGAGATGAGTTAAAGTTTGTGTTTGATGAATTTCATAAAATAAGGGAATAATTGTTTGAAGGTTTTCAAACTCATGTTGTTAAGACTTTGGTGGTAGTAAGAAACGATGTTGAACAAAATGGAAAAGATTGAGAAGATATCAAAAAGGATATTAAATACTACCTTAGCAGAATCTTTACCAAGTCGTACCTCAAGGCTATGTTCAGATCTTTGGCTACTGATTTGAGGATGCCTCCTTTGACCCAAGCCATCAAGTCACAAGTGGAAAAGATGAAAATCATAACTCATGTTCTAGAGGATTTTATGGAAAATAAATAGGACTACTTTCAAGCAATGGAGCACGGATCCAGGGTGGTCAAGGATTTTACCAGGCTGGTGGAGCCTTACATATACACTGCCAACACATCCATTCTTGCACCAACAGCCTTACCTATTACCTCAACCCTTGCTACTTCAACCTCAACCATTAACCCTTTTGGATTGTCTCCTAGACAAGCAGTCCAGCATCTCAGACCTATTTCCAAGTGTGTGGTAATACAAGACCCTACTACAACTTTTGTACCACGACCTACCCAACCAACCAAACCTGCCTCACCCTCTACCTACAAGGGAAAGGATCATGTCCATCTTGATGAGATTAAAGATGTGTTTGATTCTGACTCTAGTTAGAGTTCCTAATAAGGACACCCCTTGTGATCCTTTTGTAATACCTTTTAATATTAATGAAATATATTTGTTCACCTTTATATTTTGCCTCTTATCAATTTTTTTTGTATTTCTTTATTATTTCATGTTATATTTTCTCCTAACTGCACTTTTTGATAATCCCAAAAGAGGGAGAAATTGCGAAATTAATTGAAAAATTAAGGTATTTGAGAAAACTTTGAGATATTGATAAATATATGTTTCAATTTGTTGCAAATATATTTTTGATGTGTTCAATTCATTTCATCTTATATGTCATGATTTTTTATCATCAAAAAAGGGGAGATTGTTGGTTTAGTCCAACACCACCTTATTTCAATGATCTCAAATCATGTTTATTATGTTTCTAATGAATTTCACGTTTTATGATAGTCAACTATTTTCTGACCAAATTGATAGCATTGACCTAGTCTTGAACCTACCATGACAACTTACCGCATGTGTAAAGTACTTACCATGAGATGAATTTGAACTAACCGTGAAGGTCAAGGGACCGCATAGAATCTGTCGCACGTTTTCCTCTAACCAAGCATGTACATTCAACTGAATGTGCATCAAATGAGAAAATTCTATTCAAGTCATGAACTGACCGTGTGTGGAAGTTCAAGTGGCCACATGTGTACTGAACCTATAGAATGTTGAAGATCAATCTACCGCATGAAGAAGTCAATTTATCGCATGAACAACCAAGTTATTGTGTGATAGGTAAGTATAATTTCTCTATCTTGTACTGACTGTGTGTCTGCATTGTAGTGATCGCAAGAACAAAGTACATATTGCATAGACAAGTGAAGTTATCGTGTGAACAAATAAAGTTACCGTGCGAACAAATGAAGCTATCGTTCGAAGATATGAAGCTACCACATGAAGGAAAGAAGCTAGCGTGTGAACTAGTGAAGTGACCGCATGAAGGATTCACCCTACCGTATGAAGTAGTGAAGCTACCGTGTGGAGTAATGTAACTACTGCATGAAGAGATCAAGTGACCGTAAGAGTAAATCAGGTTACCGTACCAACTGACCATGAGCCAAATTAATCGTGCTTTAAGTGAAGACAACTGACCGTGTCTAACTTAAGCAGGGAAGTTTTTTTTTTCAAATCCTCAACGACTATATTTTGGAGCATTAATTGTAGGGCCAGTGCATTTAAGAATGCAATGAGTATGGGGATTGAATAAATAATATCCTCCAACAGCTAGTTTAGAAAAAAAAGGCTCTCCTTGAAGAGCCTCTCGTGGACAACATATGGTGGAATATACACGTGTGCTTGAAATATATTTTAATACACAGAGGACTTGCTTAGAACACTTTACGACACTCTGTTTTCCTAAATTTTTTGTTCAAACTTCGTTGAGCTCTTTCAAAGACAAATTCAATAATTCCTAAACAATTGAAGATGTTCAAATTAAACTACTCCCACGTAGAACTGTGGAAGAGGTTGTGTAGCCCGGATTGTCTGTGTTAAATTGTTATTCATTTATATCTCCCACGTAGAACTGTGAGTGGGGGAGGAAGGGAGGGTGCGTGGGTGCGTGCAACTCATTTGGTTTGTCAACAATCAAACAGTTGTTAAATTGTCATATGTCATTCTTCAACTTTTGATTGGAAAAAAATTCTTGTTTGAATATTTTTCAAATAAATTGTTCCTAAGAGCTTTGTAAATTTTGATCAAACTTTACTGTCACGGATTCTTGGTGTTTTGAAAAACAAATGTTGTCAAGAAGAAGAAGAACAATAGTGTAATCAAAATAAAAAACATGAATTGAAGAAAAATAATTAAACCACAACAATCTCATTCCCCCAAGTAAAATTTAGCCAATGATCATTTTCAAATCAAAGCAATACAAAAGTTTCATACAAGAGTTTCATAAAAAAAAGAGTTTCATAAAAAAAAGAAAGAGGAACGAGAAAAAGTTGAAGAATCTTCCTCATCGGGCTGCCTCTTCTTCAAGCTCTGCTCTCCTCTGAAACCTCATCATTGATGCTCCTTCTCGGCCTGCATCTACCTCTTAAAAAATGTATGAGGCTTGTATGTCTCTTTTTAGAATATATATAGAATTTCACATCCCAAATTGCTTGGAATTTCCTCACTGTCAATTTGTCTAGGTGGCACCAACTAATCAACTTTCGGTCTCCTAATTTTATGACAAACATGGGACAGTAATTTTTCCCTTGTAACAAATTGATGGCTGCACATGATTCCAGCTCACCATGAACCTGGACAACCCTCTTGTCTCCATTCAGTTTTCCAGTAATTCTATGAGCTTCAGCAGCATCCAGCACTCATTCAATCTCAAATCTCCGACACTGGAAGTGCAGGAAACTCCATCGGACCAGCTTGAAGTCAATTCTCAGATGTAGTCAGCACCCAATGCTTTAGCCACTAGGAACCCGCTCACCCAACTTCTCGAATTCGCCAACCAAGTCGAACTCAGCATGGAATTGTTGAGCTCATCAGCTCGATCAACAAAGATTCACTCAGTTTGTCCAAGGGACTCAGACTTTTATCATCTTCTCGGTGCCAGAAAACAGGATGCTGGGGTTCGGCCACTGCCGTCCTTGGTACTTCATTGCGGCATTAAATCGAACATCAGGCGTGCTAGCATCTTCAGCACTGAAACCATAACGAACGAGATATGCAAGGCACCCACCCCTACTTCGTCAATTGAAACCTGCAAACAAAATTGAACCAGCGATCACAATCTCCAACTTCAATAGCTTCTTCACTCAGACTTGCTTCGATCTTCAGCTCTCCATCCACAACTCCGGTGCCTGCATCTCCCTCGGTGGACTTGAGATTCATAATTTCCCTTCAGCGCGAATCGCCTTCTCCTTCACATATTTGAAAATCCCTAAACCTCGATCGGCTTCAACAACGGATACCCGGTCGAACTTTCACATTGTCTTCTCTGGCTTCGAAAAGTCAAACTCAGGCGACGTCAATCTTCAACAGTGTTCATCGACATCCCTTGCGTCGGCTTCGTCGTCCCCGTCTCCGGCCGAACTTCGGCTTGACGTTTATCACAGGCAGTCGAGATTTTGTCGGTTTGATTTCACTTGGATGCTTCTCCCAATTTGGACCCCCAATGTCCTCTTCCAATCGAGCTCAATTGCACCGATTTGACTTAATTTTATTGAAAATTTGAAAGAATTATAATTCTCATTGCTACATCATTATCAATAAATTTTAATGTTTTTCATGAACAAATGATTTTTTTTAAAAGAAATTCACCGAATTATACAATTAATGATCTTCTCAACGTAGCCCTGTGTGTGTGCTGGACCTCGGGTCTTGAATGCTAACCGCCACCCGATTAGGTAAAACTGGTCTCCTCACACTGTCATGCATTGTCGATACGTTAAATCGCACGACGTGAAATTACCTCGATCAAAACCTGCAACCAGTGGAAATCGAACACAGGACCTGATGACCACATCCCTCAACCCTAACCACCGAGTCACCCTGTGGGGGCATGAACAAATGATTTTAATTATTAATAATTAAAAATATTGCCACATCAGATATACCACCATTGGGCGGAGTAAGTATGAGATTATTTTGGTCTCCTAGTTAACACTAGATTCTTTATTTGTATGTTAAAAATGATGTTGTTGTCATTTAACTCTTACATAATTTATATACTATAACATTTAAACTCAAAGAGTTTCCTAGGGTTGTAGTGGTTTCAACGAAGGATTTATATTACCTCATTGTACGTCCAAATCTCACATGCATACAAACTAAATGAATGATATGATTAGTAAAGTAAAGAAGCCTCAGTGGTTAGAGGACAGTGTCAAGAGACATCTTGGAGAATTCTGAGGTTGAATTTGGAGTTGTGTGGTGTAATACCCATCATGTTCTGAGGTTCAAGTTTGTTTAAATTTTTGTCAAAACCATGTGTATTTTGATGGTTTTGGGCTATTGGATGAGTTGGTGGAGATCACGGGTCCATATTCAAGAATTCAGACTTGGTGTGGGGGGTTTATCATCTTTAACAAACTACACTAGGCACATAGTGGCTTATATTGGGTACCCAGTGTCACATTCGTGTTTTTATTTTGAGGTAATTCCTTTGTTTATTTTGGTCTTACATTCATCCCATAGTTCCCCCTTATGTTTTTGATGAAAAAACAAGAATTTGGGCTTTACAGCAAGTAGCACACGGTTGATGCATGGTGAAGGGAAACCATGCGTCCTTGCCGAGGAAACCATGCGACCAATTGCATTTTTGGACAGTGGCGAACCGCACGGTTGACACACAGTTAGTCAAATCGTGCGGCTTGGACCAATTGGACAGAGAAGGGTGCACGGTTGCCGCATTGTTTGGAAAACCATGCGGGAAAACCGTGTGACTTGTCCAAATCATTAAAAATTGGGTTTTTACCTTTTCGCCCCCTTCGATTTTTAACCCTAAACACCCCTAATCCTCCCCATTTGGGATTCTTCACCCTAGGCGCCTCCTCCCTCCCTCCTTTCTCCCTTGGATCTTCATTCTTGTGGTGGATTTGGTGTGGTTTCTCCAAAAATCTCCAAGTGCATTTGTCCCTTGATTTCTCCTATTTTCTAGGGTTTTACTTCCTCCTCCTTTGGGGTTTTGTTCTCCAGTGGGTTGAGTGACCTATTTCAAGTTGAATCTTGATTATTAGGGTTCAATCTTGATGTTTATGGTTTGATCTTGCCTTTATAGGGTTCGCTTGAGGTGTGGTTGTGGATTCACACTAATTTCTGGAAGTTTCCAAACTTGAGATAAGTGATTCCATGTTTTATCATTTTTAGATGATTTTGATATGTTTGCTTGAGTATTTAAACATGTTTAATGAAATATTTGTGTGGTGTGAAATGTGTTTCCAAAAGTATTTGAGATGTGTATGTGTTGAAAGATGGTTTTCTAAAAGAAGTGGGTTGTGTTTCATGTGTGATCTCATGTTGTGTTTCTTAAATGTGTTTTATAAATTGTGCAAATGGCTTAACAAATTGTGCAAGTGGTGTGAAACATGTTTTTAAGTTGATTTTGTGTGCATGTGAATTTGAAAGAGGTTTTACTTATGAGAAATGGTGGTTTCATATGCGTATTCACATTGTTTGTGTGTGCATGTGAATGTGGTGATATGTGTGATATGTGAAATGGAGATTGATCACAAAGGGAATCCTTGGTATCTAGGTTGGCAGACTAGGACTATTACGCTAGTTGACTCGGAAGTGACTTGGCCTGAATTCATCTAACAGGATTTACGATTACAACACTAACTAAATTATGATGATGATTTGATACCACTAGAACTTTGGATGGATTCCTCTCTAGTGGCCCGTGCATGAGGATGTTGTGGGTTATGTTTTCTATACCATGTTTCACTGAGATACGAGGTTTCTAGTGTCCCTCCAGAGCTAGTTACCCATAAGGATTTACCCATGGTGCTCACTTGTGACATGATACTTATGAGATGTGGCTCTAGCTTTCAATATACGATAGGCCTTGTGTACATTTTTAATTTAAGAAATCTTATTTGTGAAAGAGTGTTTTTCTTTAAGAAGTGTTTTCTTGAGAAAGTTTTCCTTAAAATGTTTTCAAAAGTTTTAAAGGAAATGTGCATGTTGATTTGTCTTTTAATATTATAGCATGCAATCTTTTCTTTTTGGTGGAATCCTACTGTAATTTGGCTCACACCCTACATACACCTTTGGGTGTATGTAGACCTTGTTATGTTTGAATCAAGTAAAGGCAAGATGTGTTGTGGTGAAGGTGGATTTGGTTGCCAAAGTTCCCCTTCATGAAAGTGTTGTGGTGGTGGCTTGAGGGTGATGTCCCTCTTGTTACATGGTGGTTTTGGGATAGTTTTGTTGTTACCTTCCAATTTTAGTACTTTTGGTTTTGTCTAAATTTGAAAACCTTGAATCTAAAATTTGTTGTACTTTGTTTGGCTTTGGTTATTTATTATTGTGATATTTATTTCTGTTGGTTATTTATGCTTATGTGAATGGGTGAAATCATTCCCAAAGTAGATTGTTGATACCCAGGAACTAGTTGTCAGCCTGTGGGGATCGGGAATGCCCTTAGGGCCATGTTACAAATCAGGTTGGGTATCAAGTTGAATGGCATCCTGACTTGGTTCATGACAAAATTTTATCAGATCCAGGTTACACTCTTTTTGGATCACATTATTTGGGAAAGATTCTGGATAGATTGGAGCTAGGAATTTTGGGGTTGAGGTTTTGGTTGTGAGTGGGGTGTCTAGCCAACACACCTCGTGCAGGAATCGAGTCTCCATGAGATGTTGGGATTTTGTTTGACTTATCCTCCAGGTGAGACGTACAAGCTGCAGACTATATATAGACGTTGGGTGGGGGTGGAGTAGTTTGGTTTGCCTTGTTATTGTGATGAAATTGGTTGTGTTTTGATTTATGGAAGTGTTTGAGAATTTTTGTTGTTGCTGAAATTTTTTAGAATATATGTTGTTGGTTGTATTGATAGTTTTTCCTTGTGGTTATTGATTATTGTAGTAAAATGCCTCCCTAAATAATTCTTGTGCAACCATGGGAAGTGGATGGAGAGATTTCTCCCAAACCAATTGATCCGAGATTAGTTGAAGTGGTGGTTCGGGTTGTCCACGCTTTGGGAAAAGGGGCGGGCTCTGGTCCTACTCAAGTTAGAGAAGCTGAACCGGGTCCTAGTAAGGAAAAATCTTAGAAGTTCCTCAAGAACAAGCCTCCTTCTTTCTATGGTATCACGGAACCTCGAGAAGTGGAGGAGTGGATTGAGAAGATAGAGAGCATGTTCGAGTTCCTCAATACTCCTGAGGTTGTTAGGGTGAAATGTGCTTCGTTCATGTTAGAAGGTCCCAGTCAGAAGTTGTGGGACTCGGTGGTGCATGCTGGAAAGCACAAGCATATAGGTTGGAAAGATTTTAAGGTTGTTTTCAATGATAGGTATTGTCCTGAGGTATTGGCTTATGCCAGATCTCAAGAGTTTATGGAGCTTAGACAGGGAGACCGGTCTGTGATAGAATATGCTAACCACTTTGTTGAGTTAGTTCGGTATTCACCTGAGCTCGTTTATAATGAGAAAATGAAGGCTCAAAGGTTCTATAAGGGGTTAAAACCAAAGATCTAATATCAGGTCTTTATTTAAAATTAAGACCTATACTAAAGTGGTTGTTCATGCCATGATGGTAGAGATTGATCATAAGGTCCATCCTAGTTTTCCTAGATTAGTGTTAGTGGTGGTTAGTGGAAATTCATCTAAGAAAAAGAGTAAGTGGGATGAGAAGGGGAAGAATGGAGGTGGTAGTTCAAGACATCCCTCTCGGCTGCCTTCATGTGTGGATTTTGATGTTGGGTCAGTTATGTGACATCGGTGTGGGAAGGTAGGACACATACGAACTACGTGAACATCTCCTCCCAGACGTTGTCACTGATGTGGGGCTATGGGACACTTACAGTGGTTTTGCAGGGCCACATGTTCCTATCACAGTGATGCGGGATCTGTAGCTTCAAGAGGGATATTATCCTAGTTAGATCCATCCAAGACAGTGGGTTCTTGATTTGGCAGTTGTGGTGGTAGGGTTGGATCTTCATCTGGGTAGAGTCAGTTTAGGTTAGAGCCACAGGCTAGTAGTCATTCTTAGGCTCAGGTGGAGATGAAAAATCTTCATATAGTGGATCGAGCACCAACAGAATCATATGTAGTACCTGCAACAGTTTGAGGTACTGTTCTTATTGCATCATCTTTAGATATTATTTTGTTTGATACCAGAGCTTTGGTCTCTTTTATTTTTTCCTACCATGCTGATGTGTTAAAGTTTCCAACTAATCTTATGTCGTGTGCGATGGATTTGGTAACACTACTTGGTAAGAAGTGAGAGTAGGGTTTCAGGTTTCCTTCTCGTGCACTCATTGTGTCAAGGGTCGAGTTGGAATGGGGTTTTCTTGTTTTAGAGATGGACATTTTCAATGTGATCCTTAGTATGGATTGGTTGGTGTGTTTTTAGGCACACATCTATTTCTATCGACAGTGAGTAATTTTTGTGGCACCTAATGGAAGTACCCATGTTTTTCAAGGTAAATGAGATCCTCAGTCGGTCCATATAGGACCTCCACATCTGAAGTTAAGAAACCTTGTTTATCAGATCTTGTTGCTTGTGTTGGAGGATGAGGATGTGGTTCTTGAGGGTGGATTATCTCCTGTGGTGGATGAGTTCCTAGAGGTTTTTCTAGAGGATTTTTTAGGATTTTCGTTGGAGTGAGATATGGAGTTTTCTGTCAATCTACCTTCAGAAACACAACTGATATCTATCCCATCATACCGTATATCCCCCACTGAGTTGAGAGAATTAAAGGTACAACTGGAAGATTTAGAATCTAAAGGATTCATTCTCCCAAGCCTCTATCCTTGGGCCACCCTAGTTCTATTTGCAAATAAGGTTGATGGATCCCTCTGGTTGTGTATCAATTATCGAAAGATGAATAATGTAAAAATCAAGAACAAGCACCCTTTTCCCCAAAATGATGAATTTTTCAACCAGTTTAAGGGGGAAATATGGTTCTATAAGATTGATATGTGTTCTAGGTATCATCAATTCAAAGTTAGAGAGGCGTATTTTCTGAAAATAGTGTTCCAAAGCAGGTACATCCACTTCAAGTACTTGTTCATTCCTTTCAAATTGATGAATGCTCCAACAGTCTTCATGGCACTTATGAGCAGGGTGTTCCACCAGTATCTTTTTTCCTTTGTCATGGTATATTTGGATGATATCCTATTCTATTACAGATCTGAGGGGGATCATGAGCAACATTTGTGTATTGTGTTGGGAACTCTTCAGGATCATCATCTATATGCCAAGATTTCTAAGTACACCTTCTGGATTAAAGACATGAAGTTTTTGGGTCATGTGATCTCAGAACTAGGGGTTTTGATGGACCTTGAAAAGATCAATGCAGTAATGTCATGGGAGAATCCAAAGAATGTGTTAGAGATCAGAAGCTACTTATTCCTGGTAAGGTGTTAATAGTGGTTCATTCGATATTTATCTCAGATTTCTTCTCCCATGACAATACTCACTCAGAAAGGGATAAAGTTTGAATGGAACCTATAGTGTCAAGCGTCCTTTGAGGAGCTTAAACAATGGTTGACTACAACACCCATTTTGATCTTTCTAGAATCTGAAAAGGGATATGTGGTATATTGTGATGCTTCTGGTATGGTCATTGGGTGTGTGTTGATGTAGGATGGCCATATGGTGGGTTATGGTTCTTGCCAGCTCTGACCACATGAAAATAATTACCCAACCCATGACTTGGAGTTAGCAATGGTGATTAATTCCCTAAAGATGTGGCACCATTATCTTTTTGGGGAGAAGTTTGTAGTTTATTATGATCATAAGATATTGGACTACATTTTCTCCCAAAAGGATTTGAATTTGAGGCAACGTCATTGGGTTGAGTATCTTCAGGGGTTTGATTTTGATATCATGTATACCCCAGGAAAAGGTAATGTTGTGGAAGATTATTTGAGCAGAAAAGTGTCAGTGAAAGTGTTGATAAAGTTTAGTGATGAGTGGAAGATTATGTGCCTTTTTTCTCAGATGCACCTGGAGACCAAGGAGCATAGTGGAGGTGCATTCTTGGCTAGTGTGTAGCTTGCACCTTCTCTTTTAGAGTTGATTCAGTGGGTGAAGCCTGGTGATGAGTTGTACCAATATCCCATGCAGTTCCTTCATGGTGGGGAGACACCTTGTGATTGGTCCCTGTCTCCCGAGGGAGTTTTATGCTTCAAGTGTCTCTTTGTGGTGTCATTGTCTATGAGAAATGTGGTGATGTAGGATAGCCACGAGTCTTAGTGGTCCATACATCCTAGTGCTAACAAGATGTACTATGATGTGCATCTATAGTTCTGGTGGTCAGATATGAGGTGAGATATGGATGACTTTGTACTGTGGTGTTATACATGTCAGTAGGTAAAAGTAGAGCACAAAAGACCCTCCAGTTTGTTTCAGTTGCTACCCATTCCTACCAAAAAGTGGGATGAGATCACCATAGACTTTATTACTATATTTCCTCATACACCTTAGGGAAAGTATTATATTTGGATAGTGATCAATCATCTGATTAAATAAAACCATTTTATTTCAATCATAGATTCATCCAAAGTGGATGTGTTAGACCGATTATATATTTAGGAGGTTGTGAGACTTCATGGTTTTTTGTCAAAAAATGTTTCTAATAGGGACACCCATTTTACCTCCCAGATTTAGGAAGGCCTTTAGAATTCAGTGGGGTCACAGTTCATGTTGAGTATGTCATACCATCCTTAAATGGATGGTCAGATGAAGCAGGAAAATCAAATCTTGGAAGACAAGCTCCGAGCATGTGTCTTGGATTTCAGTGGTTTATGGGATATCCATTTGGGATTGATTGAGTTTTCATATAACAATAGTTCTTAATCTTTTATTCTAATATCTCATTTTGAAGTGCTTTATAGTCAGTCGTTTCAATCCCCTTTGTGTTGGACTGAGGTGGAAGAGACCTCATTGTTGGAACCAAGCCTTCTGAAAGAAACTTCTAATGAACTCAAGTTGATTAGGTAGGGTTTTTTGAAATTTAAAACTCATCACAAGTTTTATTCTAACTAGAGGCATAGATCTTTGTAGTTTTCCACAGGTAACCAGTTATTCCTAAAAGTGGCACCTCGCTTGGGTCATCGTCATTTGGGTAAGCAAGGGAAGCTAACCCCGAGGTATGTCAGACCTTTTAAGATTACCAAGAGGATTGTTAAGGTGGCATATAGGTTAGTTTTACCCTATCAGTTGATTTCTATTCATGATGTGTTCCATGTCTATCAACTAAAAAAGTACAACTTAGATCTGTCTCATGTGTTGAATTGGGAAGAGTTGGAATTGGAGCCAGATTTTTCAATGTTTGAGCGGCCAATGCAGATTGTAGATTCCCAAGAGAAAGTGCTTTGTAAGAAGTCTATTCTATTGTTCTGAGTTCTTTGGAATCATGGTAATTATGTACATGAGACTTGGGATTATAATTCTTGGGTTTAGGCGGAATATCTGCTTTTGTTCTCTGGTCAAGATTTGGGTTGACATTCTAAGGGTGGAAAGTTTTCATGACGGGGTAATTATCACATCTATGTTTTTATTTTGAGGTAATTAATCTTTTTATTTTGTTCTTACATTCATAACATAGTTTCCCCCTTGTGTTTTTGATTAAAAATGGAGAATTTGAGCTTTACAGCAGGTGACTCATGGCTGGCACACGGTTAGGGAAACTGTGTGCCCTTGCCCAGGAAATCGTGTGGCCAATTACATTTTTGGATAGTGGAGAACTACACGGTTGGTGCACGGTTAGTCAAACTATTAGGGCTAACCATGTGTATTGGAACACTTGGACAGAGAGGGGCGTATAGTTTTTGCATCGTTTAGAAAACTATGTAGTCAAACCATGTGACTTGTCTAGGTCAATAAAAATTGGGTTTTTTCCTCCCCCCCCTTTGATTTTTAACCCTAAACACCCCTAATCCTCCCCATTCTGGATTATTCACCCTAGGTTCCTCCTCCCTCCCTCCTTTCTCCCTTGTATCTTCATTTTTGTGGTGGATTTGTTGTGGTTTCTCTAAAAATCTCCAATTAAGTGACTTTCTCCCTTGATTTCTCCTCTTTTCTAGGGTTTCTCTTCCTCCTTATTTGTGGTTTTGTTCTCCAGTGGGTTGGGTGACCTATTTCGGGTTGAATATTGATTATTATGGTTCAATATTTATTTTTATGGTTTGATCTTTCCTTTATATAGGGTTCGATTGAGGTGTGGTTGTGGATTCACACTGATTTCTGTAAATTTCCAAGATTGGGGTTGGTGATTCCATGTTTTAGCATTTTTATATGATTTTTATATGCTTGTTTGATTTTTTAAACATGTTATATGGAATATTTTTGTGGTGAAAAATGTGTTTCCAAAAGTATTTGAGGTGCATATGTGTTGAAAATGGTTTTATAAAGGAAGTGAGTTGTGTTTCATGTGTGATATCATGTTGTGTTTCTTAAATGTGTTTTATAAATTGTGCAAGTGGCTTAATAAATTGTAAAAGGGATGAAAAATATGTTTTTAAATGGATTTGGTGTGCGTATTATGAGAAATGGTGGTTTTATATGCATATTCACATTTCTTGTGTGTGCATGTGAATGTGGTGATCTATGTGATATGTGAAATGGAAATTGAGTATAAAGGGAATCCTTGGTATCTAGGTGGGCTGACTAGGACTAGTACACTAGTTGACTCAAAAGTGGCTTGGACTGGATTCATCTAGCAAGATTTACGATTACAAGACTAAATTATGATGATGATTGGATACCACTAGAACTTTTGATGGATTCCTCTCTATTGGCTCAAGCATGAGGACGTTGTGGGTTATGGTTTTCATACCATGTTTCACCGAGATACGAGATTCCTAGTGTCCCACTGGAGCTAGTTAACCATAGGGATTTACCCATAGTGCTCACTTGTGACATGATACTTATGAGATGTGGCTCTAGACGTCTGTATATAGTAGGTCTTTTGTACATTTTTATTTTAAGAAATCTTATTTTTGAAAGAGGGGTTTACTTAAGAAGTGTTTTCTTAGGAAAGCTTTCCTTAAAATGTTCTCTTAGAAATGTTTTCAAATGTTTCAAAGAAAATATTCATGTTGATTTGTCTTATAATATTATAGCATGGAATCTTTTCTTTTGGGTGTAATCCTACTGAGATTTGGATCACACCCTACATACACCTTTGGGTGTATGTAGACCTTGTTATGTTTGACTCAGGTAAAGGAAAGATGTTTCATGGTGAAGGTGGATCTAGTTGCTAGAGTTCCCCTTTATGTAGGTGTTGTGGTGGTGGATTAAGGGTGATGTCCCTCTTGTTACATGGTGGTTTTGGGATAATTTTGTTATTCTCTTACAATTGTAGTACTTTTGGTTTTGTCTAAAGTTGTAAACCTTGAATCTAAAAATTGTTGTACCTTTTTTGGATTTGGTTATTTATTATTGTGATATTTATTTATGTTGGTTATTTATAATTATGTGAATGGGTGAAATAATTCCCAAAGCATATTGTTGATACCCAGGAACTAGTTTCCATCCTGTAGGGATCGGGAACACCCTTCGGGCCATGTTCTAGACTGGGATAGGTGTTGAGTTGAATGGAATCCCAGCTAGTTTCATGACACTCAGTTTTCCCAATAGAAGGAGGTATCCCTTACAGGGCCACCAGGTGTTTGGTGACCCTTGGGTGGGTACCTAGTAGGGTATCAGGTACCAGGTGGCAGGTGACCGGGTACCTAGTAGTCACTTGGGTAGTTTTTTAAAAAAAATTATAAATTTCAATTATTATTTATAATTTTACTTAATATTACTATTCTCTCATTTTCTTCCCAAGGCCGCACAACCCCTCTCCTCTCCCACTCTTCCCTCTTCTTCTCTCAAGATTGGATCTCCCTCATTCTAGATCAGAATAGCATGTTGTCTATCTCGATAGATTTTCGAAGGTGAGGTTATCACTCTACTTCCTTATATTTTTTATTTTTATTTCTATTTCAGTGATCTTCACTAATTATACCCTAATTTAGAGTTTTTTCATATTTTGGAAAAAACTCCTATTGTAGCCAATTTTTATAACAACTCTCTATAAGTGCGCATCTAGTATATCTTGGTAGGAGGTCCCTAAAATTTCACGGTGGTTTATGCATGTTTCCATGATAAGTGTGATATGTGACCACACCAATTATGTGTGATTATCCCTAAATTAATTGAGTTGGTTCCCTTTGAGAGTAGGTATTATTTATTAGGGTCATGGGTGGTTTATTGGGTGATGAAACTCAATGAAATTGCCACCAAAGTCCATGAGGGATGCCTATTTGGTAAACTATAATGTATGGGAACTTGAATAAGTTCACTTAGCCTCATTGGATAAACTAGGTTCATGTGTAATTAAAATAGGTCAACTTGAGGATTGACTCAAATGGAACTTTAGTGTTTCCTTAAAGCCTATTAGCCTATTTGACTGGTGTATGGGGTGAGTGTTCCTCCCCTGTGAGATTCTATAGATCTAGGTAGGGTATACATTAGTTTTGTAAATGTATATAGGTTGGGTGTATGAGGACCAACCTAGTGAAAATTGTGTTAAACATTATTCTATCCTAAAATATGAAAAAAAAGCTTTATATTGAATAAAATATTTATTACACCATATTGTGATTTTGTTTATATTTGTGGGATTCTATTCTCAAGGGTGTCATTATTGTTATGAGGTGGATGAGATGCCACTTTCCCAATATGTTTCTCAAGTGTGGGATGAATTTCTCATTTACCATGATATTTCCTATATAAAGGGATGGCATACCCATTTATATTGATGATTCATAAGATATGAGAATTTTTTTTATTGTGTTGTGATATGGTATGGGAAGTACTATCCAATTACCTTATGCTCTATTTGATGAGGGAAGTTATCAAAATTGTTTCCAATGGAAGTGAGATATACTACCTATTATGTGATACTTCCATGGAAGGGTATAAAATGACCACATGTGCATGATTGTTTATGATATGGGATGGGATGCCCACTCTTTTGTTTAGGACTAGTGATAAGGATGTTTTTTCCTCTTGTAATCATTATATGGCTAGGGTATCTATTCTCATTGGTGTGTTTATGGTCTCAGATGCTATGCTCAATTATCGATTAATGCCACTGGGACTTATTCCTATTGATGTGACTTGGTTATTATGATGTAAAACCCATGTTTTTATTATTATGTTACGATGAGATTATATTCCCACTAGTTATGAATTGGGATGTGATTCCCTATTGATATATCATGTTATGATTGGGTGGATGTTATAATGACCCTATGATAATAATTTTTATATGTTCATACACCCCCTGACATTGTCTGAAGTGGGTATGGTCACTCCCAGACAGCTTGTGTCGCACTCATGGTTGTGACGGTTATAATTTTTTCTATTATTATTTTTTATTTATGAGTATATAACATCATACAATCACTTTTATTTACTAGATTAGATTAGGGATATCATTGGCGGTGGACTATTGAGTTATGATCACACCCTACTCAGGTGCCTTAGTACTTGAGAATATTTCTTAATTCATGACCTAGATAAGGGTAAGGGACTTTTGGATGGTGATAGGTGAGCTAGAAATACCAGGTAGAAGCTAAGAGGTAGAACTGTACAAGGACTCAGGTCAAGTTTTGTAAATGCCTCCAATATTTTGTTTATTTTTGGACCATGTTGTATATGATTGGTCCACAGATGATCATGTTTATTTTTGTATGTTTTGTGTGACATTATAGTAACTTATTTTGATATATCATGCTGATTATTATTTATTTATGGTTTTCATGTAGTTTTAATGTCTATATCCCACCTTTATATTTGAAAGTTTGTTATTATTATTGATTCCATATTATTTATGGTTATATATACCACAAAATATAATCCTCCCATGGTATCCTCAAACCCTCACTTCCATTTGATGGCCTCTAGCATATAGGGAGGAATAGTTGAGGTGTGTAACAATCCAGTTCAATCTCGATGAAGCTAAACCAGGCTAAGTATGTTACAAAGTGGTATTAGATCCTTGCTTATTTTTATATTTCTAATTGGGTATGATAGTTAGAGATAATATATTATTTATAATTAGGATGGACCTTATTCCTAGGAATATCTAACTCATATATAGGGAAAGTTTATGTTACTAGGGATGGTATTGTTATTATTGGTTTTCGAGTATCATGGACTGTGATTTACTATAAATGTGATGTATGATTTATAGTTTATGGATTTTACATTTGGATATGGGAGGTAATAGAGCATGTTTTCATGTATCAAACTTGTCACATATGATTCACATGATATTTGTGTGCTTGATAATGGTTTATAATATAAAAACCCTTATCTTTATTACACATCAGTTCATGATTTATTACATAATAATACACATAATACAACCCATAAGATCGAAAATACTAGTGTATTTGATTAATTATACACAGTACATAACAACTTAAAATAGGGGGTTACATTAGCATTATTAAAAACTTCCTTAACATGTTCATAATCTTTAAACATTCTTAAAAGTGTATGGGGTAACTTGGGGACATACATAAGAAAGGGGTGTGCTATAAATCCCAATAAGGGAATAAATAAAGAATAACATGAAGAAAGTATTACATATTATACAATAGGAATTTAAATGGGACAAAAAAGGGGTTAGAATAATAAATATAAACAACGAGGCATGATATATAATGATAACATAAAGGAAACATGGGAATGTGGAAACAATATTAAACATACATCATAAAAATAGGTCAAGGCTAACCGCCAAGACATCATAACATGGTGGAAAAATCCCCTAATGGATTAGGTTCACTCCCTAATCTCATACATGATCTCTCATGAGACTAAAACATTATCCAATGAATTGGTGCACTATATAATTTCAGGTGCACCCGTCGCTTTCATGTCATGTACATGTATAAGTGTGCCACGTAGATTATACAACATAATGATTTATTTCATCAATTTTAACCCCACTATCAAGGAGAGTGGGTTAGATACATGTAATTTACCAATAAATTAAGTATAGTTACATCTAGGTGAATAACCTTGAGTGGAAATGAGGGTGGATATTCATGATGCAATCGTTTGGCATGAGGAACCACCGTGAAATTTCAGTAACATAACGATAGTACTTAAAGATTCATAAAATGGTTTAATGAGAGTGAAAGGGGTATCTAATAATTTGGATATCAAAAGGATATTAATATGTATATGGAAAATCATATCCCAACATTATGAATTGGAAAACAAAATTCATTACATAAATAAGGTTCTTGAATAAAGAGGAGAAAGAGAGGATCCCTTACTAAATTTCAGCATAGTAACAACTTAGGTAAATACTATAATGAGAGGGGATAAATGATATATAATTATTAGGAAATAAATTTTATAGTAGAATAATCTTTATAAAGTCATGAAAACATAACCAATTGAGATTCAAAAGGCTAATTACAAAGAAGATGCTTGAATAGAAAATAAGAGAGAAAGGTCCCTTACCTTGAGAGAGTGATTCCAAAATCTTGGGAGGAGATTATTGAGAGATCAGGGGAACCTTGTGAGGAATCTAGAGAGTGTAGGGTAGAGTAAGTATGTTCTCCAAGGTTTTTTAGTGAGTAGGAAGTGGATATTTTGTGTATTCATATAAGAAAATAGAGTGGAGTTCTTTATTATTTCCCAAACTTAGGTTTTGGATTCTATATAATAAAGTAATAAAAACCAAAAACCTTATCATGGTTTTTGAACATGGTTTATACCAAAGTGGAATTTTTTTATTTATTTTTTAAGTCCAAGGTTAGAACTCAATAAAATATTTCCCTTAGTGATGTGTAAGTGAGTCATGTTTATAAAGAATTGATTTTAAAACCTTAAAATATAATATAGGTTTTGTAGAATTCATAAAATATTTATAAAATTAATAAAATAACCTAAAAAACACATTATTTTAAAGTTTAAACATATATTTGGTTTTTTATACCCTTTATATAAATTATTACATCACTTTTGGGTCATTATGATGTCATACTACACACTATATATTTATACCATATTTAATTTTTACCAGAAAATTCAGTTGGCTCTGAAAATTATGAAAAATTCACTTTTGGATAATTTTGAAATGATTATTCAAAAAATAATATTTATTTTATCAAAATAATTTTTTAAATATGTTAACTTTCACTTTTAAAACTAGAAACGACATTTATTGAGAAATGTTGTTTTTTTCGACAATAACAGTTTTTGAACCCTTATAAAAATTACATTTGAATTCATAAAAATTATATTATAATTTATATTTAATAAAAAATATTTAATTTTACTATTTTATTAATATATCATTTATTTTTAAAATTCATGAATTCATCAAAAAGGAATATCTAAATTGAAATTTCATATTACAAAAAAATACAATTTGTGTTTTATCATATCAAAATCAAAATCATTTATGAAGTAAAAATAAATATAACCATTATTATATTGAAAATACAATATAAATATTCATTTTATTTGGGTATTTATATATATCCCTTTATTACACCAGTAAACTCCCTGAGGATAAGGTGCGTGATGGTAATATTTTCATGGGGTGGTTTGACGCACATGGTTTGGGTTGTGATCTCGATGAGCTTGAACTTCTCCTATAAAAGGTTTTTTCCTATTATTTAGTTATTGGATATCAGATTAGTCTTTCTCAAGGAAAAATCCCAATGATTCTATCTTCCTCGAAAGTTTTGATAAACGTGCGTCATAGGGTACGATCCTGATGGTTGAGGCTATTTCTTCTTTTGTCTGTGTCGATTGGATTTATCATAACCCTATATTTATACTAATCATATGATCATTGTTAAATGACTATTTTATCAATGTTTATTATTCTTAATGATATTTTAAATATTATAGGATATAATAAAACCAAATAAGTTCATGTGTTTCCTATAACCATAATAGAGAATTTAATTCAATCATAAAGGGAATTTTATTTATAAAAGTTCAGGTCATCACAATATTCACCCCTTTAGAAATTTAACCCTAAAAATTTTCATTTCATGCACTAAAAAAGATTAGGGTACTTTTGTTTCATCGCCTCCTTCATCTTTCACATCACTTCTTTAAACTTGTGGTTTCTCCATAGCACTTTGACTAGGTGCATTGTCTTATTTCATAGAACTTTATCTCTGTGATCTAAGATCTTCACCGGCTACTCCTAATATGAAAGATCATTATAGAATGGTACCACCTCTAGATTCAGCACATGTGAGGGGTCTGGTATGTACTTACTCAATAGGGATACATGGAACACATCATGTACATGAGATAGGTTAGGTGAGAGTGTTATTCGATATGTTGTTGCTCTAATGTGATTAATGATCTCAAAGGGACTGATATATATTGGACAAATCTTTCCCTTCCTCCCAAATATCATGACTTTATTCCATGGGGATATGTGGATGAATAAATTATCTCCAACCTCAAACTCTAGGTCTTATCAATGATTATCATCATATCTCTTATATCGACTCTAAGAAACCCTGATGTGCTGCTGAATGGTCTTGAACTTTTCCACCATTTCCTCGACCATTTTAGGACCCAACAGTTTGTGTTCACCAACTTCATCCCAACATGCAAGTGTTCTGCACCTATTATCATAAAGTTATTCATAAGGATCCATTTGTATTCTTGAGTGGAAACTATTATTATATGAAAACTTGACCAAAAGAAGATGTTGATCCCATACTCCTTTGAAGCCCATCGAGCATGCTCACAACATGTACTTGAGTGTCTAGATAGTCTACTCATATTAACCATTAGTTTGAGGGTGATAAGTCATGATGAAGTTCAACTCGGTATTTAGAGCATGTTGGAGACTCTTCTAGAACTTAGAGGTAAATCTTAGATCTCAATCAGATATAATCAATAGTGGTGTTCCATGTAGTATCACCACTTCTCTAATATATATCCTTGAAATTTGATTGAGTGAGAAGTCCTATTGAATTGAAATGAAGTGATAAGTCTTTATAATATGATCCACAACAACCCATATAGCATTATTTACTCTTGATATCTTATAAAGATGAAGGACAAAGTCCATGGTTATATTTTTATATTTCTATGTAGGTATGGGTAATGGTTTCACCATCCCCTTGTATTTTTTCCTTTCAACCTTCACCTACTGACATAAAAGACACCTTGATGTATATTCTGTGATCTTCTTCTTCATATTTTTTCACTAATAGTACTCTGATAGATCAAAATACATCTTTGTGCTACCTAGAAGGATAGATAAGGCCAAGATACGTGCATCATCCAATATATCGTTCTTTAACTCGGTATTTGATGATACACATTATCATGACCCAAATATTACAACCCCTTCTTCATTAATTTTGAACTATGAAGATTTCCCTTTTCTTATAGCTTCCACCTTCGTATGAATTTCCACATCGTCTCTTTGATCGTCCTTTATCTTATCCATAAGGGATGGTTGTGAAATAGTTTGTGAAATGATTGATTATGTTTCTTCCTTTATGATTCCCATGTCCATCTTTTTCAAGTCTAAGAAGATAGGATCCTTCTCAATTCTCATCATTGATAAAATTGTTGAATCTTTTCTACTTATAGAATCTTCCACTTTATTTTATTTCCCTATATGGTAGTGGATTGATCATTCATGGTACTTAATTATCTCTAACCATCTTCGCTAGCTCATATTTGGGTCTTTCTATGAGAATATATACTTTAGGATCTTATGATCCGTATATATTTCACACTTTTCCCCAAAGAGATAATGATGATATATTTTCAACATGAAGATTACTATAGGAAACTCCAGATCACGCATTTTTTAGTTGTGTTCATGAACTTTCAATTTCCTTAAGGCATAGTCTATCACTTTTTCATTCTGTATTAGTACACAACCCAATCCCTTCTTCAAAGTATCATTGTATACCATGAAAAGTTCCCCACTTTTGGGTAGCATAACTAATTTTGCAATGATAAGCCTATTTTTTTACTCCTTAAATCTCTCTTCACATTCATTATTCCAAACAAACTTGACTAGCTTTCGAGTTATCTTGGTTAGAGAGTTTTAAAATCATGAAAAATTTCTTAAAAATCATTGATAATACCCATCCAATCTAAGGAAACTATAGATATTTATCACAGATATTGTCCTTGACTATCCTGTAATTTCTTCTATATTTTAGGGGTACATAGATATCCCATTTCTTATGATAGAATTCCCTAAGAATTATACTTTCTTCAACTATATACTTTGTATAAATCTTCTCCTTTCATAAGGTCTTTAGTATAGTGCTCAGATGCTCCTCATGCTCCTCCTTTCTTTTGGAGTATATTATAATATCATCTATAAATACTGCCAAAAATTTGTTGAGGTAATCTCTAAAGTTCCTATTCATCAAGTCCATAAATATTATTGGAGCATTAGTGAGACCTAATGGCATTAATATGAACTCATAGTTTCCATACCTTGTATGGAAAATAGTATTTGGGATATCCTACTTCTTTGACCTTACTTGATAATACCCCAACTGAAGATCCACCTTGGAGAAGTATTAGGGTCTATGTAGTTGATCAAACAATTCATCAATCTGTTGCATATGATACTTGTTCTTTATCATGATCTTGTTGATCTCACGATAATCAACGCAAAGGAACATTGACTCATCCTTCTTCTTGATGAAGAGGACTAGTGCACCCTAAGGTGAAGCACTTGGGTGTATGGACCCTTTATCTAGATTCTATTGTAGTTTCATCTTTAGCTCATCAAGTTCCACAAAAACCATTATATATGGAGTCTTGGATATTGGAAAATCCCTAGGTATAACATCGATTGAAAATTTAACCTCTCAGCTAGGGGGAAGACCATACAATTCTTCATAAAACACATCATTGTATTTCCTCACAATGGGAATGTATTCAAGGATGATATTTTCCTTAAACACAATAATTTATGGTAGATACACTTTCTTATAGGGAAATAATATCCATTATTGATATTTTTGTGCTAAATAAGATTCATCCTCTTCCTTTCAATTGTACAAAATCAAAGGAAGATTTGTGATACTGAGAGTGATTTCCTTATCAAAACAATTTTTGTTGGATATGTGTAAGTAAAGATAATACATACCCATAATTACATTGAATTACACTAAAGGTAGTATCACAGGGTTTGATGGGAAGTTCAACCCATAAATTTCAATAAGGGGTGAGTTATATAATTGGTATTCAATAATTTCTCCATTTTTTCATTTTCACTGACAACTTTGCTTCCATGATTTGTGGTGGTGTTTGAATAGTTCTAATAAACTTGCATGATATTAAGGAATGCATAGAACCAGAATAAAAAATTACATTCACTATTCTTGAATGAATAACTAGTGTACATGTCACCACTTCATTGTTGGGATCCACATCAGCAGTTGTGATGGTATGATCTCACCCTTATCACCTTGGATATTTCTGGTGTTGATTATCTTTGACCACCCTTATCTTAGTGCATTGGTTTTCAAAGTTTCCTTGTTCCTTGTAGTTGAAACAATGAATTATATGCTGAGGATTAACTGGAGTATTCTATTCCTCCATCACATTATTGGGTTTATCCCATCAGCAATTTCTAGATAGGTACCCTTCCTTCCTACACCTAAATAATTTCCTCGCCCCCTTTAAATAATTTCCTGGGTGCTTCTTTCTATACTTTTAACAAGTGGGATGTTGAATTTCTTACTACTATTAGATTTCTCCACCACACCACTAGAATTAAACTCCACTTTTTACTTCTTATCTCCATGGGACCCTTGATACTCATTGATCTCCATTTTGAATTTGAGGACACATCGTACAATTTCCTCATAGTTATCAAAGTAATAGATCACCAATGATTTTCGTAGACTCGGTTTTATCCCACCAAATAAGTGGTCAAATTTTCATTTAGGGGTAACAAAAAAACTGGTGGCGTATCATGCAAGACCTTTAAAGTTTTTTGTGTACGCCCTGATGGATTAATCATCTTTTTTCTTGAGGCCAAGTAAATACCTTTCTATTTTAAGTTGGAGAGTGCGAGTAAAATATTTGTCGAAAAATATTTTACATAATTCTTTCCACCCCATCACTTAGATCTCTTCCTAAGGATTTATATTCTTGATCAATGTCCATCACTAATAAGATTATTCCTTCATATGATAAACAAACACTATTACCTTATATTGCTCGGAACATTAAAGGGTGGAGAATATATATCAATGGATTTTATCCATTATTCCGAAATTAAGGGATCAACTAATCCATTGAAATTCAGAGTCCTTTGTCACATAAAGGTCTCAATTACATCTTGTTCTTTCTTAGGGGGTTTGGGATTTTCTCCTGATTCGAGTTTCTATTCAAAACCCAAGTCAACTGAGATAGTGTCTTTACAATGTTTGTGATTCTTACTCCCATTGGGTTGGGAAACTCGTTTGGGCAGTCATCACATTGCCCTTCACATTGGTTGTTTACTCGATTCCTCCTATTTTTTTCCATTGGCTGGAATAAAGAGAAAATTAGGGATGATTAATTTTAAACTATTAAACACACAAATGGAAATCTGATAACATTAAATGGATAATTTATAAATGACATTTTTTTCTTAACTTGTGAATTTCTAGGCTTCAATTTATGTTATTGGTGATCTATTTCCTAACATGAAATATTATGGCCATTTTTTCCCTTAATAATGGTTTATAATTCACTTGTGAAATTACCAAATAATATCCCCTAGGAGTTTCAAACAAGGTTTTAGAAAGGCTCGTTGTTGTGCACTAGGTAATGATCGAGTCTAGCTCAATGCGCCCTCTTTGGGATTATTACCCCTACATATCTCTGTGCTAAAGCCACATCCACTTGTAGTATCCAGACATGGATTTATTTTCTTAGAAACCACTTACTATATACTTTACCAAAACATAAGGATTTTTTTCCTATACTTAGTATTATCCCTAATTCTTTTTCTGGAGTTTTATAATCCTAATCCCAAATATAACTAGACTTTCCTCTGATACCAACTATGACAACCCTTGTCTTTATTATACATAAATTCATGATTTATTACATAGGAATACACATAATACAACCTAGAATATCAATAATACTAGTGTATTTGGGTAATTAGGTACATTACATAATAACTTAAAATAGGGAGGTACATTGGAATTATTAAAAACTTCCTTAGCATGCTCATAATTTTCCATCATACTTAAAATTGTATGAGATAACTTGAGGAAATACATAAGAAAGAGGTGAGATATAAAGCCTAGTAAGGGAATAAACAAATAATATCATGAATAAATTATTACATGTTAGAAAATAGGCATTTCAATGGGATGAAAAAGGGGTGATAATCATAAATATGAATAATGAGACATGATATATCATGATAACATAAAAGGCAACATGGGAATGTGACAACAACATTAAACATAATATCATAAAAATAGGTCAAGGCTAACCACCAAGATGCCATAACATGGTAGAAAAAGTACCATAATGGATTAGGTTTACTTCCTAATCTCATTCAATATGTCTCATGAGACTAAAACATTACCCAATTCATTAGAGCGCTATATAATTCTAGGCGCACTCATCGCTTTCATATCATGTGCATGCGTAAGTGTTCTACATAGATCATACAACATAAGGATGTATTTAATAAATTTTAACCCAAATATCAAGGAGTGTGGGTTAAATACATATAATTACCCAATAAATGAATGATAGGTACATATATTTGAATACCCTTAAGTGGAAAGGGGGTGGATATTCACAATGTAATAATTTATCTTGAAAAATCATAGTGAGTTTCGGCAGCATAACGAAAGTGATTAAAGATTCATAAAATGGTTTAATTATAGTGAAAGGTGTCTCTAATAATTTTGATATAAAAATTAAAGTAATAGGTATATTAAAAATCATATCCTACCATTATTAATTAGAAAATAAAATGCATTATATAAATAAGGTGCCTGAATAGCGGAGAAAGAGAGGCCCCCTTACTAAATCTCATCATAGTAACGAATTAGGTAAATACTATAATGAGAGGGGATAAATTATATATAATTATTAGGATGTAAATTTTATAGTAGATTTATCTTTATAAATTCATTAAAACATAACCAATTGATATTCAAAATTCTAATTACAAAGAAGGAGATTGAATAGAAAAGAAGAGAGAGAGGTCCCTTACCTTGAGAGGGTGATTCCAAAAGCTTGGGAAGAGATTCTTGAGAGCTTGGGGGCACCTTAGGAGGACTATATAGAGGTAAGGGAAGATTAAGTATGTGATCCAAGGTTTTTTAGTGAAGATGAAGTGGTGATTGGGTGGGTTTATATAGAAAAATAGAGGGGAGTTCTTTATTATTTCCAAAACTTAGGTTTTGGACTCTATATAATAAAGTAATAAAAACCACAAACATTATCATGGTTTTTTCCCATGTTTTCTACCAAATATGAGTGGTTTTATTTATTTTATAATTACAAGGTCTTAAATCAATAAAATATTACCCTTGGTGACGTGGAAGTGAGTCATGTTTATAAATAATTGATTTTAAAGCATTAAAATATAATATAGGTTTTGGAAAATTCACAAAGGCTCTGTAAAATTAATAAAATAACCTAAAAACACATTATTTTAAAGCGTAAAAGTATATTTGGTCTAGGGGTGTCTAGACCCGACCCAACCCGACGGGTTCGACCCGACCCGGCTGGGTTGGTTTGGGTCACAATGAAAAAAACCTGGGTCAGGTTTAGCTCGGGTCGACACGTACATGGGTTGAGTTGGGTTATGGGTTGGAGTCATTTAGACCCAACCCAACCCGTGACCTGATGAGTGCCAGAGGCGGCAACAATCCAAAAAACAATTACCCCTTTCTTCCTCACAGACTCGCGGAGTCGTGACCCCCATGCCTGCCTACTCATCTCTCCCCCCGACCCCAACCTTCCCTCACGTACAAAGAAACCCTACTCCCCTCCTTCCCTCACAAGCGACGGTGACGAATCTCCTCCTTCCCCCTCCTCCTTCCTTGAGCTTCCCCAACCCCTTGACTTCTGATCCCTCTTCTCCCTTGCAAAAAACCCTCCATCCATTCTCCTATTATCTTGCCTCATTTCGCACCTCCAACCGAACCCACCCAAAAAAGGGCTCCTCGCTTGCCTCCTCCCCCAATAGACACCTTCCAAGTAATAAGGGTTCAGGAGAAAAATACCTTGGACTTGTGTCACCTCCTCCTCCTTCCTGCTGCTGTGTGCCCGGTCCAGCGTGTGGTAGTAACTGGTGGTAAGAAAGCAATTGATTTTTTTATCATGTTATTTTAAATGATGTTTGTTTGTCATTATGTATGAGTTATCAATTTTGTTTTTCTACTCGGACTCCTATAGAATTCTGGTTTGTTCAAAAATATTGACAGATTATTTGCTATAAGTTAAGTTAGAATTATTGCACTAGGCTCAATTTTGTTTTGGTTGGTGATGTAGTTTTTGTTGTAGGGATTTTAGGATGGGTTCATTGAGCATCCACCATGAGGCAAAAACTGCATTGCATTGGTTTCATTTATCCTTTTAATTTCAAATCCATATCTTTGTTTCAAAATTTATTCTCCTTATATTCTACCAGGAGTGTTCCACGGCTAACAGTAATTAGTGATTCATGAGAGGTGATAAATTAAGTGGTTCTTCTAATCCTCTAGTTGGTGAAACCCAAAGTCAGATGGGGTCTACTCTAACTACACATTTAATAGGAGGGGGGAGTAGTAGTATGCTAGTTGAAGAAAGTGAGGAGGGTAAGAGGTCCCCTAAAAAGGTAACAATTCCTAAAGCTCCTACTAGTTCTATAATTTCTCAAGCTTGGGATTATTTTCATAAGAAAAATGGAAGGGTTGTTTTTAATTATTGTGTAAAAGATTATGCTTGCACATTAGGCCAACATGGAACTAGTAATTTGAATAGGCATTTGATAAGGTGCAATAAAAATACACACAAAAATCTTGACAAAAGTCAAACCACTCTCAGTCTTAGAATGAAATGCGAAGATGAGGATGATGGGACGATTAAAATTTCAGTAGCTCATTTTAATCAAGAAGAGTGCAGAATAGCTCTTGCTAAAATGATAATCATTGATGAGTTATCATTTAAATATGTTGAGAATCAAGGTTTTAGAGAATTTATTAAAGTTGTTCAACCTCAATTTCAAGTTCCATCTAGACAAAAAATTTCTATGGATTTCTTACAGTTATATTTTACAAAGAAAGAAAAATTGGAGTCTATTTTTGATATGTTCTATCACATGGTATGTCTTACCACCAACACATGGACTTCAATTCAGAATTTTAATTATGTGTGTGTGACTTCACATTTTATTGATGATAATTGGATCTTAAATAAAAAACCATTCGATTTTGTCTTTTTGCGGATCATAAATGGGAAACAATTGGTCGAGTATTAGAATAGACATTGAAACAATGGAGGATTGAAAGGATTAATACTATTACCATGGACAATGCTGGTTATAATAATACAGCGATCAATTATTTGATGAGGAGGGTTAATGATTGGAATGGTTCTATTATTAATAGAGAGCATATGCATGTGAGATTTTGTGCACATATCTTAAACCTTATTGTTAGTGATGGGATTAAGGAAATATCAACATCAATTGCTAGAATCAGAGTTTCCTAAAAATTTGTGAGAAGTTCACCTTGAAGATTGACTCTTTTCAAGAGCATAGCTGAGGAGTTAAAAATTCCTATTAAACAGACCATAATTCTTGATGTGCCTACTAGGTGGAATTCTTATTACTTTATGTTGGATGTTGTAGAGAAGTATGAGAAATTATTTATTTTCCTTGAGGAGGATGCAAGTTTTAGGAGTGCTCTTATCTGTGAAGGTGGGGCTCCTACAACATATGATTGGGAGGGTGCTCGTGTATTTGTCAAATTCCTAAAAAAGAATTATGACAGCACTATTGAGTTTTATGGTTCTATGCATGTGACATGTCACACTTTCTTTCATACTCTTTGTGACATATATAGAAAAATCAAGAAATGGATGAAGAGTCATGATATTACTGTGAGTGAAATGGTTATTGCAATAAATATTAAGTTGGAAAAATATTGGGGTATTGGTTCAAATTTTAATTATCTATTACTTGTGTCAGTTGTTCTTGATCTCCGATATAAATTGGAATATGTTCGGGATAGTTTTGAAATTATGTTTGATAATGTAGAAGACAAAAATCAATTGATCAGTAAATTAATAGAGGTTCTGAATAATCTATATGAGTTTTACAAATGTAAATATCCCATTCCAATTGTTGATAGATGTGAGTCAAGTTCTCATCAAGAGTCACAAATTCATGATGCTAATACTGATAGCGAGTATGATGAGAAATGGAAAGATGCATATAGATTAAAGAAAAGGAAAAGGAAATTGACACAACAAAGGAATGAACTAGAGAGATATCTTGAGATTGATGATTGTGAGGATGATTTCGAAGGATTTGATATTTCAAGTTGGTGGAAAGGAAAGTCAAGAAAATATCATGTTCTCTCATGCATTGCTAGAGATATTTTAGCAATTCCTTTAACTATAGTATCTTCAGAGTCTGCTTTTAGTACAGGAGGACGAGTCCTTGATCCGTTTTGTAGTTGTTTGAATCCCAACACCATTTAAGCATTAATTTTCTCACAAAATTGGTTTAGAAAGTCTAAATAAATTGACATTAAAAAGCAACTAAAATAAGTGGAATCTATTGAATTAGGTACCATTAAAAATATTATAATTTTCTATCATTTTTCATTTTTAAATTATAATCATTTGTTTGAAAAATTAAACTACTAACTTGTTCTTTCTTTTGTTTTTTTTAATATATACCACCATCCACCACCACAATTCATAATTAGAGTTTCAATCTCTAATGTAGAAGAAGAAAGGATGGATCATTATGGAGCACTCTTTATTAAGGTATAGATTTATATTGTTTTACATACATATATCACTCCCAAAGAATATATAGTTTCTTCGCATGTATTGATTCCTCCTCTCATGTGAAGTTTCCCTCCTTTGTGGGATCTATTAATTTAATAGAATGAAGGCATCATTCATAGAAACAATATCTTCTTTCAATTAGATATAAAATGGAGTGTTTTTTTCTTCTCTCTGGATGGTGACTTGAATTTCTTTATTAAAATTCAATGGGGGTTAATAGCAGTTAATTTTTTTATTTCACTTTTCTTTTTTCCTAGATGTAATCTTGTCATCCTTTGCTTATTCTCTTACTCGGTTTTGTAGTTTATCCTTTTTAAAAAAAAAATCTATTATGCTGGAATTAAAAATGTACATGTTGACTTATTTTACTCTTTAAAAGTTGAAAATTTTCAAGTTAGGTATCCTTGGTTCTATCGCCCTTGTATACCTATTGCTATCATGTAGTAAATGATCCATTATTCATGATATGCACTCATAGATTTATCTATAACCCTTTGTAGGCTTTCATTTTGTATATTCTTCATTTTTGTATCACTGATCAAATGTTGGAACCTACACAAAGATATTTCTTAATATTTCTGGGAGAATAGGTCTGATTATATATTTCATTCATTTATCTGGTTCCATCATAGAGTTGGTACTTCAACATTCCCAATAAAAAATCATGTGATTTTGCAACTCCAGTCTTCTGATGTCAGTCCTTCCATGAAAGTTGGAGTTTCCGATCTACACACATTTTCATATACTTTAAAAACACTAGGAGAGGTGAGGCATGACTGCATTTTTATTTATAAGGATTCCAAAATCCTTTCTTATTTTTTGTTGCATGATCCTTTCTTCTATCCATCAGATATTTGTGAAGTGAATAATATAATTTATTTTTCTGGTCACTTTTCTTACAAATTATAGGATAACATTATGCATGTTTTGATTTTGTTACAACTAAGTATGCACTGAAGCTATTTTTTTGGATTGTTTACCTGTTAGTTTTTTGGGGGGACTAGCTTATTTGTATTCCTAGAGCGGGGTGCAACAAACGGGAAGGGGGAGGGAAGTAGGCTATGTAGGGGTGAGGTGCAAAGGATGAGGAGAAAGGGGAGGGGTTCATGTGCAGGGGTTGGGTTGTGCAGGGGTGCAGCAAAGGGGGGAGGGGGAGGGGGGAGGGGGAAAGGGGGAGGCTAGTGCAGGGGGGAGGGGGAGGGGGGCTGGTGCAAGGGGGAGGGGGCTGGTGCAAGGGTGAGGTTGTTGTAGTCCTGTAGGGGTAAAGTGGGGGAGGTTTGGTTGGGCTGGAGTGGAGTGGAGGTGTGTGGCAGAGGGGGAAGGGGTAGGGGTGTAGGCTGGTGCAGGGGTGTAGGTTGTATAGGGGTGGGGTGCATGGGAGAGGGGAAGAGGTAGGGGTGTGTGTGCAGGGGTTGGGCTGTGCAGGGGTGCAGCAAAGGGGGAAGGGGGAGGGGGGCTAATGTAAGGGGGTTTTTGGTGAAGTCTTGCAGGGTTAAAGTGGGGGAGGTTTGGTTGGGCTGGAGTGGAGGGGTGCGGTAGAGGGGGAAGGGGTAGGGGTGTAGGCTGGTGCAAGGGTGTAGGCTGTACAGGGGTGGGGTGTATGGGGGAGGGGTGTATGTGCAGGGGTTGGGTTGTGCAGGGGTGCAACAAAGGGGTAGGGGGAAGGGGGGAAGGGGGGAGGCTGGTGTATGGGGGAGGGGGAGGGGATGGTGCAAGGGGGGAGGTTTTGTAGTCCTACTGTAGGGGTAAAGTGGGAGAGGTTTGGTGGAGAGGTGTGGTAGAGGGGGAAAGGGTAGGGGTGTAGGCTGGTGCAGGGGTGAAGGGGTGCAGGGGTGGGGTGTAGTGGGGGTGGGGGAGGATGGGTTGGGATGGAGTGGAGGGGTGCTACTGGTTCAGGTGCAGTATAGGGGGCGGTGGTCCAGGTGCAGTGCAGGGGGTGCTGGTGGTGCAAGTGCAGTGCAGGGGTCTATCTGGTGGGTTCGGGTTCGGGTTGTTAGCTCGGGACTGTTGGGTTGGGTCGGGTCGGGTCAGTTTTTCCCATATAACTCGACCCAAACTAACCCAACCCATAGTGGGTTGGTTTGGGTCAGGTCCTTTGGCCATGCGTCGGGTGGCCCGACCCCAACGAGTCGGGTTGGGTCGGGTCAGCTGCTCCCGAGGCATGTGACCCGACCCGACCTGACCCGAACTGTTTTCCACAGGTCGGGCCCTAAAATGCCCTCAACCCAACCCAACCTGACCCATGGACACCCCTAATTTGGTCTTTGATATACTTTATATCATTTATTACATCATTTTTGGGTTATTATGATTCCATAACACACACCGTATATTTATATTATATTTAATTTTTATATGAAAATTCCACTATCTCAGAAAATTATAAAAAAATCATTGTTGGATAATTCCATTATGATGATTCCAAAAATAATATTTATTTATCAAAATAATTTGATAAATATGTGAATTTTCACTTTTAAAATAAGAATCTACATTTATTGAGAAATGTTGGTTTTTCAACAATAAGAGTTTTTGAACCCTTATAACAATTACATTTGACTTTATAAAAATTATATTATCATTTATATTTAATAAATATTATTTAATTGTATTATTTTATTAATATATCATTTATTTTTAAAATTCATGAATTCATAAAAAAGGGATATCTTAATTGAAATTTCATATTACACAAAAATACAATTTGTGTTTTATTACCTCAAAATAAAAAAATTTATCAAGTAAAAATAAATATAAAAAATATTATATTTAAAATAAAATATAGATATTCATTTTATTTGGGTATTTATACACATCCCTTTATTACAATAATAAACTTCCTAAGGGTAAGGTGTGTGATGATGATATTTTCCTGGGGTGGTTCGACGTACATGGTTTGGTCCGTGATCTAGATGACATTGAACTTTTCATGTAAACAGTTTCTATCATGCTTTAGTTGTTGGATATTGGATTTTTATTGGTCATGGGAAAAGCACAGTGATGTTATCTCACTTAGAAGCTTTGATAAATGGGCTTCATAGGGTATGATCCTGCTGTTTAAGGTCATTTTTTTGTTTGTTTCAATTGGATTTATCATAACCCTATATTTATACTAATAATATGATCACTATTCAATGAATATTTTATCAATGGTTGTGATTCTTAATGATCTTTTAAATATGATAGGATATAATAAAACCAAATAAGTGCATGGATTTTCTATAACCACAATAGGTCATTTAATTCAATCACAATGAGAATTTTATTTATAAAAGTTCGGGTTATTTTAAAGAACCTTGATTATGGTATAGGGAAGTATAAACTTATAAAGTTTTCCTATATAACTTGATAATGGAATTATACTTAACCATGCCTATATTTATGTTTATGTTATTACTAATTAGTAACTGATGAAGTGAATCATATATATATGAGATCTAATCCTTGATAGTGAATTGTTCGGGTTTAGGTGTGATTAGGTTATGTGAGAATCTTATGCACAAGGGTGCGTGTAAAGAATAGTTGGACACAATTCTTGTTATTTTTATCCTATATGTGATAACAATAATTATTATTAATATGTTTAGAGTCATCTTTTTATAATTATAGTGACATTACACCACAACAATCTCTTATTGAGTTCTAGGAGGGTGAGGATGATCTTTCCCCACTAATTATTGAGCAAGATCCCCCCAATTTTACCTATACATCTGATTGATATGAAGCTATGAGAGAGTCTGTTTAGAGTTATTCATTCTATGAGACCAAGATCTATGTATAAAATCATATTGGGTTAACCTAACATGTTGTAATATCCTGGTATTTTCTATGAGGTATGGATATTATGAATTTAAGTTTAATTATTTGGTTTTAGCCTAATGTGAGTTCTTAATGAGGTCACGAGAGTTTCGGGGGGTGTTTGGGGCTTGTTCAGAGCCTGGAGGCTCAGTTGTTGGAAAAGGTATCTAGGTATCCTAGTTATTAGAAACCATTTATTCCAAGATGCACAATTACTACTAACTGTGTGGGGTGTTTCAGGGAGAAGAATTGGGCTGCATGGTTTGATGAAACTGTGTAGCCTAGGTCGCATGCCTATGTGGAGGGATTTACAATTTTTAATAGAGCCAAGAAGCATTTTTTGGGAATAGTTTCCCAAACCATGAACATGAACCATGTGAGGTCCCTCCTTGTACAATTAAGGGCACATGGTTGGTGCATGGTTTGTCCAACTGTGCGGCCAAACCAAGCGACCCCTTTAATTTGGGTAAAATTATCATTTTTACCTAATTTTGTTTTAAGAACCTATTTTTCTTTTACCTCATTATTCTATCAGTCATCCTTCTCCTCCCCTTGTGAGTCCTCTAAATCCTATACCTTGGCTTGGATGTGGTTTCTTCATCTAACATCTGATTCAAGATCCATTCGTCTCATTGGATAACTCTCTATAAGTGCTTTACTCCTTAGGCTCGTTTCATCGTTCTTATTTCTAATGACGATGATATTTTGGTGTAAGATAATATGCCCTATTTTCATGGTGTTCATCTATTCTTCTGTTTTATTCTAATCAAATCCAAACTAAGGGCCGATGCTGGATGAGGAGAGTACTACAGGCATAAGGTGGGTAGTCTATACCTTTTCCCTTAAAGTCTAGTTGTTTTATACCTTGTTTTCATTGTGATGCATGCCAAACCTTCTAGAGTTTCCCCTAAATTAATTTAAATGCCTTGATTAAATTATTGTAACCTTCATAGGTTTCCCACTTAGTGCCATGATATGGTTGGAGGTTATCAACCTCAACCCAGACCACCCATGATGTGTGTTTATGTAACTGCCCCATGATATACCACCTCATTGGGTGTGTGTGAGATCACCATCTTTTTGGGAGACTTAATGAATTAAATGATATATTAGGAGAGGTATTATGCCTCCTTTACATGTGATTACATGTTATTTAAAATGGTTAAATGGTTTAAATGGAAAAGGTGGAATGAGTTGGATGACCTCATGGCTTGTGTATGGTTATGAAATGGATTATGGAATGGGATAAATGATAAATGGAATAGTTAATGAATGAACCTTGATTTAATTATGTGATAATTTTGACTATGGATAGATTATTATGGAACCAAGGAATACTATGGATACCATGGACATTTCTACTCCATGGATCTGATATTACTTAGGATTCCATGGACATTTCTACTCCATGGATCCAGATTTCTTTGGATGCTTGAGAAATTTCTAATCCTAGGATTTTTATTGCTTGGACTACCTTGGACATGCTCCTTGGGCTCCACCCAAGTCTTTATCAAGTTTTCTATTGAGATTATCCATGGAATTTATGAGGATTACTTGGTCATTTTATACCTTGGATCCAACCCTTGTAGGCCTGAAACTGGATTACTTGGCATAGGCCACAGTGGATGTTTTATCATGTTTTACAGATGGCCCATGTTTATTATTTCTTATTTATAGTGAGCCTTAGTAGGCTAGACAATATCAAATTTATATGTATCGCTATTCCTGCTATATATTTCACACTGATCAGTTTATATACATATACTGGACTAGTTATAGACACCATTGGTGGTGTCCTACTGAGTGTCATCTCACACCCTGTTCAGACCGACATTGGGTACCCAAACGGTCTTCATAGATGCATGTAAGGACCGAGGAAAGTGCCCGCTTTTTTATGTTTGATTGATTATTCTTAAGAGAAGGGGAGAACAGGATCGAGTTATGCTTGTGATGATATCTAGAGATAGTTATTTTTGGTATTTTAGTACTTGTGATGCATGTATTATGTTGGATGCTTGTTTCCATGTATTTACTACCTTTTTGTATAAAATTTTGACATATTCATCATGTTATATTTGATATTACCTTCATCTTTATTTATTTTTATTGTCTAGATAATTTACCGCCACTGTTCATTATTATTATATATATCTTCTATTGTTTATATTTTATGACATCGCTATGTGAATTTGATCGTAAGGGTATAATCTCCCCATGATATTACCTTAGACCCTCACTACTAATCGACAGCTTATGGCGTATGGGGATACGTGCTTGAGGCCATGTGACCCACCAGCTCAGAGCACCATTTAGTGGCTTCTGGTCAGTATGTTACACATATCACCCAATAAAACCTACCATAAGGTCTCAAGTACACCTCCCCATATGCCAGAGGATGGAAACTAGTGGTGATGGTCTAACAAATACAATGGGGAGACTATACCCTTTGTTTAGAGTAAAATAAAGACATAAATAACCAAAACATCAAGGATAAACATCATTGAACACATAATAAATAAACTAAAACAACAACATGATATAATAAATGAAATGTGTAATATAATCATACACACTCAAATCATGAAAAAAAAACATTCATTCACCCACCGGGTCAACCACATATAAAAAATAAACAAACTTAAAAAATAAATACATCATACTATAATGCCAACTCTAAGATGAACCACATAACCAATCTCTATAACTCTTGAGTTGTGCTAACCTGATCCTGGGACTCCACACAAGCAGCTCTTCTCGATCAAGAAACTTTGGCCCTCTTCTTGATCCACTACACAACTCATGCTCCATCTAAAAGAAAACATAAGTTTTATACGCACACTGAGGTACAAATCTAGGGGTGATAAATAAATCTCAAAAGGTCACCCCAATGATGTACCTATAATATACTTTTATATAAAAGTGCATTCATGCATGATATACCTAGCCTAACCGAAAACTAATAACAAGTAGCATAAAATAAAAAACTATAGAAAAATAAATGGGGATAAATAAAAATAAATAAAATATCCAACCATGGGTTCTAGAATAACACTCAAGGTAAATTGACCCCCGCTCTAGCCCATTTCAGAGCATTTTAGCACTTGGATCACCCCTCCACATGGTATTAGTCATGTCCTCCAGATCTACACAAGAGCTCCAAGAAGTCTAAACAAAAATGAATGAATGATATATCCAAGGGAATAACCATAGGCATACACATGAAAATATGAAACTATCAGGCTCTAGGACTCCAATGGCATGATCTGAGAATATAACAAATTGGTTTCTAAATAAGGGCCTGATAGATGCACTATCCTAGGGGGTCCCTCCATCCATGGACCCAATAGATATATTGTATCAGGGGTCTCATACATCCATGGTCCTAACAAATAAACTATCCCATGGTTCCCATATAATCATTCAGGATCATTTAACATCCATGAAAGGTTACCTCTATTCAGTGTGTAACTCTTAACTAGATGGTTTCACTCATCCATATCATCCATTAGCTCCCTAATCTTGTCTAACTATAGCAATCCAACGGAGGAGAGAACCAAACCAAAACTTAAGGATAATGAATGATCTAATATATCCCAAGTGCCTCCTCTTCAAACCAAGTCATGTATAGAAACTACCTCAAATATATCTGATAAAGGCCACCAGAACATGGGGTGATCCAACTCTCGAACCCAATACCCAAAAAGGAGTAAATAATAACACTGGTAAACTATCATCTAAATTATAAAAGAACATGGTTTGATCCAACTCTCAAACCCAATGTCTAAAAAAGATGAACTAGAAGTGTTGATAAACTCTTGTCTCATAAAACTCAGGGATCCCAAGGTCCCCAAGGTCACAGTATAATGCGACGTCCTACTAGGGAATCCTCTATTTCACCTGAGATCTCAGGCCACACCCATCAAATGATCCTCAAATGGAAAAAATTCCATAATAATAATATCACAACATATGAGGGGTACCTCTATCTCATCCAAAAAACTCAGGCCAAAATGTCCTCAAGTGTCACTTAGTGGCCTCTAACTTATCCTTGAACAATAATGTGTCTACAAGGGTATCCAAAGGCACGATCATGTATACAAGGGTGTTATCAAGGGTCCTCATGACCACATTAAAAACATAAAACCCTACAAGGGATCCTCAGTACAAGCAAAACCTTGGGGAAAATACCATTTTAAGAAAACCTCATACACCATGCCTAGAAAAAAACCTACCCTCGGGTACTATCTCACCCATAAAGACATTTAAATTGGTCCCTCAGAACCATATCAACATCACAATGATACCTGAATATAATTGGCATCCCACGACATCAACCCATCCCAAAGGATCCAATGGATCTGATCCTTAAACATAGGATCTAAACCTAAAATTTTCTAACCTCGAGAAACCAATACCAATATCCAAGGATAGTCCAATATCTCATCAATTATACTACTTGATCCCTCTTTATGATATACTTCATAAAAAACCTCAAAAAAACTAACCTGAATTCTATAATTTAATCCAACTAATGAGATCACAACCCTAACTCAGGTCTCACATTGAAAAAACAAACCTGCTAAAGGATTATAAATCCAAGCCTCAATGAAATCCCCCCACAAACACTCACCCAAACCAAAACATCATTCAGATGTTATATAAACACCGAAAGGATACAACCATCACAATATATATGAAAAAATGATCAGTATGTACTACTCACAGTTATAATTATGACTCCAGGGTGAGAAAACTAAAAAAATGACTCAAAAGGTGAGGTATAAGGCATGTACCTCTTGTACATGGTGTGTTCTACAAACCAGCAACTTGGTTCATGTACCTCTGGCCAACCTGGTGTGTAGTACCTAAAGTACATGATGTGTTCCTATGGTACACATTGTGTACTCCCACATGGGGTACCTAGCCATGTACCTAGTCGTGTCCCCCCCCATGGGTTTAGTCCAACTACAGTACACAAACACTGTCTATGTACATCACATGTGCTCTTGTTGTTTTCCCTACACAGCCATGTGCCCCCAACATGGGTTGTCAGGCCAAATACTTGGACAAACCTCAATCCACCCCTACACAATGTGTCCACTGGGACTACATGTTGTGTAGTCCCTTCTTCATCACCTCACCTGAAAGGAAGAACATATGGTGTGTGTTCTCTGAACTACATGTCGTATAAATGTGTTTTCCCGAACAGAAAACCCACAAAATGGTCCAAAACCTCCAATTTCTCCTAAAAACACATAGATTGACTACTATGGGTACCCAAAAACCCATATAAGACTTTAAAAATTAAAAAAAAATCTAATGGTATTAGGGTAAAAAACATTAAAACCATCCTACCTCTGGGCGTAAACCGCTGAAGCTTCACACTAGATTTGCACCACGCACCCGCCGACGCTCGATATACCTCCGAACGAGCTCCCCAAGCAATGCCTCCTCTTACCTCTCCCTTCATATCCCTCCCTCATCCATGATACACATGATTCCCTAGGGGATGTAATCAGGAAGCCAAAGTAGAAAGGAAAAAAGTAAATAGAAGAAAATGAAAAGGAAGCAAAAGAGAAATAAACAAGAAAAGGGAGCCCGAGCCTGACCCCAGTATCCACGACATGTTTATGCCTCACCTAAGAAAAACTCCTCATTCTGAACTCGCCTATGGAGATTAAATCTCAATATAACACTCCATTTAAAATATATCACCAAATGAACACATGTGAATAAATTAATATTTAATTAATTAAATATTAAATATTCTGTGAAATTCAAATGGCTCAGATTCCCACCAAACTTCTTTCCTATGATAAAAACCCTATTCTAGGACAAAAAACATAGTCAAAAAAATATCTAAGATCATCTCATAGGATAAATTACTGTTTTACCCTAAAACACTTTTGGGAACAAAAATTTCAAATTTCTCTTGATTTTTTATAACCCATGATGAAGAGGGTCATCACAAAATCCACACCATAAATTCTTCTCACCCCCAAGAAGCCTCAATGGTCAACCAGTAACCAATCTCTCACTCCAAACATTGGCGCAACTGATGTTATCTTGTCCATCCAAAAAATGGTCTTAGAGCATCCACAACTATCTCCTAATATGAGAGACATTCATCTACAATCGATTTGATGCTCCCTGCTACAAGAGTATCCTTATCATTACCCCGATGCCCAAATGATAAACCAGATAGTCCATGCTATTTTCATCATTGAACACAATGGATATACATTGAAAAACTGCTCACACTTGAGTGCCATCATGAAAATTGTAATGAACAACACTCACTCCCATCTCACCAGGAACAACAACCTTTATACTCAACAAACCACTTAAAATGAGTTTCATTAAATCAAATAACTTATGGTTCAATCCCCACTATAATTATTTCCTTAAACTGCTCCCAAACATGCAACAAGACTCACACTCACATGAGATAAGTCCTAACGAAGATAGATTAAGGTGCCTAAAACCACTAACCATACTCCTCATATAGCCTAGTTTTAATAGACCAGAGCGGCCTTGAAATTCCTCTTCAAAATATAGGCATCTCCCTCATGCCAAGATCAACCACACAACCACCCTCCACTCAGGAATCAATCCAAATCCACAAGATTCTAACCATGCTCTCACTGTGCTACCCAAAGTGCAACCAAAATGAATAGGTCTAGGTTTCCAACCAAACCTACCCTCTCAAGCTAGCCACAAGACCGAGAGAACTCCCAATGCTCCACTTCTCAAACCCTAGGAATCCTTGTGCCTAACCACTCCCTAGAGATAAAATACCTCAATGAACCCACCAAGTAAGAACAATCATGCCCACCCAAGCCATAGGTGATAACAAACACATGGTCCCCACCACAAGACCCAATAGAAAACATTTGGAAAGAATATCTCCCTCCTAAGAAACTAAAACCTGGGACTTAAAGGGAACAACCACCACATGAAAAATAGATCATGATCCACACATCTCTCAAGCATCATTTCCCCCATCATGCCACAAACATGCAACTTAAAACCCACACAGACCCATAATAGTCTCCATGCATCCCCCAATAAAGGGACTACATCACTATCACCAAAGAATGTCTCACAACCAGATTAAAATGAACTTTAATTAGAATAAAAATATATACATGTGGTTCATTTGAGTAAAATCCAACCAAGTAGTTATATGTTACACACCATATAGGTCATTGCAGACACTTTAAACAATTGAACCTCCATCATTAGTGAAATCACACACAGATAGGTATATGTCATGTGAATACTATGTGCCTAGAATATGCATGAACACTGGCCTCCTTCCCATGGTCCAAGAGACAAAAACTATAATTAACCATAAATCCCCAAACCCAACTGCATCACACTAAGTGAAATCACACAACTATTAAAACAAAAATAAAAAACATCAATCTCATGCCCTAAAAACTTGTACTTCAAATTAGTAAAGGTGTTCATATATCCATCACAAGTTTTAACACATTCATAGACCACCTATCTACCAACTATAAATATCATAAAACCAGACACCTTCGATACCATTTTTTATTGAACCGTCTTGATTAGACCTAACACATCACTCGATCTTGCCCGCCACAAGTCCTCAAGTGTTCCTCCCCATATGCTTGAGGCTACTGACTAGCATTTGGGGTATAAAAGATACAGTGGGGATACTATACCCTCTAGTCAAAGTAAAATAAAAACAAAAATAACCAAAAACATCCACAACGATAAACATTATAGTACACATGATAAATAAAATAAAACCATAGTATTCTATAATAAATGAAATGTGACAAACGGTCATATAGACTGAAAGAATTTGAAACAAAAAATAGATGATCTCCCACTGGGCTAACCACATATACAAAATAAACAAACTTAAAATAAATACATCAGGATCTACTATGAACTCTGAGCCGAACCACATACCTAGTCTCCATGAATCTCAAGCTGCACCAGCCTGATCCTAAGACTCCACACGAGTGACTCTTCTCAATCAAAAAACACCGAGACTCTTCCTGATCCACCACACAACCTATTCTCCATATAAAAGTAAACATAAGGTCTGCATGCACATTGAGGTGCACATATAGGGGGTGATAAATAAATCTCAGTAGGCCACCCCCAATAGTGTACCTATAATATTCTATCATATATAAGTGCATGCACATGTGATATGTCTGTCCTATACAAAAAATAATAATAGTTGGCACAAAATAAACAGCTTCATAAATATAAAGGGGATAAAAAACAAAAAAAAAGGCCAACCAATGGTTCTATCCTGACACCAGAGGTAAATATACCCCCACTATGGCCCACACAAGAGGATTTATATAACAAGTCTAACCCCACCACATGAAATTAGGTGTGTCTGCTGGATCTATATAAGAGCTCCAAGATATCTAATGTAAATGCACAAATGTCGAACCCCAGGGTGTAACCATAGTCATCCACATGAAAAAATGAAACTACCTGGCTCTAAGACTCCAATGTAATGATCCAAACTAGAAACATGACCCTATGTTGGAACCTAGAGAACTTTTCATGTCCTGAAAGTCATACAAAACAAATTAGGCTCCAAACAAGGTCCCGAAAGGTACACTATCTCAGGGGTCCCTCCATCCATCAACCCGACATATATACTATCCTTCGGGTCCCATCTATCCATGGTCCTAATGAATACACTATCTCACGGTTCCCATATAAGTAGTTGGAGTGATTAAAATCCATGTAAGGTAACCTATAACAAGTGTGTAACTCTTAATTATATGATTGTACTCATCCAAATCATCCATTAGCTCCATAATCTCATCTAATCCCAACTAGCCAATGGAGGAGATAACCAGATTAAAACTTGGGTCCAACACCTGGTCCAAGATATCCCAAGGGTATTCTTGAGTAGAAAATTCCTCAAAAATATCGACCAAAGGCCATCAAAATGTGGGTCGATCCAAATCTCAAACCCAATTCCCAAAAAGGTTGAACTAAAAACATCGATCAACTCTCAAATAAAGGCCAATGGAATTTGATTCAATCCAACTCTCTATCCCAACTTATAAAAAGGTTTAACTAGTATCATCAATCAACTCTTGGTTCACAAAACTCAAGGCTCCCATGGTCCCTAAAGCCACAACATAAAGCGACATACTACTAGGTAATCCCTTATTGCACTCGATCTCTACACCTGAGCTCTCAGGACACACCAGTCAAATGATCCTCAAATGGAAAAAATTTCACAACCATAGAGGGACACCCTATGATAGGTTCCTTTATCTCATCCAAAAACTTGGGTCAAGATCATAATGAGAAACATCCTCAAGAAGCCCTCAATGCCCTCCAGTCTATCCTTGATCAATAAAGTGACCACAAGGGCATCCAAAAGAATGAGTGTGCCTGCAAGAGTTTTCTTAATGGTCCTCATGACCATCTCAGAAGAAGGAAACCCCATAAGGTATCCTCAAGACAAGAAAAACCTCAAGGAAAATCCCATTGAAAAAAACCTTAGTCGGCCTCCCCGAAAAACAACCCATCCTCAGGTACTATCTCTCCCATAATGGAATCCAAAAGGGTCCCTTAGACCCAACTCAATATCCCAATAGTACCTAGTTGTAATCATCATACCATGATGTCAACCCATCTTGAAGGCCCCAATAACTATAATCCTCAAACACAAGATTTAAACCTCAAATTATCTAACCTCGAACAATCGGTCCTAATATCTAGGTACAATCTAAGATATCCTCATAGATACTACTCGATCCTGAATTCTGATATATGTTTGAAATAACCTTGAACAAAAATGATGTAGAATACACAATCCAAGCTAACTAATTATCTCACAACCCTCAATCGATTATCACATCATATAACACAATCCGTTTGAGGATTCTAAATCCAAACCCCAAAGAAATCCTCCCACAAACACTCACCTAAACCAAAACATCATCCATCTGGACTCTAAAAACCAAAAGGATACCGCCATCATGATCTACATGAAAAAACACTCAAATGGAATACTCATAGGTCCAATTCTGACTCTAGGGAAAGAAAATGAAAAAAATGCCTCAAAAGATAAGGTACATAGTGTGTACCTCATGTATATGATATGTACCACTGGCTAAAAACCCGGGCCGTGTACCTATGGACAACATTGAGTGTACTTCCCAAAGTGCACGACATGTTCCTCTAGTACATAGTGTGTACTCCCACATGTAGTAACTATCTATATAACTGGTCATGTCTTCTATGTGGGTTCATCTAACTACAACACACGACCAATGGTTATGTACATTGTACGGGCTTTGTTTGTGTGCCCCACATGGTCATGTTCCCCCAACATGGGGTGTTAGGATGAATACTCAACCACACCCTTAGACACCCCTACACAATATACCCATAAGAACTATACACCATGTAGTCCCTTCTTCATCACCTCACCAAAAAGGAAGAACACATGGTGTGTGTTCTCTAAACTACACATCATGTGCATAGGGTTTCCCAAACAGAAAGCCCCCAAAACGGCCTAAAACCCTTGATTTCTCCCAAAAACACATAGATAATCCCCTTATAACCTATATAAGGATTTAAAAACTTAAAATAAAATATATACAGGTATAAATGATAAAAATGTTAAAACCGGCCTACCTCTGGGTGGAAACCACTAAATCTTTGCACTGGATCCGCACCACACACTTGCTGATGCCTGATCTACCTCCAAATGAGATCCTCAGGCAACACCTCCTCCTCTCACTCCCTCTTTTATCTCTCTCCCTATTTAGGTTGTGTAACATAGGAGGACTAAGGTGGAATATGTGATAATACAAATGGAGAAAAGAAAATGAAAAATGAAAAAAAAATAAAAAAAGGAAGAAAAAGAGAAAAAGAAAAGAAAAGGGGCCCCAAGCTTGACCCTGATACCCGTGATGAGTTTATGCCTCACCTAGGAAAAAATACCCATTTTGAACTCAACTGCACAGATTGAATCTCAATCCAAATATATATTTAAAATATATCATCAAACAAACATGTGTGAATAAATTAATATTTAATTAATTAAATATTAAATATTTTACAAAATTCAAACATCTCAGATTTCTACCAAACTCTTATTCTAGGGTAAACACCCTATTACTGAACCAATGAAGTGGTCAAAAAAATTATCTAAGATCATATCATGGAATAAATTTCCATTTTCCCTAGAAACACTTTCGAGAAAAAAAGTCCAAATTTCTCTTGAGTTTTTACAACACGTGACAACATGGTTCATCACAATCTCCTTAATCTATGTGTTCCATGTTAGATATGAATAATTAGTTTTAGTTGGAGTGTCCGCCTCTATTTTTTGGATAGGGTGGACCTCAGGTAGCCTAGTTTTGGGTCAATTATATGAAAACTACTTTGACCATATTGAGACACCCCTACAGAGACAGGTGAATCTTTATATATATATTCTTTGAGGAATGGAAAAACAATGGTGATATGTCCTAGTCTAAGAACATTGGTATGTGGGGATATTTTAGAGGGACTTTCAAGATCGTTTATTTGATCATTTTTTTTCTCGATACATTTAGAGTGGATAGGTAATGAAAGGTTATTCATTTATTTTAGGGAGGAATGTTAGTGATGGACTATGAAACCCATTTTATTTATTTTCTCTAGTTTACACATATATTGTAAGGCAATGAGACCACTAAGGTTTATCGTTTTGAGGATTGGTTGAGACATTCGATTCATTCTCAATGGTATTTTTTAAATATGGGTTGAGAAATTTGTTTATGATATCTTCCTTTGTTCATTGTGTGTTCCTGATAGCCAAGGTTTGGAAATAAGCACCATGGAATCACAAATTTCCATTTAGAAATAGTTCACCCTTAAAGAACCGACATGACCCATCCATGAATTGGATAGCCACACTAACCAAATAAGAAAGAAAAATAGATATGAATATATAACTATATTAAACGTAGTAATGAAAAAATTCAGGTATCATAAACATCATCCCATCACCATATATAACAAGTCATAAGCAATACATACACATGATATTCATAGTCAAAGCTCAAAACTCAAAATAGGGATCGACACCCAAATAAGAAATACATAACTCCAAAATAAATAAAAAATCCCAAAACAACTCCACGTGATAAAAACTAAATGAGACTATGTATCCTCTATCACAATAGCCCCAAACAATGCTAATCAAGAAGAGGCACCAAAATTCATGGTTCCCTCACCTTTACCAGAGTCTTTCAAAAGAAATTATGTATGTACCCAAAGGCATATGAAGAGTGTGAGGCACAAAACTTAGTAGGATACCACCATAGATCTATGTAAGGAATTTATCCATGAAAACCAATAAATATAGTTTGAAACTCATTTTTAAAACTAAATTCACTTTTTAAAACAATCTCACTTGAAAACATTTTTCCTTTAAAAATTCATTTGTTTTTTTCAAAACAGATCATGTTCCAAAAATGAGTTAATAAGGCTCAATTAGAAAAGGAATGAATCCACATGATAAAACATGTACAACACATAAAAACATGGAATAAACATGAGTATAGAAATTTCATGCTATAAAATAAATGTAAATGGGAATAACATAAGATATCTCAACCAAACAAGGCACTAACATAATGCATGAAAGCATATAAATCAATTTGGCACAAACAACATGCACTATGAGCTCTAACCATAAGTTTATTTTGTGACTTAGTCTAAAACAAGTTTTTATAGCCTTTTAAGAAATATAAACAAGTTTATAATCTCTCTTGGTCTTCCCTAGTCCCAACTACCAAAAGTTCACACGGTCCCTTAGTCAATGTTTTGGAATCTCTATTAGTATTCCTTCTAAAGGCTCACTCGGTACCTTGTAAAACACTTTATAATATCACTTTTTATTCCTCCCAAAGGATAAATAAGTCCCTTTGGAAATATAAAATTTCTCTAATTCATGCACACACACACACAACCAAGGTCTCCCATGTGCTACTCAATGCCAAACATATAAGTCCATAATAAGTGCCAATAAAAAAAGTCATTTAAAAGACTTTTCTTAAACCAAACATTCCTATAATAATAAAACATAATATTCATGGTAAAAAAAATTAATACCCCTATAAAAAATTCATTTTAAAGAATAAATCCTCCTTGAGTCATTTTATCATACACAACACATGCAATCGTTCACTTCCTTTTTGAAAAGCCACTTTAATACACCAAATTGACAACATAAACCATGAAATTCAAAAAACATAGATAGGTCATATTTAAAAGTAAATTTTATAATATAAACTAAAGTATAAATATTAATAAAATTAAATCCATGTAAATGCACCCTTAGATAGACACACCTACTAGAAATTGGACTGAATCTTGTCACCTTCGATGGAAACCACTAGAATCGTTAAAGATAAGTACTCACACACCTAAAACATAAAAAAAACTAAAAACCCCATAAATAACACTATTTTTTATTTTTTAATGCTAGGGTTTAAAACTTCCATGTAAAAGAAATAAAAATAGGTAAAATAAAGGAAAAGAATGAGAAATCATAAAGAAATTAGCTTACTTAAAGATCAAGATCCAATAGGAATCCACCAAAAAGGAGTGGGTAGAAGCTAAAACATCAAGAGAGAGGGTTTTTCATGTTTGGGAGAATAAATTAGGACAAATGGAGTTAAATCCTTCAAGTTAATTATGGTAAAAACCAAGTTTTTAATAACTTGGACAAACCGCATGGTTTGGCCGCATGGTTAGACAAATTGTGTTCCAACCATATGGGAGTCGTTATCCCCCCAAACCAAATTTGTATAGTTTCTACTAAAACTTTAATGATTAGATAAATTTTTCTCAAGATGTATGAAAAAACCATGTCCCCTAAACACCCCCCTCATATGATTATCTATACAGTTAGACAAACCATGTGTCGACCATGCACCAGGGTCTCTTCCCAAAAAAACAATATTTACAACCCTTGTATCTTAGAAAATCCAAGAACAAATAAATAGATAGATAATAACTCAAATAATACATATCGGTGATACAATATTTGTCACAAACCTCCCCACCATGTCACTTTATAACCACAAAAATTCCTCAGGCATTCTCAAAAAGGAATATGTGAGGTCACTGGTCTCTCACCAAGGCTTTTCACTCCCATGTATCATGATTATCGCCACCTCACTGCCAAAGAACATGGACCAAAGGGATTGATTTACCATGGATACACTTGTTCTAATAATCCAAGATATGAACAGGATACTCCACAATGGTGACATCAGGATCCATGGTCTCACCCAAATTTACCCAAGTTTTTAGGGTTAAGCAGTCAAATGCAGAGTAGCTTGGGTTGTCGATTCCTCAGAGACCTAAGAAGAAACCTATATACATGCACATTCTATGGACTGATTTTGGATATTAAGTGGACAACTTTGGGTTGATTTTTGATTGGTTTAATTGAACACTAAGATACTTAAGTGAATTCAAATTAAGAGAATGAGTTGATCCAAGGTTATTGCTTGAGGGTGGATTTAATGAAATTATTTTTTTTAACGAATTAAATTTCTTATATTCAAGATGGGTTTATTCAAGAAGGTCAAAGAACTTCATCACTTACTAGTTTAATACCAAAACACCATAATACTAATCACCTATACACATGGAGGATAAAATTTATGAGTACTCCAAGGTAAAGATTTATATTAGCACTTGAAGTATGTGGCCTTAAAATTCAACAAGGATGAAGAAGTTTTGAAATTATCAAATAAAAATCTCAATTAAAAGAAGTGATTAGAAATTAATGGGGTGATAAATAACATCTGATCCACCCCCTTTATAATCCATTGGATCAACCCATAAGTTGGTTATCCCTCCATTAATCCTATGATCTTAATTGAAGCAGGAAGTAGACTCATGAGGGAGCAATTGAAGGAAAAAAACAAAAACAAAGTAACAAACACTCCACCGTTGTGTGATAAATCTCACTAGGTTTGGTGTGAATAAATTCAAACCATGAATAAATGGTATCAAAGTGTTAATAATAAGAACTAAATAAGAGAAGATGAATAATTTTATTGAAAACTAAGGTGATTCGAACAACTTACAAATGAAGAAGAACAATGCAACATCAATTGGGCAGCATAACATTTAAATGAAACAAAGCACGCAAGATGAATAAATACTCCAACATCACTTCCTTAAATATGAATTTTGGGAGCCTTGGGTATAGCCCCCAATAGTTAAATTAATCCCACTTGAGTATGGTAGGCTTAGGGTGGTGGAAATCTTGTGGAACTTAGACTTTTCCACTCTTGACCCGAGGTGGCAGCTAGCTTGCATCCACCAAACAGAAGTGCCTAAATTAGCTTCTATATGTCTGAATTAGAGTGGTCCATAGAAAAATAAAATTAATATCTAGATGTCCCATAATCATCTATAAATTTTTATCCCAAAAGAGTTTATGGTTTACGAGATATGTGTAAAATGGTGGTCTATTTTTCTAGGCCATAGAATCTAGCCCATAATTTTATCTCCAAATTGGGCTGACTGTAACTCCATTAAAAAATCCGAATTAGCTTTGGAAACTGTTTAATTAAATATTCCCCATTATTTCATCTATATTTAGTTAAATTTTTAGAATCATTGGTCTTGGATCCTGGATGATACAGTCATGTTATTGGGATGATGTCCAGTTTACTTTTCCCAGAATGTGTTTCCATGAAAGCCCATTTTGGTGGTCTTACAATGTGAATATTCCAATACTCCAAAAGTATTAATTGTTTAAAATTTAATGATAAACCTTAAAATAAAATATTAAAATAAAATCAAGACCATTTTTTATTTTAGGAGGTGTTCAAAAATGTACCATGTAATAGTGCATTTTAAGAGGGAATTACAATCATAATGTGAATTAATGTTCAAAGTGTAAAATGCACTAAAATGGTGTTTATGAATAATAAATCACATGAATATTATATATATTAACAATTAATATTAGCCTCATTCAGTGGATAATCAATCCACCTCCAAATCTTCCTACTTTATCACATGAGATGGGTCTGGATGATATCTTTTCAACTGAGATACATGAAAGACATCATAAATTGAGGTCATCCATGGTGGAAACTCCAATAGATAAGTTAAATTCCCAAGATGTTACACAACCTAGAATGGTCCAACATAATGTGACTCTAGCTTCCCCTTCTTTCCCATGCAACAGTGTCCCAATCAAAAAGATACCCGAAGAAACATCTAATCATCAACCTCAAACTCTAACAGGCAATGAAGATTATTGGAATATGAATTCTAGTGACTCTATTATATCACTAGCCTTTTTTAAATCAACCACACTTCTATGTCATCTCCTGGATGAGTCTTGGTCCTAATAAGGAATGCTCATCTACCTCATCCCAACACAATGGGGAGTGGCATAACCACCCATACAATGCCTCAAATAGGTTAATCTTGATCAAGTCCTGATAACTATTGTTGGATTTAAACTCATTCAATGAAATAAGTCTCTCCCACGAACACCTAAAATCAAGAACATGCTCCCAGAGCATGTCCTTAAGAGTCTGGATGGTCCTCTCAAACTAACCATCCATTTTTAGGTGATATGTTGTGCTCAACATCAACTTGGTTACCAAATATTATTGGAGTCCCTTCCAAAACTGGTAATTAAAATGAGAATCCTAGTCAAATACTATCACCAAGGGAACTCCATGAATCATAAAAACCTATCATACATACAAATTTTTGAGCACCTATACCTTCATCGATTCTCTAATGGGAAGGAAATTAGCTAATTTGGTCAAACGATCAGCAATCACCCATGTGGAATATTTCCCACTAGGAATACATGCTAGAAAAATCCAAAAATCCATGTAGATTTCATCCTACTTAGATACTAAAATAGGAATAGGCAGCAGCAACCTAGTTGGTCTCTGATGCTCAGATTTGATCCTCTGGTAGGTAGAACATTGGGAAATAAAATCAGAAACAACTTGCCTCATCCCAATCCACCAATTACTACTCCTAAAAGTATAAAACATATTTTAAGCCCTGGGGTTCATGGGATAAATAGAATAATTACCCTCATTCATCACCTCATTCCTCGAGGTAAAAATAACCACCAACCATTTCTTAAAGAGGAGAGAACCGTTGAGAGACTAAGATCAACCACCCAAGGTCTCCCCACCATTTAAAGCTCTACCAATCTACTGGAAATTAGTGTTAGATTACTGATCACACTTAACTCATTTGAAAATAGAGGGTATGACCTTCACACTGGCTAAAAACACCCACTCTCTGTCCTCCTGCACCTCTATGCTCGAATCATCAAATAGGATCATCAAGATTTACTCATCTGTTGATTCCTAAACAGCCTATACTGGAAAATTTATTCTCAAAGTTTTGGTGGAAACATTCCATTTCTTGAGGATATAAGCTATATCAATATCAAAGGTTTGAAGATACTATACCCAACATCTTTTACTAAGGGTCAATTCCCTCTGAGTGAAGATATAATTCAGGATCTTATGATCTGATTAGACTGTAAAAAACTCCCCAAAGAAGTAATGGAGTTCATTTCATGTATCATAATTGCTAACTCTATGTCATGAGTGGGGTGATTCCATTCATGTGGGAGTAGTTATCGCGATGCATACGCCACCTCATGATCATCCTACATTAGCACACACCCCAACCCCATACCCAAGGTTCTATAATGCATAGCATACATCTTCCCAGGCTCAAGAAGAATTAAAACTGTTGTACATGTCAAATGGTTCTATAACTCTTCAAACAAACTATGGCACTTCTCACTCCACTCAAACTTGACCCTTTTTCTAATCAAGGTCGTTGAGGGAGAAATGATCCTCAAGAAGTCCCACACAAAATGTCTATAATACCAGGCCAAGCCTAAAAATATTATGATCTCAAATACATTCTTGGTCCAATCCCAAGACATGACTACTTGGATATTCTCAGGATCCATTGAAACCCCTTTCTCAAAAATCACATGGTCCAAGAACTTCACCTCTTGTATCCAAAACTGACATTTAGATATCTTTTCATATAGATGATTCTCTCTCAAGATTCTCAAAATAACCTCCATATGGTTTGTGTGGTACTACTCCATCTTATAATACACCAAGATGTCATTAATAAATACAATCATGAAGGAGTCCAAAAAGTGATGAAATATCTGGTTCATCAAAATAATAAAGACTGCAGGAGCATTGGTAAGGCCAAACAGTATAACCAAGTACTCAAAATTCCCATATGGAATCTGAAAGGCGGTTTTAGGGACATCCTCCTCCCAGACACACAAATGATGGTACCTTGATCTCAATTCGATCTTAGAAAACTAACGAGCTCATCTAAACTAATAAAAAAGATCATCAATTCCAAATAATGGGTATTTATTCTTTACAGTCACCTAATTAATCTTAAAATAATCTATGTAAAGTCATAGGCTCTCGTCTTCCTTATTTACAAATAAAAACTGTGACTCCCATGGTGACATGCTAGGATGAATAAATATCTTACTCTCAAGGTCCTCCAATTGATCTTTCAACTATTCCAACTTATATGGTTCCATCCAGTAAGATAGTAAAGATATGGGGCTCATCCCAAGGATTTGATCGATATTGAACACAACCTATTTCTTAAGTGAAAACCCAATAAAATTATTTGGAAACACATAAGGGTATCGGTCCATGACCACTGGAAGAAAACCAACTAAACTCTACCCCGCAACATCAAAGAATATCCTAGAAATATGACATGTGATTAATCCCATCCCTAAAACAAAAATACCTTACCTTTCTGACCTTGAGCTCACACACCCTATAAGATGTGATTTCTCCCATTAGGAGATAGAATTTGGACCTTATGGTGATAAAAATCAATCAGATCTTTAAAGTTAATCAACCAATCCATGTCGATGATGATATCAAAAATATCAAGTTCCAACATTAGGAAATCACACATGACTTCCACACCAATGATTAAAACATGAAACACTAGGAACATAAAACCTTGTTCCATCCTACCCAATAGGGTAAGTAAATACATTATAAATTGAATCATCTTAGCTCACATTCCCAAATAATTAAGAAATTTTAATGAGATAAATGAATAGTAAGTTTCTGTATCAAATAAAACTAAATCCATGGAAGAAGGAATAAAGATTGCACCTATTATGGTGACCGGATGAGACTCATTATCCTTGGGTTCCATATCTACTGTATAAAGAGATCCTAACTTAGGTCTTCCCTGGGACTTCTTTACTTGTTGAGATTCCCCTTTAACCTGAAGGTGAGATCATACACCCTTATAAGCATATGATCTCACCTACAAACCCTTAAAGAATGAGGATACAAATCCACTCCCTTATGGGTGAGTATTACAAAATCATTAGAGATGAATCATACACCCACACCAATAAAACACCCTCATATCCTCAGAGAAATTAGGTCTGGTATGTCTAAACTTCCTACATTGATACAAACCTATGACTTACACCCTAAAGAAACCACTGACGATGAGCCTGATGACTGCTGAGAAACCCTACCACCACCCCGACAAGGTTCATCTCGCTTCCTCTTCTGAACAGGTGAAGATATCTAGATACCACCCACCAAAGGAACACTATTGAGACCTGTTTTCTCATCCATTTATGCCTCTAAAATAGCCTCATTATCAACCACCTCATCATAGGTTGGTAAAAAAATAAGGACAAGCATTGACTTAATCTCATACTTCAAGCCCATTTCAAAACATTGAGCTTTAAGGTAGTCATTCATGAGGAGATCAGGAGACACATGAACCAAATTGATAAAGTGAGCAACATACTCCATCACTAGATTATATCCTTGCTCTATCATCACAATCTCACATGAATTCACCACCCTTGATGTATCTAGATAAAACTGCTGATTAAAAATCATTTTAAAGGTAGTCCATGTAAGGTCCTCATGTTGCTTCACTAGCACTATAGATTCCCACTATTTACTACCTGTTCCTTCCAACATATAAGTAGAAAATCCAACCTTTGAGGTCTCAAGGTTATTTAAAAACTGAAAGATACACTCGATCCATTCCATCCACTCCTCAAGATCCCGGTTTCCCTTGTCACCATGCAAGACCAATGGATTTTTCTTAGTGAACTCTTGGACATGGTTCTTCATTCATTTCTGATCTCGACTACCCCCATTTATTAAGAACTAGATTGTATGGATTACCAAATGCACTAAATCAAAATCAACTAGAGGGTTCACCTATAAGACATGCTCCACAGCTCCCTGTCTATGCCTCGATAAGGCCCTTCGAGGAGGCATTTTCTAAAAAACACAAGACACAAGCTCAATTAATACATATTTGAATCTCAATCAACATCAATTAAACCACAATAAACTCCTATAATAAATCTCAAACAATGATCATAGGTGTCAAAAACAATTTCAAATGGGAAGGGGGAGAAAACACCAAAATTTCAAGCATTTTTATACTGTGAACAATTTGGCCACGTGATTAGGAAAACCATACACTAACCACGCAAGTTCCATTGGAGGATAACTAATAAGGCTACACAGGTTCTACATAGTGACTATTAATTGTGCACCTAAACTATTCACCACCTATTATCCTCCATGTTTCACCCTAAAACTCAACATAACTCACTGGCTCACCTTGTAACTCATAATCAATAGGGAAGCATATCAAATACTAATAAAACAACCCACAAACATGATCAAAACATAAACAAAATCCCAGACCGCCCATGGTAACTCAAGGTTAGATGTGAAGAAGAGTTGTCCAGACACTCCTATGCTCCTACCTCTAGAGCTCTAATGGTCTTATATCCATCTTACCATTGACACCCAAATAAAAAATATGTATCTAATGCACTTTTGTAGCAAATTAGCCTGGGTAGACCCAACCCTTCACCCGAACTAGCACGCCACAAGTCCTGAAGTATGTTCCTGATTTTTATGGGCTAGCGACAAGCACCAGGGAATCACAAATTTCTATTTGGGAATGGTTTCTCCCTTAGAGAATCGGCATGACCCATCCATGAATTATATAGCCATGACGACCTAATAAACAAGATAAAAATATATGAACATATAACCAAAGTAAACACAACAATGACCAAAGGAAGATATCAAAAACATCATCCTATAACCATATATAAAAATTCATAATCAAGACATACACATGATATGCATAGTCAAAATCTCAAAACTCAAAATAGGGATCGAGACCCAAAAAACAATACATAACATCCCAACTAAAAAAATTCTAAAACAGTTGCACGTGATAAAAACTATGTGACACCATGTCTCCCCTGTCATAATAACCCTAGATAATAGTAATCAAGAAGATCCACTAAAATGCATCCTACCCTTTCCTTTACCTGAGTCCTATAAAACAAATTCTTTGTACTCCCAAAAGCATATGCAGGGTGTGAAGCAAAAATCCCAGTAGGATACCACCATGAATCTATATAAGGCCTTTTATCTATGCAAACCAATAAATCTGCTTTGAAACTCATTTTCAAAACCAAGTTCATTTTTTAAAAACAATATCACTTGAAAACATTTTTCCTTTAGAAATTCCTTTGGTTTTTCTCAAAACAAACCATGTTCCAAACACGAGTAAACAAGACTCAATTAGAAAAGGAGTGAAGCCACATGAAAAAACATGCTCAATGCATCCAAACATGGAATAAAAATTATCATAAGCATAAGAAATGTCACACCATAAAATAAATGGAAATGGTCATAGCACAAGATATCTCAACCAAACAAGGAACTAACATTATGCTTGAAAGAATATAAACAACTGAAAATAAGAAATAAACACCATGGTATCTGACCATGAGGGTCTAGTCTAACTTAGTCTAAAACAAGGTTTTTTATATGACTAAGAAAGATAAACAAGTTCAAAATATCTCTTGGTCTTCCCCAGTCCAAACTTCCAAGATTTCACTCGATCCCTTGGTCAATGATTTGGAATCTCTCTCAGTCTTTATCCCAAAGGATCACTTGGTCCCTTGGACAACACTTTTAAATCTAACTCAATATTCCTCCCAAAGGCTCACTTATTCCTTTATAAAACATAAACTTTTTCTAATTTATGCACGCACATACACACCCAAGGTTTCCCATGCGCTACTCAATGCCAGACATATAAAGCATAATAAGTGTCAATAATAAAAGTCATTTAAAATAATTTTATTAAACCAAACATGACCATAATAATAAAACACCATCCTCATGGTAAATTTTTTTTGAAAACCCCTTTCAAAAACTCCTTTTAAAGCATTAATCCTACTTGAGGCATTTTATCAAACACAATACATGCAATCATTCACTTTCTTTCTGAAAAGCCACTTTAACCCACCAAATTGACAATATAAACCATTAAATTCACCAAACATGTATAAGTAATCAATAATAAACCATTTAAAATGGAATTTGATAAGAAAAAAATAAATTATAAATAATAATCACAAGAAATCTATGGAAAAGATCCCTTGGATAGAGATTCCTACTAGAAACCGGACCGAATCTTGTCGTCTTCGATGACAACCACTAGAATTAGTAAAAATAAGTTCTTAAAAACCTAAACCACAAAGAAATAAACCAAAACCCACACAAAAAATACTAGTTTTAGACATGGGACATGATAGGGTTTCACACTTCCATAATAAGAACAAAGGTAGATTAGAGGAAAAGAATGAGAAATCATGAAGAAATGAGCTTACCTCAAGCTTAAATCACCAAGATCCAAGAAGAATCCACCAAAAAAGAGAGGGGATAAGTTCCAATATCAAGGGAGATGTTTTTAAACACATGGTAGAAGAAATGTGGCCAAGGGGAGTTAAATCTGTCTATGGAATTTTGGTAAAAAAACAAGTTTTTAATGACTTTGAAAAACACACAGTTTGGTTGCACGGTTGGACAAATTGTACATAAACCATGCGGAAGCCACTATCCCCCCAAAATAAAGCCACAAAGTTTATAATAAACCCCACATGATAAGATAAATATGATTAAGGTGGGAAAATGACTATTTCCCCCAAACACCCCTCTCACACAATTAGCCGCATGGTTAGACAAACCATGCACCAATCATGAGCCAGAGTCTATTTCCCCCCAAAACAATATTTCCAACCCTCAGCTCCTGGGAACTCCAAGAATGAATAAATAGATACATACAAACTCAAATAAGACATACCAATGACTCAATGAGTGTCACATACCCAAATAGAGCATATAAGCACAATAACAACTAAAATAGGCATCCAAGTAAAAAAATATCAACAACAGTCATAAAACAAAGACAAGTATCTATGCGTAATCATTAAAAAGATGAATATATCTAAAACAATCATAAAATAAACAAATAAAAATGGTGCATAATCTTCTAAGACAATAATAAAAATAATAGAATGGAAACATAATCATGTAAGTAATAAAGAAGTCAAAGTAAGGAGTATATAATCATGGAAACATCCTAAACATCCAGTGAGATGATCCTAGATGTACTCTGATGGAACCATTTGTCATCATATCAATGAATCCCTAGAAAAAACTTGCACGGCTTAATCAGATAGGTTCTGGGGCCCACATCGGAAGTTGATGGGTCGAGGATTTTAAATTTTTCATCAAAGGGACGACAGAACTTGTCATCGCCAATGATATGAGCCCCGATAAGGTCCGAGGATCTCGTATAAATTATAAAGAGCAAAAAAATAAAATGAATAACATACCTGTTTCATATCTGAAGCCACGGTCGACTATAACTCATCGCCAATAATCTTTGCATAAAGGATCCATAGTAGGATCCCTTTAGATTGTTCACACACGCTTCTAAAATCCACAGGAGCTCCGATAGTCGAATTCTGGGTGTTATCACGGTGATCTGACGACGCCTTAGACGTCCCGATGATCACCGCCTTGAGATGCCTTTGATTCTTGAGAAAGATCTTGATCCGAGTTCTCGGATCGAGAGTCTCTCTCTCTAGAGAGTGGGATGAGAGAGAGGCTCTGGTTTTCATTCCATAAAATGAATGAATTGTTCCATGGAAAGAGAGTCTCCCCTCTATTTATAGCGGAGTTTCCAAATACCTGGTTGGGTTCCCCAACCCCTGTTTATTTCAACGTCCACTAAATAAATAAGTATGATGAACTAATCTGCATCAATATTATTTATTATTTTATCACGTAGCTCTAATATATATAAAATATATTATGTGATAAAAACCAATCCATTTAACTCAACTTGTTATCCCGCTTATTATTAAATGAACCTTGAATATTAAAATAGTATTTGTTCGATTAATATTATCTTGTATTTACTTAAATTGTAAATATATTAAATAAATTCAATCTCAATTATTCATAACTTGAATAATAATGAATTTATTTAATTATCATTGATCGATACTTTGAACAACACTCAGACCCTATGGTAGGGCCCACCACACTCAATATACATATTCAACTGAATATAGAAAATTCTCGAATATGCTATTGTGTGTGACCCTCTAGGCTCTTATCTCAATAGCAGTGAATAAAATTCATAGACCAAGAGCAGATTCTAGAAACCCATCAAGGCCCCTAAAGAGATAAGTATTGTCATAGCAATGACTACCATCCTACGAACACTGATTGTGTACTATATTCTCTTTGTCATTAAATATATCATAAAGTAGGACACACACTTGTGTCATTATCCTTTTTATTGCTTTATTATTTATTGATCTTTCCGAATGGATTTACCTTTTGACTACTTTGGCCAAGGACTTATAAAGGTAGCATCATCCTGATCAATCGAGCTTGAGATATATAACTTCCATAACTTAGAAGTGACAAATCCCTTCTTGACCATTCAACCAATGTCATATCACCAACGACGTACCTGACACAAGCTACCTCACCATGATTTCAATACCATGTTTGTTTCCTTACATAAAAGTATGCAATCAAATGGTACACACTGGTAATGATCTCAAGTCAGGATACCAATACACATGTTCATAGATAGGAACAACCAATGACACCCAAAATATGTGGTGTTACTATTGGTGGGTCTATCCTCATGATCTCACTACTAGAGATCACCAAGTATGAACTTCATGAGAAGAGGTATCAATGCTTATGAGCCTCCAGCACCTGATAGTCAAACATAAACTATATCCAATCAGTATGATGCATCTATACCATAGGACATCTATTTAAGATTAATGTCATTGTATCTCGAGGTTCTCATTATAGTCTGGGATATGATATAACCTTTTGATACGACAATTAATCTAGGACATTACCATTAAGTAGTAGATTCAGAAATATCTACAGTGTAATGGTAAGAAAACATCATGTATATCTAACTGTATACATGATATGGTAATCAAAAGTACTGCATATTTGGGTCTAGGGAACCCACTATTTCAACATAATCTATCTAGCCTCATCGGTGGAACTCCCCTAGTAGGGATCGTAACACGCATCCAAGGGATGCTAGTCAGTACAAGAACATAACTTGTAAAGAAATTGTCTCTCAATCTCTCACTAAAATTCCTAGGATATCCATGATACTAATAATAGGATAGGGTGAGGAAGTACCTGTGACATATCAGACACACATCAATAATAAACCACAAGGCTAAATCAATTTCATTTATAAATATCCTTTCAAGGTACCAAACGGGCCTTCATGGCACTTTTTTAAAATCTTGTTAAAAATTCCTTTTGAAACAAAAACCATTATGAAATTCAAATGTCATTATAAAACATCCCTATGAGTTATAAAAAGATAAAACCCCACTTTCTTGGTCGCTCTCTCCCGGGACTAGGGTTCCTCCCTAGTGTCTACATCCCTTTCCCCTAGTTGTTCCTCTTGTGGTAAGTAGTTTCTCTTTGTGTGCTCCTCTCCCTCCTCCTTACTTCCTCTTGGGATCCACCTTTAGCGTGTTCGTCTTCTCAAATTTGTTTTTTTGGTTTCCCCTCTTGTTTTGCTGGCGGTTCTGGGTTTTTGTTACCGTTTTGAGGGTCGCGGTCACTGCTACATCTGCTCTTATCACCCAAAAACATCACGCTAAACACCATTTTAGTTTGACGTGATGGAACTCTGGTTGTTTGGGATTTTGTAGGTGGTGGCGTTCTTCAGTGCATTTTGACATGATTCTAGGATGCCTTTTGTGTTTTTTCACTTGTTTGTTTGCAGTATTTGGCATGTTCTCCCTTCCTCTGCTCTTGCTGCCAAACCATTTTTGTTAGAACCCGCTACTAGTCTAGAAAGAAGGTGTTTGTGCCAGTTTAGGATCTATGTTGGTAGTGCGTGTGGCGTCAACACTGCATCCAATGTTGGGGTTGTCCCTCTATTTGGTTCTAGATTCTTGGAGTGTGGTGCACTACTTTGTCTAGTTGTCTTTATTCGATTAGTCTTGGCTTGGGGATTTACAGTATTTTGGTGATGGTTTTCTCTGGTAGGCAAGCATGATTGTCAACAACATGGTTTAGGTTATAAATCGAGAGGTGGGATGTGAGGCTCAAGGTGGTGGATTAAGGAGCATGTTTCTCGAGGCATTGACCCAAGGACGCGTAGCTAGTAGATTCCTCAGTTAGTACAAGCATGTTTGAAGGAAGTTCATTGCTGCTTGGAAGGTATCGTCCACTGTGATTACTATTATTCTCGCCTGAAACAGCATGTTAACCCCTATTTTGTTTTTCATGATGGAGTTTCGGCGGCTTGGGATTGTGTTGGTGGTGGCGTTCAACAACCCTTCTGTTGATCCGGTTCTGGTGACAATGGTGATTTGGCATTTAATGGGTCATAGATTCTTCGACGATGATTGGTTTTGGTCATGGTTCTACTCTTGGTGATGTTTTCTCTTTAGAGATTGTTTCAAAAGCAACAATCTGTTTGCTTTAGTTTTGTTGGTCTGATCGATCTCAGAGGATTCTTCATTCGATGTGGTGGTTTTGACAGTGGTGGTGTGTCGATAATGAGTAATATTTGACAGAGATGATTTCAGAAGGCATGGGATCGATTGGCGGTGTAGGTTCGAGGTAGTCACTATAGATGGCAGCTTGGCATTTGGTTTGTAATTTGAAATTTGTGATTGGTATTTTGGGATTTGGAGATGTGTTGGTTGTGAAGGTTCACACTTAAACCTAAAAAGATGTTTTTTGAAAATATTAAAAAAAGGGTTTGAAGGAAGGAATTATAAAAAACATGTTTTATTTAAAATACTCCTTGAAACCAAGGGGAATAACCCCAATTTAAAATCACCAATTCAATAAAACATAAAAGCAATAAGGCATGGTATTACTAAACCATTACACAAACACCATAAACATGTATAATGAACAAACAACATAAAAACCAATTTAAACGCACATTAAAAACCATTGAAAAATGAAATCCCAAACCCTCAAAACCCATATATTCTTCCATATCAAACCAACATAAATTTTAAAGCATCCTTTTAAATACCAATTCCTTTGAGAAGACCCTTTTAGTAATTTAACTGAATTATATGATTTTTAAAGAAAAGAATTTAGAAAAACCAAGCATGGCATGGATTTCTAATGAAAAGAGAAAATGATGGAAACACCTACCTAGGTTAAGTGCGATTGAAGTGAAACCTTCAAATATGAAGAGAGGAGGTCCCAAAGAGGAATCTGCATACCCTATAATCTAAAGATTTAATGATTTAGAATTAAACCATCACCTAGGGTTTGACCAACACCACCCCATGACAAGAGAGAAAGGAAGAAACAAGAAGGAAATGAAAGGAAGAGAGAAAAGGGGAGCAAACCTAGAAGAACTTTCCAAAAATAAAAGGAGACCATAAATCAGAGGGAGGAGGAGGAGTCCATGTTTGGTGCTCCCTGGCTAGGTCTCACATGAATGAATGGAGAGGGGTGAGGAGGGTTAAAATCAAAGATGGTAGAAAGGCAATTTCACAAATTATAAAAATTTGGACAAATTGCACGGCTGCCGCACAGTTTACCAAAATGTGCACCAACCATGTGTCCTTCACCGGACACACCTAGAGCACATCACATGATTTGACCACATGGTTAAACAAATTGTGCATCAACCATGTAAGCATGTCTAAAACATACTATAAGTTTTTCACGGGCGGGCCGCATGGTTAGCACTAATCATGCACCTAGCATTACCACCTCAATTTTTTTGAAAATTTAAGGAAATTCAACCAGATTCTCAAGGACAAGAATAAATATTAATAAATAAATAAAATAATAAGGAAAATAAATGTTTGGGTGTGACAAAATTCCTAAGTATAAATTGGAATGGATATTTATAAAAGTTCATATTCAAATGAATAATTGAGGTTTTTATTATTAGGTATCATATTAAAAATGAAATAAAGGTTGGGTATATTGCATAATTGTCTTAGTTACTTGGGAATTTATGAGGTAAAAGAATATGTATATGTGGATTTAAAAATTACCAGTTATAGAACATCGTTTGTTTGCATGATTGATTAAAATTCTCACTTGTTAAGATATCTTTTCCTTTAGATCATTGTTGAGATACTTTACCTGAGGACAAACAAAAGTTCTAGTGTGGTGAAATTTTAAACTTAAAATTAGTGCTTATTTTTTCTGTGCAATCTTAACATGAAAAGAATTTCTTACTGCCTAATTATTTTTGTTTTTAATGTTTTCAAGGTAGTTTAAGCTAATCAGAAAATCTAGAGAATTTTGGAAGACTTTGAAGTGAATAAGCAAAAAATCCATGACATGGAAGGCCTTTAATCACGTTGTGGTTCTCACATATGATTGAAAGTGAAGACCATAGTTGACCAAAATGGCTTGAATGCTAAAATTCAAGGGAGAAACCACGGTTGGAATGTTTTCAGACCGCTATGTGGTGCTTTATGTTGATGGTGTTGTTTTTCTTACCTCATGGTGTGAAGATAAAGGAAGATACAAGTTAGACATGTTTCCCTCCTTGTGGTCGACGTTTTAGAAGAAATAAAGAAAAACTGTGTGGATTTATTGAAACCACGATAAGGTTAGGCCCCATGGTGTGGATATGGAATTCAAATAGAGGAGATCTCACTAATTTATATGGGTCGTTTGAGGGATATGTCATTTTTCTAGCTAAATAGAGTCACCATGTCATGGTCATTATCACCTCATCATGGTTTGTTTGAGTCTATAAATAAATGTAGTTTAGTCAATTTTTGGAGTATTTTCATTGAAAGTCTGTGAGATTTTTTCATTCCATAGGATATATTATAAGTCTTTGTTCGTCAGTTTTAGTATTCTTTTGGATACTTTAGTTTAAAATTTTGATTCTTTCTTTATAAAGCTTGCTTGTTAAGATGATTCAGCCATTTTTTTTTTTATTGAAGATCATTCGGTCATGAGTGGCTAAGTCACTTGAGAGGTAAGAAGTCAAGAGTATAAGGATGTATACCTAATTCTCTTATGAGGTTCATTCATGGGGGAGTTGTTTTGATGGAGTTGTCTTGAGAATTAAAACATATATCATTCTTTAGTAATTCTTTGACAAAGAGCGTTATTAAAGGAGGACATCCTAGATGTAGGGTGAACTAAATTAGGATAAGTAATTTGGATATATATATATATATATTGCTTAAGGTTTAAACTTTAATGTGTTTTCTTTGATTTGTTTCTTTGAACAAAGGAATTGATTTGATTGAAGCAATATTGTTGGATTTGATCATATTGAAATCAATTACAATTGATAACCTTGAAACCAATTAATTCAATGAATTTATGGATTATATTGCACTTTTCAAGTAAAACCATCCTTTGGAATTGATTTTTTAAATCTTATTTCATTAATAGTTTTTAAAACCCTTTAAAATTCAGTAGTTCAAATCTTAATCACAATTTCTTATGGGTGTGACTGGTTTGACAATTGGTGAAAGAAAGATCTTGAGAAATAAAACTTCAATATGTGAATGATATGATGTTAACACATAAGATGATGTGTGACTGACTAAGGTGTCATGATGCCTGTCTATATGATGCTATGATGAAATGAGATGAGATATGATAGTATGATTTGTTGCAAGAAATTTTAAATACACCATCACCATGAATATCAGCCAAGCCAACAAAAGAATAGTAATTTGTAATTATCAATCTACAAATGGATAAAGAATTGGGGGCAAAAGAACATCCTTAAGAAAAACAAATGCTTATGAGAGAGAAAGCTTCAAAAGGAAGCCAGCCATGATGCCTATGAATCCCACCATAAGAGAGAACTTGAAGGAGAAACCTGCATCTCCCTTCCTGCTTTTTCTCTTCACCATATCCTGCCCCAAAATCATCAATAAATAAATAAATGTCTACAATAATTCAAGTTAATTTAACAAAACATTAACATCAAACTCTGGTAACTTTCTTTTTCTGCAATCTCACCAGTTCCCGTTGCAATAGTTGTGTTTGTCGTACAGCAGAATCTCTATCATTCTTCAAGCGCAGCAACGCTTCACTCTAAAAAATATCGATACCCGAACCAGAACCAGAACCCGTTAAATAATATTGAAGCCCGAACCCGCAATTAATAACCGTTCAATTTTAAAAGCCACTACCCAAACACTGCCATACCCATTTACTATTAATAATAATTGGAAACATTTTCAGGGGTTTACAAATAAAAGAAAATATTCTCACCCTCCAAGGAGGAACAAATTTTAAGTGTAGTGAATTTAATACCTGAACCCGCTTAGAATCATATTTGAAGGTACCCAAATCCGATTTAATCAGGGTCGGATAGTGTGTGATACCCAGTTAACGGATACCCATTGTCATCCATGCATCAAAACAGTTAAGAGTTTTCTTTTCCCCAAATATGTGCTAAAAAATGGTTTAAAGATTACAGGTGAATACAAGAAAGTGTTAGTTCCCCTTCCAATTGTTTTTATTTTTCTCAAAAAATGAAAAGCTTTTTTTTTTAAAAAAAACTCCTTCAATTTTCATTTTCTAAAAAAAAATCTCATTTAAATAATCCAACAAATTTTCAAAGAAATAAATAAAAAAAGAATAAAAATAAGAAAATCTTCTTGAATCACACAAGGGTTGTGAACAATACAGTAATAATTGCAAGCTACTCAGACTTGGCTCAAAGAACCCTAAAATTCGGCTCAGTTTTTTTTGAGCTGAGCTTTAGATCGAGCTACATGAGCATTAACTTGAATCGGGTTCAAGTATTAAAATACCTTAACCGAGTAGCTTATAAGACTAATCAAATATAGCATATTTTCATGAATTATTTTTTAAAATATATATTTATTTAGTATCAAGCGCGAGCTTCAATCTTGAGTGCAAATTCAAGCTCAAATAATCCAGCCAAGCAAGAGATTAAAAACAAATTTATTAAAGTAGTTTAATCCAGCATACTAGAGTAACAAAACCACCCGAGAAGAGCAGAAGCTCAAAAAATATTACTCAGTCGAGCTCAAGCCAAGCTCAAACACCGATTTCAGGTACTGATCTCGAGCTCGAGCACCGTGGTTGATTCTCAGCTCATCAGCTCGGATTGGCTCGATTAATATTCACAAGCAAAAAAGTGTTCGACACCCCCCATACACCCATACACAGAACGAAAAAAATAAAGCTTGCGATTCACAATACAAGTAAAAAATAACCATTTCATAAGAATTTTAAAAATCAGTTAAGATTAGTTGAAGAAACTAAATTATAATTATAACTTAATTCTCAAAAATACCCTTAATTCAACATTTACACTATATTCTCTCTCATGGTTAATAAAGAACATGCGTGGGAAAATATAATTAAATGAATTGCTTATATTTTGTACAAAAAATCAAAACAAAGGGAATGGATGACAGGACTCACGGAAGTGGGGATACCCCAAAAATACACTTAATTCAATAATTACACTATATTCTCTCCCATGGTTAATGAAAATCATGTGTGGAAAAATATAAATAAATGAACCACTTTTTCTTATATTTTGGATAGAAATCAAAACAAGAACAAAACAAAGGGAAAGGACACGTCAGGACTCACAGAAGTGGAATTAGGGCTGGATTTGGAGTTTCTCAATGCTTCATCTTCCGAGTATCCATTACCAGAAGCTGAAGTATATACAACCCTGAGCTTCAGCTCCTCTACTGCCCCTCCACCTTCCTTATTGAACTGAACACAAAAACAGGAAAAATTAGAGAGATGGGAATGGTAATATCAAGCTAAGCCAAAAAGTGATGGTGTTTTTCAAGTTGAACAATCCTACTGTATCTTGGGGAAGATCATCGAGATCCTTATCCGGTGGCACTACTGTGCTTTGTAGGAGAAATTTATCTCTGCATTTCATATCGGTAGGATACTCACGTTGAGCTTGGAGCGTGACTGCAACATAACCCAAAACAAACACACAATAAGGATCTGTTTGGTGGGAGAAAGTAAATTTAAAAGTGAGATGAATACCTCTTATGACAGATGAATCCCATGGGAGTATTAAACCGGTATTAGGACGAACAAAATACTTCTTTGGTGATGTGGTTTTCACCTGGAGAAAAGGAATAAAAAATATCATCATCAACAAAACAGAGGCTAAACAAGAATAAGCTGGACTTTGAAGCAATTGAAAATAATAACGCACTTCACAGACATTGTACCTTGAAAGCCACATGGTTTTCTGTCTTGTTCACAACCTTCAGATCACAATAGCTCTGTTTTTCCAGCTCAACTATTCACAATAATTTAAGATAAATCCAGTAAACGATTCATAAACAATGTTGAAAGAATCTGTTATATAAACATGAAAAGCTAATCCATTTATTCTTGGTCAGTCAAGAAGAATAAAACAGCTGCAACCATTTAGAGAGGAAGAAAGACAAATCAAAATTACAGACTACAATATCCAAATACCCAGAGAAAGGACAACAAAATACTTCATTGGAGTCTGAAAGGAACACGTAAGAAAATCAAAAGGTGTTAATTTCCCACCAAAACAAAAATATCACCAAGAAGACCCCATTCAGAAAACTGTACATGTATCCAATCCGAATATCCAATAAGGAAGAAATAGCATTAAGTTCTGGAAGATTTTCAGCTAGACCAAGGACAAGAACTGAAAACCAGAATTTTGGACTTCTATGATGATGCAGATGTTGCAGCTGTTTCAAACTTACAGGGCATCTATCATTGCCACAGCAATAATCTTCTCAACTTAGCTACGAATATGTTTCACTACCAAATAAACAACAATAAACTTTTGAAATCAGGTATTATGATATCAAATTGAAATTAGGTATTACGATATCTTAAATAACTTGTTAGAACCATTCCACGTTGTCTATTGGTTTTAGATTGAAGCTCGAATTAACATCAAAATTAAGTTACGTCAATGTGTGAAGACTTATAAAAAAATTTATTTTCTGTTTTGGACAAGTAGGTGATGAGCCATGTGCCCCGTGCTGTTTTCATGTTAATCCATGACAACCAAAGCTCGGTTCTATCACCCAATTAAAATTGCACACGCTTTCTTTTCCAATCGCATTAATCAATGTGTGATTTCTTTGTATCGCTTTTAGGATTACAAGGTTAAAACATGAAGTGACAATATGTTCATATTGCTAGGAAAAAAGGAGAGAAAATCAGAAAAATGAATGGTGGTTAAAGTAGATACTTTCTCAAAAAGATTTTTCTTGTGCACAAGAAAACCATGAGTTACGAGGTATAATCCTTTAATCTCTAGAAGAGTGCCAAGTCAAGGAAGCTGCCCTTCCTTTAAGGCGAGGGTGGAAGATGCGATTGTACTCAAATGAGAGGGGACGAACCTAGATCACAGGCCTTAATGACCAGACTTTTTGTACATTCCTCAAATACTCCAGTTTATAGCGATACTGGTGGTTGGTTTCTACTGTATATAAAAACCCAACTTGTTAGAACAACATAAATATGACAAAATCCTTTTATCCCTCCCTGGCATTTTCTCTAAAATTTCATATAATTAGAATTTAGATCAGTATCAAACAAACATGTTATAACTTTATATTAGGAAGGTGCCAAACTAGAGTTGTGCCTCACCACAAGTAAAATTCTTATATCCAATCAACAAGAAGTATTATAATATTTAAAATGATAGTGAACAAGAAGGTGACGAGCCGTATCACCCAATTAAAATTGCACAATTGGCTTTCTTTTCCAATTCCATTAATCAATGTGCGATTTCTTTGTGTCACCTTTAGGATTACAAGGTTAAAACATGAAGTGGCAATATGTTCACATTGCTAGGAAAAAAAGAGAGAAAATCAGAGAAATGAATAGCGGAATAAGCTAGGAACTTAAAGCATAGACTCGAACAATTTTTCTTGTGTGCAAGAAAACCATGAGTTACAGAGTATAATCTTTTAATCTCTCGAAGAGTGCCAAGGCAAGGAAGCTGACTTTCCTTTAAGGAGAGGGTGGGAGATGCAATTGTGCTCGGATTAGAGGGGACGGACCTAGATCATAGGCCTTAATGACCAGCCTTTTTGTACATTCTTCAAATACTCCAGTTTATAGCGATACTCATGGTTGGTTTCTAACATATATATAAACCAACTTGTTTGAACAACATAAATATGATGAAATCCTTTTATCCCTCTTTGGCATTTTCTCTGCTATTTCTTCTAATTAGAACCTAGATCAGTATCAAACAAATATGTTATAACATTATATTGGGAAGGTGCCAAACTGGAGTTGTGGCTCGCCACAAGTAAAATGCCATAGTGAACTAGTAAGTGATGAGCCATGTGCACCATGCTATTTTCATGTTAATCCATGACAACCAAAGCACAGTTCTATCACCCAATTTAAATTGCACACTTGGCTTTCTTTTCCAATTGCATTAATCAACGCATGATTTCTTTGTGCCACTTTTAGGACTACAAGTTTAAAACATGAAGTGAAAACATGTTCATATTGCTAGCAAAAAAGAGAGAATCAGATAAATGAATGGTGGAATAAGCAAGGAACTTGAGACTTTTTACAAACGATTTTTCTTGTGTACAAGAAAACCATGGGTTACAAAGTACAATCTTTTAACCTCTAGAAGAGTGCCGAGGCAAGGAGGCTGTCTTTCCTTTAAGGCGAGGGTGGAAGATGCAACTGTGCTCAAATTAGAGGGGACGGACCTAGATCATGGACCTTAATGACCAGACTTTTTGTACATTCTTCAAATACTCCAGTTTATAGCGATACACATGGTTGGTTTCTACTGTATATATAAACCAACTTGTCTGAACAACATAAATATGATGAAATCCTTTTATCCCTCTCTGGTGTTTCCGCCACTATTTCTTCTAATTAGAACCTAGAACAGTATCAAACAAACATGTTATAACTTTATATTAGGAAGGTGCCAAACTGAAGTTGTGGCTCGCCCCAAGTAAAATTCTTATATCCAATAATGTTCAGTTAAAAAAAAAAAAGGAAACCACTTCAGCATATCTTTGGGAATGCAGCATATTTCCCCTTGAACAATGTTGCAAACAAGTAAATACATCGTCACTGTATAGGAAAATCGTGGCAGGGGGATATAAAGAGACAAGGGGAAGGCTAGCCAGAAGTTACATTCAAATCTGAGCTCTTCGGGATTCACAGAGATTAACTGAGGATGGCTAGCATCCATGACGATGGGCGCCAGACCGATCTCAAAAGCGAATCAAAGTCGAGACCTGCAATCACTGCAACGTTGTTAAACATAAGCGCGGAAATAATAGAAACCCTGATTCGCCAGATTTCGAGCTCGGAACTCTGGGAGAGAGAGTGGGAGGGAGGGAGAGTACCAAAGCCAAAGGGGAAACGAAAGAGGAGGAGAAAAATGGGGCGTGATGGACATGTGGTGGGAAGAGCAACGATGAACTGCAGGGCCAAAGTATGGTGGGATGATCGGGGCCACAAAGATGAGTTTCCCGGTTAGAATTCCTTCGGACGCTTCGATCGCAGAGAGCGAGGGAGATGAGAGAATGGGGGGACCATTATCCTCTCCATGGAGTGCGTGAGGTCCGAGGCGGAGACAGAGCGACTGAGAAGAAGGAACACGTGTCAATTGATGACGCGGACGACGTCCGGATCAAAGGTAAAAGCTGGCCTGGGGTTTGTCTGGACAGTGGGGCCATATGACGTGGGAGATAATGGGTCAATGTGGATGGAAGTGAATGCAGATTATTAAATGATCATTAACCTTTAGTTGTAATTTTTTTCATCAAACATTGGTTTTTTTTTTTATTGTGGATTTAAACATTATGTTTTATAACATTAAAATTTAACGGGAGTAAAATATATGATAATTATTACATAGAAAAACCTTCATATATAATTCTTTTATGAATTTTAAACCATATATGATGAGCATTAAACAACGTCATCATAGATAAGCAACGTCATCATATATACAATTATATAACGTTTTTTTATCAAAACCATCACATGTAATCACAAATTATATATTACAACTAGTACTCAACCTGTGCATTTGCACGACATGATCATTTAATTACACATTCACTTACACATAATATAGATTTTTTTCAATATGCATTCTTGGAAAATAAGTGCATACAAGAAAGTACTTATATTCTATATAAATACATACGGGTAATGCATAGTGGAAAATCAGTACATGCAAACTGATAATTAATGCATACTGGAAAATAAGTGTATATCTGAATATGTATATTGAAAAATAAACAGACAGAGACTCATCAACAACTATTTTCACATGGGACCCCCCGCCCAAAATACCACAACTATGTTCCTGGTCTTATTCAAGCATACATGTATCAAATCCTCACCTTAATAAATCAATTAATTAGAAATTGTTTAATATTATTCCATTTCTATTTCATTGATAAATACATTAATCCGTCTTATCATGTGCCTTCATGACTAAAATTTCTCTTATCTTTATTCTCAAGTATGTCCTCATAATTCCATTATTATTTCACATATAATTAATCTATTTTTTGGTATTCATTCTGTCACCACAACAATGATGTAATAGTTTTGCATAGTCATATTTCATCAAAAATATGGAATAAATCATAAAATTTATATTTGGTTATCTCTAGTGAAATCAATGTTGACTTTGTCTACGACACTAAATATGTCAAGTATCATGTGAGTGAAAGTTCACGCAATAAAATGAGATAAAGTTGCAAAAGTTGACTTATGTCCCATCATATAAATGTAGACTATGGATAGAGGGGCATGTGCACTTGGTCAACATACACCCATATTGAAATTGCAAAGCAATATAAAACATATCCATATAAATGACCATTTGTAAACACCAGCAAACACATAATACCTTTTGGAAATATCTATTTCAAAAGCTGTCAGGAAACACGATTCATGGAGGACCAAAGCAACGACTAATGATGAGTATCACTACAAATAAAAAAACAACTCATAATCAAAACAATCAAGAATAGTAACATCAATACTATCAATACTTGGCACTTTTTGACAAGACGTTGAAAACTAATTAAAACACTAATCACTTAAGATAAGCAGTTTGAAAATGTAAGTGTTGTTTATTCTATTTATCTAAAAACACTTACTCCCAAGTTTCATGAAAAACTGTTTAAATGGGTTACATAAAAACACCTTAATATGGAAACATTTATACAAAATCACTTATCAAAAGTAATAGGTAGTTTGAGCAGTTTTCAACAAGCACTACCAAATGGAGCATTAGGTGGCATAACAATAAGTTCCTTGAGCATTAGGTGCTCCTCTCTTTGTAGTAACCCTAATAAAAAAAGTACCTAAAATGTTGACCAACTCCAGTGGGTTTGGAATTCGAATTATAGAGAGAGATTTTCAAAACCCACACTATTCAACCAAAAATATGTATAGAGAAGAAGATATGATTTTAATGAAATGTTTGGCTAGTTCATATATATTATGAAAAATTTCGAGGTACATAAATGATTGTAATAACATTCTCCATTAAAGTAGACATGTTCTCTATTAAAGTAGACAAACTCTCAATATCTGAAGCCTCTCAATATCTAAAGCTCTATATATAAGATCATTCATAGGTCATTCCAACATCATCCAATCAACTTTCACTCTCTTAATTCCTACCCAAACTTCTAATAAATATCATTAATCTTACAAAGTATCACTAAATTCATAGCTAAAGAGGAACTCAAACCCTCAACAAACACTACTGTTGTGTCCTCCAAAACAACTCGGAGTTGATCAAGCTACTGCTGAAGTCCCAGGGTTTTTAGCCAATTCTGCATCCTTAGCATGGGGGCTTGGTTCACACAGGTTACTGTCAGAAAATTACTTGCCGCTCACACCCTTAAACTCCGAGGTTAGCACCCTGTAGCAAGTAGTAGTTGCGCCCTTCATCACCAATCCAACCAACCCTCTGAGAGCAGCATTCAATATGGTGTAGTGTCCCAATAGATTGATCAGAATTGATCCTGGATGCAAATAATTAGCTATGAAGTCCGCTCCTTCAGATGTCTTGCAAGCTCACTGACATGGAATGAAAAACAATTCCCAGATACATAAGACAATGGTATCATATAAAAAAAATGCAGGTTGATTGTGAGTACAAAGATAGTATAACAATGTTAGCTGAAAATTTGAATGCAAACCTAAATATATAGGACATCATTCATTAATTTTATCAAGTTTATAGATTCACCAAATAATTACAAAGAAAAAAATAAAATCCAACCATGCATGGAACATCAATAATTTAGAATGAATTTATAAAAAATATCATGTTAGAGTTGACTGGTAAGAAAAAGTGAACTATGGTGCATAGCATACAAAAATAAGTAACAAAGGTAGTTAGAATCCTAAATCCAATATTAATAGTTGTATAATATAAAAAAACTGCAAGTCATTGTTTGAAGACTAGATAATAAGAAAAGTCAATTCAGTAAAATCTCAGAGAGAATGTTTTACAAAAGAAACAATAGAAATGGAAGGAAATGCATGAATATGAAAAAGATAAAACTATCTCACTTTTCATTAAAATATATTCTCAATCAGTTAAAAAATTACAAATAATAGTTTGCGAGAAGAATGGAATTAATTTTGATGATATTGAGGTTTTCTATACATTGTATAAGTTATATAAAGTAATAGTGAATTTCAAATATGTATACCTTCAAATGAAAGTCTCATGCATGTTCCTAAAGTCATGTATAACCGAAAGATGTATGCAATCATCCTAAAATATTGGTTTTAGTGTATTCTATCATATAAATCTTATTCATATGTTTTTAGTGCATAAAAAACAATTTACAGTGGATTCAATATACTAACAGTGAATAAAAATTACTAATAGTGAATGGAAACATATACATAGTTAAAAAACATATACAGATGGAAACACATATGCAGTAGAAACACAACATATTAACAATAAAAAAACTAACAGTGAATACAATATACTGAAAGTGAATAAAAACACATACTTCATGGATTCAATATACAATGAATACAACATATTAATAGTGAACACAACATACTAACTGTGCAGTCAAACTATGTAGAATAGAGGAGGGTGAACAATGGTTATTGCATGGTCGCTGCATGGTCTCCGAAGACCATGCAGTCTGGAAGTTTGTGCAGTCTGAAAGTGTGACCACTTAAAAATACTCCACTAACCCTCAATTTAAACCATATTTGGTTTCTTTTTGTCACACTCTTCCCCATCATCCAGAGATCTTTATATTTTGGTGAAAAAATATTGAGCCATCTCTAGAGATGTAGTCAAGAAACCCTAGTGGAAAATGATTCAATATATAAACCCCAAATCAAGAAGGATTTTTTAATATGTATGTCGAAACCATATATTTTAAGAATTCATACATTTAAAGAACAATGACTAAGATTATCTGATTAATATATGTAAAGATCCGTACCTATTTGTACCTCTTCTGCCGATCCCTATCCTCCATCTTGATTGAAAACTAAGTTGCCAACATTTTTCAATTCTGTTCCATTCAATTTCTTCCTTCAATCTTCAACCCTGGAATCATTGCTGTAAATGCTGGCCTGCAACAGGAGGTTACTAATATGGGGGGTCATCCAGGATAGATAGAGACATGAAAAGGTAGAGAGATGGAGTGCGCCCAAGAGAGATAGAGATAGAGAGAGAGGAGGGGAGGACAATTAAGGATAAAAAAAATATATAATAAATTTCAAGAATTGATAGTGGTAATTTGGCCTATTTATTCAGATTTCAAACCATCTATGTTGGTGGTTAAAGTTAGCAGACATTGAGAAATTAGAAAAAGAAATCAAAATAAAACCAATGAATCAAGATTGAAAACAGATATTGATGGTAGAATATAAAGAAGGGGAAACCTATGCAAAGGAGAAAAGTGAGACTGTTTGAATGTACCTGTTCTCGTATAACACCATCCAAAATAGATCCATGAGAATCCCTATTGTGAAGTCACAGGCCTCTGAGGAGAAGATCATTTTCACGTCATCACGACAGTCAGATTAAGGTAGATTGATGTTGCCGACTCCCGCATTGGTGGTGACTCAGAGATATAGATTGAGGGGTGGCAACAATGTAAAATAGTGGAGAAATGGAGGAAGTAAAAAATAGGGAGATCCTAATAAATAGAAAACATTTTCTTTCATTACTAATGAATAGATGATAATGAAAAGAATGAAAACATGTTCTTTCTTTAGTGAAATAATTACACTATTAAAATAATACTGGAAACTAAAATTGTGGAAGATGTGTATTATGTTATTACATTACTCAATAATGAAAAACTATTTTTATTAGTCAAGCCTCTGATAACATTAAAAAATGAGTTTTAAACAAAGAGAAATCTAAATATTTTTTTACAATATTAATAAACTGAAAGTGAATTGTAAATGAACAGTGGAATAGTATCCTGAATAAATGCATAACATTATCACATTGATAAAAAAAATTATGACATTGACTAATGGCTAAATTGAAACTGATGTAAACTGAAAATTCATTACTATAAGTGAATTGTATAGGTATAGAAACTCAAAATGCATTAATTTGAACGTACATTATGCATTTATAGAAACTTTATATACCACTTAGCATATCAATGATGGTTTAACGACCATTCATTATACTACCCAAAATTAGTTGTAGAACAATTAATATAATTCAAGAAAATTTATATGAATGGAAAGCATAAAAGACATGAAGGATTTTAATTGTTTTGACCATATGATATAATCTTAGACTTCAAATGAGCACAAACTTCAACAATCCATATTAACATGAGGAATGTATATGTACATATCAATAAAAATGTTACCATAAGTCATAACATTATCAAATCAACAACATCACACTTCATAGAAATATGCAAGAATTAATAAATTGGGGCATGAAGAGATAAATATTTTTTGATAATGATGTAGAAGTATTTCATGCAATTAGTGAATGCCCACTTTAACTAATATTAATTTTTAACATGGTACTGATATATGGTAAAGGCAATTGAAGATTTTTGTAAAATAAATCATGCTAGTATGACATAAAAGGAACTATGTACAAGCTTTACAATTAACAATTCCAATAAATTAATGAAACATCATAAGCATGTCTATCCAGGAAATACCAATGTCCATCCATGTGAATAACTAAATTAAATACATCACCCCAAATAAGGTATATAGGAAAACACTGTATACATTATTAGTTACTTATATTTAGTTAATGTTTCATGTGGATATAAATACATTATAAGAATGAAAAGGTCTTAATGTTCCTAAAAAATTGATACAAGTACTTGCACAAGATTTGGATCTTGGTTGATCCCTACAACACATTATAGATTCTTGTTTTCCTATAGATGAGTTATTCAAACTCATACCTCAACCCTGTTTGGGGTTTCTAACTAAAAACCACAAAATAACTGGTAACTTGATTTTTCCACCATAAAGAGGATTTTGATTCTTTTTTTGGGGATTATTTATTGAGTCCCAATTATTATATATTCTATTTACTCATAATATTGACATCTTGATAGCTCTATATATTCAATGATACCATTCTATTTCTCGGGTACTATTTTTTAGTAACTTGGACATTATTACTCAAATGAAACATGTTTTAATTCGCACAAAACCTCGAGTGTAAATCCTGATCAGCAAAGGAAAGCCACAAGTGTCTAGGATTGTCACACCATAAATAAATAATTATTTATTTTAACCAAATTTGCATAATTTATCAATACTCACCAGGAATCATTGTCACACCAAAACTGTCTCCAACGACATGTGCTCAACTTTCCAAGACATCCTCTAGGCAAGCTGAGAAAACTCCCCACCATCTTCACCAAATTCCACTATGATAAGTTGGAATCAGCACCCATTCCCCCACCAAAATCTCACTACAATTAGCATTCATCAATTAAATAATATAAAAATGGATAAGAATAGAAGAACTCACCTTAAATTAACATCGAAACACACTAATAACCACCCCCTCTTTAGGGGAATCAAAGGCGGGTTGTATGTGACCACAACATGATTAATCAATAATTGGGATGAAGTCAGACGTGGTGAAATGAAGCGGAGGAATGTGGTAGGGAAACTTCTATAATTTTATAACTGCATAGGCATTAAAATAATCAATCACTCTACCTATTCAAATCTACAACTATTATCATGGAAATGGATAATGAAAGAATTCCTACAATAAAACCATCATGAAAAAGTACACCAACCCTTACAAAACATTCCAAAGAAAAAGTGAACCTGATAGAAAAGCACTAAATTTTCTGATTTATTACCTGCACAAGCTTTAGCCCTATTCTAGTGCACCACTTTTAGCCATTATTAAGCTCCCAGAATTAGGTTTGAAAATTGTCACTCAATGGAATTTCATTTTTAGTCTATCTAATCATTCCTCTTTCAGCCACTGGTGTAAGAAACATGCATTCATAAGGAAATCATGAATAGACTTGTGAGCACCTATTTGACATCATACACCATAAATAAATAATTTTTTATTTTATCTAAAATGGCATAATTTATCAAAACTCACCAGGAATCATTGTCGCACCAAAACAACCTCCAACGACATGTGCTCAACCTTCCAAGACATCCTTTATGAAAGTCAAGAAAACTCCCAATCATCTTCACCAAATTCCACTATGATAAGTTGGAATCATTACCCATTCCCATGCAATGTAGAAGGTGAGTCTGGGAAATCACAAATCAGATGGCCTTCAGAGTACTCTACCACCCCACTGACAGTCACAACCGATGATTTCTTATTCTCTTTGCAGCTTCTCCTGAGAGAATACCTCGAGGTCAAAGTATTTGTCTGCCTGCCAGTGAAATCTTCTCTCATCTACCACCTCCCTCCATGCACCAATTTCATGGACTCTCCACTACTCTTCGTCGGCTCATAGATCATGTTCAGTCCATCCATCCACTGGTTCTCAGCCTCACACTTCCTCTTCCTCAGCCTCTTGTTCATCCGAGTCACACAATCCTCTAGGACCGGCCCATGTAATAATATTTCCCAAGCTAGATATTCAAGATGTTTCCTTTTTTCCATGTACATTTTAAGATAAAAAAACATAAGTAAAATTACAATACATATTATTATACATTCAATCTAATTGATTTCAATTTTAATTTGTGTAAAAACGATATATTTTCCATAATAACATGATTGAAATAGTTTAAACATACAAAACACCCAAAAAATCTATTAAGACTCCATGTTTTTATCACTGTAAGATTAGGTATTCCCATAAAGAACTCAAATATATCAATTTAGAGGCATGTGAGTATACCTCTCATTCATACAATCTTCAAATTGATATCTCTATGAAAATGAAGGTGGAGGAAGGCTGATGTCATCGTGTAGTCTGCCTTTGAACATGTGAGAAAAAAGAGGTGTGAAACCCCTCATCTAGAGTCCCCAACAACACACATTTGTGGCAACTTCACATGGCCTGATAGAACCAATATCGGAATAATCAGTGATGATGGAGCCAATGAAACTGGGAGGCGGTGGCGTGGGTGGGGAATCAGTGAAGTGGTGAAGGGTGGATGTACAAAGATGAATAGTGGAGGAGGCGAGGTGGTCGAGGGAGGTGGGGAAGCACCGTAGTGGAGACAAGGCATGGAGCAACTATAGTTTATAGGGTTTTGATTGTCGATACATGGAGAAGAAGGCGGTGGTTTTACCCTTTAACCTTGATTGCAGGGCTTGCCCTCAGGCCGGGTCATAGTACTTCCCCCTCTCGAATAGACACGTCGAAGTGTCATCGAGGTCACTGATCAATTGCACAGGATCCTAGTTATCGGGAATCACAAATTCTTCACGTACATCCTTTGCAAGCCCGCTCAGCTAGTAGGAAATCCATTTGTACTCCCGCTGGAGCCCATACTCATACATCTTCCACGATCGATCTGGAATCCCTGTTTTATTTGAAAGGGGGGACATGCAATTAGTATAGAGAGGAGATGTAATCATCGAGAGGTTCAATAGGAGGAGATTCAATAGTCGGTAAGCGAAGCGTGATGAAGAGAAATGCTAGGGTTTTGAGGTTCAGGAGGAGGAGGGAAGTTGAAGCTCGATGGAAGGAAACAAAAGAAATATAATGGAGGAGAATGATAATGTGCCGACGGAAAAGAAAAGGTTTGGGAAAAACCTGATCTGGATGAATATAACCCCTACTTATCGAAGATCCGTATCTGCCTCCATAACTGATCTGTCAAGGAATCCATCACCAGATTCACTCCCTTGAGGTTGAAAAGGGGAGTCATTGAACTCTAAGAACATGCATACAAACATTCTAAAAGAAACTTAAATTCGGAAACACCGGAGAGGGAGAGGGAGATGAAGTCAGGGATCCAGAGGCAGAGAGTGAGGCAGAGAGGGGAGTCGGGGAGCCGGAGGTGGATGGGGAGGCAGAGAGGGGAGCCGGGGAGCCGGAGGCGGAGAGGGAGGCGGAGGCGGAGATGGGAGTTGGGGAGGGACACGGGGAATCATGAGGAGAGGGGAGGGGAGGGGAGGGGGAGATTTGTCGCGTGGGGGTCGTCGGGGGCATCGGGGGAATGAGCAATGGATTGATGGGAGGATGAGTGGAAGTGAAGGAGAGGGTGACACGCAGGGGTGAAATGTTGTGGAGTTGACATGTGGCAGGAGATTTACATGCTTTAGTATAGTTAATGGATTTTGCTAAAAACTTCACTCATCTCCCCTCTTTTAAATTTTTTTAATGTTTTTAAAATATTTAAAATATTTAATTTTAAGTTTTTTTAAAGGGGAGGTTATTTTGTAATTGGAATCCCAAGCACTCCAAGAATTGCTACAAGTTGAGGTTACTCTAAAAATATTTAAACAAAAATAAAATGATTTTTTTGGTGCATAACAATAAAAAAATTATTACTCTCTTGTTTTAAAATATTATTCAAGTGATACTCTCCATAAAGTACTTATATTGAGTATCGATCCACCATTTTATTACAAAGAGGGTTGGTCGACAAATCATAGTACTACTGATTTGGTAGAGGTGAATCTACTCTTAAGCAGTGTGATAACATAACATGTCACTGCAAGCTCCAACTACTACCATCCAAAGTAAAATATATATACATTATCGGCTGATATATCTTATAATGCCTCGGTCTCAGTGTCACTAAACTGATGCCCCTTGTCACGAACCAACTTGAGTTAACTCTGAACTGATCACCTGAGTTGATCTGTGGCATGGTCCAAAGGGCGTTCTCGATCCCATGGGCTGACAACTAGTACCAGGCATCAACATAGTACACAATGAGAACAATTTCGCCCAATAAATAATAAAGGAACTAAACACCGGAAAGATGAAAGAAGTAGTCCAATATATAAATAAAAATGAACTGAATATCTTTTGTACAAGAATATGAAAAAACAACCAAACTATACAATAAAATCAACTGAACAAGAAGACTACATGATCTCCATGTGACCCTGTGGGTCACTCTCCAATATAAAAGATCAACCATCGCCCAAGGTGATTGAACTCAAACTAAAACCTACACCAAATCTAAAAATAGAAAGAAACTATAGGCGTGAGTATTAAAACTTAGTATGTAAACCTAGATAAATCTATTCCCAACGCAATTTCTTTAAAATAAAAGAAAATATCAACTTCAAGTTTGAAATAAAATATATAAAAGTATGATTTTACACACATTTTTCTTAAAACAAATTACGGTCCATTGACCTACTTCATTTCAAAACCAAGTTCATTTCTAATAGCGAGACATTAATATTTCAAGGGGAAAGTGATAACTTTCATTTTCAAATAGCACAAGATATTATGAAACACTTTTACTTAAAAAAAACATTTTTCATAAACCTTGGAATCCAAAACATCACTTTCCAAGATAACCAACACACATGATAACATTAAAATAATCACATAAATAGGGCAATGAAAATAAATATACAAGTGACTGAGTATCTCAATCATCACTATAAGTGGTTAAGTGCCAATAGATATGGGTGAACCTACGAGATCAAGAAAAATGGAGAACATACTAATACATGAGACTAGATCCCCGGTAGCATGCCACACAAGATGAAATCAAAATGTCCAAACACCCGACCACCCTAACTCAGGACAGACTGAGGGGCCCCATCTCATAGCAATAAACCCAAATATATCCACCTACTATGGACCACTGGTCAGCACGTCAACTACCAGTGCAACAATCATTTTCAGAAAATTCTCTCAATATTTCATGTTCTCATGTCTCATATATATAATGGGGGTAAGCCAACCGATGCCAGCTAAGCATCTAATCACAAGCATATATAATAATAAATCAACAACAAACCTCACCCCGAGTCACCCTAAGGATCAACTCACATGTCATAAGAAAAATATAACTCAAGTAATCTGTACCGAGGAAATCTAATTATCATAATGGATCACACCACAATGAGGACATATCATACCCAAAAAGTCAGTCAGAGGCTAACCCCTGACCATTTATTAAATTAAAAGAAAAGTTCAGTACAGAAGAACACCAGCCCAAAAACAACAACGAGAACCCATCAGAACCATACCCGTCGCCACACCCATGATAGAAATCTTCCTCTGCAGTGGCTGATTCCCATTCTGAGCTTTCATAATGCTTCAGGAGTTTGGCATACTTCCTCCTCAAATTCAACCACTCCAAAGAAATAAATGCATTAGGAGATTGCATACCTTTACTTAGACCTTTCCTACCTCCCTTTGTTGTCAATGACCTCGTGGACATTGGCTTTGGAAAAGTGGAGTAATCCTTCCTCGACCGCCTTCATGGTGAGGCAGTCCTCGCCTCCTGGTTCTCAACCTTCCCCCTGGACAATGTTTCTATACGAGGGCCGCAACAATCCACCATTATTTTCTTTATCACTCTCAGAGACCTCCCCCCATTTCACAGGAATAACCACATTTTTATAATATGCTGACTGATTCTGCTGAAGCTGAGTGTTAGCATCAATTAATGCTAAGCATTGCAGCTATTCAACTATTTCATGATCTTCATACAACACCATCCTCCTTTCTTCATTTTCATTAATAGCCACTTGAGGTCCATTCTCTGCATTGGCACCATAATTTCCTGGGTTAGTCACCTCTGCATCCTCTTGTTCCAAACCCTGAAAACAATTGCTTATAGGAATTGTAATGAGGACCCATCCATCATCTTTATTCCAGCCACTTTTCTCAACACATAAGGCATGAGAATCACCTAATGAAGGTTTTTATAATAAACACTTTCACTATTTTCACAAAAGTGTCAAACGAGCCTTTAAGCACTCTCCACAAAACCATCACTTCAAAAGAACCAAGTACATTTCCTAAAAAAAACATCTTTTTTCCACTTCACAACCATTTAGAAAAAAATGCCTTCAAAGTGCTCACATTTCAATTTCAATACAAAACCATTTTAATCAAAATGCCAAATGGGCCACCAATCGAAAACACATCCCAAACTACATTTTAAAACCAATACACATTTTTTTAATCCAAAACTACATTGAAATACAGTTCAAGGAACCCAAATCATTATTTTTCATATCACAAATATATTTTCAAGGCCTAACCGTGCTTTAAATGCCACAAAACACATGAAAAATCCAAAAGAGCATTTAATCGAACACTTGGTGTGCAACATTTTACAAAAAAATTCTATTTAACATTTAACAATGAATAAATCTCCACTTTTCACACCAAATAAATATTTCAAGGATCACACATCACTAATTTGTAAACAATGGAGGTACGAAGACATGAAACCAATGAATCTTAAATTAAAAAGGGAAAGTGCATGAGAAACCTACCTCAAATCCATGGCGCATCGATGACGCACACTCGAAAATGCACCACTAGGGTTCCAAGAGCCAAGATCTATCAAGTGGAAACCTAGATGAACAAAACCCCTAATTTCGCACCACCCTAGATACCCAAATTGTCCAAATATAGAAAATAGAGTTAGAGGAGGAAGGGAAAATGGAATAAAATCAAAGGAGAAAGAGAGAGGATCCCTAACCTTTAGATTAGGGTGAAGAATCACTAAGAAACCACATAAAAATCACCTTGGAGGAGATTAGAGGAGCCAAAATGCTCCATGGGAGGCATTCAAATCGGGGTATTTTGAGTGGGGTGTCCAAGAGAAGAAACCCCACATAAAAAGAAGGATAAAAATCCCAAAATACCCTTTCCCAAGCGGGTTGCATGGTTAGCTCGCACGGTTTGACAAACCATGTGCAAACCGTGCATTCCGTCCCTGTCTAGTGCAGGTTGGGTTGCATACTTTGGCTGCATGATTAGCTAAATAGTGTGCAAACCATGTGACCCCCTGCACACTTACTGCATGGTTAAACTAACTGTTCACCTTAACTGTGAAACCTGGAAAAAGTCCCCCAAAATCACTCTTTTCACCCCAAAATTCATCTAACTCAAGGGGGTAGACCAACTAACAAACATAACCCATAGAAAGGTTTCATCAGGAGTGTTACAAGCTCATTTTCCAAGCCACCTTCTCCTCATATCTTTCACACTAACCAAGAATAGGTCTAAAAAAAAGCACCCAAAACCTCCAAAACATAAAATTTAAATCTGGAACACCTAGAACTCAAAATAAAAACTAAGATCCAAATGTTAAGCCGGTACAAAGGATGAAAAAAATATGGGTGTGAAAATTCTCCTTACCATTAACATTTTCCGCCCCCATAAAGCCACAACATTTCCATTTAATCAATCAATGACTAAGGATTCTCAAAACCAAAAGATCCAACTCCTTGATCTGAAAACATCCCAAAAAAGTCAAACAAAACTTATGCCTCTTTCCTGAAGAAAACCAACAAACCAGAACCACTCATCAAGAATCAATCGGGAAATCATAGCCACAAACTTCACAACCATACTTTGAATAGAACCATTGGGCACACTCCAATAATCCCAACGTTTACCCAAACCAAAAATGAAACTCATAAATCAAACAACTTTAAAAGAAATCCACTTCAACTGGACTAACACCAAAACCAAAAAAAAACAGATCAACAACAGGGGAGGCCTGAATGCACTCCCCACTATTTGAAGCAACCTAATATTGATTTCTCATAGAATAATTTTCAACGAGACCCACTATGGGTCTCCCCACCATTAAAAACTAATGAGATTAAACGAACTTGAAAAATTTCCCACATAGAAAAAAAACCTCCACCATAAGGGGAGGAGAGAGAAGGGTCCCAATGATTAGAATACCAAAACCACAACTGAAAACTACCCATGACTCATCACCTCCGAACAACCATAAACCAAAGCCACAACCGATTCACATGGGCGGTCCACACAAGGACACTGATAAAAAACTTGAATCCAAGAAGGCACAATCATAGAAATTGCGTGAGGGATAAGTCCATCATGCTCTTTGCAAAAAGATGGAATTTGCAGCGACAAAGAGACCACAATAGAAACATAGAAACTATTTCAACACAATGGTGGAAACATACTTAGACAAACTCCCCCACACCCTGGGATTATTGAATATGCACCATCTCCACTCTGAGGCCTTTGGCTGGATCCCTAATGTTTAAATCATCCACTACCTCGCAGTCAGGAGCTGCTAATCCATAATCATAAGTCCTTCTTTTGGTTCCACAAGAAACCACATGGCACTCCAAGAAAAAATAGAAGATCAAGACACACCAAGAAACTCACTTGATCAAACAACACACCTTTACCCAAATAGGGACTTGGAAGATGTACACACCATTATTTCCCACTCTAGATAAGGAGAAGAATGAATAAGGAACCTAAAAAAACACACAAAACTCCATCAAGAACAACTGCTATAACCAATAGAAACACTACAACATGAAGGTACTTTAGGTCGAGCCCAAACAACTCTCTACTCCATTAAACGGGATTGGGTATCCTTCAAGTAGGTTGATCAAACTTTTGAGACTCAAGAACAAAATCCTTAGGTTGATCAACTAGAAAGATTTCTAACGGGAAACCACCCATACCCACACCACTAACATTCATCAAATCTCTATGGGGGTGAACACTAAGAAACAATAAAACCAAGATCTTTATAAAAACCATATCATAAACTGAAACTCACCTCGAATAAACATCGATCCCCAGATGGTAAACAAGAAAAAACTTCCCAAAAATATTTTCTATAGATCCACCAAACATCACATAAAAACCAAAACACCAACAAGAATTTAAACTCAAAACACCTCATTATTAACATTTCCTAAGTAATAGAAAGAAAAACCACCAAACTAGCGGTTTTTCAAAACATCACAACTTTCCTCTTAAAGAAATTTTTAAAGAAAAAAACTTGGTGGGTTTCACACTCATCAATGGCATTCCATGGAGCCTCACACATGCACATTCCATGCCACCCCAGGAATCCAACAACCCATGACAATCTAAGAATATTCCAAACAAATTTCATATATATTTGTGCATGTAATCACCCATGGAAACACCAAAGGTCAAAAATAATATTCACATCTCACAAGTCATAAATATTTTTAAAATCCCACCAATCATCAACAAGAATTTATCAATCTCAAAACACTACATAACATCATTCCCAAAACACAAGAATATCAAAGGCCAACCCCAACTTCTTTTCCAATATCAAAATATAAAATTCAACCCAAGTTTTTACATTTTTAAGAAGCTTGGGAACTGTGCACGGTTAGGCCGCACAGTTTACTAAACTGTGCGCCAACCGTGCGCCCCTTACTGAACAACATGGGCACCTGCATAGTTTGGTCGCACAGTTTAGAAAACCGTACGCCAACTGTGCGATATGGTTCTATCTCGAGGTAGTGGATTCACACACGCTTTAAACCCGGTTTGACTAACCATGCATAGGTCATGCGCCCTCAACTAGAAGCAAACCAAAGCTCACAAAATTACTTGGAGAAACCTGCATGATTTTCCCAAACCATGCGCTGACCATGCACCAAATGAAAACACCCAAAAAACTAAAAATTTAAATCTGAATCACACCAAACTCAAAAGAGAAATCGAGAAAAAAATAATGAATCACAACAAAACCAAATCATCTCATTCAAAACATTTCCATTAATTATAGGAATCTTATTTTATCAAGAATCGTTTGATTGAAAACTCATTTATTCTTATTTAGAATTAATTCCATAAATCTATTCAAACAAATTTCTATTTTTCCAAAACAAACAATTTCAATAAACTCCATATTTAGGTTATAAAAATCCAATCCCATTAAACAATTTTCATTTCACCCCAAAAATCATTTTACAAAAAACCCACTTTTCTAATCCTTCTATAAAGTAAGTTATGAAAACCCATTTTCCACTTTCCAAAACAAAGTCATTAACACTTTAAATTCATCCTTTCACAATTCTAAAACAATAGGTTTCAAAACAATTTTTTCGAATCAAGGGAGAACCAAAACAATTCACAATGGGAAACTAGCGTCGATGGGTGACTCATATATATGGTTGGTGGCTATAAGCCAATCACAACACCATCATAGAGAGTATTATAGGGAAACATCCCTGGATCCATGTGGCTTGCCAGACCCTGTGAGCTCACAGAGGCCACTTTCCCAACTCCCTTTTTATTTCCCAACACCAAACAATCCAAAAGAACAAAAAGACACCAAAAAACTTGAACATACCATGGTAACATAAGGTTCAGAACAAGAAAGGGTTTATGACGTCCTTCCCATTCATATATCTCAAGCCCCAAAAATCCTAATCCTTCTACCTTGACACCCCCAAGTAACGATGGGAACTCTAAAAATCAAGGTCCTCTAAGATCCAACCTCCTCTGATACCATTTTGTCACGAACCCACCCAGGTCAACCCTGAACCAATCACCCGAACCGATCCACGACATGGCCCGAAGGGTGTTCCTGATCTCCACGGGCTGAAAAATAGTACCAAACATCAATAGAGTACACAATGGGAACAATTTCACCCAATAAATAATAAAGGAACTAAACAACAGAAAGACAAATGAAGCAGTCCAATATATTAATAAAACTGAACTGAACATCTTTTGTACAAGAATATAAAAATACAACCAAACTATACAACAAAACCAACCGAACATGATGACTACATGATATCCATGTGAACCCATGGGTCACTCTCCAATATAAAGATCAACCATAACCCAAGGTGATTGAACTCAAGTTGAAACCTGCACCAAGGATAAAAACAGGAAGAAAATATAAGAATGAGTATTAAAAATCAGTAGGTAAGTCTGGATAAATTTATTCCCAATTCACTTCCTTTAAAATAAAAGAAAACATCAACTTCATGTTTGAAATACAATATATAAAAGTATGTTTTTATACACATTTTAATTAAAACAAAGTACGATCCATCGCCCTATTTCATTTCAAAACCAAGTTCATTTCCAATAGTGAGACATTAATATTTCAAGGAAAAAGTGATGATTTCATTTTCAAATAGAACAAGATATTATGAAACAATTTTAATTATTTTTTTCATAAACCTTAGAATCCAAAACATCAATTTTCAAGATAAGAAACTCACACGAGATCGCTAAAATAATCACATAAATAGGGAAATGGAAATAAATATACAAGTGACCAAGTATCTCAATCATCACTACAAGTGGTTAAGTGCCAATCGACATGGGTGAATCTAGGAGATCAAGAAAAATCCAGAACATACTAATACATGAGACCCCATCCCCAATAGCATGCCACACACGATGAAATAAAAATTTCCAAACACCCGACCACCCTAACTCAGGATAGACTGAGGGGACCAATCCCATAGCAGCAAACCCAAATATACCCATCTACTATGGGACACTGATTAGTACGTCAACTACCAATGTAATAATCATTGTTAGACAATTATCTCAATATGCCATGTTTTCATGTCTCATGTATATAATGGGGGTGAGCCAACCGATTCCAGTAAAGCATCCAATCACATGCATATATAATAATAAATCAATAACATGCCTCACCTTGAGTCACCCTAAGGATCGACTCACATGCCATAAGAAGAATAAAACTTAAGGAGTCCGTATCGAGGACCTCCAATTATCATAATGGATCACACCAAAATGAGGAAATACCATCTATTAAACATAAATAAGGCATGATAATCACCCAATGGAGGTTTTATAATAAACACTTTCACTATTTTCACAAAAGTGCCAAACAGGCCTTTAAGCACTCTCCACAAAACTGTCACTTCAAAAGAACCAAGTACATTTCATCAAAAGGGAAAACAACTTTTTTACATTTTACAACCATTTAAAAAACAATTCCTTCAAAGTACTCACATTTCAAATTCAATACAAAACCATTTTAATCAAAATGTCAAATGGGCTACTAATCGACAACACATGCCAAACCACATTTTAAAACCAATACACACTCTTTTTTTAATCCAAAACTACATTGAAATACTATTCAAGGAACCCAAATCATCATTTTTCATATCACAAATATATTTTCAAGGCCCAACTGTGCTTTAGATGTCGCAAAAAACATGCAAAATCCAAAATGGAATTTAATCGAACATTTGGTGTGCATTATTTAACAAAACAATTCTATTTAACATTTAACAATGAATAAATCTCTGCTTTTCACACCAAATAAATACTTCAAGGATCACATATCACTAATTTGTAAACAATGGAGGTGAGAAAGACATGAAACCAATGAATCTTAAATTAAAAAAAGGAAAGTGAATGGTAAATCTACCTCAAATTCATGGCGCATCGATGACACACACTTAAAAATGCACCACCAAGAGACAAGATCTATCAAGTGGAACCCTAGATGAACAAAACCACGAATTTACCACTATCCTAGATACCCAAATAGTCCAAACATGTCTACTAGAGTTAGAGAAGGAAAGGAAAATGGAAGAAAATCAAAGGATAAAGAGAGAGGAGCCCTAACCTTTTGATCCTAGTAAAGAATCACTAAGAAACCACATAAAAATCACCTCAGAGGAGCTTGGATGAGTCCAAGTCAGGGGATTTTGAGTGGGGTGTCCAAGGGAAGAAACCCCACATAAAAAGGAGAAAATCCCAAAATACCCTTTCCTGAGTGTATTGCATGGTTAGCTCACACGATTTGACAAACCATGCGCAAACCGTGAAATCCACCCCTATCTAGTGCAAGTTGGGCTACACACTTTGGATTCATGGTTAGCTAAACCGCGTGAACTCCTACACACTTATTGAATGGTTAAACTAACTGTGCAACTTGGAAAAAGTCCCCAAAAATCACCCTTTTCACCCCAAAAATCATATAACTCAAGGGGTAAACCACCCAAAAAACATACCCCATAAAAAGGCTCCACTAGGAGTGTTAAAAAATCATTTTCTAGCCACATCCTCCTCATACCTTTCACGCTAACCAATAATAGGTATAAAAAAAAGCACCCAAAACCTCTAAAACATAAAATTTAAATCTGGAACACCCGGGACTCAGAAGAAAAACTAATATCCAAATGATAAGCCAATAAAAAGAACGAAAACAAAAAATCTGGGTGTGACACCCCTAACAGGTGTGCTACATGACCTCAAACATGCTTCTTCGTTCATTATAGGTTACCGATTTCCAGCTCTAATATATGAAGATTCAATATAGATACTATACCCAATTATGAGAATAAAACAACACTGAAAATAATATCAAAAAATATAACAACCAGCAGAAAAAGTAAATGGAACAACATATGATAAATGTCAACAACCACTCAAACAAAATATGCTATAATAATGAGGTGTACACTCTACATGTCAGACAGTCATACAATAAAAACCTCAAATACCGAAACTATGAAAAATCCTAAATACAGTCCCGAGTCCCAACTCGAACTTGACATTTCATGCTCCAAACCAAGCGCTAGGTCGTTGTCCTAAACTAGTACCTAAAACATGTAGCATCTACTCGGGTACCCAAGTGTCATGATGACCTAAGTAGGGTGTGAGTACAACTCAGTAGGTCACCATTAACGGATTTTAAAGCAATAACTAGTCTATCAATAGTGCATGTAGATGGGTCAGAGATAAATGACTACAATAAACATAACCAAGTTTTCATAATTAAACATTAATTTAATTAATCTCATTAGACCTTGGGTTCAAACTAACACCTGATCCAATCAAACTTGCTTAGGCCCATGCCGATCATTTGAACAATATACCAAAAGGGTGACAAGTTGACATACAAGGAGCATTGGTCCAAGTATCCAACCAGGATTCAGAACGCCATGTCTGACCATCTCAAACATGATGTGTGTGAATTTTAATTTCCATAAAAAAATTTCTTTTTATATTTTTCTATATTTACTTCATGTGTTATTATTTGTTTTTCTGTTCTATTTTCCACCATCCATGTGGTCAGTTCACCTTTAGCGTTCTATTACACCACCTCTGTCTGTTGCGCCTTTATAGGCACTTATTCTTTGCAACTATTTTCAGTAGCAAACACCTCTCAGAATTCCTCTTCACCTTATTCGAGACAGAGAAACCCTAGCCATAGATAATCAAAGGAGACCTCCTTCAGAGTCGTGGCTTCTCGGGTTTTTGACTTTGGTTTCAGATTTCATTTTCGATCTAGGGGTTGTGCCTTTATTTGTGCACGTTTTCCAAATTCCGAGTACATGATTTTCATGTGCGTGCTTACAAGATCTGGGAGTTTCCTTGTGTGTGATCTTTGGAGTATGAGCTTGATATCCCTATTGGTGCCTAATACTTGCATTCCCTTTGTTATCCAAGCCTACAGATCAAGATTTATCCCCATCCAGTTTTGGATGTTCAGCGTTGCTGCGTGCCCACCGTTCTTGGTGGGTCTTCGTGGTTCTGGATGGTGTGGATGATCCCAAGCTAGAACTCCAGTGGATATCCAGCCTATGACCGCCTTTTGTGCATGATTATTGATCTAGACATTAGCAACATGTTCATCCAAACTGGTTCATGATTCAGGATAGGTGCAATGTTTGTGCACAATCCAAGTTCTAGATTCAACGCCTTGAGTGTGTGTTCCAAGATCCAGAGGTATCCAGTGATAGAAATTGGGATCAATTGTGTGAATAGAGAGTTTACATCCTGGTCAAACCTTCAGCACTGACCAAGCTATACATATAGGGATTTCCAAGGGTAAGTCATGTGCATGTGTGAGTTTCTAAACCAGTACACCAAGGATCACCAGAAAATGTTAATATGCCTGAATTTGTAATTTTTATTCCTCTTCCTTCTTTGTAATTTATTTTTTCAAAAGAGGTCATGTGGTCTTGTTGTTGATCTGCCTTTGTCTAGATTATCTCCTGTATTTGTTTTACTTTGATCATAATAAAATGCACGATTCAGGTAGTGTTCATACCGTGCATGTAGGACCAAAAGCGGTCCGAATCACATTAAATCCCTATATCATTTACTGTTTTCTTTCAACTTTTAATTTGACCTATAATCGCTAAACATCGCTGCTTCTTGTGTTAATTATAGAAGCTATTTGATCCTTGTTTTAGATTGGTTTTATCATCACTGTCGTTGCCTTGTATTTCTAGAAATATATATTTGATTCTGGAAATTAATTCTCATTGTTGCATGATTTTGTTTATTGATTCATATTTTATAGATTATGTCTTCTGTTGTTTTAATGATAATTAATTACAATGCTTTAATAGTTGTAATTTCTAATTCGAGTATGTATTTGAATAAGACGTTGTTGTATGTGTGCCTCTTATTCAATGCTGCCTTAAATTCATTTGAATATTTCATTTGATATTTGGAAAGTTACAACTCGAACATGGTTTTTCTTTATCAGTTTATAGGCAATAAACTGTAAATAAACATCATTTTCATGTTTTGAATTTTAATGAACCAAAACACCCAATAGATCCTTGGCTACTTCATGGGGAGTGCCTCTCGCGTAAGGGAATACCCCAAAACAAATTGGTATCAAAGCATAATTAGGTTTAAGTTTTACTTTGTTAAAATTGAAATTGTTTTTTCATTTTCTTTTAAATGATTTGTTAATGGATTTTACATGTTGAAACATGCTTTGATTGTTTGTTTGTTCAACTTGGTCGTTAGCTCTCTTAGGATGTAATTTTATTCTACTACTGGTAGTTTATTTCCTCATCATTTACCTTCCTTTTTTCCTTTGTTTGTCTGAACCTAAAAGATGCCTCTTGGTAGTTTCTACCTGTGTGTGTTTATGGTTTCAGGGTAGGAATGGGTTCTGTGTGAGGTTTTTCTATGTTTGAGAGTTGGTTGGCAGCAAGGGTTTGGTAGGATCTTGTATCTCTAGTGTCCTCCTTTTTCCTAGGAGATGAGCTTATGTTAGCTCTGATGTGTTCCTCTGCATCCTTTAGGACTATTTTCTCCAGGTATGATCCTGTAGTGAGTTTGGTGTTTAGGTTTGGGTATCTTGTGAGTGCAGTGATCTTGTTTGCTACTTGGCTGGCCACCAAGCTTATTTATTTGTTGTTCGACCCTACTTAGAGGCTTTGTTTGGTTTCCTGGGAACCATGTGCCGTTAGTAAGTATAGACTAGGATGTGTGGACATTTAGTATATTGTCTAAACCTAGTTTCTAGCTGGCTCATAGCCTTTTGTTCTCGCATCTTAAAGATATCCAAGGATGTTGGGACTACTTGCATGTGTCCTTGCAGTTTCCCTTTTGTTTGAAGAAATCTCCTTTTGGGATTTTGTTTAGGTAGTTGTCTCCTTAGGTGGAGATTCTGAATCCATCTGTTTAGGATCTTTTGGTACCTTGCATCGAGAGTCTTCATGTTAGAGTTTTTAGGTGGCGTGTCTCGGCTTAAAGCCGATGGTGCTTAGTGATTTGTTCCTCTTATGTTCTTATAGGTTCAGATGGAGACTTTTCTCTTTTATGCTTCCCCTCTCCGCATTGCTCCTTTTTCTTCTTTTTTTCTCTGACCTATTTTATTTCTGAGTTACATTCTTTATGAAATAATGAGATGTTTTGTTTCTTACCATGTTTTGTGTGAGAATGATACTGCTCTGTTTTGTTGGTGTTCTGCAAGCACTGGTGAGAAATTTCAGAGGACCTATTGTAACACCTAAAGCTTCCATGGTACAGCTCCTTTTAAATAATTCAATAGCGTGCACTATACGTAACACCGAGTTCGAGCACACCACGACCTATCAAACTAGACATTTAAAAAGCAGTTATGAATAGTATTAACCACATTTTAAAATTTTATAAATTTTATTTTTCAAAATAGACTTCATTTTTGAATTCTTAATATCAAAATTATCTTATGGGGATTTTTTGGTATTTTTCTAAAAACTTTCAATTTTTGATGAATAGTGAAAACACGACATTGTGGATAAAAATGACTTTTTCATTTAAATAATTATTTTAATTTAAATTTATTTTAAAGTAATAATATATACATAATATATATATTATTTTAATTTAAGTCATTTAAATCATTTTTATATTAGAATTTGATATAAAAATTCATTGAACATTTTTAACGTCTTTTTACCCGCCTTTTATCCACATTAGAAGATTAACATTAAACGCAATTTCACCGTTTCTGTGAATTTAATTTCAAAAATCTAACATACATGGTTTTAATCAAGATGAAAAATGTTGTCTAATAGGATCAAAATATTTTCAGTGAATAATAACTTTTGAATTTTATTTATCACTGTTAAAGGTAAATAGGATAATTAAAGGTAAAAATAATATTATAATAATATAAAATTACCCTAAAACTTGTAATAAACTTATTGGATGACTAATGGCTGGCCAAGAAAACCCTTGGGACACATATTTGGCCTTTGGAATCCACTTGGGTGTGATTAAGACATTTGTAACATTTAGTTTTAAGTAAAGGTGAAAATATCATAAACACGACTCTTATTACTAAAACAATTTTAATATGGAGTTATATAAGTAATATATTAGACTATAAATAGTCATTATAAATCTAAAAATATTTCCTACATCATGGTATTTAATTTATAATTTTTAGGCATTAAATAAATAAATTTATTTATGACACAATGATGATGCCGTGATTACCTTATTTATGAAATATTCAAATAAATGATATTATAAATATTAAAATAAATTTAATTTGAAAATTCTAATATCATCCACAAATTTTTTAGATGACTATGACATGATATATTTGAGTTAATGCATTTGTTTTGAAGGAATAAAGTTGTTATAACTTTAACAAAAAATCAAGTATTAAATAGTGTCAAAATTGACATAAATGAGATTTTAAAATAAATACTATTTTATTAAATGATATAAAATACTAAAAATCTAAAGTTTGGAAAAATAACTTGTATAGTGATAAAAATTTGATAAATTATACAATTTATGTTCTCTTGTCATTTTATAATAACTATATTAACCATGTAGTGTAAAAATACAAGAAAACATGGTAAGAGTTAAACTATTTAACTAAGGGTTAAATCTAAAAGATAAGATTAAATTTGTGACCTAAACTTGTCTAAAACATATTGGTTAAGAGGATTTAGATCATTAATCATCTTATCCTCGAATTAAACCACTTTTAAGCTATTAAAAATCAAAAATCAATTTATAATAAATTAATATTTTAAGATCTTCCAAAAGTGCCCCTCAACCCACTTATAAAAGGACACTTTTCATTATCTTTAATTTACACCTCCAAACCCCTTTTTCTCGGCCAAACCTGGCCCATTTACTTTTCAAACATCCCTCACATCATCCTAGAGGATACAATCAAGGCATAAATCCATCCTAAGGAGTCCTTTTGTGAAAATCAATAGGAGACACCTGAAAAGAGATAATTGTTTTATCACCTCTTTAAAAGTTCTTTTCTTATTATAATTCCTCTTTCTCTATTATTTCCATAATAAAATAATAAATCTAGTACCTTCTACATGATGATATGTTATTATAATTATGTTACAACCATATTCCTTATTTTATCCATCCTACAAAAAATAATATCACCATGCGTGCGTACGTACGACTTACCGTCTCCACGCCGTGATGTAAATTGTTTATCATGTACAATTTATTTATATGGGTATAAGGATTAATATAATGGATTTAAATAATAAATATAACATGATATTTTTTCTTTAAAATTTATATTTCATCCAATTCTATAACATTTAACCATTAAGGAAATGATACCGTCACTCGTGCGTACGTACGACTTACCGTCTCCACAACGCGATGAGACTAATCTTCCATGTTCACCATCCAAGAATGATTATAAGAATAAATATTATTAATAAATATGAACTATATGAAATAATAATTCTACTTGGATGACACACACACACACATATTTCATTCACTTACTTCCATTCAATACGATAAGAAAACGGAAACAACGTTCATGCGTACGTACGACCTACCGTCTCCATGAACGATGTGTTCTATTTTATTTATCTATATATTATATATATTTATATACAGAATTTATGTGATATATAAATCATGATTTATATTCTAGAAGTAAGTAAAATACTATCCAAGTAATATGATCAAAAATAACAAGTCAAAACACCCATGATAAAGAAAGTTATTATTACCCGAAACGTTGAATTAACTTGGAAATTATTAATAAATGGGTAATATAAAGTCATAAATGAATCATATATGATATCATAAATATGTATACAGTCTTGGTATAATTTAATAATATTTTTAACCATTATACAAGAGGATAACTCACCCTCAACTAAAGTAAAGTATAAGGTAAGGGTTAATTTCGCAATCTCATTATTATTTGAGATTGTTTATACATAAGAATCTACTGGGGAATAATTATCATCCACTCCATGTTTTGTAAAAATAAATTTTAAAATATTTTTAATAATTCCCTATAATTGTTTAAAGTCATTTTTCCCCATGTTTGACTTTTTATAAAATGTTTTGAAAGGAATCTTTCCATCGCTTTCCAAAAAAAGTACTTTATGCCCTTTTTGACAAATTAAAGAAAGAATGTTTTTTAACTTATACAGTGCGAGTGATTATTTTATGCCTTTATGATGCCTTAACATTTTGAAGTTTTCCTTACAATATTAAAAAGTTATTTTTAAAGGAAATTTTTTCTTTTATAATTACACATGCTTTTAAATGATTACAAAGTAAAAAAGGGATACTTCTCTAAAAGTGTTTTAATGAATTTATTAGATTACTTTCATCTATGTCAACATCCTTTGTTGGATTTTATTCTTAATTGAGGTTCATTTATTATGATACAATCTTTCATATTTTATTGAAGGTTTTATGATATGCTGATTGTGGATGTGTTATTTTTTTATACCATTCATGGTTCATGGTTAAAGTATTAACATTTAATATGCTAGTTTTAATATGAATGTTTATGTTATGTTTCACCCTTTTTCATACGGGGAATACATTGGACTTAATAAGTGATGAGTGGGGCCTGCTATAGCCCCTCGATGCATCGGTAGGTCTCATGAGATAAACTAGTGTCTTGGCACAAGCCCTTGATAGAATATTTGTGTATGGTCTTGGCATGAGACCTTGAAGTAGTGGTTATGATGTCTGACATTATGCATTCCCTTGTTATGAGATTAGTTATTGATTTTACATGTGATTATTCGATTAGTAGAATATACATGTGAATGTTTAAATGATATTATTTGATTTATTCTTTCCATATTATCCTAAATATAATGTTTTAAAAGGCTTTAGTTTTAGTTTTATACCTTGCCTTAAAAGTTTATGCTTATTTGTGACAAATTCTGCTATATTGTTTATCCTTAATGAGCATCTAAGTTCACCCCTTATGTTTTATTTTCCTAGGATGCCAATAAGCGTTTTATGATTAATATGCAGGGTTAATCTAGGGGAAGAATGACATTCTCAAAGGGTTATCTATGCTGTATTTTATGTTAGAAATTGTAATGAAATATTCATGTATGTAATATATTTTAAAAGACTGCTAAATTGACTAGTATTTCAGGATTTGATTCCTTGTAATCATGAAAATATATTAGAATAATGCACCAGCTCCGAGATTCTAGGGTTAGGGCATTACAGTTGGTATCAGAGGAAGTTTAACAACAATCTTGGAAATAGATATAGAAAACTTAGATTAGGGATCATAACCCTAAGATAAACTTTGAGGATAATTATAGAAGAACCCTCTAGAATTTTGGTAAAGTAGAGATTATGTGGATATTGCATGAAATACATCCCTGTCTAGATACTACAAGTGGATGTGGCTTTGGCACAGATGTACCTAGGGGTGAAAACTCCGACAAGGCGTTTCGGGCTTGACTCGGTAATCTAGTACATGAAAATGGGCCTTACTGCCCACCTAGTTTGACACTCTCAAGTGATATGCTTAAGATAATTAATATTTTCTTTACAAACCATTATGAAGGATTTATGAGTAAATATGCACTCAAAGGAACCATATTTATGATTATGGATTAGATATGCATAGATTTTTCAATTTATGTTAAGTATTTTACTAGTTTGGAATTATGAATTATGATTCATAACCTAATTTAGTGTATGCTATTATTTAGAAATGGAACCTAATAGAATAAATGGAAACTGTATCAATATACATAATCCATGTAGGGATTTACCTCCTATACAAGATAATTATAGTGGAGCTGGTGATGCAAATGGTGTTGAACAACTTATAACCGTACCAGTATAACTGACTTAGGTTATGAATAACAACCTTACCTATATGAATCACCCTGATACACAATGCATAGGATCAATTTTATACCGCTTCATGAGACAAAAACCTCCAACATTCAATGGGACTACAAATCTATTTATGACTGAGCAATGGATTAGTTCCTTAGAGAAAATATTTCTTACTTTGGGAAGTAATGAAATGGAGAAATTTGTCATGGCATTTTACCATCTCTCAGGAGATGCAGATCAATGGTGGTAATTAACTCAAAAAACGAAGGAGGATGAAGAAGTAGAAAATATGGAATTGAGGGAGTTTAAAGAACTTTTCCTAGAGAAATACTTTCATCGTGAACAATGAGATGATATGGAAATGAAATTTATGAGTCTGAGAAAAAAAGAGGATGAGAATGTTGAAAAGTATGAGGATAAATTTAAAAGGTTAGAAAGACATGCTATAGACTACACACATAACCCAAGAAGTAATATTGACCGACTCTTTTATGGGTTAAAACTATTCCTTTAAAGGGAACTAGTCTTACAAACTTTCTCATCATACGAAGATATAGTCTCATGTGCTATCAAGATGGAAAAAGAATTCTCTAAGTCTTATGAATTTAAAGTAAAATAAGAGAATAAGGGAATGGTGGAGCAAGATGTGTATAAAGGGAAAAAGGGAAAGAAGTATTTTACCGTATGTGTTAATTGTGGAAAGAAACACCTTGGTACTTGCCTTAAAGGAACAAGAGTTTGTTACAAATGTGGAGAAAAAGGTCACCGGGCTCATGATTGTAAGGGAAAGAAATAACCCATTCAATGCTATAATTGTAAAGATATGAGACATTATGTAAATTATTGTTCAAAGCATCAAGGAAATATAGTTCAGAAGAAGTAAATGGATCAAGGTCAAGCTTATGCTATTACTATGATCGAAGTGGAATACTTAATGTATTTGTGTTTTTAAATTCAAGAATTATATTATGGTTATAAGAAGAATGTGATATATACAAGGATTATACTGTAGTAATTTTTTTTCATTAAGGTAATCATATATTTAGTATGTGATAATAAGAGAAACATTACATTGTTTGGGGAATCTGATGTTACAATTGATTTTGGAAATTTAGAGACCTTTTAGAGAGAGTTTGGATAGAAGTATTTTGGATAAATCTAAAGGTTGGAATGGATTAAGTTGAATTTTTTATATTATTGTTTAAGATTAACAAAATTCTTAAGATTATTTTTGGAACATTATAATAATATAGTTTTAGAAAAAGGAAAACCCACAGGTTAGATGACAACCCGTTGTCTCAGACAAGGCTGTGGGAATCAAACCCACAACCGAAGTGTGACAAGGCTTTATTGCATACCACTGACCTACAGAAAGTACCTATTTATTATAACATAGTTTTCTTTATCTAAATGGTATATGATTGTATTATTAACCTTATAAAATTAAGATAAATATAATATTTTTTCATTTTATTATCTTTTGAAGAGAAAGATGAGTTTGTGGTAGGAATTAGTTAAAGTATGAAACTCTACATGTTAATTAAGTATGATTCCTTGTGTTCTTAGTATATGAAAAAAATTAATTCTTCAACACTAGGGAAATTATTACAAAACAAAAAATGTTTTCCTAGTACTTTCTTTTGTGATGAATCAAATGGTCCCTTGGATCATCATAGATTTATATCTTTTAGATTGTTAACTTTCTCCTAATAATGTTCTCTATCACTCTCTATCAGAACTCGATGGTTAATTTTTTTCCATGTCCATGTTTTCCTAAATGGAACCCTAGTATGTTTTATTTTTAGTAACCTTCATACTTTCCTTTATTTATTTTAGAATAGAGGTCACATTAATCCATTTTTTGATGTGGGATTTCAACAAAGATATTTTTGAAATGTCAAACCCCTAGTTTTAAATCCAAAGTTTAAATTGTGAGGACACAATTTATTAAAGGAGTGAAGAATATAAAACCCCAAGATTCCATGATATGCTTACTTTTAAATAATTCAATAGCGTGCGTTGTATGCAACATCAAGTTCGAGCACACCATGACCTATCAAACTTGCCATTTAAAAAGCGAGTGTGAATAGTATTAACCACATTTTGAAATTTTATAAATTTTATTTTTAAAAATATAATTCATTTTTGAATTCTTAATATCAAAATTATCTTAGGGTGAAGTTTTGGTATTTTTCTGAATACTTTCAATTTTTGATGAATAGTAAAAAACACTACATTGTGGATAAAAACTGACGTTTTCATTTAAATAATTATTTTAATTTAAATTTATTTTAAATTAAAAATATATACACAATACATATATTATTACAATTTAAGTCATTGAAATCATTTTTATAACATAATTTGATATAAAAATTCATTGAACATTTTTAACGTCTTTTCACCTACCTTCTAGCCACATTAGATGATTGACATTAAATGTAATTTCACCACTTATATGAATTGAATTTTTAAAATCCAAAAAAATGGTTGTAATAAAGATGAAAAATTTGGTCTAATAGGATCAAAATAATTTTTGGTGAATAGTAATTTTTGAATTTTATTTACCACGGTTAAAGGTAAATAGAGTAATTAAAGGTAAAAATAATATTATAATAACAAAAAATTACCCCAACAATTGCCTTAACCTTATTGGATGAGTAATTAACGACCAAAAAAACACTTGGGACACATATTTTGCCTTTTTAAATGACTTAGGTGTGATTAATACATTTGTAACATTTAATTTCAAGTAAAGGTAAAAACATCATAAACATGACATAAATGAGATTTTAAAATAAGTAATATTTTATTAAATGATATAAAAATTCTAAAAATCTAAATCTTGGAAAAATAACTTGGATAGTGATATAAATTCCCAAAATAATCCACTTTAGGTTCTCTTGACATTTTATAGTAACTATATTAACCATGCAGTGTAAAAATACAAGAAGACATTGTAAGAGTTAAACTATTTAACTAAAGGTTAAATCTAAAAGATAAGGTTAAATTTGTCACCTAAACTTGTCTAAAACCTATTGGTTGAGATTATTTAGACCCATACTCATCTTATCCTCAAATTAAACCACTTTTTAGCTATTAAAAATCAAAAATAAATTTATAATAAATCAATATTTTAAGATCTTCCAAAAGTTCCCCTCACCCCTCTTATAAAAGGACACTTCTCCTTATTTTTAATTCACACCTCCAAACCCCTTTGGATCGGAAAAATCCTTCCCATTTACTCTTCCAAAATCCCTCATATCATCCTAGAGGCTACACTTTGGGTATAAATCCATCGTCATGAGTCCTTTTGTGCAAATCAAAAGGAGACACCCAAAAAGAGATAATTGTTTTATCACATCTTTCAAAGTTCTTTTCTTCTTCTAATTCGTTTTTCTCTGTTGTTTCCATACTAAAATAATAAATATAGTAACTTCTATATGATTATATGTTATTATAATTATAGGACAACCATATTCCTCCTTTTACCCATCCTACAAAAAACAATATCACCATGCGTGCTTACGTACAACTTACCGTCTCCACGCTGTGGTGTAAATTGTTTTTCATGTACACTTTATTTTTATGGGTATAATGATGAATATAATGTATGAAAATAATAAATATAACATGATATTTTTTCTTTATAATTCATATTTCATAAAATTTCATAACATTTAACCATTAAGGAAATGATACTGTTGCTCGTGCGTACGTACGGCTTACTGTCTCCACGACGTGATAAGATTCATCTTCCATGTTCATCATCCAAGAATGATTATAAGAATAAATATTATTAATAAATATGAAATATATGAAATAATAATGCTACTGGGATGATATACATATACATATACATATACATATATGTTATTCACTTACTTCCATTCAATACGATAAGAAAACAGAAACAACGTTCATGCATACGTACGACCTACCATCTCCATGAATGGTTTGTTCCATTTTATTTATCTATATATTATATATATTTATATATATAATATATATGATATATAAATCACGTTTTACATTCTGAAACTAATTAAAATGTGATCTATATAATACTATAAAAAATAACAAGTCAAAACACCTATGATAAAGAAAGCAATTATTACCCGAAACGTTACTTTAACTTGGAAATTATTAATAATCGGGTAATATAAAGCCATAAATGAATCATACATGATATAATAAATATAGATATAGTCCTGGTATAATTTAATAATATTTTTTAACCATTATATTGGAGGATAACTCACCCTCAACTAATGAAAAGTATAAGGTAAGGGTTAAATTCACAATCTCATTATTATTCGAGATTGTTTATACGCAAGTATCTACTGGAGATATTTATCATTCACATCCATGTTTTGTAAAAATAAATTTTAAAATATTTTTACTATTTATCTATAATTTTTGAAAGTCATTTTCCCATGTTTTAATTTTTATAAAATGTTTTGAAATGAATCTTTTTTTCACTTTCCAAAAAAGGTACTCGATGCCCTTTTCGACAAATTAAGGAAAAATGTTTTTTTAACTTATACGGCGCGAGCAACTATTTTTTGTCATTACGATTTCTTAACATTTTGAAGTTTTCCTTACAATATTACAAGGTTATTTTTAAAGGAAATGTTTTCTTTTATAATCACACAGGCTTTTAAATGATTAAAAAGTAAAAAAGGGATACTTCTCTAAAAGAGTTTTAATGAATTTATTAGATTAATTTCATCTATGTCAACATCCTTTGTTGGATTTTATGCTTAATTGAGGTTGATTTATTATGATACAATCTCCCATATTGTATTAAAGGTTTTATGATATGTTGACTGTGGATGTGCTATTTTTTTATATTATTCATGGTTTATGGTTAAAGTATTAATATTTTATATGCTAGTTTTAATACGAATGTTTATGTTATGTTTCACCCTTTTCATATGAGGAATGCATTGGACTTAGTAAGTGATGGAAAATGACCGCTATTTCCCCTCGATGCATCAGTAGGTCTCATGAGACAAACTAGTATCTTAGCACAAGTCCTTCACAAAATATTTGTGTATGGTATTAGCATGAGTCCTTAAAGTAGTGGTTATGATATCTAACATTATGCATTCCCTCGTTATGAGATTAGTTATTGATTTTACATGTGATTATTCGACTAGTATAATATCCATGTGAATATTTAAATGGAATTATTTGATTTATTATTTACATATTATGCTAAAGATAACATTTTAAAAGGATTGTGTTTTAGTTTTGTACCTTTCCTTAAAAGTTTATGCTTATTTGTGTCAGCTTCTCCTATATTGTTTATCCTCACTGAGCATCTGAGCTCACCCCTTTATTATGTTTTATTTTCCCAAGATTCCAATAAGTGTTTTTATGATTGATATACATGGTTAAACTAGGGGAATAATGTCATTATCAAAGGGTTAAATATGCTGTATTTTATGTTAGAAATTGTACTGTAATGTTTATGTATGTAATCTATTTTCCAAGGTGGCTAAACTGATCAGTCTTTCGGGATTTGATTCCTTGTAATCATGCCGATGTATTAAAATAATGCATCAAATTCAGGCTTCTGAGGTTGGGGTGTTACAGTTGGTATCAAAGGAAGTTTAGAAACAACCTTGTAAATAGATTTAAAAAACTTAGATTAGGGATCATAACAATAAGATAGACTTTGAGGATAAGTATAGAGGAACCCCCTTGAATTTTGGTAAAGTAGAGATTATGTGGTTATTCCAAGAAATAAATCCTTGTCTGGATACTGAAATTGGATGTGGTTCTGGCACATATGTACCTAGGAGTGAAAACTCTAACAAGGTGTTCCGGGCTTAACTCAGGGTAACCTAGTACACGACCACGGGTCTTACTGCACACCTGGTTTGAGACTCTCGGGGGATATGCTTAGGATAATTTATATTTTCTTTACAAACCATTATGAAGGATTTATGAGTAAATATGTCCTCAAAGGAACCATATTTATGATTATGGATTAGATATGCATAATTTTTTCAATTTATGTTAAGTATTTTACTTGTTTAGAATTATGCATTATGATTCATAACCTAATATAGTGTATGCCATTGTTTAAAAATGGTGCATAGTGGAAGAAATGGAAACTGTATCAATACACGTAATTCATGTAGGGATTTACCTCATATAAAAGATAATTATAGTGGATCTGGTGATGCAACTAGTGCTGAACAACTTATAACTGTACTGGGACAACTGACTCAGGTTATGAATAAAAACCTTACCTATATGGAGCACCCAGATCCACAATGTAGAGGATCAATGTTAGACTGCTTCAAGAGACAAAAAACTCCAACATTCAATGGGACTATAAATCCATTTGTGGCTAAGCAATGTATAAGTTACTTAGAGAAAACATTTCTTGATTTGGGAAGTAACAAACGGGAGAAAGTTGTCATGGAAATTTACTATCTCTCAGTAGATGCAGATCAATGGTGGTAATTAATTCAAAACATGATGGAGGATTAAGAAGTAGAAAATATGTAATGGAGGGAGTTTAAAGAACTTTTCCTAGATAAATAATTTCCTCATGAACAACAAGCTGATATGGAAAGACAATTTCGAAGTCTGAGGAAAAAGGAGTATGTGAATGTTCCAAAGTATGAGGATAACTTCACAAGGTTATCAAGACATTTTATAGATACATAACCTAAGAAGTAAGATTTATTGATTCTTTGATGGGTTAAAACCAATCCTCTGATGAGCACTAGTCTCAAAAACTTTCTCATCATACAAAGATATAGTCTCATGTGCTATCAAGATGGAAAAAAAATTCTCTAAGTCTTATGACTTTAAAGTAAAGCAAGAGAAGAAGAGAATGGTGGAGAAAGAGACGAATAAAGGGAAAAAGGTAAAGAAGGATTTTACTGTATGTGTTGATTGTAGGAAGAAACACCCTGGTACTTTCCTGAAAGGAATGAGAGTTTTTTACAAATGTGGAGAAAAAGGTCACCAGGATCCCGATTGTAAGGGAAATAAAGAAGCTGTTCAATGCTATAATTGTAAATATATGGTACATTATGAAAATTATTTTCCAAAGTATAAAGGAAATATAGCTCTGGAGAAGCAAATGGATCAAGGTCAAGCTTATGATGCTACTACAGTCGAAGTGGAATAATTAATGTATTTGTGTTTTTGGCTTCAAGAATTATATTCTAGTTATAAGAAGAATGTGATATATATAAGGATTTTACTACATTAATTTTTGTTTTCATTAAGGTAATCATATATTCAATATAGATTGTTTAGAGAATTTGATGTTACAATTGATTTTAGAAATTTAGAAACCTTTTAGAGAGAGTTTGGACATAAATACTTTGGATAACTCTAAAGGTTGGAATAGATTAAGCTGAATTTTGGATAGTATTATTTCAGGTTAAAAAAATTCTCAAGATTATTTTTGAAACATTATAATAATATAGTTTTTGAAAAAGGATAACTCGCAGGTCGGGCGACAACCCATCGTGTCAGACAAGGCTGCGGGAATCAAACCCACAACCAAAGTGAGACAAGGCTTTATCCCCTACCATTGGTCTACAGAAAGTAACTGGTTATTATAACATAGTTTTCTTTATTTAAATGGTATATTGTTTATATTTGTAACCATATACGATTAAGATAAATAGAATATTTTTTAATTTTATTATCTTTTGAAGAGAAAGATAAGTTTTTGGTAGGAATTAGTTAAAGTATGAAACTTTACATGTCAATTAAGAATGCTTCCTTGTGTTCTTAGTCTATGAAGTAAATTAATTCTTAAAAATTAGGGAAATCATAAAACCAATTTTTTTCCTAGTACTTTATTTTACAATGAATCAAATGGTCCCTTGGATCATCATAAATTTATAGCTTTTAGATTGTTAGCTTTATCTAAATAATTTTCTCTATCACTCTCCATCAGAACTTGATATTTAAATTTTCTTTCATGTCCATGTTTTCCTACATGGAACCCTAGTATGTATTATTTCTGGTAACCTTCATAATTCCCTTCCTCTTTATTTTATAATAGAGGTCTCATTAATCCATTTTTGATGTGGGATTTCAACAAAGATATTTTGAAATGTCAAACCCTTAGTTTTCAATCCTGAGTTTATATTGTGAGGACATAATTTATTAAAGGAGGGGAGAATGTAACACATCAAGCTTCCATGATATTCTTCCTTTTAAATAATTCAATAGCGTGCACTGTACGCAACACCAAGTTCGAGCACACCATGACCTATTAAACTAGCCGTTTAAAAACCAGTTATGAATAGTTTTAACAGCATTTTGAAATTCTATAAATTTTATTTATAAAAATAGAATTTATTTTTGAATTTTTAATATCAGAATTATCTTAGGGTGAATTTTTGGTATTTTTCTGAAAATTTTCAATTTTTAATGAATAGTGAAAAACACTTCATTGTGGATAAAAACCAAATCTTTAATTTAAATAATTATTTTAATTTAAATTTATTTTAAATTCAAAATATATAGATAATACATACATTAGTTTAATTTAATTCATTGAAATCATTTTTTATAATAGAATTAGATATAAAAATTCATTGAATATTTTTAACGTCTTTTTACCCACCTTCTAGCTACATTAGAAGATTAGTATTAAACGTAATTTCACCACTTCTGTGAATTGAATTTTGAAAATATGGCATACATGGTTGTAATAAAGATGAAAAATTTAGTCTAATAGGATTAAAATAATTTTTGGTGAATAGTAACTTTTGAATTTTATTTACCATGATTAAAGGTAAATAGGGTAATTAAAGGTAAAAATATTATTATAATAACAGAAAATTACACTAACACTTGTACTAACCTTATTGGATAAGTAATGGATGACAAATACAACCCTTGGGAAACATATTTGGCCTTTTGAATCCACTTGAGTGTGATTAAGACATTTGTAACATTTAATTTTAAGTAAAGGTAAAAATATCATAAACATGACTCTTATTACTAAAACAATTTTAATATAGGGTTATATAAGTAATCTCTTGGACTATGAATAATAATTAGTAATATAAAAATATTTCTTACATCATGGTATGTTATTTATAATTTTATACATCAAATATATAAATTTATTTATGACACAATGATGGTGCAGTGATTACTTTATTTATAAAATATTCAAATAAATGATATTATAAATATTAAAATAAATGTAATTTGAAAATTTTGATGTCATACATGAATTTTATGGATAAAATTGACATGTTATATTTGAGTTAATTCATTTTTTTGAAGGAATAAATTTGTTACAACTTTAACAAAAAATCAAGTATTAAATAGTGTCAAAATTGACACAAATGAGATTTTAAAGGAAATACCATTTTATTAAATGATATAAAAATCCTAAAAATATAAAGTTTGGCCAAATAACTTTAATAGTGATAAAAATTTCATAAATTATCCACTTTATGTTATCTTGTCATTTTATAGTAACTATATTAACCATGTAGTGTAAAAATATAAGATGACATGGTAAGAGTTGAACTATTTAGCTAAGGGTTAAATCTAAAATATAAGGTTAAATTTGTAACCTAAACTTATCTAAAACCTATTAGTTGAGAGTATTTATACCCAAACTCATCTTATACTATAATTAAACCACTTTTAAGCTATTATAAACCAAAAATAAATTTATAATAATTAATATTTTAAGATCTTCCAAAAGTACCCCTCACCCCTCTTATAAAAGGACACTTCTCCTTCTTTTTAATTAAAACCTAAAAACCCATTTGGATCGGCCAAAACCTACCCATTTCATATTATAAAATCCCTCATATCATTCTAGAGGCTAAAATTTGGGTAGAAATCCATCCTAAGGAGTCCTTTTGTGCAAATCAAAAGGAGACACCTGAAAAGTGGTAATTGTTTTATCACCTCTTTCAAAGTTCTTTTCTGTTTCTACTTCTTTTTTCTCTATTGTTTCCATAATAAAATAATAAATACAGTACATTATACATGATGATATGTTATTATAATTATGGGACAACCATATTACTCCTTTTACCCATCCTACGAAAAACAATATCACTATGCGTGCGTACGTACGACTTACCGTCTCCACGCCATGGTGTAAATTGTTTTTCATGTACACTTTATTTATACAGGTTTAATGATGAATATAATGTATGTAAATAATAAATATAAAATTATATTTTTTTCTATATAATTAATATTCCATCCAATTCCATAACATTTAACCATTAAGGAAATGATACCATCGATCGTGTGTACGTACGACTTACCGTCTCCATGATGCGATGAAACTCATCTTCCACGTTCACCATACAAGAATGATTATAAGAATAAATATTATTAATAAATATGAAATATATGACATAATAATTCTAATGGGATGATATATATATATACATATATTTCATTCACTTACTTCCATTCAATATGATAAGAAAACGAAAACAACATTCACGCATACGTACGACCTACCGTCTCCATGAACGGTGTGTTAAACTTTATTTATCTATATATTATATATATTTATATAAAAAATATATATGATATATGAATAATGTTTTACATTTTGGAAGTAATTAAATTATGATCTATGTAATATTATAAAAAATAACAAGTTAAAACACAAATGATAAAGAAAGTGATTATTACCCGAAACGTTGCTTTAACTTGGAAATTATTAACAAAAGGGTAATATAAAGTCATAAATGAATCATATATAATATCATAAATATGGATATGGTCCTAGTATAATTTAATAATATTTTTTCCATTATATAGGAGGATAAATCACCCTTGACTAAAAAAAAGTATAAGGTAAGGGTTAATTTCACAATCTCATTATTATCCGAGATTTTTAATACGTAAGTATCTACTAGGAAATATTTAACATCCACATCCATGTTTCGTTAAAATACATTTTAAAATATTTTTAATATTTCTCTATAATTGTTTAAAGTAATTTTACCCATGTTTGACTTTTTATAAAACATTTTGAAAGGAATATTTCCATTGCTTTCCAAACAAGGTACTTTATGCCCTTTTCGAAAAATTAAGAAAATAATGTTTTTTTAACTTATACAGTGCGAGCGGCTATTTTTCGCCATTATGACACCTTAACATTTTGAAGTTTTCCTTACAATATTACAATGTTGTTTTTAAAGGAAATATTTTATTTTATAATCACGTAGGCTTTTAAATGATTACAAAGTAAAAAAGGGATACTTCTATAAAAGAGTTTTAATGAATTTATTAGATTACTTTCATCTATGTCAACATCTTTTGTTGGATTTTATTCTTAATTGAGGTTGATTTATTATGATACAATCTCCCATATTTTATTTAAGGTTTTATGATATATTGACAATGAATGTACTATTTTTTATACCATTCATGGTTTATGGTTAAAGTATTAACATTTCGTATGCTAGTTTTAATACGAATGTTTATGTTATGTTTCACCCTTTTCATATAAGGAATTCATTTGACTTAGTAAGTGAAGGGAGGGACCCAATATAGCCCCTTGATTCATTGGTAGGTCTCATGAGACAAACTAGTGTCTTGGCACAAAGCCTTGACTGAATATTTGTGTATGGTCTTGGAATAAGGCCTTGAAGTAGTGATTATGATGTCCTACATTATGCATTCATTCGTTGTGAGATTAGTTATTCATTTTACATGTGATTATTCAACTAGTAGAATATCAATGTGAATGTTTAAATGATATTATTTTATTTATTCTTTCCATATTATGCTAAAGATAATGTTTTAAAAGGCCTGTGTTTTAGTTTTGTACCTTGCCTTAAAATTTTATTCTTATTTGTGATAGCTTCCGCTATATTTTTTATCCTTACTAAGCATATGAGCTCACCCCTTTCTTATATTTTATTTTCCCAGAATGCCAAGAAGTGTTTTATGATTGATATACAGGGTTAAGCTAGGGGAATAATGGCATACTCAAAGGGTTATCTATGCTATATTTTATGTTAGAAATTATTATGTAATGTTCATGTATGTAATCTATTTTCCAAGACTTATAAACTAATCAGTCTTTTGAGATTTGATTCCTTGTAATCATTCCAATATATTAAAATAATGCATCGGCTTTAGGCTTCTGGGGTCGGGGCATTACACCTGTTATAACATGTGATTTTCTGGTACGACTTCCTCCTTGGAATCATCTCAGAGGGTGACTCAGGTAAGTATAGGTATGTGCTCTGTTTATATTAAGAGTTGTTTAGTTTGAGCATGTTTAGTAGTTTTTTAGATATTATTCAATTTGGGTGCCATGTATTACTGTAATAGATGTTGGGAGATAGTTTGATGTCATTCCCTATAGTAATTTATTTTTTAGGATGTGATGCGCATATTGATGGTAGAAGGTTCAATAACATCACCCATTTTATATAAAAATATTTGAGATTTTTGAATTTTAATTTCCATATAAAATTTTCTTTTTATATATTTTTTATATTTCCTTCACATGTTATTTTTTTTATTCTGTTTTCCACCATCCATGTAGTCAGTTCCCCTTTAGCGTTCTATTATGACGCCTTTATCTATTGTACCTTTGCAGGTGCTTTTATTCTTTATAGATATTTTCAATAGTAAACAATTATCAAAATCCCTATCTGCCTTGTTCAAGATAGAGAAACCCTATCCATATATCATCAAAGGATACCTCCTTCAGAGTTTCAACTGATTAAGTTTTTGACTATGGTTCCAGATTTCATTTTTGATCCAGGGGTTGTGCCTTTCTTTGTACGCATATTCCATATTCGGAGTACACAATTTTCGTGTGCGCACTTACAAGATCTAGGAGTTTCCTTGTGTGAGATCTATGGAGTCTGAGCTCAACATCCCTATCAGCACTTGATACTTGAAGTCCCTTTGTTATCCAGGACGACAGATCAAGATCGATCCCCATACGGTTCTAGATGTTCAATGTTGCTGCGTGCATACCGTTCTTGGTGGGTTTTCGTGGTTATGGATGGCATGGATGATCCCAAGTTATAACTATAGTGGAGATCTATCTTGCACCCACTTTTTGTGCACAATTCTTGATCCAGACGTCTGTAGTATATTCATCCAAACTGGTTCACGATCCAGGCTAGGTGTAATGTTTGTGCACAATCCAAGTTCTGGATTCAGTGCCTTGAGTGCGTGTTCCAAGATCCAGATGTATCTGGTGATAGAAATTGGGAGAAAGTGCATGAACATAGAGTTTACATCCTGGTCAAGCCTTCAGCACTAACCAGGCCATGCATACAGGGATTTCCAAGGGAAAACTATGTGCATGTGCGAGTTTCTGAACTAGCACACCAAGGACTGCTGGGCAATGGTAATCTCTATGGATTTGTAAGTTTTATTCCTTTTCTTACTTTGCAATTTATTTTTTCAAAAGAGGTTATATGGTCCTGTTTTTGATCTTCCTTTTTTAGGATTATCTATTATATTTGTTTTATTTTTAGCATAACAAAATGTGTGAGTCAGGTAGTGTTCTTTCCGTACATGTAGGACCAAAAGTGGTTTGAATCATGTTAAATTCCCATGTCATTTACTGCTATCTTTCCACTTTTAACTTGACCTATAGTCGTTGAACTTATTTGGTTATTATGTTAATTATAGAATCTATTTGAGCCTTGTTTTATCTTGGTTTTATCATCACTTCTATTACCTTGTATTTTTGGAAATATTTATTTGATTCTAGAAATTAATTCTCATTGTTGCTTGATTCTATTTATTGAATCATCATGTACAAATTATGTCTTCTTTTGTTTTAATGAGAATTAATTACAATGCTTTGATAGTTGTAATTTCCACTATGAGTATGTATTTGAATAATACACTACTATATGTGTGCCTATTATTCAATTCTACCTTAAATTCATTTGAATATTTCATTTGATATTTGGGAAGTTACAATTCGAACATGGTTTTTCTTTATCAGTTTGTAGGTAATAAACTTTAAATAAACATCATTTACAAGTTTCAAAGTTTAGTGAACCAAAACACCCAATAGATCCTTGGATATTTCATGGGGAGTGCCTCTCATGTAGGGGAATCCCCCGAAATAATATGAAATTCCATGTCCATACCCTTGGAGTCCGGATCATCAGTCCATACTCCAAAACTATGATTCATCGGGGCGCCTGGAGAATTAGTCTGGCCTGCCCAAGAGAGATGATGATCATTCTAACATCTCAACCAACCATGGGTGTCGAACACCATGTCGATCCACCCTAAACCTCGATGTGGAACACCATTTCCAACATCCTCAACCATTATGTTATCAATAATTTCTATCTTTACCATATCATTTACCATGGTCCCTAGGAACCTTTAAAACTGAAACATGGCTCAAATGAAACCCAACCCCTTTTCACATGGCATAAAACACAAAAATCAAATAATATCTTTAAACACCTTGGATCTACCCTTTAAAACATGGAAATTCCTCTTAATAAAAAGAAAACAAGGTCGAACACCTTTATTTTCCATAAAAACCATTAAAAGATACATCAAACCATTTTCATCAAAAAAGAATCACACATTCATTTCAAATCAATATTTGAAGCCCATTTGAAACCCCCCCTTTAAAATCACACTGAGGTAAACACCTCATTTTATAACATAACCCACTTTAGAACATCATTTCCCTTCATTGAAAACCACAAACAGATCAAAAACCAAAGCACACCATTTGAACCATTTAAAATCCCTTTTGGAATATCACAAAGACTTAACAAATAAAACATTTCAATTCAACCTCTTCATGTCATAAACACTTATTCCCACACTATGACAATCATCCCCTTTTACCCATACCAACATAACAATTTCAATTATAACCCATTCACCCTCATAATTTTTCCATCTCACGAATTACAATTTCACTACACTACATTAAAGGGTTTTGGCATACCCCATGAGTTTCCCTTGGCCCAGTCTCAAATCATCAATAGACCCAACGGGGTTTGTGAAGGGTTTCACACATCAATTTAATGCACAATTTAATTTTCTTAGTCAAAGACACAAAAACGTAGTAATTAAACATAGGGGAACAACCATATACATAAGGGAAATATCAAGACCATGGGAAAAAGCCTATAGACTACCTACCTCATGCTTGTAGACAACCATTTGTCTATCCACAACCCTTGATTTGAACTTAAATGACCTCAAAAACCAAGATGAAGAACACCCTAGAATAAGGGTTTATAAGCTTCAGATAAAGAAGAAATAACACACCATAGTTCTTCTGGAAAATAAGAAGAAGTGGAGTTAAGGACTTACCCAGAGATTTGATTCGCACTAAACGACACTCTAAATGACACAAGATTTAAGGAGAAACATCCATGGAGGAGGAGAGAGCTCTTGGTTCATACCCTATACTGTTGGGGGTCAAATATAGAAGAAAATCAGTGGATAAAAATTTAAGACTAAGAGAAAAAATGGGAATTTCCCCACTTTTTAATAGGTGCATGATTTGGCCACATGGTTGGCCAAACCATTCTCCAACCATGCAGCTCCCTCTACCCAAGAGAGGGTCAGGCCGCATGGTCTCTTAGAGGCACCCACATAGTTTGATAGACCATGTGGATACCATTCTCCCACCTCTATCCAAGGGATGTTGGCCACATGGTTGTTCGAGGATCTCACACGGTTTGTCAAACCGTGTATAGGTCATGCATTTAGCTATGTTTGGGACACCCAGTCCCACACGGTTATGGTGAATGGTTACTACTAACCATACACCAGGTGCTATATGACCTGTTTTCCAGACTTTTTATGTCTAGAACCCCCTAGGAAAATCTTGAGTCCCTTTCTACTCTTGGGAAACAATTTATTAATAAATTAAAAAAGGAGATTAACAAAAATTTAAATAAAACATACCTTGTATGAATTACAGGATCTTAAAACCTCCCCACCTTATAACATATCATACCCAAGATGCACTCCTAAAAATCATCGAGCCTTCAAGGAAAAATGGATGATCCACTGGGCCCACATATCATCCAGTCTTTCCCAAGTTTCTTCCAAAAAACAACCACGCTGTTACAACACTCGGCTAAAAGAATAGTCCCACCTTGAATAAGTTTCTCACCACTGTGGTCCATAGAATGATTCAGATTCTCCTCAAAGGACACATCAAAATCAACTCAACATTATCAACATTAACCACATGATAAAGGTAAAGGTAATATTTTTGAAGCTGCAATATATGAAAACATCAAGCATAACACTATACCGCTATAGAGGAGACAATAAATACTCCACCGGTCCAATTCTTTCCACAATATCAATGACTCAACACACCTAGACACTAACTTATCATGTTTTTGAATCTGATGGTGACCTAAAATCAGCGACATCTGAAGGAGTGCATGGTCATCAAACCACATATCCCAACCTACTTTAGTCTACGATTTGAGTCCCAATGGCCTCATTCCAACCTGAATGCCTGAAACACAATCAAGGCACAACCTTCAACTCAAGGTGATCAAATATTACAACTAAATCCAATGATTATTTACAAAACTAAACTATCATGATGATGCATACCTGATCCCATCAAACCTAAACAATGATGGTGTTATCAATTGGTTATCCTCCAAGCCTATGGTGCTTCCCACCATAAGCTTTACCTTATATCTGCTAACCTCCAATTTTTTTCATCTTTTCCATCAGAAAATATCACTAGAACCTTGAACTTGTTCTCCCATAGTGCACCTAGTGCGGTTTCCAACCAGTTGCACCCAAACACCCATGAGAATTCCAATCAACATCGACACCTATTCTCTCTAATGAAAACCCCACTAGAAAATATGTGCACTCCCTATCCATGCATGAACTATGAACCAAGATGGATTTTCCTTAAAAGACTAATTTCATTCCCAATGTGACACACCCGATGCAGTTTGTAACTTACAAAATTCATCCCACATGCTAATCTAAGTCAGAAAATCCCTGGTTGACTCATCCCAAAAATGCCTTGTTCCCATTTCTAACACACTTACACTATACCTAGTCATAATACCTTTACGCTCTGAGGTATTCCACGATCACCCAAACATGCCCACTAGAGTTTATACCTGACTTTGAGTCAGATTCCATAGTTAAAACCTCTATCATCCCAAAACCATTATTGTGATCTATCACACCTACCAACACACCTCTAAGAAAAGAAACTTGGATCACTTTTAAAACAATTTTGTGCCCAAAGCAAATGTTCATCTTGATCATTAATCACATTTTTTTACCATTATCATTCTTTACAGATTTTAAGTATGCACCTCATCAGTTTCTCACTGACATCCCAATGCCACCTCGAACGATCCATAACCAGTTCCAAATTTTTGTGACCCTTCTAACACGAGGGTCATGACCCCATGACCGACACATCACTCCACACCTTAGGAGTTTTTTCATCACCGCATCAATCAAGAAACTCTAACCACCATGGCCCATGATTGAGACACTACCGAACCTCAAAAGTGATCATGACTAACTCACTCGCACTTGAGCGACAAAACAAAAAGTCATATTTTTCCCATTCTCAGCTTCCATGAATGGAACCCACAACCTTCATCGTCATTCGGTCCATTATAAGGACCTCACCACAAATTAACAATGGTGCGATTCACACCATATAAATTCACTTACACCGCTCCATGAGCACAAACTCCAAGAAGACCCTCCATCAACCTAGAAATACATTTAGATAGACTAGATTATAACCATCACTCTCTCTTAATGTACTCAGGATGATATTAAGATGTTGGTAATGATCATCTCAAGTCTATGAGTATACTAAGATATCGTCGATGAATACCACCATAACCGATCCAATCCTGGCATCATCTCCCACTACAGGGTCACCTCAGCCCACTCAACAGTCCCAAGATTCCTTGCCTACATCCATCGCATCAGATCTCGACTACCATGGATAAAAATGGATTTTCTACTAAACTTACCATTACCACATGAATATCTACAAAGCAGTTATGAACCAACGTTTGGTGTGGCTTTACCACTACTACACCACTCAATTTCTTCCATCATGACCTGAATGATTCTTGATGAAAATGAAAAAGTCCCTAACACTGATCTAAACCAAACGGTCCCACACACATCCAGAATGCATCACTTTAATTTAACTGAAAACAACATGCACTTACTTACGAGTCACCCATTCACATACACCAAACAACATTACATACCTCTAGTACATGTCTATCATCTTGAACTTACCGGAAACCTTAGTTTCATGATTTTTGGTGACCATTCGCTAAACCCAACTCAAAATCCCACGATTCATATGTCACTAGAACTAATCTCAAATTCCCACTCAAGCAACCAACTACACCTATTGTCCTGTCATCTTTATCAGGTTTAAGGCATCCTCGATTTTTCCATCCTACAACTTGACCTTTGCACAAGTTAGGTCCAACCATATAACCACCCATCACCCCAAGTGTCATTACTAGATTAGAGTTCCTATCCATGATCTAGATGCCCTTATCTCATCCATCCAAAGTCAACACCAATCATCAAATCAAATATTTTCAATACTGTAGGGTTAGGCAACCAAACGATCCCCCCTTTCGAAACTAGCCATAAATAAAACTGTAAGATATCAAGGTATTTATCTTAGAAAAGAAACCAAGTCATGACCATTCCTATTAAAATAAATTGATGACACCCACTGTGCATCGATTCCACCTCCGAATAATCTACCCATGCTTCAAATTCCAAATAACCCACAACACTGGGCTAAATTCATTTGTGGTTACTCTCGATTTTCTAAAGCCACCAACTCATAGTCACAACCCGATTTGATTTCCAAAAACCAATGCCTCTCACAACTACCCCCCTAGTCTAGAACTCACATTATGAATCACTCTTCATGAACCATCATCAGAATCCTAAAACATTCACTTATGGTTCACGCACCCAAAGGTGCTCACAACACGACTAACCCCTCTCATAGGCCACCATTGAAGGTCACAAGGCACCAAATCCCTAAATTGAAGTTACATCAAGAAGGTCACTAAGCTCTCCCACTGAGCCATGGACATCATACCTCACACAAGTCATATTTCATAGGTGATACTCCTGGACTAGTTTCAAAACACATGACGTCTAACATGTCAAGGAAACCACTTACCATACCAACGACACCAAAAACCAATACACCCATTACAAGGCATAATGTACAACCCAAAAGGGTCACCAAATTCATGTTATAAACTGACACCTCAAAACCTAAAGGTCATAGCCTAACTGAAGGCACAATAAGTGACATCCCACTAACTAACGCATCTAAACCCATCAAGGATTCACAACCCATAACCAAGGGTCTCAAACTAGATCACTCCTAGAGCCCAAACCACCCACACACATAGTAAAATAAAAACATAAGGGATACTCTTCTCCAATGTCCCTAATGGTTCCATCATTACACATTTCTCTTTAAATAAATTTACTATTTAAAACCCAAGGATTCATATTTCAAAACCTTTCATTTACCAAAATATAAAAATTCTTTTATTTATTCAATTTTCATAACTTGTGGTTTTGGTTAGATAAAATGTAATTCACAAGTTATAATAGTAAAAAACCTTATATGTTGCTTACTGACACTTTATTGAACCATAACTATCACCCTAAAAGTCATTTATACCTGCCTATTACCCAGATGTAACTTGAGGAGTTGTTCAAGTAGAGTGCCACCATAAAATTATATATATAAACCATATAAGTGGATACAAACACTTTAAATACCAACCCTATAACTCATATAAAAACATAGGAAGTTATGTATAACCAACATGAATTGATCAAAAATAGATAATACAATACCAACATAGTGAATCCCATGGAACTATCAATCACATGCATCATACGGATGACCTATCAATCCCATGTGCCTAGCATGATGTATGAACACACACACCCTCTCTTTCTATACTGGTCCAAGAGATAAAAACCTCATAAATTAGTGACACCATATCCAAGTGCACCACATGATGTGAACAACCAATCAATTATAAAATAAAAAATAAATAACATCAATTTACCACCCTTAGAAACCCATTTTCCCCTCGTGTATGGGGCAACAGACACCCAATCACGATCTCATTACCAAGCCCCAACAAGATCCTAGTCTCTTGTCTACCATGCCCAAATAAAAAGACAAATGATACCACCTCTAATACCACTTTATAAAATCTATGTTTAGGTACTACTAGACCAGTACCCCGAGCCGGTGTGCTACATAATGTTAGGTGTGCCTCTCTGCATGTGAGAGGCCTCCGATTAGTAGTGCAGGTCTATGGAGATACAATAGGGATACTATACACTCTTATCAGAGTAAAAATACAAGGAAAATAATATAAATAGATATAAAAACCAATATAAATAGTAAATAGAACAACATATGACAAGTTACAATAATAACCCAAATGAAATATGCCACAATAATGAGGTGTACACTCTACATGTCATGCAATCATACAATAAAAATCTTAAATACCAAAACTATGAAAAATCCTGAATGAGTTCCAGAGTCCTAACATAGACCTGACATCCCATTATCTAACACATAATCCCAAACATAAACCAAGATCTAGGTCATTTTCTTAAACATATACCTGAAACTAGTATCATCAACTCGGTTACCCAAGTGACATGATGATCTGAGTAGGATGCGAGTACAACTCAGTAGGCTACCACCAATGGTGTCTAAAGTAATAACCAATATATCAATAGTGGATGCATATGGGTTAGGGATAATGAATAAAAAATAAACATAACTAATTTTTTATAATGAAATATTAATTTAATTAGCCTCATTTCCCCTCAGGTTCCAAGAGACACTCGAGCCAATCAAACCTGATTCAGTCTATACCGATCATTTGAACAATATACAAACAGGTCAAGGGTTGACATATAAGAAGAATTGGTCCAAGTATCCAAAAAGGATTTAGAATACCATGTCTGGACATCCCAAAAATGATATGAAATTCCATGTCCATACCCTTGGAGTTTGGAGAATCAGTTCATCCTCTGAAACTAAGATGCAATGGGAAATCTAGTGCATCATTCTAGCTTGCCTAATGGAGAGGCACATCAATCCAATATCCAAACTAACCATGGGTGTAAAACTCCATGTCGAGCCACCCTAAACCTATATATGAAACTGTATGTCCAATATCCTTAAGCATTACATTATCAATAAATTCCATATTTACCATATCATTTATCATGGTCCCTATAGACCTTTAAAACAAAAAAATGGCTCAAATGAAACCCAACCCCTTTTCACATGGCATAAAACACAAAAATAAAATACTATATTAAATCACCCTAGAGACACCCTTTAAAACATGGGTCTTCCTCTCTAAATAAAAATAAAACAAGGTCTAATACCTTCATTTTCCATCAAAACCATTAAAATATCCATCAAGAAATTTATATAAAAAAGGAACCATAACTTCATTCCAAATCAATATTTGAAACCTGTTTGAAAACCCCCTTTAAAATCACCTTGAGGCCAACACCTCATTTTAAAACATAATCTGCTCTAGAAAATCATTTCCCTTATTTGAAAACCACAACCATATCAAAATACAAGGCACACCATTGAACCATTTAAAATCCTCTTTAGCATATCATAAGGTCTTAACAAATAAAACATTTCAATTCAACCTATTCATGTCACAAACACTTCTTCCCATACCATTACGATTAGACCCTTTTACCCATACTAACATAACAATTTCAATTACAACCCGTTCACCCTCATAATTCTCATATCTCATGATTTACAATTTTCTTACACCACTTTAAAGTGTTTGACATACCCCACGAGTTTCCCTAGGCATGGTCTCAAATCATAAACAGACCCGATGGGTTCTATGAAGGGTCACACACATCAATTTAATGCTCAATTTACTATTATTAGTCAAAGATACAAAATCTCAATAAGGAAACCCCAGGGCACAACCATGTACATAAGGGAAATTTCAAGACTATGGGAAAAATCTTGAAGATCACCTACCTCATGCTTGTAGACAACCACTAGTCTAACAATGACCCTTAATTCAAACTTAAATAGCCTCAAAAACCAATATAAAGTACACACTGGAATAAGGTTTTATAATATTTGTAGAGATAATAAATAACACACCATGGTTCTTCCATAAAATAGTAGGAATAGGAGTCAAGGAATTACCCTAAGCTTCAATTAGTACTAAATGACACTCCAAACAACCTAAGATCGAAGGAGAAACATCCATGGAGGAGGGGAGGGATCTTGGTTTTCACCATAGATCATTGGGGGTCGAATGAGGAAGAAAATAGGGGGAGAAAAATTTAATCTCAATAGGGAAAAATAAGAAATTTACCACTTTTTAATAGGTTTATAGTTTGGATGCATGGTTAGCCAAACTGTGTGCCAACCGTGCAGTTCCTTCTACCCAATAAGGGTTTAGGCCACACGGTCTCCTAGAGGCACTCACATGGTTTGAAAAACCTTATAGATCACGTAAACCCACCTTTTCCCAAGGGGTGTTGGACAAATGGTTTTCTGGGGAGCCCACATGGTTTTTCGAACTGCATGGAGGCCATGCATCCGACTCTATTTGAGACACTCGTCCCACATAATTATGGTGCACAATTACTACTAACCATGCAATAGGTTATGTATAGACTTTTTATGACCTTTTCATGTCCTAAACCCCTGAGAAACTCCTAGGACCCTTTCTACTCTTTGAAAAAACTCCATTAACCAATTTTAAAAGCATTTTAACCTAAATTTAAATACAACATACCTCATATGAATGTTGGGATCTTACAAACTCCCCACATTATAACAACCCATCCTCGATATACACTCTCAAGAATCACTGAGCCTCCAAGGAAAAAGGATCAGGCCACTAGGCCCTCATATTAGCCATGCTTTCCCAAGTTTCCTTCTGAATACGACCATGCCATCACAACACACGACCAAAGGAACGATCGTACCCTAAATAATTTTCTCACTATTGTGATCCATAACATGATTTAGATTATCCTCAAAGGATTCATCAATATAAAAACTAACCAAATGAAAAAGTTCAAGGTAATTCCATCAAAGCTATAATATAAAAAATATCAAGTATAACACAACACCATTGTGGAAGAGCCAATCAATAATCCACTGGTACGATTCTCTCCACAATCCCAATGACCCGACAAACTTGGAGACCAACTTAACTTGTTTCCAAATCTAACAGTGATCCAAACTCATTGAAACTTAAAGGAGTATATGATCGTCTAACCACATCTTTTAACCTACATCAGTCTATGATTTGAGTCCCAATGGCCCTGTTTCAACCTGAACACCCGAAACACAACAAAGGAACAACCTTTAACTCAAGGTGCTTAACTACCACAACCCGAGCCAACAATTTTTCTCAAAATTGAAACATCATGATAATTCTTAACTGATTCCTTCAAAACCAAACACTGATGGTGTTATCACTTGATTATCCTCCAAGCCTATGGTGGTTCCCACCATAAAATTTACCTTATCTCTGCCATCCTCCAACTTTTGGAATCTTTTCCATTAGAAAAGATCACTAGAACCTTGAGCTTGTTCTCCCATATCATAGATAGCATCATTTCCAACCTGTTGTTCCCAAACACCGATAAGAATTCCAATCAACACCAACAACTTTTCTCACCAATGAAAACCCCACTAGAAAAGATGTGTACCTACTGTCCATGTATGAACTAAGAACCAAGCTAGATTTTCCTTAAAAGATAGATTTCATTCTCAACGTGTTTGTCACTTCCAAAGTGACACGCCTTATGTGGTTTTAAACTTAAAAAAATTCATCCCACATGCTAATCCATGTCAAAATATCCATGAATGAATCGTCTCGAAAATGCCTGGTTCCCACTACCGATACATCACTACCATACATGGTCATAATACCTTTATGATCTGAGGCATTCCATGATCACCGAAACACACCCACTGGAGTCCATACCTGAATCCTAGTGAGATTACACATTCAAAACCTCCATCATCCCAAAACCATCATCGAGATCTACCACATCTACTGACACACCTCTAACACAAGAACCTTGGATCACTTTTAGAACCACTCCATTCCTGAAGCCAAATATTAGCTCTCTCATCCATTAATTTTGTTTTCCTATTATCATTATTTATGAATTTTAAGCATGAACCTCATAAATTTATCATTGGTATCCCAGTGCCACATCAACCACTCCATAACCAATTCTGAATTTTTGTAGACCTTATAAAATGAGGCCCATAACCCTATGTCTAACACATCACTCCCCACCTTAGGAGTGTTTTCATAACTTCCTCAATAAAGAAACTCTAACTACCAGAGCTCACGCTTGAGCCACTATCAAACTATAAAAGTGGATGTGGCCAACTCGCTCACACCCGAGTGACAAAACAAAAAGTCATTTTTTCCATTCCTAAATTCCAAGAATGGAACCCACAAGATTCACTGACATTCAGTCCATCACAAGGACCTCACCACAAATGACTGATGGTGTACTTCCTACCACACAACTTGACTTACATCACTCTATGAGCACAAAATCCAAGAAGACCCTCTACCAAACCAGAATATATTTAGATAGCTTGTATTATAACCAAAAATCTATCCCAGTGTACTCAAGATGATGTAAAGATACTGGGAATGATTTTCTCAAGTCTAAGAGAACACTGAGATATCATCGATGAATACCACCACAACCGATCCACTCTTAATATCATCTCCCACTGAAGGGTCACCGCAACCCACTAAAATTTACTATAATTCCTTGTTCACATGCACCCATAAACTATCAACTACCATGAACGAAAAATGATTCATCCACAAAACTTACCACTACTTCACGACTCTCTACAAAGTAGTCATGAACCAATGTTTGTTGTGTCTTTACCTCCACCACACTGCCTAAGTTCTTCCACCATGACCCAAAAAATTCTTGATGAAAATGAAAATAATCTCTCACATTGATCCACAACAAAACAATCCCATGAACATTCAACACACATCACTTTAATTTCACTAAAAATAACAGGTGTTTACTTTTGAGTCACCTATTCATGTACACCAAACTATATTTCACACCTCCAGTATATGATTATCATCTAGACCTTACCATAAACCTCAGTCACATGCTTTCTTGTGACTATTTACTAAAATTTACTCAAAATACATTGAGTCATATTCCACAATAACTTGTATCAAATGGACAATTAATCAACCAACCACAGATCCTGGCCTTTCATCCTTATTGGGTTTGAGGTATACCTGACATTTCCATCCAAAAACTCAACCTTTTCACAAGTTAGGTACAATCACATGACCAACCATCACCCCAATCATCATTCCTAGATCAGAGTGCCTATACACATTTTGGATTCCCTTATATTATCCATACAAAGTCAACATCAATCATAAAATAAAATAACATCAATACCATAGGGGTAGGAATATAAATGATCACCCATTTCAAAACCAACCTTAAATCCAAACATAATAACTCAAGATGTTTCTCTTAGAAAAAAAACCAATGCATCAACATGCATATTACAGGAACTTTATGGCACCCACCATGCATCAATTTCATCTCTGAAGCATCCACCCATGCTTAAAATTCCGAAGAACCTACAACACTGGGCCAACCTCACTCACAATTAAACTCAATTTCTCAAATCCACAAAATCATGGTCACAATCCAATTAAAATTTTAAAAACCAATGGCTCTCAAAACTAGCCCCCCATAAGCCAAACCCCACACTAGGAATAAAACTTCATACACCCCATAAAAGACCAAAATATCCAATTATGTTTCACCCACCCAATGGTGCTCACAATAAGTTTGACCCCTCTCATGGGCCACCATCAAAGGTCATAAGGAACTAACTCCCTAAAATGGAGTTACATCATGAAGGTCACTATGATTTCCCACTAAGACATAAACATCATACAACACACAAGTTACAACTCACTGGTGACACTCCTTGCCCCATTCCAAAACACATGACATCTAACACGTCAAGGAAACCACTTACCATACCAAAGACACCATAAAACAAGACACCCATTACAAGGACCAACATGCAACCCACAAGGGTCACCACATTCACATTATCAACCGACACCTCACAACCTCAAGGTCATATCCTAACCAAAGGAACAACAATCAAAATCCCTCTAACCAAGACATCTAGACCCATCAAGGCTTTACAACCCATAACCAAGGGTCTCAAAATAGGGAACTCTCAATGCCCAAACTACCCACACACTGGAAAAAATAACAACATAAGGGATGCTCTTCACCAGTTTCCCTAAAGGTTCCATCATTAAAAATTTCTCTTTAATTAACTTTACCATTTGAAACCTAAGGATTCACATTTCAAAACATTTCATTTACCAACATCTCAAAATTATTTTCTTTATTCAATTTTCATAACTCATGGTTTTGGTTAGATAGAATTTCATTCACAAATTATAATGGGAAAACAAATTATATATTACTTACCGACACTTTATTTAACCAGAACCGTCACCCTACAAGTCATTATACAAACCTATTACCCATATGTCACCTAATGAGATGGTCAAGTAGAGTTAAACCATACACACATATATATAAATCATATAATTGGTTATGGAAAATTTAAATAACAACCCCTATAACTCATTTTCAACCACAAGAAGTTATGAATGAACAACAAGAATTGACCACAAACTGACAATATAATACCTACATAGTGAATCCTAGGAAAATATCAATCACAAGAAGAATACATGTAACCTATAAATCCTATGTGCCCAATATGATGCATGAACACACACACACCCTCTCTCTACATACTAGTTCAATAGATAAAAACATCATAAATCATTAACATCACATATAAGTGCACCGATCGATGTGGAAAACCCATCAATGGTAAAATCACAAAGAAAGAACATCAATTTACCATCCCTGAAACTCAGTTTTCCCCTATCCATGGAGATGCATGCACCTGAGAATGATATCATTTCCAAGCCCAAATAAGATCCTAGTCTCTTGTCTACCATGCCCAAATAGTAATTCAAAAGACACCACCTCTGATACCACTTTATAACATCATGGCCTGGGGTCCACTAGACTAGTGCCTCGATTCGCAGCACTATATGACCTCAAGCACGCCTCCCTGCATTCTAGAGGTTTCTGAATAGCAGAACTAGTTTATAGAGATACAATGAAGAGACTATACCTACTTATTAGAGTAAAACAACAACAGAAATAATATCAATAGATATAAAAACTAGTAGAAACTATATATGGAACAACATACAACAAGTTCCAAAAATAAACCAAACAAAATATGTTATAAAAATGATGTGTACACTCTACATGTCATACATTTATACAATAAAAACCTCAAATACCAAAATTATGAAAAATACTGAATGTGGTCCCGAGTCCTAAACTTGACCTAACATCCAATTCTCCAACCAATCAACCCAAACATAAATCAAGAGTTAGATCTCTATCCTGGAACTATACCTGAAAAAAGTAACATCTGCTCGGGTACCCAAGTTCCATGTATGCCCAAGCAGTATGTGAGTACAACTCAGTAGGCCACCAAAAACGGTGTCTAAAGTAATAACCAGTCTATCAATAGTGCATGGAGATGGTCCATAGATAAATGAATAAATAATAAACATAACCAAGTTTTCATAATTAAACATTAATTTAATTAACCTCATTAGCCCTCAGGTTCCAAGCGACACCCAAGACAATCAAACCTGCTTCGAACCATGCTAGTCCTCCGAATAATATACCAAAGGGTTACATGTTTACATACAAGGATAATCAATCCAAGTATTCAATTGGGATTTATAATTCCATGTATTAATATCCCAACCATGATATGAAGTGCCATGTCTATACACTTGGAGTCAAGAGAATCAGTCCATCTTATGAAACTACGATGTATCAAGGCACCTGGAGCATCAGTCTGGCCCGCCCAAGGGAGAGGAGCATAAATCCAAAATCCCAACAAACCATGGGTGTCAAACACCATGTAGATCCACCCTAAACCTCAATGTGGAACACTATGTCCAACATCCTCAGCTATTACATTATCAATCAATTCCATCTTTACCATATCATTTATCTTGGTCCCTACAAACCTTTAAAACTAAAACATGGATCCAATGAAAACCAACCCCTTTTCACATGGCATAAAACACCAAAATCAAATACTCTCTTAAAATACCTCAGAGACACCCTTTAAAACATGGATATTCCTATTTTAAGAAAAAGAAAACAAGGTCTAAGACCTTAATTTTCCATCAAAAACATTAAAAGATCCATCGATACATTTTCATCAAAAAGGAACCACACCTTTATTTCAAATCAACATTTGAAACCTATTTTAAAACCCCCTTTAAAATCACCTCAACATTAAAACCTCATTTTAGAACATAATCCACTTTAGAAAATTGTTTTCTTTTTAAAAAAATATATCATATTAAAATCAAAGAACACCATTTGAACTATTTAAAATCCTTTTTGGAATATCACAAAGGTCTAAGAAATAAAACATTTCAATTCAAACTCTTTATGTCATAAACACTTCTTCCCATACTATGAATATTATCACTTTTTACCCATATTAACATAACAGTTACAATTATAACACATTCAATCATGATTTACAATTTCATTATATCACTTTAAAGGGTTTTCAAAACACCATGAGTTTCCCTAGGCCTGACCTCAAATCATAAATGGACCCGATGGGGTCTGTGAAGGTTCTCACACATCAATTTAATAGATAATTTACTTTTCTTAGTCAATAATACAAAATCACAACAAGGAAATGAAAGGGCACAACCATATACACAAGGGAAATATCAAGAGTATGGGAAAAATCTTATATAACACCTATATAATGCTTATAGACAACCACTAATCTAACCATGACCCTTGATTCAAACTTAAACAGCCTCAAACACCAAGATGAAGAACACCCTAGAATAAGGTTTTATAAGTCTTGGAGAGAGAATAAATATCACACCATGAATTTTCCAGAAAAAAGGAGAAAGAGGAGTCAAGGACTTACTCAGAGCTTCAATTCTCACTAAACAACACTCCAAACAACCCAATATCAGAGGAGAAACATCCATGGAGGAGGGGAGAGCTCCTAGTTTTCACTATATACAATTGGGTATTGAATGGTGAATAAAATAGGGGGAAGAATAGTTAAGACTATAAAGAAAAAAATAGAAGTTTCCCAACTTTTTAATAGGTTCACATTTTGGCCGCATAATTGGATAAACCATGCACCAACCATGCAAATCCATCTGCCCAAGAGGGGGATAGAATGCATAGTCTCTTAAAATCATCCACATGGTTTGAAAAATCATGTGGATCACATGATCCAATCTTTATCCAAGGGGTGTTGGCCGCACGATTGTCCGGGGAACCTACATAGTTTGTCAAATTGTGTGGAGGTAGTGCACCTAGCTCTATTTGGGACACCCCAACCACACAGTTATGGTGCACGATTACTTCTAACCATGAACCAACCATGCTCTAGGTACCGTGTGGCCCTTTTCCCTCCCTTTTAATGTCCCAAACCCCTGGTACACTCCTGATACCCTTTCTACTTCTGGGAAACACTCCATAAAACAATTTTTAAAAAATAATTCATATGAATGTCAGGATATTATATATATCTAATATTTACCTACATTGACTTCCCTCCCCTACCCCACCCCACCCCCACCCCCACCCCCAAGACCCTCAATGGGTCCTCTCAACTTTTCACATCATCTCCCCCACCCCTAGAGATATCCTCTAGGAAATTCTTCAAACTTACACCCTCATATCTAGAATTTTAAGAAAATAATTCTAATTTCATATTATAAATAATAATATAATTATTTAATTATCAAAATCTAAATTCTACTTTTTTTGGGAACTAGTTACACAAATACATGAAATATAATACAACATTTATTTAAATGTTTACCTAGATAATGCCATCCTCAATTATTAACCTATACCTTAAATCTCATGTCATATACCTAGTTTCCTTGGGATTTATATCAAATAAAAATGAAGATCTTGTAAATATTAGAAAGGATTTAATACAGTAGATAATGTGTTGAGGAATATTCCTCATATATTAATAAAAACATTAATGAGATAATTATAAGTAATATAATAAAAATCAATATACATGAGATATAAGTAATGCATGAATCATATTACAAATAGTAATTATCAAGGTATTTTATAGGTAATACTAACCATCAAGACTCCTTATAATGATGGGTGAGGTTACCTTCCAATGCCTTATTCATATCATGTATTTAGGGGATTGGTAGGACTCAAACTCCTTGGGCCATGAACCTAGACATATAATCCCATGGGTCTCTTAAAAAAACTTAGTTTTCTTCTAAGAAAACCATAGGCTATTACCCACTGAGGTTACTTATCAGACTAATGACTGTCCCCATAAGCCAACACATGTTTTTTCAATGTGCTTTATCCTCACTCAAACACAATCTAAGAAACTTCCTAGGAGGTCACCCATCCTGACACTACTCTAAGATAAGTATGCTTGACTGTGGAGTTATAATAAGACAGGATCCTGAAAATAAAGGTGCACCTTGTTGAAATTGGTAGTATAATTTATTCTTTTAAGTCTCACTTTTACATGGGTGTTACATTCTACCCCCTTTAAATCACAACACCCACATTGTGGACCCCAAAACTCAAACCTAGATAGTGTCTCTACACTTCTGAATGAGTTTTGGCTCTAATAAAATTTTTCATGACTCAATATCATTGGGCCATGAACCTATACATTTAACCCCATTGGTCTCTTATAATACCTTGGTTGACTTCCTAGCACACCACATACCATTAGCCACCAGGTTTACTTATTAGACTAATGACTATTCATATATGCCAACACATTTTCTTTCAGTGTGCTTTATCCTCACTCAACACACCCTAATAAACTTACCAGGAGGTCACCCATCTTAACACTACTACATGAAAAGTGACACGGGTAGTAACATTTTAGTTTTTTAAGTCTCACTTTTCTAGGGGTGTTATAGGGTTATATAATTATGAACCCACCCATCACAAAAATTGTCTAAATATTAATGGATCACTTGAATAAAATACACATATGAGTGCGTAATGTACATTTTCTAGGATCATGGTGAATCATCATAGTTTTACCGTGAATAAAGAGGGTGTGAATGTGTAATGACCCATGTCATTATCATTGAAGTTGGTACCCTAGAACCTACTTCTATGTACTTTATAATTACATGTATTTATTTTTTTGAATATTAAGAAAATTATTATCATACCATGATTTTTCTTCTATATTATTTAGTATGTGAAAATGTCCTAAGAGTAACTATCACACTGAAAGGACATAACAATTCCCAGTATTATGATAACCTCAAAGTGTCACGATAATATTCCTAAAATACATGTTCTATAACTAGATGATATCATTTTATGAGACAAAAATAATATAGGCTATCACGGATGGAGTGTAACGACCCCATTTTTATTTTTTGACACTTTGGAATATTCAAAATAACATTTTAAAAGTAAGGCGTGGAGTCAACATAAAATTCTGGGGCCTATGTAGCCTCAATATTGACATATTAAAAATAATAAATATAATATATCACATGTATGATTTTTTTGAAAAATAAGATAATATCTCACAAGCAGAGTCTTGAATGGGAAAACTGAGACCCCCATTAATTCCATAATATGGATTTTACCCCAAACATGACATAATATTTATACATGTAAGGTGTTTTGTTTTAGTAAATTTTTTATCAGAATGTTAGGTAAAATAACTAAAATAAATAAATTTATCTATTAATTGTCTAATAAATATTTTTAACTTGAAAAATTCCTATTTAGAACTCACTTTGGAAAATCATTAGATTTAGTCACTCAAACCCTAGAGAATTATAAAAATAGAGAATCCTCTCAGTACATAAGCATTGGTGGATGATTTTAAATTTGCAGATTGATAATTAGAATTTAATGGAGCTCATTATCAACTTTGACATAGAATTGTTCATCATCAATGATCAATCCAATCCAAAGTAGGGATTTTTTTGTTAGTTCAATACCCGTTTTTTATTTTTGTGATGAACAAAAATTAATTTAATTAGAAATTAATTCAGGGATCTTTCTCTATTTATTTTCTTATTGAATATTTCATTTTACTATAAATAAGGATTTGATATTGATTTTGGAAAATCTTATTATCATTCCCATTCTTTGGATTTCATCAACAATGTCCAAACAAACACAACCTTAGTTTTATGCTCACTTTTTTGTTTCATGCCTTTCTCCCTTTATTCTTTTAATGTTCATCATTAGTATTTTGATTGGCCGATTATTTGACTATACTTAGAAACCCAATCACTATGAAATAACTCATTGGTTCAATGGATCATTATCGTGGTTTTGATATTGGTATTGGATATGTGATAGAGTCATGATGGTGATAACAATAATCTGATGGTGGTACAAGCGATGATGTTCTATGAGTCGAATCGTGCAAGTATTTCCAAAGGTATGATGACTGGTGATTTATGAGGAAAGGGTGGTTGGAATATAGCCACTAGTGATGATGTGGTACTAGTAAAAGTGATTCCAAGTGTTATGATCATGAATAGTGGTGGAATAGGAGGTGGAAGCATCAGAAGTGAAGACACATTAAGATCTATAATTTCCATGAAATTATGATCTACACGATGTGTACTTCAAAATAACACACGTCGTGTGGACCCATATATATGGTCCTAGATTTTTTGTTTGAGAAAAAATATCACATGATCATATAATTGTTCTATATTACATGTGAACCCTAGGTCGGTATCTCATCATGTAACATCCAGGGTACACAAGCAGTGTACATGGACATGAGCAGTGTACACGAGCATGAAAAAAGTACACAAACAAAATCACAAATATGGGTAGGACTGAAATTAGTGGGATATTCCCTATGTCCCTTATACACACCATTTACTAATTCCAAGGTAGGTTAGATCCATTTTCCCCTAATTATAGATTTATATTGGCATGAGTGTTTTCCCTCTATCTTTTTTAGCATAGGTATATTCCCTTGGTCCATCCCTATGAGGGTATAGTGTGACATCCAATCATGATCATAAGATGAGTGATCGCCTCTATGGGTTAGTTCAAGATAGAGTCAGGTATCCCTCTACGTGGCCTGGGTCATGATCCTATATCTCATTCTTCTATAGTAAGGGTCAAGTATCCCATATCCAATATCTAGGGTGTGCAATCCCCTTCCTAGTGGGATTTCACGAATAGGGTCAGGTATCCCCCATAGGACCTAGGTGTGGTCCCACATATATTTATTACATACTATGAGATCTTTTTCACATTTTAACATGGAAATGATCAATGAGTATAACCTCTAAAATTAGTTCCATTAGTGTTAACAAGACTTGAGGAGTGATTTCTCTCAGACCAGTATTACCTTGGAGCCTTGAGTAGAATCCCTAGGCTAGAAGTGATGACATGAACTTACTCAGAGAATTATAATCTATCTATGAGCATATATAGAATTTTTTCCTTATTGTTGAGTCACCTTATTGTGATATTTATTTGACTCTCTTTGATTCTATGTTTGGTGATTTCTGGGTTTCCCCTAGGTATGTTTATACTCACCCTAGGATGGGTTCTACCTACACATCTCATGTATTATACTGAGGAAAATAATTTCAATGAATTCCTAGGTGGAGCACGAGTAGTTGATTTTAGTTGTTCTAGATGGACCATGGAAGAATCTAGGATTTCATTTTGATATAATTCCTCTTTTGTTACCAGGCTGGGAACTTTTATGGTTTTGATGGGATTATATATGGATCCTTTTTCTTTTTCATACTCTTTTATCATAATATAATTTGAGATTATATGTTATTCATGCATTTATAGTATTATTTATACACCTTCTATATTATATGGGTGTATGGTGATGTGTGTGTGTAGGTACTTTAGGCTAAGGTCTCCCATGTGTGTGATATGCCTACTTGGTACTAGTATCCTGCCCCTGGCCTATTGAAGGTAGGATTGGGGTGTCATTATTGGATTACTACTAGCTAGTCAGGCCTCATTGGGTTGGCCTATGACATAGAGACTCATATAACTATGAGATAATTTCTCACGGTGTACTCCCATAGTAATTTCCATTGCAGGAGATTATGAGAACATAACCCGCCAGTAGGCAATCCATATTTATATGTTTCATTGGATGTTCTTATATGAAAACAAGTGTATTTATCATCATAATTTAAGATTATTATTAATGGATATTATTATTTACATACTTTGATGTATTTATGAAAATTGTGGCAACATATGTTCATAGTGAAGTATGATACATTGGGTTCATCATGAGTGATATTGAATTAATGAATAATGCAAGAAAATATTTTTCTCTTCTATTCTTTAATGGAAGTTGATATCTCAGGACCATTGGTTGAAATATAATATCCTAAATAAATCCATGATCATGGTATTATATGAGTAAGTTCATTTCTAAAAATTCAAAGAAAGATACATCAAGCACATAGGTTGATGGCACCAGCACACAACCTAATTGATTAGAGATATCATGACAAAAAGATTATATTACATAATAATAATTCATACGAGGTTTTATGTCATTATGACATTAACTTCATTCTTTTAGGGTGATTTGGAAGTTTCTAGACGTAAACCTTAGACTTTGGGTAGCTCCACCTAATTATATTGAGAAAGAGGCCTAGAGGGCCACACACTAAATGTATCCATAACCTCAGTTAAATATTATTATTTATCATTTTGAATAAATATTAATCTTGTGCATGGTTTACTAATTATTCATGTTTTCTTGAACTCATATATCCAGTCACTAGTTATTCAAGAAAATATACATGGGAAGAAAATTTAATAAATATTTATTTTCTATTTAGTAAATATAATATTTATTTATTTATTGGTAAATAATGCAGTGATATTTATTTATTAAATAAATAGTCATTATTCAAGGACTGATAAACATTGTGAAGTAATGGTGGACCAATTTTAATAGGTCCAGGGATAAATAATATATATTAAATATTATTTGAATAAAATTCTCAACATTTTATTCAATAAATAATATTTAATTAATCTCTGAGTTTTTTTCATGTAAAGAATAATAATAATACTATTATTATTATTTTAACACGGGGTTTATTAGGGATTAAGTAAAAAAATAACGGTTTATGTTTAGTTATTTTTTTTAACCCTAACACTATTTTAACCCAATTATATTATTTCCAAACATAAGTATAGTCATTTTTTTGGTTGAGTATAATGACATCTGGAGAATCCTCTCAATACCTAGAGAGATCATTTATAAGAACACTCTCAAGAACAAAGAGAGATCCACCTCCACCACCCCTATTTATTCTATAGAGAACATGGAGAGTCCTTTTTGAATTGATTCTTATAGAGATAAAAGATGAAATATAAAAGCATTAGGATCTTCCATGTTAACACTTAGATATTTTTACAACATCACTCAAAGGTTTGTGGTGCACATGTGGAACACTACAGGAGGTAATATACACTTGATTCCTATTATGTAAGGATGATAAGACATAGAGACGTTTCTAGATTCATCAACTAAGAAATATTTCATCACAAGATAATTATTTAGCTACTTAAATTAATTATAAAAAATCATTTAATGATCATGTGTTTTAGTTTTGAGGTTTTTTCACCAATTAATACTTAAATTAATTCTGTTGGTCACGACGTTCCATACCATGTAAATCTTGGAATAATGATCAATTATTAAAAAAGTTGGGTTGGGAATTCCCTACCGACTCTTCCGCTGTACTCCAAACATTCAAGTTGTATCATAGCAGTCGTATAATAATTTATAATTATTTAAAGAACATTGATTTATTTATGCATTCATAATTAGTTTTCAATACCAGTTTAATAATTTTTTAAATTTTAATAATGAGATATCCTCTTCTTCCTCTTTGTTCTCACAAATATAATAAAAAATGGATTAATTATGAATGAATAAAATTTGAAGAACTCATCTAGAGGTGGAAAGGATTCTAGCTAGATAGAACAAGAATACATAGCATGTAACCCATAGGTACATGGAGTGTACATGTGTTTAACAAACCAAGATGACTCAAAAATTAATTTGGAGTGTCATGTATTTATTTCACATGGTGTGTAATTAATACACACCACTTGTTGGCCAGCCCATATTGGTGTATGGTTATCCGGACTACATGACATCTAACTTGTGTACATAACGTGTAGTCTATTATTTAAAGATGAGTAGTGTGTTTACTACAAGACACATGTGATTGGTAACCGTGTAAATCATAGACTACATGACATATAGACTAGGTACATGTTTTTTACTCCATTAATGTCCATTATAGGCCAACACACCCAGTCCTTAGGCATGTTCCACAAATAGATAGTGAAGAACTATACACGACATGTAGCTACATAGTACACACCATGTATATTACCTATTTACATAGAATTTAAAATTAATTTATTATACTATTCAAACCTTATCAACACATGTTCTATGTGTTATTTATTTAACTCATACATTCCATGTGATAGGTTATATATATATATATATATATAAATTTCTAATTAGTTCATGTATAATATTCAGAACTACTTATCATGTATAAGTCGTAATACACCGATTACTCTACATTTATTAAAATCATAACACACAATATAAATAACATGTTTCTACGAGCCATTTATTTTATAGCACATTCCATAAAATTACGTGATAAGATGTGTATGCTAAATGCTATATGAGTAAATAATATATGGCCATCGTACATGCTGGGTAGTTCAAACATGTACTCATCATGTTGCCTATAGGGTACATATTTTTTACTTAGTCATTTTTAAATAAATTATTCAATTAATTTAAAATAACGATGGATGATAATCTCAAGATTTTTAAAATGAGAATTAAGATAAAAAATTTTCTAATCAAAGAAGATAGTTAATTGATTCAAGTGTGATTTATATTAAATAATAAAAATTTGGATTGAATGCTAGTTTATTAAATTCATAATTTATTGCATGTATGTGGATGATTATGAGCATAGAAAAAACCTTTGTATGTGATTATTTTACTTTTAATTTTGTTATTAAATCAAATTTATGGACTACAAGTCATCTCTCCTCTCATTATGTAAGGGCCAGTATGCCCAAAATTTCATTTTATTTATTCCCCTTAAACTAATCATTTGGTTCTCCTTATGTGTGTGTGAGTAAAGATTATGTAATGGATGGAGATATTAGGTGAGTGGAGGTTGTTCAATTTTTGAGTTGAGGTGAAACAAATCTAGGAGATACTTGGGAGGGTAGGTGGAAAGCTATAATACAAAATGAGTCATGGTTCAAGGTGTTTCCCACTAGGCTGAGGGATCATTTATCATCCACTAGATAAAGTAACCATTAAGATAGGATCATGGTAATAACACTTTTGATTATTTTATTTCTATCAAGTTTCATGGTTAATTTCATTATGGATGTTCTTTTGTGCTCACATAAATTAATTAATTAACAAGTATGAAAGATATAACTAAAATAAATTAGATTATACATAAACCTTATCTAATACATTATTCATCACTTAAATAAATATATTTAATATTAACAAGCATGTAATAAAGATAATAATGTAAAATTTATGTATAAAGATGAAAAACACTCAACAACATATATTATGTCGGTATAACCTTCCACTACTTAAGTTAAAATTGAACCATAGTTTAAAGTGTTTGATCGGCCAAAGTTGGGGGGTTTTTAAATTATTGGGGAATTCTAACTTGTGTTTTGGGTTGAATTAACTTAGTTCACATCAAGTGTTGGATACCAAAGTAGGACATGGTGTAACTGAGAGACAAGGGTTTATAGAATCCAAATCTAGGATTTCAGGATTAGGGAGTCCACACAATAGATTAAGGAACTATGAGTTAATGTTGTTGGAAAAATTATGCCTTCCTAAAACACTTAAAATAACTTATTAGGACAAATTTTGATTTATGATAAGGGGAATATAGGTCTTTTACACTATAATATTCACAAAATGTGATATTCTAAAATCAATGGTGAGGGATATTGTGTTTCAATAAAATAGTAAAAAATTTATAAATTTACCATTTATTATCTAATTTTATAAATAGATAAAGTACTAAAATTATTATCTTCTTAATTTTAGAAATGAAAATCCATATGTCTTTAACTATATCACTAAGATCCATACTTTATAAGGATATTCTTCTCACTGGAACTAATTTATAAGAATTTCAAAGGTGCTTTAGTTTTATTCTATTCCATGAAAGGTTATTATATGTACTAAAAAAACCTATTCCTGAAGCACTTGACCAATAGGTTAGTGAAGAAGAATTTTATCTCTACATGAAACATTTGGATGATCCAATAGATGTTCAATGTTTCATGATATTGTCTATGTCCAATTATATTCTAAATAAATATGAGGATATGGATGCATATAGCTAAATGAGATATACCCAAATATATATATATATATATATATATATATATATATATGATATATATAATCTCTTAGACAACCTATGTATGTTTAGAGGGAGTACACACTTACACAAAATATGGATTTCTCATAAGGGTAAACAAAAAAGTTTTTATTTTTTTAAATTTCTAAATGATCAAAATGGATTATAAAATGTTTATAAATCATTATAAAAGGTATTTTAAGAGTATTTAATTTATAAGGAATTTATAAATAAATAAATTAGTTATAAATGGTTTATAATTAATTAAATAAATGTTTATGAAACCTTTTTTTACCAAATATTAAATGTTAATATTTGAAATACATTTTAACCAAATTATATGGCATGAATTATGATCTAGAAATAAAAAATTTTTATTTAGAAATCAAAAATAAATAATTTATAAAAGGTTATAAATTATTAAATAAGGCCTAAATATAAAAATTTTATATTTAAAGTATTATTTTTTCATAATTAATTATTTTTAATTGTTCATAATAAAAGGGGGCCTTATTTGGATATTATTTAATCCATATCAAAAAGTGTTTTGATGATTGATATGACCAATGTTTAAATAATGATTAAGTATATGATATTTAGATTATATAAAATGTTTACATAATAGAAACTGGATTATATATAGTTTATAATTCATATAATATCATAAATTTAAAATTCAAATGCCTTATAATGATAAATATGAAATAGTTTATATTGGATTGGATATAAAATGTTTATATTTAAAATCATGGAATGTTCATAGTGTTAAATCTGAAATTATAAAATGTTTTATAGTTATCTTTTATTTATTAATTGTTCATAAAAGTATCTCATGTTTAAATATTTTAATTATTCATTTATCTAGGTTCCATTCCCTACTATTTTTTTTATTATAAATTTTTAAAGAAATATGAATATTGTGTATGATTTAGTTTAAGGTGTTAAACTACTTCTAGAATAGAGACTTACATTACATGCTAGGTATGATACTGAATTTAGTTCTTCATCTACCTAGAAATCAGTTTGTAATAGATGTTATCAGCTTAAATTTAGTTTTTGAATATAGTTTTTTCGTATTATTTGTTAGAGTTATAATGAATTATATTCTCTCTTTAGTAAAGTATTTATGGGTAGAGGGACTTGGAGTCAGATTACTAACCTACTTGGAGGCCATGCATTGTCTAGGATGGTGAATGGGGATGGCTATCTATCACTATAGGCTTGCTCATGTGGTGATTTTCAATATCATATAACTCTATGCCTTTATATTAATTGTTCATGTACCTTATAAAAACCGTATCCTTTTACACATATTATTTCATGATTTTTAACATAATTATCCAACAAATACAACCAAGGTTCATAAAGTCTAGTGTCTTTGGAAGATTAGGTACATAATTAGAAAACATTAAACCAAAATAAAAACATATTTTATTTAATATAAATAATGAGTTCCTAACTTCCATTGAGATCTTACATCAGCATAGGATAACTTGGGGAATACATAAATAAAGGGATGGGCTAAAAATCCCAGTAAGGGAATAAGAATAGGAATAAAACACAACACATTGGTTAGAAGTCATAACATGATGACATAAAAGGCATTGAACATGAATAAACACAATGAAAAGTAACATGCATAACATGGGAACATATAATCATGGAGTTATAGGAATTTGGAAACAACATATAACATGACATAAACACGAGTTAAGGCTAACTACCAATACTATATCACATGGTAGATAAAGTCCCATAAAGAAATCAAGTTCACTCCCTGTCTCAACATGACACCTCATGCGACTAAAAATTACCCAATGCATTTTAGTTCTATCTAGGTTAACCCATAATAACATGTTCATGCATATTTATACCACATTAAGAATCAAACATAATCATAAGGGTTACTTATGGAAATAAATGGGTATCGAAATCATGTTAGAAGGCATAACAAATGATCATATCATAAAGGTGTATATACAAAAATGGATTTAAAACACATATGGAAATTAATAAGGGAAAATATGCATAAATAATGATAATTTATGTCAATATGAAGTGTAAAAATGTAAAAAAAAATTGTTTAAGAAACATTATAAATGATCCACTTTAATGTGGTGTAAGGAGAAATATTAAAGAATCTTTAAAGAGGAAAAATGCATAATTGTTTGTATAAAACCTAAAATTAACCAATATAGTTTTTCACGATAAAATGAGTGATTTTATAAAAACAATGGTGGATTAAAATATATTATGGATGGTGCTAAAACATGGGTAATAAATTGGGAAGTTCCCTTCAATAGAGCTTTCTTATTGGGAGGAATTGAAAAGGGAATCTTATAAAACATGAATTTACCTGTCAAATAAAGAAGAATTGGGATAAGTAAACATGTTTGGAACATATATACAGAACATATTAAGATTAAATAAGAATAAATTAGAATTAAATTAAGGTAAAGAGAGAGTAATTGTAACCCAAAGGAGAAATGGATGTTTGGTGAGAATACCTTAACTTATGTCCAAAATGGTTCTGCATTTGATCTTAATGTCTCTGATAATCAAATTAATTAATTTAATTAATTAATTCAAAACCTTTTATACATGTATTTTATTTATTATAATTTTATTAAGTTCATTATTTTTATTTTTTTATGAGTTATAAGATTCAATTTCATCGCTCGAGAGTGTTCGTTTTCTTGGTTTTCATGATCAGTTCTCTTGTATATAAGTATGGAAGTTCAGTTAAAATGGGGATAGTTATCCATAATTAAAGTTATATGTTATTAATTAAATTCCAAGAGATTATTTGGTCTTATATATCCTTTGTTTATATGGTATGATTATGATCAATTAGATAAAAATTTAATGATAATTGTTTAGATTATTTTGGCAGTTCTTTGATCATCACGAAGTAGTTTTGTTTTATTATTTAGTATTATGTGAATCTGTTAGTTTCATAACATAAAAAAGGTTATGAAATAAAATTTACAGTATGTTTCAACAATTATAATGGTTTTATGACTATAATTTAAGGCAGTAATGAGAAATTAAAACATGTCATCCGCAAAGGTGGTGGATCGACACCTCACGGATGATGTTTTCATTTTTTAGAATAAAAGGTAGAGGAGAAGAGGTTTGAGGATGAATTATTCCATTAACATGATAAAATTATATTATATATAATATAATGGATTTTTAATTTCACTTGGACAGGGATATTAGAGGACAAAATAATAAAATAAAATAAATTTGAAAATAAATTAAAAGAAAATAAAAGAGGATTTTACCTCTTAAATTTCTCCTCCTTGAGAACCTCTTTAGGGCAAAGGGTTTGGTATTTTTTTTGAGACCAAGGGATCCTAGATGTGGGGAAGAGTATTTGGAAGTGTATTTATCATAATTTGGACAAGGATAAAATATTGAAAGGTGCGAGGTGAATCGGTGGTGAGGGGTGCTATTTATAGGGGAGGAGAGGGGTGTCTTCTCACTATTTTGTTTATTATTTTATTATTTTTGGCTCAAGAATATCAATAGTTTGAAAATTATCACTAAATATATTAAAATAATGAAGGATATTTTTATATTATGGTCTTAAATCATCCATTTTTATATTATGGTCTTAAATCATCCATACATCATATATGATTAAATAATTCATGTATTTGTTAAATACCGTAAATTACCGCATTTCACTATTCACAAAAAAATTGAACTATTTTAGAAAAATCCAAAAAATTCACCCTAATCATTTTTTGATGTTTAGAAATAAAAAATGGATTTAATTTTATAAAAATAATTTTCAAATTATATGAAATTTATTTTTTAAATAAAATAATTATTTATTTGAAAAATAGTGATTTTAAAATTATAACTGATTTTATGACACTTTGGAAAATTACTTAAGGTATCATAAAATTATCTTATAATCATAAGATATAAAAATATTAATTTATGAATATGTTATATGAAAATAATTTTCTTTTAAATCAATATATTAATTATAAAATTTTAAATAAACATTTATGTTTTATAAAAATTCCAACACTTAATTTATCATTTTTTTAAAACATTTATTTACTTACACTATGATATAAATATATCATATTTTCATTTATAAGATACCTAAATTTTATTTATAATTTCACAGGTGAGGTTACTATTCTATTGGCTGGATTACTATTCATAATAGTCACATTACTATTCCAAAGGTCGAGTTACTATTCCATTAGTATAGGTTCCTTAACTTCTAAAAATACCTCTTATTCCATTCATTATTCATTTAAAAAGTTTTTATTGTGCTATCTATGTGATTTTTATGAGATTTATACTATATAGAATAATTATAAGAAGGGAGTTTCCATTGATAAAATTTTGGGTTGTTACACTCTTCCCCCCTTATAAAATTTCACCCTCAAAATTTTATTTTACCAACTACGGTGAAAATAATAGAGGGTTATTATCCTTCATCACTTCCTCCTGTTCCCATGATTCCTCTTCGTACTTATGGGTTTTCCATAGTACTTTGACCAAGTGAGTAGTCTTGTTGCATAGAACTTTATCTCTATGGTCCAAGATCTTCACCGTCTGCTTCTCATAATAGAGATCATTTTCCAACTATACCAACTATGGATTTAGTACATGTGAGGGATTTGGTATGTACTTCCTCAAGAGGGATACATGGAATACATTGTGTACTTAAGACATAGTAGGTGGAAGTGATAGTCTATAGGCCACAAATCCAACTCAATCAAGAATCTTGATGGGGATGATGTATGTGGGACTTAAATTTCCCTTCTTCCCAAATCTCATGATCCCATTCCATGGATATATGTGGAGGAATACCATGTATCTAACCTCAAAATCTTTGTCCCATCTATGATTATCTTCATAACTCTTCTGTCGAGTTTGGGATTCCTTGATGTGTTGTTGAATGGTTTTCACCTTATCTACCATTTATTTGACCATTTTAGGTCCCATTAGCTTACATTCACCTACCTCATCCCAACATGTTAGTGTTATACATTTTTCCCATAAAGGGATTCATATAGAGCCATTTGGATGCTTGAGTAGAAACTGTTGTTGTAAGAGAACTTGACTAGAGGAAGATGTTGGTCCCATCCTCCTTTGAAGTCCATAGAATAAGATCTCACCATGTATTCTAGTGTCTGAGTAGTCCAATATGATTGGAAATCATTTTGAGTATGATAAGCCATAATAAAGTTCATATCAATGTTTTGAGAATGTTAGATACTTTTCCAGAACTTAGAGGTGAATCTCGGATCTCGATCGGATACAATCGACGGTGGTACTCCATGTAGAATTACCACTTCTATGATGTATATCCCTGAAATTTGATCCATTTAGAGGTCCTCTCAAATTGAGATAAAGTGATATGTCTTTGTAAGATGATCCAAAATGACCCATATAGTATTATTTCCTCTGGATGTCTTTGGAAGTATGGTGAAAAATTACATGGTGATGTTTTCCCACTTTCATGTTGGTATGGGTAATGGTTGCATCATCCCATTAAATTTTTTTCCTTTCATCCTTGAGTTATTGAAACACCAGGTATTTTGATGTATAATCAACGATCTCATTTTTCATATTGTCCCACTAATAGTGCTCTTATAAATCTCAATACATCTTTGTGATTCTTGGGTGGATAAAGAAGGTTGAGCTATAAGTGTTATTCAGAAGATATTTCTTTATCTATGGATCAGATGGTACAAATAACCATGAACCAAATCTCACGAATCCTTCCTTATCCATTTTTAACTCTGATTATTTTCCATTTATGATAGATTCCACTTTTTTATGAATTTCCTCATAATTTCTTTGAGCATCCTTTATTTTTTTCATAAGGGATGGTTAAGAAATCATTTGAGAAAGGATTGATTATGTTCCTTACTTAACGATTCCCATGTCCATCCTTTGTAGTTCTAAGAATATTGGATCCTTCTCAATTCTCATAATTGATATTGTTGAAGGATCATTTCTTCTCAGATCATCTGCCACTTTATTTGTTTTACCAGGATGATAGTGGATCGAGCATTCATAATCCTTGATGATATATAACCATCTTTGTTAGCACATATTAAGCTTCTTATATGTGAATATATATTTTAATATTTTATGATCAGTATATATCTCACACTTCTCTCCATAGAGATAACGCCACCATATTTTCAATGCATAGATCACAACTACCAAATCTAGATCATGCATAGGATAGATTTTCTCATGAATCTTCAACTTTCTTGAGGTGTAGGATATCATTTTATCATTTTTCATTAGTACATAGACTAATAAATTTTTTAATCATTGTTTTATACCATAAAGAGTTCCCCACTTATTGGTAGTGTGAGCAATGATGTAGTGATAAGCCTCTTTTTCAGCTCTTTGAAGCAGTCTTCACATTCATTGGTCCAGAAAAATTTTACTCCCTTCCAAGTCAGCTTGGTTAGTGGGTTTGAAAATCATGATAATTTTTTCAAAAATTGTCAGTAATACCCGACTAGACCAAGGAAACTATGGATCTCTATTAAAAATGTTGGTTTGGGCCATTCTTCAATTGCCTTTGTCTTAGAAGGGTCCACATATATTTTTCCAATGGAGATTACATGCCCCAAGAATGATACTACCTCTATCCAGAAATCACATTGATTGTACTTTTCATAGAGTTTATCCCTTCACAAAATCTTTAACATAGTATTCAAATTCTCCTCATGCTCCCCATTTATTTTGGAGTATATTATAATATCATTGATAAATACTACCATAAATTTGTCGAGGTAATATCTAAGGACTCCATTCATTAAATCCATGAAAATTGATGGTGCATTAGTGAGTCCGAAGGGCATCACTATTAACTCATAGTTTTCATACCTTGTTCAAAAGATAGTCTTGGGGATATCTTTCTTATTCACCTTTAATTGGTGATATCCCAACTAAAGACCCACCTTAGAGAAATACTTGGCCCCACGTAGTTGATCAAACAAGTCATCTATCCATGGAAGGGGATACTTGTTCTTTATTGTGATTTTGTTGAGCTCATGATAATAAATATAGAGGTGCATTGTTCCATACTTCTTCTTGATGAAGAGGACTGGAGCACCCCATGGTGAAGCACTCGGGTATATAAAACTCTTCTTCAGATTATCTTGTAATTTCTTATTCAGCTACTCTAACTCAGTGATGGATATTCTACAAGGTGTATTTGATATAGGAAGAGGTCTAGTAATAAGTTCAATTGATAACTCAACCTATCAGTAAGGAGTAATATCATGAAATTATTCAAATAACACATAAATATAGTCCCTTATGATTGTCATGTATTCGAGTATGATTCTCTCCTTTATCTCAATAATTTGAGCTAGATATTATTTCTCATAAGGAAATAATATACACACTTGAGATGATAACTTTGAAGAAGATTCATCATACTCCTTACACTTGTATAGAAGTGGAGGATTCCTTGAGATGTGAAGAGTGATCTCCCTTTACCAATAGTTGATGTTGGATTTCAATAAAGATATCCAACCCATACCCAATATAGCATCAAATTTCACCAAAGGAAGTAAGACAAGATTTGCTGGGAGGTTCAGTCCACAAACATTAACTAGGTAGGACTTATATACTTTAGATGCAATAATTTCCCCATTTTTTATTCTCACAGATAACTCAACCTCCATATTTTGAGGCAATATTTTAATATTTCTACTAAACTTGAAATATATGAAAGAATGTATAGAACTAGAATCAAATAGTACATTTTCTATTCTAGGATGAATAACCAGTGTACCTGTCACCACATCATTTTCAGGATCCACCTCATTAGTAGTGATTTCATATTCCCTTACTTATTTCCTTAGATATTGTTGTTATTTATTTCCTCTTACAACCCTTGGAATAGGGAAATGGATTGCATAATCCCCATGTTACTTGCAATTGAAAAACTACAGTATTTGATGAGTGTTGATATGAAACTTACTTTCTTCTTCCAAGTTTGTAGTATTCTTCATATCCCTTCAATAGTTATTAGCCATATGCCCTTATCTTCTATATTTTAATCATTTCTTGGTTACCCTTAAAAAGTTTCAAGGATGATTCTTCCCATGATTTTGATATGTGGGATGTTGGGTTTTTTTCCATCATAGGATTTATATATTGATCCTCCCATATTAAAATAAATTTTCCTCTTTTTATCTTTAGGAGCACAAGATCACTAATAGTCTCTGATCTCCATTTCAACCTTAAGGGAACAAAAAACAATCTCCTCATAGTTGTCAAATTCTTGAATCACAAACTCTTTTCATAGACTCATATTTAGATCGATAAAGAAGCGACCCACCTTAATTTTATTGTTCATAAAAAATCCAGAGGAATATCTTTCAAGTATTGTGAAGTTTGCTTCATAAACCCCAATAGACTCATATTCCTTTTTCTTAAATCTGAGGAACTCCTTCTCCATATTAAGATGGATAGTTCGGGAAAATATTTATTGAAAAATATTTTCCTAAAATCTTCACATTATAAGGAATCAATTTACTCCTTGTAATTTTTGTTCTTGATCATTTTCCACCACTGATTAGTTTCCCCATCAAAATGATAGGCTGCCAACAAAACTTCATCTTCTTCTGAGCACTGGAGGATAGAAAATATTTTCTCGATAGAGTTAATCCATTATTATGTGATGAGGGGATTATAATATCCACTAAATATCTAATTCCTTTTCTACATAAAGTATTCAAATTCAACTTTCTCTTTCTTAGAAGGATGGATTTCCACATGATTCCAGTTATTATTCATAACTTGATCTAGTTGGTCTAGTAATGTCATTAAGTTTTGAGCTCCCATTTCCATCAAACTTGGCATTTCATTAGGGCGATCGTCACATTGAATATCAAATTGATTATTGACACGAGTTATCATATTTCAATACATTAAATAATAAAAATAAATACAATTAGAGGGATTTAATACTTAGCTAATAAGCATATAAAAAGGAAAATTTAGACATAAAAAGATACACATGTAAATGAAAATTATATCCCAACTCATGATTACCTATGTTTTAATCTAGGTTATACATGGTGATAGAATCATCCCTAGGGTTCTTACTGAAGTTTTCTAGTCCTAGTCTCCAAAAATAAGTAGACCTTGTTCTGATACCAACTATAATGTTCCTATACTTTTACACATATTATTTCATGTTTTTTCAACAAAATTCTTTAACAAATACAACCAAGGATCTTAAATTCTAGTGTCTTTGTAATATTAGGTACATAATTAGAAAACATGAAACCAAAATAAAAACATATTTTATTTAATCTTCATAATGAGTTCCCAAATTCCATTAAGCTCTTAAATCTACATAGGATAACCTGGGGAATATATGGAAAAGGGATGAGATAAAAATCCCAGTAAGGGAATAAACATAAGTATAAAACATAGCACATGGTTTAGAAGGAATAACATGATGACATAAAAGGCATATAACATGAATAAAAATAAAGAAGAAAAAAATTTATAATATGGGATAATATAATCATGATATCATAGGAATGAAAAAATAACATATAACATGACATAAACATGAGTCAAATCTAACTTCCATGACTATATCACAGGGTGGACAAAGTCGCATAAAGGAATTAGGTTCACTACCTATCCCAACATGATATATCATGAGACTAAAAATTTCCCAATTCATTTGAGTGATATCTAGTCCCACCCATCATAACATGTTCATTCATATTCATTCCACATGAATAATCAAACATAAATATAAGGGTTACCCATGGAAATAAATGGGTATCGTAATCATGTTAGAAGGCATAACAAATGATCATATCATAAAGGTGTCCATGAAATAATGGATTTAAAAAATACATTGACATTAATAAGGAAAATTAAGCATATATAATTATAATTTATTTCAATATGAAGTGTAAACAAGTAAAAAAAGTGTTTAATAAACATTAGAAATGACCCACTTTAATGCGGTTTAAGGATAAATATTAAAGAGTATTTAAAGAGGAAAAAAGAGTAATTGTTTTTATAAAACTAGAAACGAACCAAGATATTTTTTCATGATAAAATTATTAATTTTAGAAAAAAATGGTGGATTAAAATAGATTATGTATGGTGCTTGAAATTGGGTAATAAATTGGGAAGTTCCCTTTAACCAGACTTGCTTATTAGGAGGAATTGAAAATGGAATCTTGTAAAACATGTATTTACCCATAAAAGAAATAATAATTGGGATAAGTAAATATGTTTGAAACATACATAAATAACATATGAAGATTAAATAAGGAGAATTGGGAATTACATTAAGGTAAAGAGAGAGTAAGTGTAACCCGAAGGAGAAATGGAGGTTCGGTGAGAATCCCTTACCTTATGTCCGAAATGGTTCTCCACTTGATATTAATGTCTCAGATAATCACATTAATTATATTAATTAATTAATTTAGAACTTTTTATACATGTATTTTATTTATTATAATTTTATTAAGTTCATTTATTTCATTTCTGATGAGTTATAAGATACAATTTTGTTGCTCAAGAGTGTTTGTTTTATTGGTTTTGATGATTAGTTCGCTTGTATATGAGTATGAAAATTCATGTAAAATGGGGAGAATTATCCATAATTGAAGTTATATGTTATTAATAAAATTAAAGTAGATTAATTGGTCCTATATATACTTTTTTATATGATATAAGTATGATTCATTAGATAAAAATTTAATGATAATCGTTTAGATTATTTTGGTGGTTCTTTGATCATCACGATCTAGTTTCATTTTATTATTTAGTATTATGTGAATTTGATAGTTCCATAACATAAAAGAGGTTATGAAATAAATTTTAAAGTATATTTAAACCATTATAATGGTATTATTACCAGCCTTGAAGGTGGTAATGAAAAACAAAAATATATCATCCATGAAGGTGGTGAATTGACATCTCACGGACGATGTTTTCATTTTTTTAGAATAAAAGGAATAGGAGAAGAGATTTGATAATGAATTATTCCATTAAAACGATAAAATTATATTATATATAATATTATTTAGTTTTAATGTCACTTGTATAAGGGGAGGTGAGGTGAGAATAAGAAAATAAAATAAATTTGAAAAGAAATTAAAAGAAAATGAAAGAGGATTTTACTTCATAAATTTCACCTCCTTGAGAACCTCCTTAGGGAAAAGGGTTTAGTATTTTATTGTGAACATGGGATCCTAGACATGGGTTAAATTCTTGGGAATAGTATTGAGTAGAATTTGGACAAGTCTCAAGGATTAAAAGGTGTGAGAAGAAGAGGTGGTGAGATGTGGTATTTATATTGGAGGAGAGGGGTGTTTTCTCACTATTTTATTCATTATTTTATTATTTTGGAACATGACTATAAATAATTTAAACATTATCACTATATATATTAAAATAATGAAGTATAATTAGAGATTATGGTATTAAATCATCCATACATCATCTATGACTCAATAATTCATTTATTTGTAAAATACCGTAAATTATCGTATTTCACTATTCACCACAAATTTAACTATTTTAGAAAAATACCAAAAATCTACCCTCACCATTTTTCAATGCGTAAAATTAAAAAATGGAATACATTTTATGAAAATAATTTTATAATTAAGATAAATTTAGTTTTTAAATAAAATATTTTTTTGAAAAGTACTGATTTTAAAATTATAACCAATTTTATGACACTTTATAAAATTACTTAAGGTATCATAAAATTATCTTATAATCATAATAAAAAAATATTAATTTATGAATATATTTTATGAAAATAAATTTTCTTTTAAATCATTATATTAATCATAAAATTATAAATAAACATTTTTGTTTTATAAAAATTCCAACACTTAATTTATCATTTTTTAAAACATTTATTTACTTACACTATGATATGAAAATATAATATATTCATTTATAATATACCTAAATTTTATTTGTAATTTCATAGATTATGTTACTATTATATTGGTTAGATTGTTATTCCTAATGGTTACATTACTCTTCCAAAGGTCAAGCTACTATTATATTAGTATAGATTCCTTAACTTCTAGAAATACATCTTATTCCATTCATTTTTCATTTAAAAAGTTTGTATTGTGTTCTCTATGTAATGTTTATGTAATTTATACTATATGGAATAATTATAAGAAGAGATTTTTCATTGAAAACATTCTGGATTGTTACATACCTTATGTATATGATGAATTAAGATATGTATGAATATACTTAACTTCTATTTTTGGGTGAGTAACACAAACCTATGGGAAGTGTAAAGAGTTATACATCAATATTATTTGAACATATTGGTTTGGTGGGGGGAATGTGATTCCAAACTAAAATTACTAGAAAAATTCATACATAAAAGGTAATAACATTAGATAAGATAGTGAGATTAAAATCCCCTTAAAATACTAAGTGTGATATTCCTTCCAAAACATCACTTGTTAAGACCTCGATCATACAAACATATAGTTTCACACCAAATAAAGGTGCCTCTATATTATCTTGTGTAAGGAAGTCAAGTAATGTGTGATACCGAATCATCCTTGGGTAATTTCACACCAAAGTGGGGTTCCACTGGACTATCTTGTGATTAAATTGTTTTTAAAAATTTTTATGGGTTGAACTAGCCAGGAAACCCTATGGTTTGGGATACCAAAAGAATATAGTTGGGTTTATCCATATGATGGACTAGACAAAGAGTTATGCACTAAACTATCCAAGAGTCACAACTATTGTGATTGGGATGATTCCCTTCCTAAATAACTAAGTGATGGTAGAAATGCTAAAGTGACCCAAAGCTTAGTGAAATATGGATCTTGGACCACTAATGGATATGATAGATTTTAAAAGGGGTTATCATTTTAGTAGGACCCCATTTAATAAAATTCCTTATCTAAAGGTTATAAAACATGATACTCACATTATGAAAGCTTTTTTTGTAGATAATATCATCATTATAATTAATATAAACTTTGTGATTAATCCTTTAAAAGGAGAAACTTAATATAAGTAACTGCTAAGACTGGTAACTTAATAAAATTTTTTAAGAAATATTGGTGATTTAATAAATGTTCATAAGGAAAATTTTATGTATCAAAAAAATTCCTTCCTAAGTAACCAAGTGTTGAAATTACTCAACAAGTGAATATAGATTATTATGGAAGCATAGAGTGATTAATTATGGTTTCAAAGGAATTATATTTAAAATGAAAAAAGGAATATTAGTCTCCACTAATATACTCCTTATGATTGGGTACATCAATAATTTAAGATTTTATAGTCTCATATACTCAATATGACTGGGTATGCCAAATGATATTCAATACGATTGATTATATTGATGGCTAAATGAGACTAAAGGTTTACTTAAAACTTTATTGGTTATAGAAATCAATTCTATTATTCTAATAGATATATGATATCAAATATATATTTTACAAAGTGATATAAATATAAAGGTCATAAGATGAAAAGAAATGAAGCTTGAAGTTTTATTTCAAGTAATGGAGAAAAAGAGTTGCTACATTGATAAATTTGATATTTCAAGCTTGGATAAACTTTTCATAAGATATGTATTTTTATCTCATTTATCTCTTGATAAGATTATGCAAACAATAGTCTCTCAAATGAAATGAGATGGGTGTTTTTAACGTACATGGTTTATAATTTGTTTAATTATTTAATATTCTTTAAAGGGATACTAAAAATGGATTATTCTAGTTAGGGAATTTATCCTATTATCATATATGGAAATATTTTGACAATATGATTGAATTAAAATAAAATCTACCCAATATTATCAAAGTGTTAGGAATATATATGAAGTAGGCATATGCTGTCTAGGTTTTAAAGTACTATACAAATAGTATAAGTAGGTAAAAGTTCAAACCAAAATAATAAAATTTGGTTAAAAGGTTTAAGACTATTTTTTTCAAGAAACCAATCATGGTCATTGAATCCCAGGGTTTTTTAGAAAGAATAGTAATAATTTAATATGATTTGATTGTCTAATATATACTTAAAGGAGTTTGTAAAACTCCATGGAACATCCATATTAGGTATGAATGTTATAGAAATTTATTCTTTAATTTTGAAAGGTATGTGATACAAAATGTATATTTTATGAAGTATTTTAAATATGTAAGATTTCAAAATGAAATTAAGAATTAATTGATCTTATAGTTTACATTCATGAGATCAAGTAAATAGTTACTATATCAATGACTTGAATGTAAATTATTTTATCAAGCGTAAATGAATCTAAGTAAAAGACATGTATCTTTATATCATTTCTATTATGTGATAAGATAATATGTTTGATAAAAAAATAGTTGTTTTGACTAAGAAAGAGATGATTAATTGTATACACATGGTTTATGATTCCTTAGGTTCTATAACATGTTCAAAGAAGAAGACATAGATAAAAGTGTTTTACCTAGGATAAAATGTTTATCCAAATATTTGTTAAAATATGAAGGAATGTGTTCCTACCACCCATCAATGTTATATTTAAATAAATTATTCTTTTGAAATGAAAATATTCTATACACATAAAATACCACATATGACATGGAAATAATAATTTATTTTTATAATATTAGTATTGAAATGAAATAAATGTTATTTCCCAACACACAAGGTTTGTGTTATTTTGTAGAAAGATATTATGAAAAAAAATTAATATCTAAGAGGCTAGTGGGAGTATGTATGATCTTAAATAAGTTCAAAGGTAAAAAATAAATGATTACAAAAATCTTAAGTTAATGTGATTTCCACCTAATAACCTAAAATGTTTAGGATATGTGATGGTAAATAAAAATGTAAAGTGATGCATTTAGTTAACATTTAAAAGTGAATATCAGTATTTACAAAAGGATTATACCATTCTAAGATTAAGGTGTTTTTCACTCAATATCCTAAAAGAGTTTAGGATATTTTGAGATAAATAAAAATGTAAAGAGTTACATTTCATTATCATGAAAATTTAAATACACTATTTATTGAAGGATTATACTATTCAAAATGAAAGTTGAATTAAACTTGATATCCTAAAAGAGTCCAGGGTATATAAAGAGAAATATAAGAGTTACATTTAGTCACCATGTTAAAGTGCTTGTCAGTTTACCCTAAAAGAGTTTAGGAGGAATGGTAAACAATAATGTAAATAGTTACATTAGTTCAAGGAAATTTTTTTATGGAATAGGGTTCCATGATGATAATGATCAAATTAGAAAGAGTTTTATGTAGACAATATAAGTTTACATCATTGCATTTGATGTTGCGAAGTTTGAATATGTTCAAGAAGTTAAATAGTTAGGAATATGATTCCTAAGTTTCACCATTATTTAAACTAGATTACTTAATAGATGTTTACCACTTAAGATTTTAGTGGGAGAGTTTTATCATATGGTCACATAGAGATGTTACATGAATTACATATGATGTAATTAGTTAACAAAACCTAGAAAGTATAGAAAACATAAGGTACATATGAAAGTTTATCATATATGATATGATAAATAAATGATTATATTGGTTTTGTTAAATATTCTTAAATAGTTTAAGGATATTAAAATGTATCATGTTCAAGGAAACCTCCATTTTATCATTATTTTATATTAGCTATATAAATGTATATATAGATATATATTTCATAAAGTGTATTGATTATTGACCTCTCAAAGTATGAATTTGAGTTTATCCCTAACTAATGTTCATCATGGATTATTATAGATTATGATGAGATGTTAAGGTTATCATGAGTAGGATTATTGTATAGAGATAAAAAATATGCTCATGAGTCATAAAACAAAGAATATGATTCTTTGTGTGCGTTAGATGACCTACTAAGTATACCACATGGATTGTAATACAAATTTCTTTGGTATATTGGGGGTGCAAGGATCATATTTGAGTCCCCATTACCTGATGTAAAATAAATGACATATTTTAAAGGTATTTTTATTATAATTTACATCCTTGCTTTGTTTTGGGGGTTTTCCATGCATTTTTGAAGGAAATGGCGGGTTTCCAAAATTTGGGCCAACCCGAGAGCCCATTTCCAGTTTTGAAAGTAAATTTTGTTTATTTAATAAATACTTCGTTTTTAAACCTTTTTCACTCATTAAAATTCCAAAATGACCTTAATTTAACTATTAAAACCACAAAAGAATTTTGGGCCCCTTAAAAATTCATTAGAATCTTGGATTTGGGTGATCAAATTAGGTATTGGGCCAACCCGAAATCCCATTTCCAGTTTTAAAATTGTTTTATAATTATTTAATAAAATATTCATTTTTTATTATTTTTCGGTGATTCCACATCTCACCTTCTCCCACTATACCTATCCGAACTCCCAGATTCGTTTCCCCCTCTTTGGAGATCGCATCTATCGAGAATTAGGGCTGAACATCTCTAGTTTCTAAAAACGTCCAGATTTCTCAAGTAAGTGACTATCCTTCTAAGTTCTCTCCTTTTCCTTGAGATTTATCCCTTTTTTCTTGAATCCCCAAATTTCCAGAAGCTAGGGATTCGTACCTAGGGTTTCATTTTGAGTTTCTTGCTTCAATCCTCTGGTTTTAGGTTTAATATCCCTCCCTTGTGGTGCGGTGGTCGTGCGGTTGAAGTTCTGCACTAGGATTTGCGGTTCTTGACTCTTTTGGTAGGTGATTCCATTGTGAATGAAATTATTGTGACTTAAATTGATGTGTTTTTGGTATTTTAATGTTTATTGAATTTTAATTTTTGTACAAAAATTGGTTTTAGTGGCATTTATAAAGCAAATGAATTTTAAGTGCCAATTTTTGGTGAAATTGGGGGTTTTACATACAAATCTTTTATTAGTTCATTTGGGGTTGTCCTATAATTATGTAATTGATTTTATTGAATTTTATTAGGACTGTAAATCATGTTTTTAATGTTTATTGTTTTTGATTGTTGCTACGAGAGTTTGTTTAGATGGTGTTTGGGAAGCAAATGGGCTTAAAGTGCCGTGTTTATGTGAAAATAGGGATTTTTAAAGGATGTAACTTCATGGTTCACATGGGGCTGCTCCATAACTGAATTTTTGGTTTCATTAAAGGGTATTGAACTTACATTTTGTTTTTTTGACTTAAAAGTGTGCACATAGTGTTAAAAGTGGATATTTAAAAGAATTTTTGGTGCAAAATAATGTGAGATTTTGAGAGGTTGTTTTATTAAAAATCTAAGTGTTTTGTTGCGTGTTTTAAGTGGTATAAAATGTGATAGCTAATGTATTGTTTGTGTTTGACCAGTAATGATTTTTTATATGAAAATTGATTTATATTGCATTCTGAAATTGATTGAGCACAAAAGGAGAAGCCCGGGTACCTAGGTGGGGCAGATTTGTACTAGTACGGCCAGTGGACCAGATGGGTTTTGTCCCTGTTTCACCTAGATTTTGGATAAAGAAAAATCTAACTAAACTATGTGGATGATTATTGGGGACCACTAGGTTATGGTTATTTTCCCTACTAGTGTATCGTGCATGAGAATGGATTTTTCTATGGTTACTTTACACCGAGGTATGAGGTACATAGGGCCCAAGACAACCTAGTTCCTAGGGGTGTTCCCAATGTTGTTGCTCATTGGATTTGTAGTATTTACCCATGTATTAGGGTGTTTTTGGAAATAAATTCTAGTAGCTACATTTATATTTAAATGTGTGAACATTCTGAAAATTTTGGATTGAAAACTATTTTCAAATGAAAGTTACATTTCTTGGAATTTTAACACTGCTTTTCCTTGCCTATTAAAACTGATTGCTTTATCACATTGTATTGCATGATCTTTGGAATCATTGGGTGGTATCCTACTGGGATTAGTATCACACCCTACTTACACCCCTTGGGTGTAAGTAGACTTGGTTATGTTTGATTCAGGTAAAGGAAAGGCTAAGGGTGATGGCAGTTCAGGGTGTTAGTCCCCATCGCTGGGGCGGAGTTGTGGAGAAGGCTTGCGGGTGATGAACCCCTTGTCATGTGGAGTCCATGGGGATGTCTTCATGTTGTCATTATTTGTATTTGGACCACTTGTAGTGTCTTTAAACATATGTATTCAGATCTGGTTTTGTTAAGAATTGTTTAGCATGAAAATTTCAGATTTATATTATGGATTATTTTTAATGTTTTATGCTTTCATACTCGGGTAAATCGTTCCCAAATATAAATTAATGATACCCGGGAACTTGTTCCAGCCCGTGGGGATAGGGAACTCCCTTCGGGACTTTCCATGAGCTGGGTTTGGTGCCAGTTTGCTGGCGACCAGATTCGGTTCGTGAAAAAATGGTATCAAATGCGGTTAAAGTTTTTGGGTTATATTTCTATTTTGGGATGAGTCGGGATAGAAAGGAGCTAGGACTTTCAGGGCTTGGGGTTTTGGTTGTGAGTAGGGTGCCTGGCCGATACCTCTCATGGCAAACCTTGAGTCACCAAGGGATATTGGAATTTATGGATTGACTTCACTTCCTGGTGAGACGTGTGGGCTGCAGACCACATGTGGACATCAGGCGGATGTGGAGTAGTTGTTTCTTTTATTATTGGAATGTGTTTAGACTATTTATATTTGATGTATTTGAATAAAATTTTCAGAATTGTCGTATTGATTATTGTTTTGTGACTGTTGCATTTTTTAGCAACATGCCTCCCCGAAAAGCTCTCACGCACCCACGGGAGGAAGCCGGAGAGAGTTCTCCCACACCAATTGATCAGAGGCTAGTCAAGGCCATGGTACGGGCTTTCCAGGCTCTAGGATATGAACCCGATCCAGTTCCATCTTATGTTAGAGAGGATGAGACTGGTCCTAAAAAGGACAAGGCCTAGGAGTTCCTGAAAAATAAGCCTCCAACCTTCCGTGGTAGCTCAGAACCCCAAGAAACAGAGGAATGGCTCGAGAAGATCGAGAATATGTTTGAGTTCCTGTAAACACACAAGGAGCTCAGAGTGAAGTGTGCCTCCTTTCTGTTGGAGGGTCCTAGCCGTAAATGTCACGACCCGTCCTCGGGGCCCGTGTTGTGACTACCCCAAGCCCGCCTTCCATAGGCCAAGGGTTGGTGACTAGCACCAAAGGCGTAAATTCCAATAACTGGGAAGGCATTGCCTTTATAAAAGTATACAAAACACCACAGAGTACAAGCGGAAGTAAAACACTAAGTACAAAAAGGAAGTGCTGAAAAGTAAAGGGGCCAGAAATACAAGCCCAACTGTAAAGTACAAGGAAAAAGATAAAACAACCAGAAGGTGACAAGCATCTATTGGATCGTGCACCAAGGATCCTACCTGAAGGGTAGGTACAGAGAGTGTAGCTCCTAGATCGTCCACCACGGATCCTACCTGAAAGGTAGGTACAGATAGCCTCTACAACGCTCTCACCCGTCAACCTCTTCTGAGTGTCGTCTCTTCGTGAAGTCCACCACTAGATACTGTCTTGTCGTGAGGTCCACCTCCGGGTACCGTCCAATCCTCGAACACTCGGCCTCTGTCTGCACTGCCCGTCGTCTGCAACCAATACAACGAGGTGCGGGCATAGCCCGTGCAGGGGTGAGTATAACGATACTCAGTAGGGACCCCGAGACCCTCAAGGTCTCACTAAATCCAACAAGGATAACCACAAAGAAGATCTCAACAGATAACCTCTACCTAGGTATATACCCATACATATACCCAAGTTATCAAGTAACCCATCTCAATCATGATGAGACACAAAGATTATGAAATCAACGGATAAACACTACCCAGGTATATGCCCATACATATACCTAAGTTATCAAGTGACCCATCTCAGTCATGAGGTTAACACAAAGGTCATAGACTCAGCTCAAACCAAGATTTTCATTATCGAAACCGTAACTGCTGAAGAGCCCTGTCTCTGGAGAGTACAGTGATCCTATCACGACTCCGAGGTACTGCTCACTAACCTAAGACTGCTGAAGTTCTCCTCCTGTCGAGTACCGCTGGCCAGCCACCCAAACACAGTAGTGCTTCCCGCCGGGGTATGCCACCCAAACACAGTTGTGCACACCGCCTAATAGCCTGCAGAGGTACTCTCCGAACGAGTACCACGGGTCTGCACTGTCACACAGGTAGTGCTACGTCCACCATGGGTCTGCACCCAAAAAAGTAGTGCTTCATCCACTGGTCTAGTCGACTCACTCCAAGTTGAGTCGGTCAAGCAGTCGTCAGGTCTCAGCCAGCTACACAGTCTCCGTACTCCGAACGCTCGTCTCCGGGAGGGTCCGCTCCACGAGCTACAGGTCGATACTCCAAGTATCTCAAAGTCCCATGAAGCAGTATCTCAAAGGACCACATCGTCATAGGGGTCTCAATGCAACATACGACGCATCAATCGGACGCCTGGTCTGTGAGTTATTAGCCTTTTCTTCCCAGGGGCCCGGTTGGTTTCGTGTGCGAACCAACCCGGCCATATCTCAACTGTACCTTGAAATCTCATAGGGTATACTCAAAGAGACCATTTCTCAACAAGATCACCAACGCCGCTGATGGTTCATCAAACGGACGTTCAGTCTGAAAGTTATCAGCTTTTCCGTTCCAGGGGCCCGGTTGGATTTCAGGTACAATCCAACCCGACCATATTCCAACAACGTCCAAAACTCAGGAGAAGTATACCAAAAGTTCCGTCTCATCAAGAGGAATCCAACAAAGTCGACGACACGTCAATCGGACGTCCGGAGATCAAGTTATAAGCGTTTCTACTCTGAGGGCCTGGTTGGATTCATGTTCGATCCAACCCAGTCGTACTTCAAATGACACCGGTTAACCAAATAGGTCACACCATTGCGATCCATATGGAAAAACACACGAGATGGACTACCCATTGGTCCCAAACGGATAGCCGGTGAAAAAGTTGCATTTCACCGCATCATGGGCGAACCGGGCCTCGTGGGGCCTGCGCTTCAACCTCGACTTAAATATCCAAAATTAGTCTTGAAACATTTGTCGTAATTCCAGGGTCGCAACGTCGCAGACAGTTCGTCATTCCGACACCGTATGAGAGAGATATGCCCAATACAAGATCCCATAATAATAATAATAATAATATTATTCGGTGTTTCATGGCCCCGCACCATGAACTAGAATTTAGTATCCAACATTAGACTTGAATCGACCGTATTAATGACGGGATTATATCGCCACTGACGGCAAGCCAATCGGACGTCGCACGCATGAGTTATGGTGGGTCGAAGATTTAATAATAATATTAAATCTATTATTTTTCGAGCGCTTCAGGTACCCGATCCAAAAACCCGAAAAAGATATCCAATATTGGACTCATAAATCCTGTCTCAAAGTCATGGTGGCACTGCCACTGACGGTTCGTGAAACCGAGATCGCACGAAGAAGTTACGAACAAAAAAGTGTTTTATCATCAAAATTAATAATACCATTATTATATTATTAATTTTAATTGATTTCTTTCAAATACCCCATGTCACGCACCACCCTTCTTCACGCACCACCCTTCTTTACGCGTGGCCACCACCTTTGGCTGCCCGCCCAGCTACGCCTCCAGATCCTTCCGCACTCCATTTCGACTTCGATTTAACTCAGAAAAAAGATACGAATGCATATCCTTGATCCTCGGGTCGAGATATTCGTGTTCGTATGTCGTGCTCAGGGAATCATTGAGTTTACAGCATCAATAAATATTTGGACGCCTCCTTCCATGAGCCATTGCGGCTTCATTCCAAGCCCGAAAAATTAAACGATCGCATATTTGTGATCCTTGCGTCGAGGGATTCGCATCCATATATTGCACTCAACAAAACTTCGTGTTTCCAGCGTCAATAAATATTTGGCATTGAAGAACGCACGAAGAACGCGTGAAGAATAAAAAGAAAAAGGAGAATGGTTTATGTGCAGGGCGATGTCCATGTTCATTTGTTCATCATCATCGTGAATTTAAGATATGAAGAATCAATAAAATGAATTCAATCATATATAAAAACCCCTACCTCGAAAAGACGTCCCACGTCGTCGAACCACGGAAAGAGGAAAGCATCGAGGTTTTCGGGCATCGCGGAAGAACGGTGCTCCTCGTGGCATCACCTCACATTCTTGCCTCGGCTGAAGGAGATTCCCTTCACCGAGAGGAAGATTGCGTTCTTCGTGGAAAGTAAGCTTTTCCTTCTAATCCTCCAAATCTTCTCCACAGATTAATTGCTCAACAATAAAATGAAAGTCTTCCTCTTAATTTAATAATGCCAAGAAATTCAAAACTAAGAGGAGCCAATTCATTAATTGAAAAAAAGTTGTCAAAGCTTATGGGAGAGAGAGAAGAAGGTGAGGAGTTCACATAATTAAAGGGGAGTTTACAAATTAATTTAAGGGGTGATAAAAGGGGGGTTTAGGGAGTTGAGGGGGAGGTGAGGAGTTAGGGTCTCGTGTGGACCCCACCTCTCATTTATCCTCACATGGGTAGTTGGTGGTTATGGGTCTCACCCTTAACTCCCCTTTGTAGGGTATAACTACCATATAAATAAAATTGTGTACAACCAATTTTATTTATTTAATTCTAAATCCACAATTATTAATTCTCAACCCACTTCAAACGCAACTGCGGTAAAGGTCCCCTTAAGCATTTACCGGTGCTTCGAGTTCATCAGTGCCCTCGGATTTCAATTCCGAGTACCGGTTCAAAAGATAGGAAAACCCACACGTACGTTTACTGAACGTACCTGAAAAAAAAGTTCGGAAAATTATTATCAGTCACCCTTGACCCGCGCCGGTCATGGTCAGGCTCTGCCTAAGTGAAAAACACCCCAACGAAACCAACGGTAGTCTCGGATTTTCAATCTGAGTTACCGTTTAAAAGATACGAATTTTACAATAAAATAATTGTCATTTAATTATTTTATTTGCGGCCAAAAACTAACTTTTTCTGGTGGCCCGCGCCGACCAAAGTTAGTATCTGCTTAAATAAACCATGCCCTCACGAGTTCAGCGGTTGTCTTGGATTTTTAATCCAAGCTACCATTTGTGAGTTATAAGCATTTGAAAAATAAAATAATTTATTTAATTATTTTATTTACGGTTATGCCAATTTTGGAATTTCTCACAGGAGGCCCGCGCCGACTAAACTTAAGTCGTGCATAGGGTAAACCCGCCATCCTGAGCACAAAGATGCCCTCATATTTCTGATCCGAGTAACCGTTTAAGAGTTATTACACTTTTTCAGTAAAACTGATTACACGTGTTAATTTAATCTTAACAAGACTTCAGAAAATTATTCCGGGCACACTGGGCCTTGGAATCAGGTGTCGTTAGAAACTACGTACTCGTAAAATTACAAAGAAATTAAGAAAAAAATTTCCTTGAAATTTTCGGGTCTTTACAGTAAATGGTGGGAGTCAGTGCTTCAGGCTGGGAAAAATGAGCAGATGCGTTGGGGAGATTTCAAGGCTGTCTTCAATGAACAGTACTGCCCTGAGGCGTTGGATTATTCCAAGTCTAGAGAGTTCATGGAACTTGTTCAGGGGAATCTATCTGTGATGGAGTATGCCAACCATTTCGCTGAGTTGGTTCGGTATGCTCCAGAAATTGTCTCTAATGAGCAAGCGAAGGCCCAGAGGTTTGAGAAAGGATTGCAACCAGAGATATACTCCCAGGTGTTCTTGTTTAAGCTGAGGACCTATGCTGAGGTTGTTGATCGAGCTTGCATGGTGGAGATTGATAGGAAAGGCAGGTCTGGTTTCTATGGTTCAGTATCAGTAGTGGGCAGTGGCAGCTCCTCATAGAAGAAAAGGAAGCAGAATGATCATGGGAAGAAAGGAGGTGACAGTTCAGGCAACTATTCCAGGCAGTTTTCATCTGCGGCTTCTGATGAGAGATCGGTCGTGTGCCACCAGTCTGGAAAGCCCGGGCACATCCGACCAGCATTTCCACTTCCTCCGAATCCTTGTTACCAGTGTGGAGGTATGGGGCATTTGCAGCGTTTCTGTGGTGTGGCACGTCCAATTCCGAGTGGGGCTGGGTCAGTGGCTTCAAGAGGAGTGCCAGCACAATCTGAGCCGTCGAGGACTGGGGGATCTCGATTTGGAAGCCATGGTGGTAGGGCTGGGTCATCTTCTGGGCAGAGCCAGTTCAGGGCATAGCCACAAACTAGCGGTCATCTTCAGGCAGAGACCGGACATCTCCATGCGGTGGATCAAGCACCAGCAGGATCAGAGAAGGGACCATCGACAGTTCGAGGTACCGTTTTGATCGCATCTTCTATAGCTACTGCTATTTTTGATACTGGTGCCTCTGTTTCATTCATTTCTGCCCATTTTGTGGACATGATGAATTTTCCAACTGAGTTTATGTCTTTCACGATGGAGTTGGTGACACCGCTCGGAAAGAAGAAGGAGCAGGGCCTCAGGTGCCCCTCGTGTGCGCTTTCCGTGTCAGGGTTTGAGATGGAGTGGGACCTCTTAGTTCTAGATATGGAACTGTTTGAAATAATACTTGGTATGGATTGTCTAGTACCCTTCTAGGCACACATCGATTGCTACAGACAGCGTGTGAGTTTCACGACACCTGATGGGAGTCGTCAGGTTTTTCGTGGAGAATGGGATCCTCAGTCAGGTCGCGCGGGGCCTCCACTCCCAGAGTTGGGAAGTGTTATCTTCCAGTTATCTTCTCTCGTTCTAGAGGATGTTCATTCCCCTAATGGTTCACTACCTCATGCAGTGAATGAGTTTATGGAGGAATTCCCGGATGATTTTTCAAGTTTTCCCCCGGAGAAGGATGTGGAGTTTTCGATTGATCTGGCGCCAGGAACACAACCGATATCTCTTCCCTCTTATTGCATGGCCCCCAACGAGATGAGGGAATTAAAGATACATCTGGATTACTTATAATCCAAAGGATTCATTCGCCCGAGTGTCTCTCCTTGGGCCGCTCCTGTGTTGTTCGCAAAAAAGGCTGATGGATCCCTCCGGTTGTGCATTGACTACTGAAAGCTGAATAAGGTAACAATTAAGAATAAATACCCTTTGCCCATAATAGATGATTTGTTCGATCAGTTGAAGGGGGAAAAGTGGTTCTCAAAGATAGACCTATGTTCGGGGTATCATCAACTTCGGGTAAAAGAGTCAGATATCCCAAAGACAGCCTTTCGAAGCAGGTACGACCACTTTGAGTATTTGGTCATGCCCTTCGGATTGACCAATGCTCTAGCGGTATTTATGGCCCTCATGAACAGGGTGTTTCATCAGTATCTTGATTCCTTTATTGTGGTGTTCATGGATGACATTCTGGTATACTCTATCTCTGAGAAGGAACATGAACATCACTTGAGGATCGTTTTGGGTACATTATGGGATCACCGCCTCTATGAAAAGTTTTCAAAGTGCACTTTCTAGATTAGGGAGGTGATATTTCTAGGGAATGTGATATCAGAGCATGGAGTTTTAGTGGACCCTGAGAAAATTAGTGCGGTCATGTCGTGGGAGCAACCAAATAATGTGTTCGAGATAAGAAGTTTTCTTGGTTTGGCTGGTTATTACAAGCGATTCGTTCGATATTTCTCTCGGCTTGCTTCACTGATGACTGCCCTCACCCGGAAAGGGGTGAAGTTTTTATGGGGTCCAGAATCCCATGAATCATTCGAGGAGCTGAAGAGGCGATTGAATACTGCCCCCATGCTGATTTTTCCAGAGGCTGGAAAGGGATATGTGGTCTATTGTGATGCTTCAGGTATGGGTCTTGGGTGCGTGCTGATGCAGGATGATCATGTGGTTGCGTATGGCTCTCGCCAACTTCAACCACATGAAAAGAACTACCCGACTCATGACTTGGAGTTGGTAGCGGTGATGCATGCTTTGAATACATGGCGTCACTACCTCTTTGGGGAGAAGTTTGTGGCATACTCTGATCACAAAAGCTTGGCTTATATCTTCTCGCAGAAGGACATAAACTTGAGGCAGTGTCACTGGATTGAGTACTTGAAGGGGTTTGAATTTGATATTGTCTATACCCCAGGAAGGGGTAATGTAGTGGCCGACGCCTTGAGCAGAAGGGTTCCAGTGCAGGCTTTGAGGAAGTCCAGTGATGAGTGGGCATTGATGGGACGCTTTTCTCAAATGCATGTAGAGACGAGGGAACACAGTGGAGGGGCATTCTTAGCAAGCGTCCAGTTGACTCCTTCTCTGTTGGAGTTGATTCAGCAAGAACATCCCAGTGATGAGCTTTGTCAGTGGTCAAAGCAGTTACTTCATGGTGGGAAGACATTCGTTGATTGGTCATCGTCTCCCAAGGGAATATTGTGCTTCAAGGGCTGTTCAGTAGTGCCGTTATCTCTGCGGAAGGTGGTGATGCAGGATAGCCACCAGTCTTAGTGGGCTGTCCATCCGAGTGCCACTAAGATGTATTATGATGTCTGTCGGCAGTTTTGGTGGCCTGGTATGAGACGAGACATAACAGACTTTGTGTCAAGATGCTACACATGTTATCAGGTGAAAGAAGAGCACCAAAGGCCCTCCGGTTTGCTCCAACCACTACCCATTCCTACCTGGAAGTGGGACGAGGTTGACATGGACTTCATTGTTGGCTTACCTTGTACACCTCAGGGTAAGAATGCCATTTGGGTGGTGATTTATCATCTGACCAAATCATCCCACTTCATTCCGATTAGAGATACTTCTAAAGTGGATGAGTTGGGCCATTTGTATCTTCAGGAGGTGGTGAGAGTCCATGGTGTTCCATCAGCATTTGTCTCAGATAGAGACCCTCGTTTCACATCTCAATTTTGGGAAGGCCTTTATAAGGCCTTGGGGTCCCAGATTAAGATGAGCACAGCATACCATCCTCAGATGGATGGTCAGACAGAGCGGGCGAATTAGATTTTGGAGGACATGCTTCGTGCATGTGTCCTAGACTTTGGAGGTTCTTGGGATACCCATTTGGGATTGGTTGAGTTTGCTTATAATAACAGTTATCAATCCTCGATTAGAATGGCTCCTTTTGAGGCGCTCTATGGTCAGCCTTGTCGGTCCCCCCCTGTGTTGGGCTGAGGTAGGTGAGACCTCACTACTGGGGCCGAGTATGGTGCAGGAGACATCTGAGAAGGTAAAATTAATCAGGAAATGTTTATTTACAGCTCAGAGTTTTCATAAATCATATGCTGACCAGAGGCGTCGAGACCTAGAGTTTTCTGTGGGTGATATGGTATTATTGAAAGTGGCCCCTCGTCTGGGCCATCGTCGATTGGGGAAGCAAGGGAAGCTGACGCCGCGGTATGTCAGGCCATTTGTGATCGTAGAGCATATTTGAAAGGTGGAATATAGGTTTACCTTTCCTCCTCAGTTGACGTCCATCCATGATGTCTTCCACGTCTCTCAGTTGAAGAAATACAACCCGAATCCGTCCCATGTGCTGAGTTGGGAAGAACTAGAGATAGGGCCTGACTTGTCTGTTGTTGAGCGGCTGGTGAAAATAGTGGACTCCCAAGAGAAGGTACTTAGAGAGAAGTCTATTCCTTTAGTCTGGGTTCTATGGCAGCATGGAAATGATACACATGATACATGGGAGCGAAAGTCATGGGTTGATGAAGAGTACCCGTTCTTGTTTTCCAATCAAGCTTCATGTTGACTTTCTAGGGTGGAAAGTCCTTCATGGTGGAGAGAATTGTCACATAAATTACATATTTTAAAGGTATTTTTCCTATAATTTACATCCTTGATTTTTTTGGGGGTTTTCTATGCATTTTTGAAGGAAATGGTGGGTTTCCAAAATTTGGGCCAACACGAGAGCCCATTTCCAGTTTTGAAATTAAATTTTGTTTCTTTAATAACTACTTAGTTTTTTTAACCCTTTTCACCAATTAAATATTTTAAAATGACCTTAATTTAACTATTAAAACCACCAAAGAATTTTGGGCCCCTTAAAAATTCATTAGAATCTTGGATTTGGGTGATCAAATTAGGTATTGGGCCAACCTGAAAGCCCATTTCCAGTTTTAAAATTGTTTTGTAATTCTTTCATAAAATATTCATTTTTTATTATTTGTTGGTGATTCCACCTATAACCTTCTCCCACTGTACCTATCCGCACCCCCAACTTCGTTTCCCCCTCTTTGGAGATCGCATCTGTCGAGAATTAAGGCCGAAGTTATCTAGTTTCTAAGAATGTCTAGATTTCTCAAGTAAGTGACTATCCTTCTAAGTTCTCTCCTTTTCCTTGAGATTTCTCCCTTTTTTCTTGAATCCCCAAATTTCCAAAAGCTAGGTATTCGTACCTAGGGTTTAATTTTGAGTTTCTTTCTTCAATCCTGGTTTGATATCACTCCCTTGTGGTGCAGTGGTCGTGTGGTTGAAGTTCCGCACTAAGATTTGCGGTTCTTGACTCTTTTGGTAGGTGATTCCATTGTGCATGCAATTATTGTGACTTATCTTGATGTGTTTTTGGTATTTTAATGTTTATTTAATTTTAATGTTTCTTAAAAAATTGGTTTTAGTGTCATTTATAAAGCAAATGAATTTTAAGTGCCAATTTTTGGTGAAATTGGGGGTTTTACATACAAATCTTTTATTGGTTCATTTGGGGATGTCCTATAATTACATAATTGATTTTATTGAATTTTATTAGGACTAGAAATTTTTTTTTTAATGTTTATTGTTTTTTATTGTTGCTGCGAGAGTTTGTTTAGATGGTGTTTGGGAAGCAAATGGGCTTAAAGTGCCGTGTTTGTGTGAAAACGAGGGTTTTTAAAGGATGTAACTTCATGGTTAACATGGGGCTTCCCCATAACTGAATTTTTGGTTTCATTAAAGGGTATTGAACTAAAATTTTGTTTTTTTGACTTAAAAGTGTGCACATAGTCTGCAAAGTGGATATTTCAAAGAATTTTTGGTGCAAAATAATGTGAGATTTTGAGAGGTTGTTTTATTAAAAATCTAAGTGTTTTATTGCATGTTTTAAGTGGTATAAAATGTGATAGATACTGTATTGTTTGTGTTTGACCAGTAATTATGTTTTATATGAAAATTGATTTATGTTTCATGCTGAAATTGATTGAGAAGAAAAGGGGAAGCCCAGGTACCTAGGTGGGGCGAATTTGTACTAGTACGACTAGTGGACCGGATGAGTTTTGTCCCTGTTTCACCTAGAATTTGGATAATGACAACTCTAACTAAAATATGTGGATTATTATTGGGGACCAATAGGTTATGGGTATGTTCCCTACTAGTGGGTCATGCACGAGAACAGATTTTTCTATGGTTACTTTACACCGAGGTACGAGGTACATAGGGCCCAAGACAACCTACTGCCTAGGGGTGTTCCCAATGTTGTTGCTCGTTAGATTTGTAGTATTTACCCATGTCTTAGGGTGTGTTTGGAAGTAAATTATAGTAGATACATTTATATTTAAATGTGTGAACATTATGAAAATTTTGGATTGAAAACTGTTTTCAAATGAAAGTTACATTTCTTGGAATTTTAACACTACTTTTCCTTGCCTATTAAAACTGCTTGCTTTATCACATTGTGTTGCATGATCTTTGGAATCATTGGGTAGTATCCTACTAGGCTTAGGCTCACACCCTACTTACACCCCTTGGGTGTAAGTAGACTTGGTTATGTTTGATTCAGGTAAAGGAAAGGCTAAGGTTGATGGAGGTTCAGGGTGTTAGTCCCCATCGCTGGGGCGGAGTTGTGGAGAAGGCTTGCGGGTGATGACCCCCTTGTCATGTGGAGTTCATGGGGATGTCTTCCTGTTGTCATTATTTGTATTTGGACCACTTGTAGTGTCTTTAAAAATATTTATTAAGATCTGGTTTTATTAAGAATTATTTAGCATGAAAATTTTAGATTTATATTATAGATTGTTTTTAAGGTTTTATGCTTTCATACTCGGGTAAATTGTTCCCAAATCTAAATTAATGATACCCGAGAACTTGTGCCAGACCGTGGGGATAGGGAATGCCCTTCAGGACTTTCCATGAGCTGGGTTTGGTGCCGTTTTTCTGGCGACTAGATTCGGTTCATGACACCCAATGTTCATGAGATATCTAGCATAAGAACCTTTATACTTTGATACCCTACTTACACAAGTTAACATATTGACTTAGCTAACATAGGAGTTGTTGGGTATGTTACTACTAATTTTGTTGGTTGAAGATTAACCAAGATGAGATTTGTCCCCTCATATGATGAGTATAACATATATTCCCTCGATTGAGATAGACTATAGGAGTGTGCAGCTACACCTAGATATTGTATATCTATCTAGATAATAGCCATGTGATGTGCTTATCCATAAGAAAGAATTAAATGTGATATATTCACTGACTGGATTAGTATATACTCTAAGAACAGATAAAATATGAGTTGGCTATATGGGATTGAAATACTCCATGTCCCATGGTCACTTGATGTCTTGTACAAAGGGAAAATACGAGAATACACATTTTCATATGATATAGACTGGTAGACACATGTATATAAACATGTGTGTTTGATGGAGATCACTCTAGATCCCTTTATAACTTGAGTAGTATTGACACTTTTCTAGAGGACTCTATTTTCTTACATATATGGATTCATAGACTCATATTTGTTATCAACGCTATAAAGGCATGTTGGGTCACACTTTGTGGTTAACTAAATGAGGATTGAGTTTAACTTATAAAGATACTATAAGAGAATTTTAGAGTTAAACCAAAAGTGTTTTGGATGGGTATTCACAAGGCATTTAATATAATGGGATAAAAGGTCAAGATAATTATAGATTCCTAAAAGTGATTTGGGAAATATATCCAAAAGGAGTTTTGGATATAGTTTCACAACTTATTATATATGATACAATATAAAGGTGAAATAACACATAGTCTATTAGGATTTAGTGAAAGAGAGATATTGAATGAGATATTCCCTAAAGCCTTATATGTATATGATATATATAAGCTATCTCACATTGCATGAAAATTATAATTTTCATGCATAATGGGTATGTCATTTAATACTAATTTTTTTTCTGTCTGAATGATAAAAAATTATCATTTGATTTATTCTTCGACATAGATATCAATTAATGAACCATTTCATGATATGAAATATATGGTAAGTAAAACATTCATATGATGAATGAATATACTGGCCGAATAATTTATTCATGCATTGTAACACATGAATAAATGAAAGATATTAAAGATCATCTTCTATAGGCCCATTTAAACTACTTTCATGCGATTATAGCTTAATGGTTATTACTTGACTCTTGAATAAAAATCCCTATAACTTGTAGCTCTCTTCATTCTTATCCTTTGAACATGAGGCACTGTCATTCCATGGAGGAAGGATCGATCACATCTGATTGTTGGATGATTTTGCGTAACCTATGGATACACTATAGAGAGGGGATGTTCTTTGGCTTCCCTTAGTGATCTTTATCAAATCCATGAAATGTATTTTGAAGATGTTGCAGATTCTCTTTGATGTTCAATAAACTCATTTATAGTAGTATTTCTTCAGTTCAGTTTCATATGAAGTTTTATTTATCTTACATGGGAGATCCTTAGAGAAGGGTTTAAATCACATCCACATGTTTAGATAATTATTATTAGACTACTTTAAAACCCTCCAATGGTATCATGTATCACCTTCATGATCTCTATCAATAGAAGATAGAATAAGAGAGATATAAGATCTTCAATGCACTATTCATGTTCAATATTAGAGATTCAGCACCATATGGGCCTCATGTAGTCAAGTTAATTGGACATATTGAGTACTTAGAAATCTCTGGTATTAAATTTCCTGATGAGATACACACAACTATCATTATATCCTTACTGCCTAAATCCTTCTTCCATTTTATTTTTAATTTCTACATGATCAATAGAGAGAATACTCTTTCAGAAATTTACTCTCATTCACAAAGTTGATAAGGACATGAGGTGTGAAAAACCCATAGTATTTATAGTGAACAAGAAAAGGAAAAACAAATAAAAGAGTTCAAAGACTCATACTAAGTCTAAATCTCCCAAGCACCATCATTCAAAGAATAAGAAGATCCAAAGGCAGGTGAAAGAAAAATATGCAGTATATTTTTCATGAGGCAAGCTAGACCACTGGAATAAGAGCTGAACCAATAGGCAAGGGGAAGTTAAAGGTGATTTTTTATCTAATATAATATTTATATATTTCTACACATTGGGTATTAAATATATATTTTTGTGATCACATATGTATCCAAATGCACGAATTGAGTAGATTTTGAAAGATTTCCAGAAGATAGGTAGAGCTTTGAGTAGCCAATGGAGCACAACTTACTACTTTGGATATAGTACACTACCACCTTCCATTAATAACTAGAATTATTTTGGTTTTAAATAAATATTATTTTGTTCCAAGTGTTACTAAGACATCATATTTTTTTTTCTATGACATTGATAGATTTGTTTTAAAATTTTTAAATAAAGAATATAAAGGACCATACTTTGTATACATAGATATTACATCTAAATAGAATAATATTCATTAAATAACATAATAAAACCATATAATAACCATATAGGTTTAGTTTCTTTGGAAACTCAGAAACATAAACAACTAATTCATAAAACATATACATCATCTCCTGTTTATTCCTTCATTACTAGAACCCTTTTTGACACATCTAACTTAATACCTTTATCAATATCCTAGGGAAAAGAAACATAATAAAGGGTGTGATCAAATGATCAGTAAGGCTAAAAAAGGTATATATCAATAATATCATAATCACAAGATATAATAACATAAACAAAACATTTAAAAATTATATCCTGCATATCAAAGATCATGATATCATGTTATGGTATAAATCATAGAAGTTTATAAATAATCAAAGAGAATATTCCATGAAATCATAACATAAGACATGGAATTATTGTATATACATAAGTATAGAAAATAATTTACATATTATCCAAGGATCATTTCCAAAAACATCATAGTGGACAATTTCCTTTACTGAACAAGGTTCACTCCCCATTTCATCCCTGTATTTTTGAACCAATTTCACTTCTCGTTCCAGTCTTGTCTATCTCATGAGATATAAATATTTAAATAATGAATTTTAGGGATATAAAGGCCCCCTATCACATAATTAAAACCATACAAATGTGTTCCATAAGAACATAAATCATTCATTATATTAGAACCCATAAAAAGAAATGGGTTTCATAAATATCATTCCATCATAAAAATAAACCAACCATAGAAATAATTTGGAAATTATCCTTGAAATATATCCCTAGTAAAGAATAAGTAATATCCAATAGTTTTATCTTAGATGAAAATTAATTTTGATATATCACTTGAAATCATTTTTAAGGAAAATATCCTTTCTGTTTTGAAAACATTTTTTTTCTTAAAATGTCGTGCAATTTTAAAAGAAAAAATTTTATTTGAAAATAACCTTGTAAGATTTTAAGGTAATATTAAAGGCATTAAGGACTCATGAAAGAAAAAAAATCCATTCATTACATATAATTTTAAAAAACATTCCTTTCATATTTTTTTGGAAAAGTCACAAAGTACCTCATTTGAAAATGAAAAAAATATTCCTTTCAAACTGTTTAGTAAAAATTCACACATGTATAAAAAAGAATTTAAAAATTTTTATAAGAATATTAAAATTATTATGTATTTTTTTAAAGAAACATAGATATGGAATATAAATATTCCCTAGTAGATAATTATCCATAAAAATCCTGAATAATAATGAGATTGTAAAATTAACCCTTACCTTAGGTTTGATTTACTTTGTATGTATCTAAACCTCCTATATAAAGATTTAAATAATGTTATTAATTTATAAAAGAATCATATTCATAATTATTATATTATATATTATCCTATTATATCATCTTATCACTATTTTGTTAATAATATTTCATTATTACCCTTCTTTCGGATGTTAACTGCTTCATTTTCCTATGCATGTTTTATCGTATAAGTCCCAGTTATTGTGCATAGGATATAGTTACATCATTTAAATAATTATATTAAGGTAATATATATCATATTTATTTATTAAATACATTTATATAATCATGAATGAATGGATAACATGGAAAATGAATCGTATAATTTCATGGAGATGATATACTGTACGTACGAATGAGTGATGATATCACTCCCTTAATGGTGGAATGGTAAGAAAGTGGATGGTATATTATTATTTATTATTTTTTTTCTAGAATAAAAATCATTTTATAATTATTACATATATATATATTATTTCCATTATTATATCCATACAAATAATGTGGTAATGAAAAACAGATTACACCACGACATGGATACGGTAAGCTGCATGTATGCACAAGTGATGCTTTTATTTTTCATGAGATGGATAAAAGGTGGAATACAGTTGTTTCATAATTATAATAAAATCTCATAATATAGGTGATATTGGATTTATTACTTTATAATGGAAACAACACATGGATAGGAATTAGAAGAAGAAATAATCTTGAAAGAGTCGGTAATGATGATTACCTCTTCTTTGGAGAACTTCCTTTTGATCTTCTCTTAGGGACAATAGGTTTGGTCTTTTGAGAAGACCAGAATCTATAGAATGTGTCTAGGGAAGTTGAGAATATAAATTTGTAGGTTTTAGTTGAGATTAAAGGCTCAATGTAATGTGAATAAGTGAGGGAGGAGGTTCCCTTTTATAATTGAGGTGAGAGACACTTTTGGAATTTCAAAAAATATTAATTTATAATAAATTAAATATCAATAAAAATACCTCCAAAAGGATATGGATTCCAAGATAAGATAAGATAAGGTTGTAATATCATCAACTAATATATTTTAGACATGTTTTGGTATTATTTTAAACCTTATCATTTTGATTAACCCTTAGTTAACCTATTTGTTTTTAACTAAGGTAACAAGTTTTTCAATATTAAAAGGTTAATTTTTTACTTATGTTATGTCAATTAGACCATAAATGAAAAATTTATAACATTATTGACCATATTATAATTATTTTTTATTTTTAAAGTTGTTTTTATTATTTTTAAATAATTTAATAAAATATTATTTTGATAAAACGTCATTAGTGTAAATTTTGAAAATTTATTTTTGGGCATATGTTAGGGTCATTTTATAGTATTTATCATTTTATTTTTAACCTAAATTATCCAATTTACCCTTCACCATGATAATTTTTTTTACCAAGGTTACTATTTATATTGGAAAAAAATAGAAAGGGGATTATTCACTAAATTTGGACCTTCTGAATATAAATTTATCATTTATTTTTTAAAATTCAAAACACAAAAGTTACAAAATTTAATTTAAAATAAAACTGGTAAAATTACATGAAAAATATTTTTTGGGAAAAAATTCGATTTTAAAATATAAAATGTTTTTATAATAAATTTGTGTATATAATCCTTTTCAAAAACCATAATTATATTATTTTAAATTAAAATGGAAAAATTAAAATTTAAAACTAATATAAAACATAATTTTACCTTGTAAAGACTTTAAAAGAAAATACTGTTTTGAATAAAAATCAATATTTTCACTATTTATTAAAAAATAAATATTTTCAGAAAAAATTAATTTTAAGAAAATTTTGACATTCTGAAATTAATTTTTTCAAATCTATTTTCTATAAATTCTAAAAATATAAAAATAAAAAAACTCATTTTTGAAGAAAACATATTTCTAAAGAATATAGTGATTTTATTAAAATTGTGTGATTATTTTCTAAGCACTCACCAATACATTGATATTGAGTTAGAGCTTTATATTTATTTTATAAATTAGTTATTCATATTTATTCCCTCTAATTTAATGGATATGTTATACTAATAGTGTCTCGTGGTTCGTTCAAACTCATGGTTTCATGAAACACAAGCTATTGAATAATTAAATTTTTTTTGAAGAGAAATATTTCATAAAAATATATTGGTGCTACATTATACCCCCCTTAAGATTAATTTCACCATCAAAATTCACCACCTAGATACAAATAGATGAGATTAACTCTTCTTTATCACATTCTCAGGCTCCCACACAGCTTCCTCAAATTTTTAGTTTCACTATAAAACATTAACCAAGCGAGTAGTCTTGTTTCATAGAAATTTTTATCTCTGATCCAGAATCTCTATTGATTTTTATTCATAATAAATATCTTGATCCAGTGGTATAAATTATGATTTTATTATATGTTAAGGATCAGGTATGTACTTTCTCAAGAGTGATACATGGAACACATCCTGAACTTGAGAGAGTTTCAGTGGAAGCACCAATCTATAAGCTACCTTTCCAACATGATCAAGAATTTCAAAAGGATTGATATACCTAGGGCTTATCATCCCCTTATTTTTAAATCTCATCACTTTATTCTAGGGACATATCTATAGAAATACCTTTTCACCCACTTCAAACTCTAGATATTTTCTTCGATTGTCAGCATAACGTTTTTATCAACTCTAAGTTACTCTTATGTCATGTTGAATAAATATAACCTTCTTTACCATTTCCTCAACTAGATTAGGTCCCAATAACTTTCTTTCCTCAAATTCATTCCAACATGTTGGAGTTATACACTTATTACTGTAGAGGTCTTCATAAGGATCCATTTTAATAATGGAGTGAAAGATATTGTTGCAAGAAAATTCTACCAAAGGTAGGTGTTGATCCCAACCACCTTTAAAATCTATTGACCAAGCTCTCAACATTTTTTTAGAGTTTGAATTGTCATCTCAGACTAACCATCTATCTAAGTATGATAATTAGTGATGAAACTTAACTCTATATCCAGATCATACTGAAGACTTTTCCAGAACTTCAAGGTAAGCCTTAGATCCAGATCAGATATAATAGAAAGTGGTACTCTATTAAATCTCACAACTTCCTTAATATATATTACAGAAAACCGATCAATAGAAAAATATTATATGATAGAAATGAAGTGCTCTGAATTTGTAAGGTGATAAAATATAACCCATATAACATTATGGTTTTTAGATGTTTTGGGAAGTTTGATGACAAAATACATGGCAATTTTTTCCCATTTCCATTCTGGTATGGGTAATGGTTGTAACATCCCCCTATACTTCTGTCTCTCAGCCTTAACTTACTGACAAACTAATAACCAAGAAACATACTATGAAATATCTCTCTTTATGCCATCCCACTAGAAATACTCTTTTAGGTCACTATATATCTTGGTGCTTCTAGGGTGAATAGAGAATGATGAACTATGAGCATCATCCAATAACTCCTTCTTTAAATCTGGTATGTGAGGGACACAAACACAGTTCCTGAACTTTATTATTCCATCACAATCTTTGTTTAACTTAGGAACATTTTTCACCTTCTTTTGTAGCTATACATCTTCATTCCAAGCTTCATTAATCTTCACTTTTATAGGTTTTTGAACATTCATTTAAGGCAAATAATATTTCTCCCCTTCCTTTAAGATTTCCAGATCTATCATAAATATTGGATATTTTTTGATCCTCATCATAGATAGGTTATCATGGTCCTTTCGACACAAAGCATCTTCCACTTTATTCCCTTTTCCCAGGGTAGTAATGTATTGAGTAGTCATAATCTTTAATAAACTCCAACAATATTCCTTGGAACATATTTAGATTCTTTTGGGTGAAAATATATTTTAAACTTTTATGATCAATATATATGTCACATATTTCTCCATAAAGATAATGCCTCTATATCTTTAATGAAAAAATTACCATAGATAACTCCAAATCATGAGTTGGGTAATTTTACTCATGTATTTTTAATTATCATGAGGTATAATCAATCACCATATAATTTTACATGAGAGAACATCCCATCCCCTTCTTTGATGCATCACTATAGATCACAAACCTTTCTCCACTATAGGGTTGTGTGAGCATAGGTGCACTGACTAAGGTTCTTTTTGTCTCCTTGAAATTCTCTTCACATTCCTTCATCTATATGAACTTAAATCCTTTCCATGTTAATTTTGTGAGTGGATTATATAATCATGAGAAATATTTCACAAAACATTGATAATATCCATCCAAATCAAGAAAACTATAAATCTCAGTTATCATTGTTGGTATATACCAACGTTCAATAACTTACATCTTTTTTGGATCCATAGATATACCCTATCTTGAGATTATGTGACCCAAAAATGAAACTTTATAAATCCAAAATACATACTTGGTAAATTTTTCATAAAGATTCTCCTTTATTAGGGTCTTTAATAAAATCCTCCTGTGATCTTCATGTTCTTCTTTACTCTTTGAATATACAAGAATATTATCTATAAATACTATGAAAAATTTATCAATATAGTCTCTAAATACTCTATTCATTAAGTCCATAATGGTAGTGAAAGAATTAGTAAGACCAAAAATCATCATTATAAATTTATAATGTTCATACCTTGTATATAATTTCATATTGGGCATATCCTCATTCTTTACCCTCAATTGATGATATACAAAACAAATATCAATCATAGACAAGTATTTAGATCCATGTAGTTTATTAAATTAGTCATCAATATAAGGGAGATGATATTTGTTCTTGATAGTGAACTTGTTAAGTTCTCAATAATCAATGTAGAGTCTCATTGATCCATATTTCTTCTTAACAAATAGAACAGGTGAAACCCAAGGTGTCACAATAGGGTGTATGAATCCCTTGTCAAGATTCTATTGGAGTTTCTTATTTAATTCCTATAACTGAATTGGTTCCATTTTATAAGGAGTCTTTGAAATAGGCATAACACCTGATATGAGTTCTATTGAAAACTCAACTTCACAATTTGGTAGAATACATGAAATTTTTCTATAAAAACATCATCAAACTCCCATACAATAGGTGTATATTTAATGGGTATTTTCTCCCCAACCATCTAATATATATAACCTTCATTTGTAGAAATTAAAACCCACAAGATGGAAGTAATTTCCACTAAAAGTTTATATTAATCTTTGCATCGATAGATGGTCATGGATTCATTAGGAATATGAATTGTGACTTCCCTTCATCAAAAATTTATATGATCTATATATAGAGAAATCCAATCCATTACAAGAATTACTTTGAATTAAACTAAAGGAAGGATCACAAGATTAGTAGGAAACACTTTCCCACAAACTTCAATCGAAGGAGAATTATAAACTTGTAATTTGACCATTGTTCCATTAAGAGTTTTCATAGCTAAATCAACATATAAATTCTGAGGTAATATGGATATACACTTAGAAAATTATTTATAAATAAAAGAGTGGGTGGATCTAGAATCAAATAAAACATTAGCTGTTGTAGAGTAGATTGTAAGTGTACTTTTCACCACTTCATTGTCATAATCCACATCGCCAGTAGTGATTGTATACGATTTACCTTTATCTTTGGCCTTAATAGGTTTATAACATTGATAATCATCGATAACCCTTGGATTTGGGAATTTTTTAAAATAATTACCATTTTCCTTAAACTTGAAGCATTGAAGTGTGGGAGGTGCATTATGTGTAGACTTTTCTCTATTCACATCATTAGCTATGTTTTTTCCATTAATTCAGTAGTCAATTTCCCAATGACCTTATTTCCTATACTTAAAACATTTAATAGTTCCATTAAGAAAGTTTCCTCCATAATTATTTCCACACTTTTAGAATAAAGGAATGACCATATTCTTTTCACTATAGTTTTTATATTTTCCCTTGAATTCCATTTTTCTCTTATTATAAAACCCATAATATTGATGGGTGAATATAATATTCATATCAAACTTGAGAGAATATTAAATTATTTAATCATATCTACTTAAGTCCCTTATGACTATTTCTCATAAAAGACTTGGTTTTAATCCACTAAAGATTCGATCAACCCTACTTTCAGGTCGGTTGATAATTCTGAAAGTGTACCTTGAAAGTCTTGTAAAATTTGCTTTATAGGTACCAAAACATTCATCATCATGTTTCTTAAGATCATGTAACTTATTATCCATATTTTTATGAAGAATATGAGAAAATTAATTATTGAAAAATAAGCTCTTGAACTCATCCCATTCTGTGGAGTAAATTTCATCTCATTGCCTTGTATTCTTGATGAGGTTCCACCATTGACCCACTTCACCTTCCAAACAACATACTTCCAAAATTAATATCTCATGTTTTGAACATTAGAGAACTAAAAATATATTTTCAGTGGTACCAAGCCTTTGTTCAACCACTATTGGATCATAAGAAGCACTAAAAGAAGGTGGACACTGCCTCATGAAGGACTCAACAAAATGTTGTTCTCTCCTTTGCTCATTTAGAAGTCCCGCATGATTCATAGCTTGAGAAATTTAAGTGAGCATAAAAATAATATTTTTCATTCAATATCCCATAATATTTGGTTTCTTAGGAGGAAAATCACTTCATTTCCCATCGAATTAATCATTAACATTGTTCCTTAGGGTTCCAACCATTGACTAAAACCAAAAAGCATTGTGTGAGAAACACTAATCATAGTGGGAAACCACATAATCAAAGGAAATTACATATAAAACTACAATTTAGGAAACCTTAGGTTTTACCATAGGGTTTATTTATGATCATCATAAAAACTCTAGCATTGTATCCTATAATTAGACTTATCCTTAGGGTTCTTACTAACTTTTCTCATCCTAGTTTCCAAAGGTTAACTAAAACTTGATCTGATACCAACTATGATGAACCATACTTTTCATATATAGATATTAAATATAAATAGAAGAATATTAATTACATAACATAACAAAACCATGCCATAACCTTATGGATTTAGTTTCTTTGAAAACTCAAAAACATAAATAACTGATCCACAAAACATATACATTATCTCCTGCTTATTCCTTCATTAATAGAACCCTTTTGACACATCTTAATTAATACCTTTCTCTATATCATGGAGAAAAGAAACATAAGAAAATGTGATCTCAGATGATTAGTAAGGGTAAACAAGGTATATATCAATCATATCATAATCATAAGACATAAGAACATAAAAAAACATTTGAAAATTATATCCTGCATATCAAAGATCATGATATCCTGTTATGGGATAAATCATAGAATTTCATAAAGAATCAAAGAAAATATTACATGAGAGCATAACATAAGACATGGAATTTTGGAATACACATAAGCATTGAAAATAATTTCCATATTAGTCAAGGATCATTTCTAAGACTATCATAGCGAATAAAGTCCTTTACTGAACTGGGTTCACTCCCCATTCCATCACTGTATTTCTAAATCGAGTTCACTCCACATTATATTCATGTCTATCTCATGAGGTATAAATATTTACCCAATGAATTTGGGTGAGATATAGGTCCCACCTGTCACATAATGAAAACCATACATATGTGTTCCACAATAACACAAATCATTTATCACATCAGAACCTATAAAAATAAATGGGTTTCTTAAACATCATTCCATCATAACATAACCCATGTTAAAGAAATGGGTTTCATAAATATAATTCCATAATAAAAATAAAACAAACATAGAAATAATATGGATGGTATACTTGAAAAATATCCCCAGTAACTTATAAGTAACTTTAAATAATGTTATCTTAGATGGAAAATAATTTTGAGAGATCACATGAAATCATTCTTGAGGAAAATATCTTTTCTATTTTGAAAACTCTTTTTCTTAAAATGCTGCACGATTTTAAAAGAAAAAATTTTCTTTGAAAAAAACCTTGTAATATTATAAGGGAATATTCAAGGCATTAAGGCATCATGAAATTGAAAAAATTCATTCATTCTCTATAAGTTAAAAAAAATTCCTTTCATACCTTTTCTGAAAAAGTAACGAAGTACCTCATTTGAAAATGAAAAAATGATTCATTTCAAACTATTTAGTAAAAATTCACACATGGGTAAAAATGAATTTAAATTTTTTTAGATGAATATTAAAAATATTTTATATTTTTTTAAGAAACATGGACATGAAAGATAAATATTCCCCAATAGATACCTATATATAAATAATCCTGAATAATAATGAAATTATAAAGTTAACCCTTACCTTAGGTTTGATTTCTTTAATACGTATATGAACTACATGTATAATGGTTTAAAGAATGTTATTAATTTATAACAGAATAATATTCATACTTATGATATTATATATGATCCTATTATATCATCTTATCACCCATTTGTTAATTATATTTTATTATTGCCCTTCTTTCATGTGCTAACTGCTTCATTTTCATCTGCATGTTTTATCATATAAGTCCTAGTTCTTGTGTATAGGATATAGTTACATAATTTACATAATTATATTAAGGTAATATATATCATATTTATTAATTATATACATTTATATAATTATTCATGAATGGTGAACATGAAAAATGAATCACATCGCGTCGTGGAGACAACAAACTGTACATACACACAAGTGATGATATCATTCCCTTAATGGTGAAATGGTAATGAAGTGGATTATATTTATTTTTTTATTTTTTTAGAATAAATATAATTTTATAATTATTATATATATTATTTCCATCATTATACCCATCCAAATAAATTGGTGATGAAAAACAGATTACACCACAATGTGAAGATGGTAAACTATACGTATGTACACACGGTGCTTTTGTTTTTCATGGGATGAATAAAAGGTGGAATATGGTTGTTTCATAATTATAATAAAATTTAATCATATATTTTATATTTTATTTATTACATTAGAATGGAAACAATACATGAAGAATAAGTAGAATAAGAAATAATATTGAAAGAGCAGGTTAAGATGATTACCTTTTCTTTGGTGAACTTTCTTTAGATCTTATCTTAGGGACACTAGGACTGGTCTTTTGAGAAGAACAAAACATATGGAATGTGTATATTTAATTTTATAAGATAAATTTTAAGGGTTTATTGATATTTAGGGCTCAATGTGATGTGAATAAGTGAGGGAGGAGGTGCCCTTTTATAATTAAGGTGAGGGGCACTTTTGGAATTTCAAAAAATATTAATTTATAATAAATTAAATATCAATAAAAATACCTCTAAAAGTTAATTAATTAGAATATAATATGATATAAGGTTTTAATCTCCTTAAAAAATATATTTTATACATGTTTTGGTATTATTTTAAACCTTATCATTTTGATTAACCCTTAGATAACCTATTTTAATTTTAACTAAAGTAACAACTTTTTCATTATTAAAAGGTTTAAATTTTTATTTATGTCATGTAAATTAGACCATAAATGAAAAATTTATAAGAGTTTAGACCATATTATAATTATTTTTTATTTTTAAATATTTTTTATGATTTTTAAATAATTTAACAAAATATTATTTTGATAAAATATCATTAGTGTCAATTTTGACACTATTCATTTTTAGACATTTAAAAATATCAAGATGAAAAGTTAACTTAAAAAAAACATTATTATATCCTAAATATTTCAAGTCCATATGGAAAATTATTTTATCACATTAATTATCTAAAATTGTATTTATTTTAATATTTTTAATAACATTTATTTGATATTTCCCTTAATAAAATAATTACTACATCGACATTGAGTAATTATTTAATATAATTATTTTCTTTAAAAATTAAAAATAAAATACCCTGATGAATATAACTCTTATATATTTTATAATAATATTTATAGTTTAACATATATTTTATTTAACACTATATTAAAAATGATATAGTATTTAAAACATGAATGTGACATTTTTGAATTTTTATTAAATAAAATATTATATATATTATAATCTCATATAAGTGGTATAAAAAGAAAAAAATAAATTTTTATCATTAATATATTTTTATTAAGTTAAAAATATACATTTATATTCATTCATAACATACCTCTTTCCCCATGTGGACACATAAGGGATATTTAAGAAAAAGAAAGTGACATTTTGTGACTTTATTTGATTTAAATATTATATAAGAAATTTTCATGGAAAAGTGTCCATTAAACAACTTAATTTAGATCCTTATGTGTTAAGTGTCGAATTATTCTTATCCAATAAAATTTGGTCATGTTTTATGGTTATTTTATAGTCTTTATAATTTTATTTTTAACCTAAATTTTTCAATTTACCCTTTACTATGGTAACAAAATTTACCAAGGTTACTATTAATATCAGAAAAAAATAAAAAGGGACCTTTTAAATAAATTTAGACCTTATTAATACAAATTTGGAATTCATTTTTCAAAATTTAAAATAAAGAAATGTCATAATTTAATTTAAAATAAAACTGGTTAAATTTCATGAAAAATAGTTTTTTGGAAAAATGAACTTTTAAAACATAAAATATTTTTATAATAAATTCTTGTATATAATACTTTTAAAAAATTTACTAATAAAAATTTAAAACTAACCCAAAAAATAATTTTACCTTGTAAAGACTTTAAAAGAAAATACAGTTTTCTATAAAAATCAATATTTTCACTGTTCCTTAAAAAAATAAATGTTTTCAGAAAAAAATTTATGATAATTTTTACATGATGGAATTAATTTTTTCAAATCCATTTTATTTTAATTATAAAAATATAAAAATAATAAAAACTTATTTTTGAAGAAAACATATTTTTGAAGAATAAAGTGATTCTATTAAAATTTTGTGATTATTTTCTAAGCACTCACCAATACATGAATATTGATTTATAGATTTATATTTATTTCATAAATTATTTATTGATATTTATTCCCACCAATTTAGTATCTAGGTTATACTAATAGTGTCTCACAATTTTTTTTAAATTCACAGGTGCGTGAAACGCAAGTTATTGAATAATTAAAATTATTTAAAGAGAAATATTTCATGAAAATATATTGGAGTTACAAAGCATGAATGTATTAAAAAGACAACATTTTTTATGGTATAGAACATCTAAATAATGATCTTTATGCATTAAATTCTGAAAACCAAGTATTGGTAATTGATGATGAATCATGTTCGCATGACTCATATAACACTCAGCTATGGTATAACCATCTTGGTCAAATAAAAAAGAAGTATCTAACAAAGATCTATCAAGATGGTTATTTAGAATATTTTAAGATAAATACACTTGAAAGATGTTATGATTTTTTACAAGTTAAAATGACCAAACCACCATTTATTAGATAGAGTGAAAGGGCCACATAGATTCTAGGATTGGTACATATTGATGTGTGTGGAACTTTTCTAGTAGAAGATAGAGGTAGATATTATTACTTCATAACTTTTACTGATGAATTGAGTAAATATAGATATATCTACTTGATGAGGTATAAGTCCTATAACTTTGAGAAATTAAAAGAGTTAAATATTTAAGTAGAAAATAAACTTGGTAAGAGGATAAAGAAGATTTAATTTTATTAAGGTGGTGAATATCTTAACCAAGTGTTGATAGATTTTCTATGAGAGTTTAAGATTCAATGTCAAATCACTCCACCATATAAACCACAATAGAATGGTGTTTTTGAAAGGAGGGACCGAACCTTGATAGACATGGTATGGTCGATGATAAGTCATACAGATATTCCATTACCATTTTGAGGATATGAATTAAAAACTACGACATACGCACTAAAACAAGTACCGACTAAAGTAGGAAATAATAATCCCTTAAAGTTATAAAGGGTAAAGTGATTCATTTTTTCACCTACACATCTATGGGGATGTGATGAATTTATTAATTCCACCTTTAGAAACAAACTAACACCCTAAGGAAAAAAGTGTATATTTATAGAAAATATTAAGGAAACCAAGGGATATTATCTATATAACCCCTCAGATAAGAAAGTGATTGTCACATGACAATCCATATTTCTTGAGAGGGAAGACATACTCAAGAAGGATATTGGGATAAATATTTACTTTGATGAAGTTGATATTCAAGATATATAAGAGTTGGTATATGAATATATTTATAAGTCCATATGGAAGAAGTTGTTCCTAAAATACAAGTACCTATAAAGGATCACCATAGAGGTAAGATAACTAGAAATATATGGGTTTCTAGTCACCAAATATGGTAACTCATTATTTATTAACAATAATTAACCTCTATAAAGAGGTAGTAGAGAGCTCAGAAACCACAAGATGGTAAGAATCCATGAATTTTGAGATGGATTCTATGTATTAGAACCAATTTTGGGTTCTAATTGATTCAATAATTGATGTAAAGCCTATTGGGTGTAAATGGATATTCAAGAGGAAAATTGACATGGAAGGTAAAGTAAATTCTTAAAAAACATGACTAGTGGCTAAAGGGTTTAAAAAGTGACAAGTAATTGAATATAATAAAATATTTTCTCTAGTTTACATGCTTAAATCCATCAGAGTCCTAGTTTATATAATATATTAGCATGACTATGAAATACTATAAATAGATGTAAAAATAGATTTCCTTAATTATAAAATTCATAAATATGTATATATGACATAACTAGAAGGGTTTGTGACTCCAAGTAATGCCAAAAAGGTTTTCAAATTTTATAGATCAATTTATGAATTGAATCAAGCATCTAATTCATGAAACATTGGATTCTATGAATCTATAAAATATTTTTTTTGATTAAGAACAAATATGAACCATGTTTTCACAAGTTGTTCAGTGAGAGTGAAATCATTATTATAGTAGTTTATATTGATGACATTTTACTTATTGGAAACAAAATACTAGTGTTACAATTAGTTAAATATTGGTTAAACAAGTACTTATATATGAAGAAATTATGTGAAAAAACCTATATTCTAGGGATCAAGATCATTCATGATATATTTAAGAGGTTTCTTGGTCTAAGTAAAGGTAAATATATTAAACAGATACCAAATAGATTTATTATAGAACAATCTAAGAGGGGATGGTTTTAGTGTCATAGGGTATACATATTTCCAATAAAATGTGTCCTCATACATAAGGGGAGAAAGAGAGAATGAGTAATATCCCATATGATTCTGTGATATGATTAATCATGTATGTCATGATATGTACTAGGCTTGGTATCACCTATTCCTTAAGTATGGTAGGAAAATATCAAGTTGATCCAGGAGAACAACATTAGTGTACTGTTAAGGTTATCCTCAAGCACCTGAGAAGAAATAATGATATACTATTCACTACTGGAAAACTACTCAATACCCACGGTTCAAAACCGTGGGTATAGCCCCCAAAACCGTGGGTATAGGCTATACCCACGGTTTTGGGAACTGTGGGCTGGAATGGCGTCGGGATAGGGGGTTCGGGCTATACCCACGGTTTGCAGAAACCGTGGGAATAGGATAGTCACAGCGTGGCAAGTGCATGGCCACGCTGGCACGAATTTGACCCCACGGTTCTCAAACCGTGGGGATTTATATTCTTTCAAAAATGCAGCGCGCGGGTGTCGAACCCCGGTCTCGCGCAGCTGCAGGCGAAGGCGCCTCCGAATCAGACCAACTACGCCACCAATTCTATTGAAATTTATATATGTATCAGCGTATATATACTAATATTTAATATTTTAATTTTATATAAAAAGAATCGCGTGTTTCGCGTCTGCACCAACTGGGTTTCGAACCTGTACTTCACACAGCGGCGAAACGGCAAAGGACCAACTGGGCTATATTTTTTATTCGTGTTTTAGATATACGTTATTTTATATATATTAATACGAAGTGATAAATTCAAAACAAAAACAGCAGCGAGATTCGAACTCGCAATCACTATACAATCTTGCGAACATACCTCCCGAACGGACCAACCAGACTCCAAGGCTAATTGAGTATTTAATTTTTTTGTATATAGATATATTAATATAATCCGTGAAAAAATATTTCCCCGCCAAATATTTTTCATGGTCCCGCCTAATTTTCCTTTCCCGCCTTATGGCGGGAAAGCTATACCCACGGTTCTTTAAAACCGTGGGTATAGGTCTTCAAAAAAGTATACCCCAATGCCCACGGTTCTAAAAAACCGTGGGTATAGGTCATCCGAACAATCTCTATACCCACGGTTTGGTCCAAACCGTGGGTATAGGTCATAAAAAAAATGCATTTCTACCCACGGTTTGGAAAACCGTGGGTATTGGTCTTCAAAATTAAGCTATACCCACGGTTTTGTCAAAACCGTGGGTATAGGTGACCTATACCCATGGTTTTGAAAACCGTGGGTATAGAGGTACCCTATACCCACGGTTTTTTGCAAAACCGTGGGTATAGCCCTGTTTTCCAGCAGTGATTGGTGTATGGAGGATACGATGAGCTAGTCCTCATGGGTTATACTAATTCCAGTTTTAAAACAGATCAGAATAATCTAATTCCCCAACTAAGATATGTCTTCAGTCTTAATGGAGGATTTGTAACCTGGAAGAGTTTAAATCAGCCAATTATTACCAATTCTATAGTTTATTTTGAGTATATAAAGGATTCTGAAGTAGAAAAAGAATATATTTTTATATAAAACTTTTTCTAATAGACTGATGTGGTTTCTAGTAGTAAATACCATATCATATTATATTGTGATAATAACCTAAAAGTGGCTCTAATAAAGGATTTGAGGCCCCACCAATGGAAAAAGTACATACTTTAAAAGTATCACCTATTAAGGGATTTTTTTATATGGGTGAAGTTTTGGCAAGAAGAGTTTCTATGTAAGATAACATGAAAAACCCCTTGACTAAATCCTTATCTCAACAGAAGCATGAGTATCATGTGAGAGCTACTAGTATGGAGGTTGTTAGTACTTGGATCTAGTGAAAGTGGGAGTTTGTTGGAGTTGGTTCCCTAGAATCAACTTATATATACTTTATGATGACTTATATTCATCATTTTGAATATTAATAAACTTTTTATCACACCATGATTATTATTTCATGTGACTTAGTATATGATTATTTCCTAATAATAACCACCATAATGAAATGTTATAACATTTCTCTACTATGACGAGAACCTAGAAGTTCCACAAAAATGTTCTTAAAATATATGTTCTATAACTAGATAATATCTTTTTATAGAACACAAATGATACATGCTATTGCATGTGGTGACTCATTGGACTTCAATTCACTTTCTCATGGTGTACACAAAATTGTACAGTTTTCATGGGCTGTTGTCAAATAGAATTTATATTTTATTAAAAAATTGAATAAAGTAGAGGGTTTACCAAGGTAATTTCCCAAAGAGTGTGTGTGGGTTTAAGTCTCTATTCTAAATCAAATCTATGTTTTTCTTCTTTTTCTTCTCAATTTTTAAAATATCCATAAAGTGTTTGGTTTTTTTATTTAATGAATTTAAAAAAATTTAAATAGAAACACAGTAAGTTAGGGTGAAAGGGGATTGGATCTGGGGTTGATCACATAGGTTCTTCATTATCCTCATAAATTTTAATATGAAAATTGAGTCAACATCATTATTTTATTAATACACTTTATCTAATTTGTTGTTCTAAACATACATAAGATAAATCCCCCCTGGTATATCTAGTTCCACCTCCTCCATAGTTAAGATCCAATGAACACACTCAATCAAGGAATTCACTATATTAACACCAAACTCCATCGTATTCTGTTCATCCCCCAGTCCATGTGGATTTACTGGTATGCACTTTGAACCAAGAGAGGGTGGTAGAAATGATTTGATAAAGTGAATGATCTTTATTATCATTAAAAATAGTGGATTAATATCACCAATATTTTTTTTCCAATGTGCTACTACATTAAGGATGAACAAAATCAGAAAATAATAAAGAATGGGTGCCTGTGTGATCTACAATGGGGACATATCCTTCAGCTTAGTTCACTGTAGATATGGAGTTGAAGATATCACAATACGACATAAAGGTTGAAGGAAAAATAGAGAAACCAGGGGTAGAATAGAATCACACAATATGATTGAAAAATGAATAAATAGTATTAAAATAAAAATAATAGAAATAAATACAGAAGGAAATTATAGATATAGTCATCTGATGATGAATATTTTTTACCAGGAGAGGGTAAAAAATATTTATAAGTGGTTAAGGATCATATTCATTCCTATTGGACTTATTGCAGTGAGCGATGAGTTACTTTTTCAGCTGGATGAGTGCCACATATCCAAAAATGAGGTTTGAGATAGATTCAGTTGACCATCTTCTTTCCATGATCATGCACAAACATGTTTGAAAATATTTCCCAGGATGTTTTATGATGATTGTAGGTGAAGTGGAAATATTTAAGAATAATTGGGTGGAAGTGCTTCCTATCTAGATAATTATTGAAAAGAGGGAAAATTATGGTTCAGGACATTATCACATTTAGGTCATGAGTGGATAGGAATTGACCTATGAAGTTGGGATTCATTGGAGCAGGCTTGGAATTTTGACATGTGGTCATGCTCAGACCATTAATTATACTTTTTTTAGACCCAAAATCAATGTGTGAGGAATACACCCCAAAATCACCCATTTTTGAATCAACAGAGAAAATAAACATAACAATAAAAAAAATATTTCATTGGTTTTGATTCGATCTTCTCCATCACAACGGTACTTGGGGGTTTAAGGGTGGAACTTTTTTAGTAGAAAACAAAGGCTCAGTTTATAATCTTCTTTGAGTAATTTCATTAAATACCAGCACTAAATGAACCTACAATCTTGAAACCACAATAATGGGGTACATTGAGGTCTCACTAGTCTTCAATCTAAATTTAAATAAATATAGAAAATAATAAAAATTAGTATGGAATAAAATTATGGCAGATGCAGTTTGGGTTTGATTTCTTCATTTGGATCCATTATCCCAATCTATAGTAGTGAGATCGATATTGCGATGTTTATATTTTCCAAATTATTCTATAGTTCATACCCACTCAGAATCAATTAGGAAATTATGACTTCGATCTTCGATGGAGGGCATCAGCAGATCGGAGCTCAGATGACATCTTCAGTTGTTAACACAATTAGGGTGGTGTGGTTAGAGCTTCATGGTAGAATCATGCCAAGTTTTTCATCCGAGGAATGAAAAACAACAATTTCTAATTCGAGGTGTCAATATTAGGTTTTCAATCATCCAATTAGGTTTTAGTAATCATAAGGTATAATGGTTCTCATAAAAACACAAGATTATTTCTCCTAGTCAGGTATGGATATAGCTTCATGGCGGCCTCTTTCAGATGGCAGTGTTCAACAAGCAGCTAGGGCTTCAAAAGCTTTTGCAGAGGCTAGTGAAACATCATCCAAAAGTTGTGTGTGTGGGATTTTATCTTCCATACTGGTATCTTCCTTTTATTCAGCATGGTCACACTGAGGTTCTTCATCAATGAGAACAAGCGAGCACAACCATGACTCATTGAAGGTGATGTACGGTGGGTTGGGGTTATGGTAGGTTAGGCTACTGTGAGATGGTGGCATAGTAACCTAAAAAGAGGGATTCTCATAGTCATTATAATGACCATGAGAGGGTACAAATCCATAATAGGTAGGTTGTAGAGGAGTTATTCATTGTCAGTATAGATGGGGTGATCATGGTAGGTAGGTGGGTGGATACACGGTAGGTTATCCATGAACACTTAAGTGATCAGATAGAGGGGGTTTGTGACAGGTTGTTGAACACGGTAAGTATACTAACCGTGAGGATCACAACTAGTTTAATTTTTTTACACACTCATGTTCACTTAAATATTTTCAGAAATTGAACCTATATTTCCCAAAAAAATATTTTTGCGAAGAATTTTGTTTGATCAAGTTTAAAAAATTATAAACCAATTAAAATCATTTTTTTAGCCTTTGAAAAATTAATTCCAATTTTTTTTAAATCAATTTCAAATTAAACAATGAAAAATACCATTTTTCAAAACACACAATTTACATCATTCAGAAATCACTTTTGTTTCCAAATTGAAAATTAAAAAATCATAAAAGAGAATCAATATATGGATTTCATTTAATTCAAAAGATGTTAAAACATTAAAACTTTAAGAAATATTCCATTAAAGAATTTAATTCAAAATTAAATATTGAAAATTTTAAATCTAGTTTAAAAATAAATTTCAATTTCCATTTTATGGATTCAAAATTTATATCCAAAGTTGAATATATCAATAAAAATCATTAATTGGTCCATTTAGAAACTAAATATAGAATTCAAAAAGTTCACAAAAATCACTATTTTACGCAATAATTGGATTAAATTATGTGTATTTTCAATGAATAAAAGGAAAAAAATGTTGATATTTTTAGCTCACATCACCCCCACACTTGGAATATTACACCCTGGGTGATTTTATAATTTAATTTCCAAAAATGTGTGCTTTTTTCAAGTATTTTCATATTTTCGCAATTCAAAACAAATTTTCATTTGAAGTTCAATTAAAATAAAAAACAATCAATGAAATGAAAATATATTCTCATAAAAAATTCCGAATCATCAATTAAAAATAAGGAATTTTTTTTGGATCTTTCCAAAAAAATTACATCATGCTTTATGATTTTAATTTCAAAGGCATGAAATTCTCCCATTATTATAAAATAAAACCTTCTAAATTATCCAAAAACCATTTCGTGACCCACCTCACATGCAATAAACTACCACTCTTTCTCAAGAGAATATTTTTATGTAAAGTTATGATCATACTTGGGAAGTGATTATTTAACATTATCTTATGAAAATTATCATCTCTCCATACTGTGAATCATGAAAAATACAATCAATCATAAGGTCTTTGAAAAGGTTGTTCAGTGGATTTGAGGTTGGTGGGAAAGTGTTTAAAAATGAATCGATATAAATATGAAGGTTCTACACATTAAAAATAGTGCATTATATTGTAATTAAAGCATGGAATAATCCCCCAATTAATCCCACCTACACAAGATGCAATACACACTCCCCAATGTACTCTTTTGTACACTAGGCATGAGTCATGAAATGATTCCAAAGAATGTGGCATCCTAATGTCATCTTTTTTTCATATGTATTTTTTATTATTTTATTATTTTTTTAGGGGAATGTTTTGTCAATATTTGTATAATGAATATTGATCATTAAATTTTATCTAATTAGGGTCATGGATCACTCAGATAGGCATAAGGAATATTTCAAACACACCCTTTATTTTTAATTTTTTATACATATTTTTTTAGGATAATAGTATGATAAAAATGGAATGAAAAATAGGTGACTCATAACCATTTATATCTTTCAAAATACCCTATAATGATGATTAAAATTTTCATAGACCCCTTAAAATGAAATTCTTCCCATAAAAACTCATGGAATTCCCTTTCCCCCACACTTAGGCTCAAATAAATAATGAAATTTTATTTTAAAACAAGGGTAAGTAATGGATAATTAAACTTGTAATGAGACTTAAACTTATAATCCCATTTATAATTATCTATGGGATTAAATTTGATCAGTGTTCAAGGTTGGTCTCAAGTAAAAATGAGGGGATTAACAATCAAATGCCTCAATAATGTTGAAATTACCTCATGAATTCCAAATATTTGAGAGAGAATAAATACAAGTTATAGTTTATAACACAAATCCCAAGCTTCTCTAAAGAAGTGAGGGTATCATAAAAATGAATTCCATGATGGTCTATAAACCTCTCAGGATAGGAATCAAAATTTATGATAACCGCTAGTGGTTTTTGATTTCAATTTCTGGTAAAAAATCATCCAATTGTTTGAAAATCATATAAAAAAAAATACATTTCACAAGCATTTTATCTTTTGATCTTCAATAATAAGATATTGCTCCTCAAAATCACTTGGATTTAAAAAATTCATTGACTTTTCCATTACAACTCAAAGAATTTTTGAAAAACAAACCAAAAAAACTAAAAAAAGTTGTGTATGGTTCCTAAAATAGAGCAAATATTTTTTTGTGTTTTTTGTTTTATGGTTTTTATTAATTTATTTATTTAGAAATTTACTAAAAACTTACTAAAAATAGTGATTTTTTTATTTACATATTTTAATATATAAACTAAAAAATAATTAAAAACTAGTCTAAATAGGTTGAGTTCCTTCCCCACACTTAATCAACACTGCCCACTGTAGTTCTAGAAAACATGAAGAAAAATTATAGTAAATAAACAATGAAAAAGGATAGGCATAACTTAATAAATTTTTAATTATCTAGCAGGATTGAGGTAAGATCTACCCTGGGTGATTTTTTGATATCTTAAAATAGCTTCTTAATGCTATCCACTTAGGTAAAACCTGTAGAAACAAAATAAACATTATAAAATTTTATAAAAAGTAAAGTAAATAAAATGAAAATGAAAGATAAGGAAACAAGTCTTAGGTTATCCCTCCCAAGAGGGGATGTAGTTAGACTATACATAGATGGAATCTATGGTGGTCATACCTAACCAATAGGGATATTGAGATTGTGTGGTAAAAACCACCACATTCTCTTATATTTAGAGCTACTCAACTTAACTTCTTGGAGCCCCCTGTTAAGGTATTTTATTTTCATCCCTTGATCAGTATAATACAACTAAAAATGTTGGGGTGGGGGGATCAAGTATGGAGATTCCTCAGTCTCTACCATAACTATTGTGGATTCCTCCTCCAATGAGTGATCCACTAATTCTTATTCATAAAATATCAAAGGATAGTCAACAAATTTTTTATATTGAATAATATTTAATCAACTTGAGTTCAAATCAAGATCTCCCCTTCATGTGTATCAGCTTGATCCTCTACTTCTTTATGAGAAACCACTTATAAATTTTCTTCTACTGTGTATTCCTTTATTTGATGTTCAAGTAATTCTGGAAGGGTATATTACTCTTTAGAAATGAGGCCCTCAAGTAATATAGCTAAATTTTCAAGATTAAGGCACAACATTCCAAAAAAAAGTTAAGATTGCATGAGATTATAATAGAAATAATTTGAATCAAATTTATATTACTCTAAAGCATATTTTAAAAGTGTTAAATCTATATCATCAAAACAATGGGGCTTAGATTCCAATAGATCTTGAGAATAATTAAATGAAAGGGAATTCAAAGTTCAGGTATCCCCCTAAAATTGTTTAGCTAACATTTCTTACTACTTCTAGAGTGCCTTGGTAATTATCTTAGAATTGTGTGGGAGAGTAGGATCCATCATTAATTTTTTCTTCAGGATTTGCTCTCTAAGAGTTTTAGGTTTAGGTTGATAATAATTTGGTACTACACTTTCAGTAGTAGATTTATAAAAATCCCATAAAATTTTCTCACAAACACCCATCATTTCATCAAAATAGTTAATTATGACATTTATATATATTTGTTTTATTAAAGTAAGAAGTTATTATATATTTTTTGAATTGGTTATGATCTATTTTTTTTGTTTTTTTTAAATTTTAAAAGTATAAAGTATTTAAAAAGTGAAAAAGAACAAATGAATCTCCGACCTTACTCCCTAAAAATGGTGCCAAATTGATCACATGGTTTTCACGGTCTACAGTCAAATAGAATCTATATTTTATTAAAAATTAGAATAAAAAATAGGGTTAAGAGTGTGTGATTCAAAGTCTCACTATTCTAAATCACTTATTTATTTTTATTTTATTAATGTTTTAAATAGATATAAATTATTTTTTTATTTAATTAATTTAAAATAATTTAAATAGAAAGTTATAAAGTCAGGGTGAAAGGGGATTGGATCCATAGTATATCATATAGGTTCTTTGTTATCCTCTTAAAATTTCATTCAACAATATAGTCAATATCTTTATTCAATTGATATTATTTATCTAATTTGTTATTCTGAACATACACAATAGAAATCTCCCTTGTTACATTCAATTTCACATCCTCTATAGTGAAGATACAATGAACACACTAAATCGAGGCATTCACTATCTCAAAACCTAGATACATTATATTATTTTCATCCCTCAATCCATAGTTATCCAATGTATGAACCATGAACCAAGGGAGGAGGGGAGAAATGATTTGATAAAGTGAAGAATGTAGCAGATCATTAGAAATATTAGTTGAATATCACCAATCTTCTTCTTCCCAATGTGTTGACACATCAAGGATGAAACAAAATTAGAAAATAATAAAAACAAGTGCCTATGTGATCTCCCCTAGGGACCTAGATCTTGGGTGAATTCTCTATAGACATGGAGTTAAAGAGAACAAAATATGACATTAAGGTTGAATGAAATATGAATAAATCAGGGGGAGAAGATTATCACACAACAAGATTGTATGAAAAAGAATTTTTGTTAAAATTAAAATCAAAGAAATAAATATAAAAGGAAATTTTAGCTATGGTTGTACAATATCGAATCTTTTTTATTAGGAAAGGGTGAAAAATATTTATAGGTGGGAGAACATCATATTCATTCCCATAAACTTTAGTGAACCAGTGGTGAGTTACTTTTTCAACCACATGTCCAAAATCAAGGGTCAAGGTGGATTCTAGTTTTCATTTTCTTCCCATGATCATGTGTGTATAGGTTCAAAAATATTTTCCATGATGTTTTACACTGCTTGCAGGTGTAGTGGAAATATTCGAGAATAATCCGGTAAAAGAACATCCTATCTAGATCATTAGTGGAAAGAGATCCAGGCTTGGGTCTGTACATAATTTCATTTGGGTCATGAGTGGACATTAATAGGCCTATGAAGTTGGGCTTCATTTGAGAAGGCCTGAACTTTGGACATGCAGTCAATCTCAAACCCTTAATTGTGCTTCCTATGGAACCATAATCAGTTCATGATGAATATACCTTGGCCTACCCCATTTTTTAAATCTATATAGGAAATACACACAACAAAAATAAAAAATTATTTTAGTGGTTTTGATACGGTCTTCTCCCTTGCGACGGTGCTCCTAGGTTCGAGGCTGGAGCTTCTTTGGTAGAAATAAAGGCTCAAATATTCATCTTATTTGAGGAATTGCATTGAAAACCTATTATTCATGAACCTACAGGATTAAAAACATAATAATTTAGGAAATTTAGGTCCCACCGGTCTTTAATATATATAGAAAAATAGTAAATAATAAAAAACATTCTGGAATAAAAACATGGTAGATGCAGTTATGGTTTGATTTCTTCATTTGTCTTCATCATCCTAATAAATGGAAGTGAGATAGGAATCATGATATTTAGTATTCATATATTCTTATACATCTATACCTAATCAAAATAAATCGGTCATCCATGTATTCAGTCTTTGATGGAGGGAATTGGCGGATCTGAGATCAGATGCGTCTTTAGTCGACAATATAATCAAGGTGATGTGGCTAGAGCTTCGATGAGAATGTGTAGTGAATCTTTAATTTGAGGTAGGTATGAAAATGGGATCTAATTCAAGGAATAAATATTATAATTTCAAAAAATTAGTGAGGTTTTAATGATCATAAGGTTGAGCGTTTCTCACAGTGGTGCATACTTGGTTCTCTTGGTCAGGTGTGACTATAGCTTTATGGTAGCCTCATTCTACCAGAAGTGTTCAATAGGTAGCTAGGGATTCATAAGTTTCTATGGAGGTTGGTTTATAATAAAAAAATCATCATGCATGGGGTTTTCTATTACACAGTGGTATCTTCCTTCGCTTAAGCATAGTGGCACTAAATTTCTTTATTAATGAGAACAAGCGAGAATATGCACAACTCATTGAAGGTGAGGTGCAGTAGGTTGGGGTTGTGGAAGGTAAAGATACCATGAGATATGAGAATAGTAAACTAAAAATGGGGATTCCTATTGTTAGTATATTAAAAACAAGATGGGGGAAATTCACGGTAGGTAGGCTACAGATTGAGTCACGATCAGTATAGATGTGGTGATCAAGGTAGGCTCTCAACCTACCGTGAATTTGAGATAGGTAGGTGGGTGTCTACATGGTGGGTTGTCCATAGTAACTTAAGTGACTGTGAAGTGAGGGTTTGTGGTAGGTTACTAGACACAGTAATTATATTTCCTATGAGGAACACAATCAATTGATTTCTTTCCACGCACGCACAACCACTTCAATATCTTACACATTTCAACATGTATTTACAAAAAAATGTTTTAGTATATTTTTTTGATCAATTTAAAAAATGATAAACTAATTAAAATTAGTGTTTCAACCTCATAATAATTAATTATAAATTCAATATAACAATTTAAAATTAATCAATTAAAAATCACATTTTTCAAAACACAAAATTTTCATCACATAAAAATATTTTTTTCTCTAAATTAAAAATTAAAAAAATCGAAAAACACAATCAATGTATGGATTTTATTTAATTAAAAAAATGTTAAAATATTAAAAATCAAAAAATTAATTCATTAAATAATTTAATTCCAAATTTTAAAATTTAAATTTTACATCATGTTTAAAAATCAATTTCAATTTCAATTTTATGGATTCAAAATTTATATCCAAAGTTGAATATATCAATAAAGATCATTAATTTGGAAATATTTCAGACTAAATATAGAATTAATTTTTTTACTAAAATAATTATTTTACCTAAGAATTGGATTACATTATAGGTATTTTCATTGAATAATAGAATTTTTTTTGAAAATTTCTGCTCACATCAACACCCTTGGTGATTTCTAGTGTAGGAGATTATGAGAACATAACCCATAATATAATGACCCAAGCTTCTCATACATGGATATTACATCTTTTTAGATGAATATTAATTTCATTATAAAAACACACACCCTAGGATTGTATGGGTTTTGTGCATTTTGAAACATAGAACATATTCTTCTAATTTGGTGAAATATCTTCAACATCTAATGTAAAGATATTCCCCTTTAGTACTCATACTTAAAACCTTTCTTCATAACCCGGGGAAATAAAACATAAGAAAGGTGACAGAGAAAACGTTTTGAAAAATTTTAATTTTAATTTAAATGTTTTATATCCAAAAAAAGTTTTATTTTAAGGGAAATTGCCACATTTTATGGTTTTAATAGCATTTTGAGATTAATTGCAAAAATGGCCCAATTTTTTATTTTAAATGTTTTAATTTATTTCTATAGTTTGAAGATAATTTTTTTTACACAAATTGAAATTATGAAACTAATTTTTCTAGTATTCAAGACATATTGGGATTCATTTAATTCTTCTGGATCCAAAGCTCAACCCATCATTTGAAGGCCCAAAATCAAATCACAAATTGGGTGTAAAAAATGATGCATAGATTTGGATATTTTTATGTTAGAACCATATATCATAAATAGAATAACTAATGGTGATGAAATTATACAAGGATATATATAAGGTAAAAATTAACAACTTTATTTAAGTTTACCGTGTGTTATTATTCCTTTTTCAAGTCCATAAATTCATGGGAAACCAAATATGGGGAAAACAAATATTCTTCTAGGACAGATTAAATTTATATTGTAAAACATCCATAACTCCTACATACTATGTTAAATTAAGATGAAATTTTGAGAGTGAACTAGGATAAAATATAGGAACACATTTTTATAAGACAAAAATTAAAATTTTTCCATTAAATTGGGATAACATCCATATACATTCGGAGGAAAATTATGGAGCCAAAAATTTCATCAATTTTTCCTATTAAAATGTATCCCTTCTTCTTTTTCAAAGGGTTGGAACTCTATGTGGCCATTTTTAGTAGATTTGTAGTGTTTTATTTTTATTTAATGATATTATGAATTTTTATTATATTTTAGTCTTCTTATTCATCTCATTATTATATTTCTATCTTTTATGTCTTTCACTTCATTCTTTTCTCCACTGTGATCTCTAATACTCATGATCATGAGTAACTAACACGATGAAGTTACTGGGGGAGAAATATAGTTTTGAAACCAAGTTTTTGAGCAATCATTATTAATGTTTATTATTTTCTTATATTTAGGTCTAGGGGGATCTTAGTGGGCAAGGCACATTTGTGTCTCCAATTTCTACCTAAGGTTTAACTTTCACTTTTACAATATTCTACCTTGATCGAGGAGGTGGATGTGTGGTCAGTCGATGATCATTGAGTGAATTATATATTCAAAACCATACAAATAATATTATTTTCACACATATGATGAAATTTTTTCATTATGTAAATTTGAAACTAATAATAAGACAATTAAGGTTCACTCGGGGTGATTCTCATAGGAATATGTCCTTTCTTCATAACTTCATTCTGTTTTCATTCATTATGTTTTCATTATATATTCATGTTTAATTTTAGTATTTAATTCTCAATTATCAAACATACATTTATTTTATTTTTATTTCATAAATAAAAAAATAAAAAAATAAAAGTGAATTAGGTGTTGTGAGTTATTGACCGCAATAGCTCCTCAAGAGAATAACCTAGGTCATCCCATGCACTACACTTAGTTATAATTTTTTTAGAGAATGCATGACAATGATTCATAAAATTATCACCATTTATTGGGATCCAAGTGGTATTATACAACTATTATTATTCAAATTTTGTAAATAATTTCCTTACGTTCATTTAAAAACACACAAAAAAATCATAAATTTCAGAAACTAAAAAAATATTATTTTTTCATTATATATTAAAATTGTGATTATTATACATAGAATGACTACTCTCAGGTGAAATAAGAATAATAAATTAAAAAATATTATATAAAAGAAATTTGAGAAGAAATACAAAACCTAGAGAGATAAATGAATTAACTAATAAAATATGTACATTCATATTAAGAGAAATCAGAACCAGAACTAGAACCAGAATGAGTGGTCAAAGAGATGCCAAAAATAATTTTTATGTTAAAGAACTTGAGTTAGTTGAGAAATAGATTCTAAATGAATTAATCATATCATATTACACTCAACCATTTTTCTAGGAGGTACCCGAAGTAGACATGTAAGCTGATGTACTTATGGGAGATCAATAGTTTTTGAATAAATCTTTGAATCACTATGTTGAATATAGCTTGAATATTTATCTTCCCATACTTTATAATTAAAAATAAGAACCAATATACCTATATCTTGATTTGGAATATGATGAAAAAGACCCCCCTACTGAGATTGAGTTTCCAATGATCCTTACAGAAGAGATAAATGTCCAAGATAACTTACTTTAAAGGGAAGATTTCTTTATTGATTAATCATGTTTTAATATTATTCAAGATAAATTATTTTATGAATTATATTTTTATGAAATTTATGACACAAAAAAAATTGAGTAGGCATTATATGTCAAGGAATATACCACCCAAGTGGTGGTGATTAAAGAAGAAGAGCCAGAGAAGTATTTGGTGGCGCCACTACCTCCTTTACAACAACTTGCATACCATATAGAGGAGGATACCACAAAATTCAACAGGGAGAACCCCTATTTTATTTTCACTCCCACTCTAGACATAAAATTATATATTTATTATTTATCGGGTGTTGGTAATTTTCTTATATTCTTTCAGGTTCTCCATTCTTAGTGTATACTCATGACACCAGGAAAATTCACATGTGGTGGTTCATCTCAAAGAAACCACACCCACCTTCTGATTAGGGATAATCCACTATAACTACTTGACTAGGGGCAGTAAAAACCTAGCACCTTCTTGGGGGGTCTAAACTAAGAATTATCTTTTTTCATACCCATTTATATTTATATTTATTATTATTTTATTTCTTTCTTGTAGTTTTAAAGTGGAAAAAACTTGGAGCTTAACTCAAGGCTGCCACTGAAAAATAAACAAGGTTGTGAATTTTCTTTTCTTTATTTTATTTGATGACCAATTAAAATTATGTATAAAAATAATTATATAAATTGAACTAAAAAGAGTTCAATAAATTAAATAATCATGGGAAGTGATGTCATATTGTTTTTAGGATTTTTGTGCTTACATTTTATTTTTCTTATATTTTTCTAAAAATTCTATGTTTTCTTTTTTCATTTTTGGTATGTTTTTAGGATTATTGATCCGAATAAAATAATTTGGAAAATTAAAACCATATTTTTGTTTTTTTAACATTGCTTGATTTTATTATTTAAGGATTTAAATGATTTTTTATTGGATTTGGTTTCCTAATTTATGATCTTTTCATTTGATGAAGTTTGTTTGATTGTGAAACTCATGTGCATAAGTACCGTCCAAATTAAAAATATTGTACAACCTGAGAGGTTTATAAACCCTTTTAAAATATTATTTACATTTATATTTTTATTGATAGTATTGATACAAGTTATTTGATCCATAAATTGTTGTTCTTATCTTTTTTTAAAACTATTATAGTTCATGGAATTCATCAAGTATGATTGAGGCACCACTTTAAAATCCCTTTTTATATTGAACTCTTATTTTGGACTACCTTTTCATATAACCTTTATTAATCCCCTATTATCCATGAAATAAATTTTTATTAAGGAAAATTACAATCCATTTATCCCTTTAAAACCTTCTATATAAGTTAAATTCATAATTATTATTGAACTCAAGTGTAGGGGAGGGAGAAGATGAGCTGTTTTTTGATTTCTTGATGAGTCTATTTGAGATGAATTAAAAGTGTTTTCATATTTATTGATTCTTTGGTGGAAGAAATATCATCATGTAAATATGGATTGGTGGACCAAATATCATTAAAAATGTGGTATGGGTGTTCACTAATATTTGAATTTCATAATATTCCTCTATTTTCCTAAAAAACATGATTTTGTAGAGAAATCCATCTCTGAATTTAAGCTGAAATAATTCTAAAAATTAGGGAAAAGAGGTAATAAATTTATCAGTGATTCTTAAAATTATAGGTGTGAACTTCCAAATAAAGTAAATGGGTGTTTTAAACTTATTCATTTTCGAGATTATTGATGAGAACACCATTATTGAGTGAAATTGTTTTCATGAATTTACTTTAATTTAGAGCTTAACCCTCCTCATTCTGCCTCAGATGTTTTACTATTTTAAATATTCTAACCCTCAACCTCAAAAAACCCATGAAAAATAACTCATTATTAAAACATTCATGACTCTATGAAGTAGATATATTATGAGGATAGAAATCCTATGGAGATTTTATATGTTCTTGGGAATAAGAAAAACTCCACATAAAAAAAATCTTGAGTGAAGAGTGAAATAATTTTTCAGGGAGGTAGGTATTACATGCATGTTAGGATTAACATGAGATTGAATGTATTTTTATTATTTTTTAGGAGTTAGAAATTTTTTATCCATGTATGAGGTATGATATTTATTTAACATTATAATTGAGTTGTATTTTTATTTATGCTTTGAGAAATTTATTTTGACCTTGGTATAAGATGATTTCTTAGGAGTGTAATGTTTGAGTATGGAGAAATTGGCAGATAAAATATTTCCAAATATGCTACTTTTAATTTAAATGTTTTTAATTCCACTAAAGTTTTATTTTATGGTAAATTGTCACATTTTATGGTTTTAATATCATTTTGATCTTAATTAAAAAAATGACCCAATTTTGGATTTTAACTGTTTTAATTTATTTATATAGTTTGGAAATAAATTTTTCAACATTTATTAAAATTTTGAGATTCCTTTTCCAAGGTTTATATAAATTTTGGGCTTTATTTCATTTTTTAGACCCAAATATCAATCCATCATTTGAAGGCCCAAAATTAGCTCACAAATCAGGCCTTAAAATCTGTGCATAGATCTGGAAATTCTTTTTTTTGGGACCATATCTAATAAATGGATAAACCAATGGAGCTTAAATTCAACAAGGGGATGTATTGGATATAAATTAACAACTTTAATTAAGGTCACCATGCATGATTCCTTCTTTTTCATGGCCATAAATTCATGGGAAACTGAATATGGGAAATACAAAGAGTCTACCTATACTAATTAAATTTCCAGAGTCAAACATCGAAAACTACTACATCCAACATCCAATAAAGCTAAGATTTTTAGGGTATATGTTGATAAATTATAGGGAATTTTTTTATAAGAAACCAATTTCAAATTCTGCCATTAAATGGGGATAACATGTACATAAATTCAGAGGAAAATTATAGAGCCAAAAAATTCAAGATTTTTTCCTATAAAAATATATCCCTTCTTTTCAAAGGGTTGGAACTATTGGTGGTCACCTTCAATATATTTGTATTATATTATTTTTTTGCAATAATATTATAATTTTTTATTATATATAATTCTTATTCTTCCTCTCATTCTCATATTTTTATCTTTTGTGTTTTCCACTTCATTTTTTTCTCCACTGGGATCTCTAATACTCATGATCATGTGTAACAACCTGAAGAAGTTTCCAAGGGAGAAATATAGTGTCAAACCCAAGTTCTTGAGCTATCATTATTAATATTGTTATTTTCTTATATTTAGGATAAAGATGATATTATTGGGAAAGACAGCTTTGTGTCTCCACTTGTTACCTGAGGTTTAGCTTTCACTTATGTAATATTCTACCTTGATCAAGGAGGTGGATGTGCGGACTCTCGATGATCTTTGAGTGCACTGTATATTCACAACCATAGGCAGAATAGGATGGTCACACGTAATATGAAGTGTGTCCATTAAGTAAATTTGAAACTAATAATAAGATAATGAAGGTTTACTCAGGGTGATTCTATCAAGAAGATGTCCTTTCTTCATAACTTCATTATGTTTTGATTCATTTTTTTCATTGCATATGCATATTTAATTTTAGTATTTCATACTAAATTTTCAAACCTCAATTTCTTTTAGTTTTTTTTCATAAATAAAAAAAAATAAAAAAATAAAAAAATTAATTAGATGTAGTGAGTTATTGACCACAAAAACTCATCAAGAAAATGACCTAGGTCATCCCATGTTCTACACATAGTTAAAAATATTTTTGAGAGGACGTATGAAAATGATTCGTCAAAAGGGTGATCTCAAATGACCAATAAGAGAAAACCATGGAGATATTAATCATAATATAAGCTCAAGCTCATAAGAACATAAACATAAAATTTGAAAATTATACCCTGCATATCAAAGATCATAATCTTGACACATGGAATAAATAATAGAATTTGATAAGGCATGAATCATAAAAGCATTAAAGAACATTATCCATGAGAGTATAACAATGGAATAAGACATGGAATTTGTGGCATACATAAGATTAGATAATCTTATGTCAAGACTACCTACCAATATATTCATAACATGTTAGGCTTGGGATATTCACCTGTGCACCTGCTTCGAGCTTGGGATAACCTCCCATGTACCCTCTAGTTTTGGGCTCAGGATGAATTCCCATGTAACCTCTTCTTACGAGATTAGATTACCACCCATGTACCCTTTTATTTCAGGCTTAGGATGACCACATGTGTACCATTTTTTTGTGGTCTTGGGCTGACCACCCGTGTACCCTTTGAGCACATAGAACATTTATCATTACCCAATACAATAGAGAGTGATATAGGTCCTACCCATCACACAATGAAAATCATAAATATGTTTTCCATAAGAACATAAATCATTCATGACATTAAAACCCAGATAAATAAATGAGTTTCACAAACATTTCATCATAACATAACTCAGGGAAAAGAATTAGGTTTCATAAATATCATGCTATCATATATATAAACCAACAATAAAAATAATAAGTGTTGTATTATTGAATAAAATCACTAGTAAATAATAAGTAACATCAAATAATATTATCTTATATGGATTTTTTTTGAATTAATGTTTGAAATAATTCTTGATGAAAACATCCTTTCTGTTTTGAAAACATTTTTTTTAAAATTCCATGCAATTATAAAAGAAAAAATTTTCTTTGAAAATAAAATTTTCAAATTGTAAAAGAAGCTTCAAGGTATTAAATAATCGTGAAGGTAAAAAAAATCCTATCATTACATATTAGAAAAAAACATTCCTTCCATATTTTGTTGGAAAATTCACAAATAAAATTATTTAGAAAATGACAAAAATAATCCTTTGAAACCGTTTTGTAAAAAGTAAAACATGGGTAAAAATGACTTCAGAAAATCATAATAGAATAGTAAAAAAATTCTCAGAAGAAATTTTAGAAAACATGGACATGAAAGAAGAAAATAGCTTTAAGGGAAATTTTAAAAAGATAAGTTTTTAAAAAATAAAATCCCTTATTAATATCATATCATTGAAGTGAGCATTAATAAAATTAATCGGTTATGTGTATTCACTGTAAATACACTAAAGAAAAGTGGAAATGAAACATAAGATAATAAAAATTAGTACAACACATAATCATACCATAATATAATTGATGAAGTAGTAGGTTAACCCAAATAATGGAAATTGGGTTAAGAATTCCCTTACAACTTTTTAATTAGTCGAATCAAATTCCCCATAAAAGTAATAATTATTAAATAAAATATTAAATAACATTAAGATAATGAGATTCATGATATTATATATCAAAGGGAAGTATAAAAACCAAAAATAATAAATAATTTTAGAATAATTCATATATCTCATAGAATAAAAAGTGAGACCAGAAACCCCTACCTCACCCTTCTCTTTAGTTTTGCATACTTTAACCTCTTCTTGAATATCACCTCCTTGAAGTATCACTTAAAGACATTATAATTGGTATTTTGGTGATACTATAAGCACTTGAACATGGGGAGAGTGGCTAGGATAGGATTTGGAAGATATTTGAGTATCTTAAAGGCTTTTAAGGATAAATGGGGCGGGGAGGGGTGATATTTATACTTGAGGAGGGGTGGTTTTAAGTGATTAAATAATGATTATTTTATATTTAAAGTTAACCATATTTATGTGGCATTAATTTAAAATAATTTTGATGATAATTAATGTTTTAAATGCCATTTATGGTTGATTAATACATCAAACACCCATAGAAATGTTATAGTTTTTAGTTGTTTTAAGGCTTTACCTTTTTACTTTAACTAGTTTAATTATTTTACCTATACTCTGGTAAATGTTTTTTAACCCGATAAATTTTTTTATTCCTAAAAATTAAAATGAATTTATAACATAATTTTTACATTCTAATTTTAAATATGGAATCCATTTTACCAAATTAAATTCATAGAATTGAAAAAAATATATTTAAAATTAATCCCATAGTTGCAATGGGAAATCGGGTTTTTGAAGTGAAAAAGTTCAAAAGTTTGACATGTTTTCATATCTAATTTAAATTTGAAATTGAGTAATATGAAATAAATTAGATTTTATTATTTATGATTTTAATAAAATATAATTTAAAACCAATATAAATAAATTATATGAAAATGTAGTTTTCAACTAAAATTCAGTATTTTTTCATTATTCATCAAAAAAGGAAACTTCTATGAAAAATAATAAAATTTCACCCTAAGATAAATTTGATATTACAATTTAAAAAATAAATTTTATTTTTTAAAATAAAATTTATAAAATTTTAAAAAATTAGTATTAAAATAGGTATTCCATTAAAATATGGTAAAATTGCATTTTAGAAAAATATAGATTTTTATGCTTAAAATTTGATTTATTCTTATATTAATAATATTAAACTTATTTGATGGATTTAAAAAAAATCTTGGATATAAAAAATATTAATTTCATTTATATATTTCTCTAATAGTGATTAATTTAATTTATTAAGATAAAATTCCATTATATAAATAAAAAAATAGTTTTTAACAAAAATAAAACCTGTATGTTCAATTGGTTTTTATTTTAATTTATAATTAATTAGTAACCAATGAATTAATTTGATAAAAATGTTTAAAATATATTTTACTAATTTAGTAAATCTCATTCATTGCCTCTAATTTAAGAGTTAGGTCATAATGGTTGTGTTTAAGTTTGGTGTTTTGTGCAAAGTAAGTTATCAAAGAGATTAAATTTATTTTTAAAAAAAGATATAGCATAAAATATTGGGATGATATATTATACCCACATTAAAATGGATTTATGCCACAAATTTTTCACTAAGATATAAAAATATGAGGGTACCTTCTCCTCACAGTGTCCTCAGGTTCCCACATAGCTTCCTCCAGCTAGAGCATTCTCTATCATCATTATCTATGAGTTTAGTACATGTTAAGGATCAGGTATGCACTATCTTAGGATAGATACATGGAACACATCGTGTAATTGAGAGAGGTTCGGTGGAAGCACCAATCAATAAGCCACCATCCCGATATGATCAGGAATTTCAAGAAATTGTGTACTTAAAAATTTGAAATTACACTTAGAAAATAAAAAGGTGGATATTTTAAAAATCCTTGGTGGGAAATCCACATTGTAAAAAGAGTCAATAAAACTTCCTCTTAAAAAGAGGAAAAGAAGGCAAAGATCATCACATAACTAGGATTTCGATTAGAAGAATTTTAATTGAAAGTAAAAATATGGACATGGAAGAGAATTTTAACTATCAAGTTTTGATGGAGAATGATAGAGAACATGATCATTATAAAGTTAATGACCATAAAACCATAGAAAAAATAGGCCTGAAAATGCCATTGATATCATTAGAAATGATGATAATAGGACAAAATTTTACTTCAAAATCATTTGAGAAGATATAATTACTTTATTTCATCTCATAATTACAATCTCACTCTTTAGTTATGACTTGATCAATTTACACTTTATTTATTACTTCAAGATAGGAAGATGAAATTGTAATGCCTATAGAACTAGTATATGATAAGATCCATAATGGGATGAAAATTCACTCCTTATACTTTTAGTTATCATAAATTAATGTTTTGAAAAAATTATCCAATATGCATAAATATTAATATGGTTAAGTAATACATTAATATCTAAAACCTCATTCAATTTTAAATGTAAACAATTTCATAAATGGTTACCCTTATGAACCTTTTAAAGAAAAAAACTTTCGAATGAAGGTCACTAAATTTTCAAAATCAACTTATCATTAATACCCCAAACAACTTGATGTATCTCTTAATTTTAATACACCAATCATGTGAAGATAATTTTCATGCATTTTCTTGAAAAATTATAATAACCCAAATTACCATAAAACCATATGAAATACACACATGTTTCTTCATTCCTTATATAAGTTATTTTATTATATAAAAAAATTTTAATTGGAATATTGGGTTCATACTTACACCAATAGAATATACAATTTCATTATTCTAGAATCTAAGTAGATAATCACATGAAATCTCACTAATGGATGGACAATAAGATTTTCATAGGTATCATTTATACAAAATCAAATATGAAATTCCCAACTAAGGAGGGGAGGATAATTAATCCCTAATTATCATGGTTCACTTTATCCATTGTGATAGCATAATATTTACATTTTTCCTTTATCCTTATAGGATTTTATGGATTATTATCCACATTAGTCCTTGGATTGGGGAACTTGTTAGCATAATTCCCCAAATCCTTGCAATTGAAACACTATAGTGCGAGAGGTGTATTTTGTGGAGATTTATAATTATTCATATCATTAGATAAATTATTTCCATCAATTTGGAATTCAACCTCTCTATGAAGTTTCTTTCCACACTTTAACACCCTCTTATCCATTTTAGGAATTTAACTAAGTTATTCTTCCCACATTTATAGTATATAGATACCAGAAAATTATTTACACCATTTAATCTTTCCTGAGACTTGATCTTCCTTTTCTTATCAAAACTAGAGGAATGGTGGGAATATCTAATTTTAAATTACCTTTAGTGTAAATTGAACGACTTCTTCATAGCTACTAAAGTCTCTTATAGGCAAGTCCTTTACAAGACTTGGTTTCATGCCACCAAAGAATTGATCTATTTGTCTTCCAAGGCTAACGATTAACCCAAAATTAACCTTTAAAGTATTTGTAAAATTAGATTCATAGGTACAACTAGATTCATCACCCCTTTTCTTAATATCAAGTAATTCCTTCTCTATCCTTGTTTGTAGAACACAAGGGAAGTAATTACTAAAAAATACCCCCTTAAACTCGTCCCATTCCATTGATTCAATTTCTTATTATTCCCTATAATTCTTTATAAGATTCCAACACTAATCTACTTAACTTTCCAAATGATAAACAAACAACATGACTTTTTTATGCTCCAAACACCAAAGAATAGAAAATATCATTTTATGGGTACTGATCCATTACTCAGTAACTAGTGGATCATTGGAACCACTAAAAGAAGGTCTAAGTTACCACATGAAGGACTCAATAGAATGTTGTTGCCTCCTTTTATTATTTGAAAGTTCAAGATGATTCATATCTTGAGAATTTTGTTTTAGAATATCAACAAGTTTTTTCATTCTATCTCCCATACAATTTGGTTTATTAGGAGGAAAACCATTTCATTGTTTTTCAAACTCTTTATTAACATGGCACCTTCAGGTTCCATCCATCTAATAAAACCAAAATCATAGTGTGAGAAACACTAATAATTTTGTGGAACCACATAATCACACAAATTAACTTATATGATATCTAAATCACGACACATTTTTTAATCTATGAAACCTTAGGTTTATCCTATGCCATTCATAATCATCATATATATGAATCCCTCAAGATAGTTCATAAAGAGTTTATGAATTTATGAATCATACCCCCTAGGATTGTTATAATAGGTGTGCAGAAAGGACTTTTGTCTTGCACCAATTCCCAATCGAGTCTAGATCAATTTGGTTTTTTGATGTTTTTATCCCTCTATAAATATGTTCCAGGTCTATATTCACTTGTATGATCTAGATTAGGATGTAATTTCTTAGAAAACACTCTATCAATAATTCATCAAAATTACAAGACATTTTCATAAACCATGACTCATTCTTAGACTTATCCTTAGAGACATCCCTAGACATATCCTTAAAAATATACCAAGGGATCCCACTAAATTTTTATCATCCTAGTTTCCAAATTTTAACTAAACATTTGCTTTGATACCAACTATAACAACCCAAGCCTCTCATTCATGAATATTACATATTTTTAGAAGAATATTCTTTGCATTATATAAAAACATTCTCTAGGACTGTATGAGATTAGTTCCTTTTGAAAATTGGAAAACATCCTTCTAATTTGGTGAAATATCTTCAACATATCCTATAAATATCTCCCCCTTTATTTCTACAACTCAAAACCTTTCTTCATAACTTGTGGAAAAGAAACATATAAAATGGTGAGCTAAAATGCTCGGTAATGGTAAACTAGGGCGTCATTAATCATAATATAAGCATACAGATGTAAGAACGTGAACATAACATTTGGAAATTATACCCTGTATATAAAATATCATAATCTCGAGTCATGGAATAAATAATATAATTTAATAATAAATGAATAATAAAAGCATCAAAGAACATGATCCATGAGAGTATAAAATTGGCATAAGACATGAAATTTGTTGCATACATAAGCTTATAAAATATTATATCAAGGATACCTACCAAGATATTCATAAAATGTTAGGATTAGGCTATTTAACTATATACCTACTTCGGGATTGGGATAACCTCTTGTGCACCTTATAGTTTTGGGCTTAGGATGACCTCCCATGTTCCCTCTTGTTATGGGATTGGGATGACCACCCATGTACCATTTTGTTGTGGGATTGGGCTAACTACTCATGTACCCTTTTGTTATAGTCTTAGGCTGACCACCCATGCACCCTTTGAGATCATATAATATTTATCATTACCCAATGCATTGGAGGTAGATATAGTTCCCACCCATCACACAATGAAAAACATAAATATTTATTCCAAAAGAACATAAATCATTCATCACATCAGAACCCAAGTAAAGAAATGAGTTTCACAAACATTTCATCATAACACAACTCATAGAAAAGAAATAGGTTTAATAAATATCATGCCATAATATACATAAACAAACCATATAAAGAATAAGGGTTATATTCATGAATAATATCCATAGTAAGTATAATTAATATCAGATAATGTTATCTTAGATGGAAAATAATTTTCAATGATCACTTGAAATAAATCTTGAGGAAAATATACTTTCCATTTTGAAAACATTTTTTATAAAATGTCATGAAATTATAAAAGAAAAAAGTTTCTTTGAAAATAAAATTGTAAACTTATAAAGGAGGATTGAAGGTATTAAGGTTTCATGATGGTGGGGAAATATATTCATTCTATATAACTAAAAAAACATTCCTTCTGTATTTTTCAGAGAATTTATAAAGAAACTTTTTTAGAAAATGATAAAAATAATCCTTTCAAACCATTTTTTAAAATGTCAAACATGATTAAAAATGACATAGTAAAAAAAATTTCAAAAGAAGTTTTAGAAAATACAAGCATTGAATAAAAATAGAGTTTTAAGAGAAATTTTTAAAAAACAACATTTTTAAAATAAAATTCCTTATAAATATCACATCATTGAAGTGAGCATTAATAAAATTAAAAAATTACATGTATTTACTGTAAATACACATAAAACAAGAGGAAATACAACATAATATAATAAAAATTCATACCCCATATAATCATAGCATGATATAATTGATGAAGTAGTAGGTTAACCCAAAGAATAGAAATTGGTCTAAGAATTCCTTTACCACTTTGTAATTAGTTGAATCATATTCCCCATAAAAGTAATAATTATCAAATGAAACATTGAATAACATTAATACAATGAGATTAATGATATTATACATCAAATATTAGTATATACACCACACATAATAAATAAGTGGTGAATAAGGAATATATCTCATAGAAGAAAAAGTGATATGAGAAACCCATACCTCATGCTTCTCTTTAGTTTTATATACTTTAACCTCATCTTAAATATCACCTCTTTGAAGGATCCCTTAATGACCTTGGAATTGTTATTTTGGTGATACCATCAGTACTCAGACATGGGAAAAGTAGGGAGAATAGAATTTGGTAGATATTTTAGGATCTTCAAGGCTTGTGAGAATAAATTTAGTGGTAAGGGGTGGTATTTATACTTGAGGAGGTGTGGTTTTAAGTGATTAAATAATGATTATTTTACTTTTAAAGACAACCATATTTAGGTGGAATTAATTTTCACTAATTTTGATGAAAATTAATGTTATAAAATATGGTTAGGGTCAATCAATAACTGAAAAAACAATTAAATATTGTAGTTTTTATGTATTTTAATCCTTTACCTTTTAACTTTAACCTGTTTCATTATTTTACCTATACTGCGGTAAATATTTTTTTACCACGGAAAATTGTTTTATGACTAAAAATAAAAATTAAATTTAAAACTAATTTTTAAATTCTTATTCCAAATATATAATCCATTTTACCAAATTCAATTCACACAATACTCAAAATTAGATTTAATATTAATTCAACAAACGTAACTAGAAAACATATTTTTAAAGTGGAAAAGTTCAAAAGTTTGAAATGTTTTTATATCCAATTTCAATATGAAATTGATTTTAATAACCTATTTTGTATTTTTTAATGTATAATTAAACTAATTATGCTTTTAAACTAAAACAAATAAATTAGATGAAAATGTAGTTTTCAATTAAAATTTAGTATTTTGTGACTATTCATCAAAAAATGAAACTTATTTAAAAAATACCGAAATTTCACCCTAAGAAAATTTTGATATTCTATTTTAAAAAATATTTTTTATTTTTTCAGATAAAATATATAAAAGTTTCATTTTTTTAAAAAATTGGTACACTGTTGAAAGGTGAAAAAATTATCTTTTAGAAAAATATAGGTTTTTATAATTAAAATTGGACTTAATCTTATCCTAAGACAATCAAACTTATTGGATGGATTTAAAAAAAATTTATTGGATATAAAACAAAAATATTTCATTAATATATTTCACTAATAGTGATTAATTTAATTTATTAAGATAAAATACCATTATGGGCATAAAAAATAGTTTTTTAATAAAAACGCATCCTTTATATTCAATTGGTTTTTATTTTTATTTCTAATTAATTGGTAACCAATTAATTAATTTTATAAACATGAATGAACTATATTTTTATAATTTAGTCAATCTAATTAATTCCCACCAATTTATCAGCTAGGTTATAATGGTTTTGTTTTTTGAAAAGTAAGCTATCAAAGATATTAAATTTATTTTTAAAAAAATATAGAATAAAATCTTGGGGTGTTAAATTCTACCCCCATTAAAATTAATTTCTCCATATAAATTCATTACTTAGATAAAAATAGATGAGGATAACTCATCCACATCACATCCTCAGGTTCCTATGTTTCTTCCTTAAGCTAAAGGTTTCACTACAAAACATTGACCAGGTGAGTGGCCTTATTTTATATAAATTTTTATATTCGATCCATAATCTCTATCAGTCATTCCTAAAAAGAAATATATTTCTCCAGTCGTATGACCATTGAGTTTAGTACATGTGAAGGATTAGTTATGTAATTCTTCATGAGAGATACATGAAACATATGGTGGACTTAGGAGAATTTTGGTGGAAGCACAAATCAATAAGCCACCATCCCGATAAGATCAAGAATTTTAAGAAATTACGTACTAAAAAAATTTAAAATTTAACTTTGAAAATCAAATATGGATATTTTAAAATTTCTTATAGGAAAACACATATCATAAAAAGGTTCAATAAAAATTCCTCCTAAAAAGTGGAAAATTAAAAGGCAAAGAACACCCCATAACTAGGATTCCGATTAGGTAAATATTAGTTGAAAGTGAAAATATAGACATGGAATAAAATCATAACTATAAAATTATGACATATAATGATATAGAACATGGTCATTATAAGGTTAATGACCATAAAACCATAGAATAAATAGGTTTCAAAAGTGCCATTGATATCATCAGAAACGATGACAATATGATAACATTTTATTTCAAAATCATTTGAGAAGATATACTTACTTGATTTCATCCTATAATTATAATCTCAGTATTTGGTTGTTATTTGATAAGTTTTCACTTCATTTATTACTCTAATATATGAAGATGAAATTTTAATGCCTACAGAACTAGTGGATCATAAGATCCATAATGGGATGGAAAGTCATTCCTTCTATTTTTAGTTATCATAATACAATGGTTTTCAAAAATTATTCAATACACATAAATATTCACATAATTAAGTAATAAATTAATATATAAAACCTCATCCAAATTCCAAAGTAAACAATCTCATAAATATTTACCATTATAAACCTTTTAAATAAAAAAACTTTTGAATGAAGGTCACTAAATTTTCAAAATCAACTTATTGTTAATCCCCCAAAAACTCGATGTATCTCTTAATTGTCACACACCAAACATGTGAATATAATTATGATTAATTATCTTGAAACATCATAATAACATGAATTATCATAAAACCATATTGAATACATACATGATTCTTCATTCCTTATATAATATATTTTCTTACAAAAAAATATTTTCATTGGAAGCTTGGGTTTATCTATGTACCAAGAAAATATGTGATTTAATTATTACAGAATCTAAGCAGATAGTCACATTAAATTTCACTAATGGATGGATGATAAAATTTTCATAGGTCTTATTCATACAAAATAAAACATGAAATTCCTAAGGAGGGGAGGATAATCATTATCTAAGTATCATGGTTCACTTCATACATTATTATAGAATAAGCCTTCCATTTTTACTTTTTCCTCATAGGTTTTTGTGGATTATCATCCACCAAAGAATCAATCAATTTTTTAGGGATTATGATTAATATAGAAGAGTACCTTAGAAGTCATGTAAATGTTTCTTCATAGTTACCAATAGATTCATCATCCTTTTTCTTGTGCTCAAATAATTCCTTCTCCATCTTTGTTTGTAGAATATAAGGGATGTGATTACTAAAAAATATCCCCTTAAACTCTTTAAATTCCATATATTCAATTTATTCTTATTCCCTTGTGTTCTTAATAAGAGTCCAACACTGATATTATTCACCTTACAAATGATAATCAACCAAAATGAATTTTTCATGCTTCGAACACTGAAGACTAGAAAATATCATTTTGTGGTACTGATCCACTACTCAGCAACTATTGGATCATTTGATCCACTAAAATAAGGTGGATGTTTCTTCATGAAGGACTCAACAAAATGTTGTTACCTACTTTTCCCACTTGGAAGTTCAAAATGATTCATAATTTGATAAAGTTGTTTTAGGATATTAGTAATTTTTTTTAATTCTATCTCCTATATCATTTGGTTTCTCAGGAGTAAAATCAATGTATTTTCTATCACACTCTGCATTAACATGGGTCCTACGGGTTCCATCCATCGACTAAAACCAAAATCATAGTGTGATAAACACTAATCATTATGGGAAACTATATAATCATGAAAATTAACTGATATTATGTCTAAATCATGACAATATATTTTTAATCTATGAAACCTTAGGTTTGTACTAGGTCATTAATAGTCATAATGTATCTGAATCCTTTATGATGTTTCATAATTTTTTTTAAATTTACAAAGCATATCCCCAAGAAGTGTCAAACTTGGTGTGGAACAAGGACTATTGTCTTGAACCAGTTACCAAACGAGTCTAGCTCAATATAGTGTTTTCGAGATTATTACCCCTCTGTAATTCTGTTCCAGATCCACATCCAATTTTAGGATATAGATAGGGTTTTAATTTCTTAGAAACCACTCTCTCAATACTCTACCAAAATTCCATGAAATTTTCTTAAAACTTGACTCATACTTAGACTTATCCTTAAAGATATCTCTAAACATATACTTAGAAATATCCTTAGGGATCTCACTAAAGTTTTATAATTCAAGTTTCCAAAGGTTAACTAAACCTTTACTCTGATAACAAGTATAAAAACCCAGGCCTCTCATTCATGGCTAATAAATATTTTTATAATAATATTCATTTCATTATATAAAAACAATCCCTAGGACTGTATGGATTTAGTGCCTTTTGAAAATTGGAGCATATTATTCTAATTTGGTGAAAGATATTCAAAATCTCCCATAAATATATTTCTCTTTAGTTCTCATGATTAAAAAATTTCTTCATAACCTGGGGAAATGAAACATAAGAAAGGACGAGCTCAGATGCTCAATAAGGGTAAACCAAGGAGTCATTAATCATAATATTAGCATAAGGGCATTAGAACATGAACATAACATTTGAAAATTATACCCTATATATAAAAGATTATAATATTAAATCATGAAACAAATCATAGAAGTTCATAAGACATGAATCAAAAAAGAATGAAATAATATGATCCATGAGAGTATAAAAATAGAATAATACATGGAATTTGTGTAATACATAATCTTATAAAATCTTATATCAATAATACCTACCAAGATATTAATAACATGTTAGGATTGGGCTATTAAACCATGTACCTTCTTTGGGATTGGGATGAACTATTGTGTACCATCTAGTTTTGGGATTTGGATGACATCCCATTCACCCTCTTATTATGGACTTTGGGTAACCACCCATGTACCCCTTTTGTTGTGGGTTTGGGCTAACCAGTTGTGTACATTTTTTTTGTGATCTTGGGATGTCCACCCATGTATCCTTTGAGATAATAGAACATTTATCATTAACCAATAAATCAAAGGGAGATATAGGTCCCACAAATTTCATAATGAAAATCATACATATGTGTTCCAAAATAACATAAATCATTCATCACATAAGAAACCATATAATAAAATGAGTTTCATAAACATTTTATCATAATAAAACTCATGAAAAAATAAATAGGTTTCATAAATATCTTGCCATAATATATATAAACCAACCATAAAAAGAATAAGGGTTGTATTATTGAATAATATCCCTAGTAAATCATAATTAACATAAAATAATGTTATCATAGATGGAAAATAATTTTCAATGATCACTTGAAATAATTCTTGAGGAAAATATCCTTTATATTTCGATTTTTTTTATTAAAATGTCATGAAATTATAAAAGAAAACATTTTCTTTGAAAATAAACTTGTAAGATTGTAAATTGGGATTCAAAGTTTTAATATTTCTTGATGGTGGGATAATCATATCATTAATTATAAGTAAAAAACCATTCTTTCTGAATTTTTTCAGAAAATTCACAAAGAATCTTATTTAGAAAATGATAAAAAGAATCCTTTCAAACCATTTTTTAAAAAGTCAAACACGAGTAAAAATGAATTAAAAAAATCACAATAGAATAATAAAAAAAATTCAGAATAAGTTTTAGAAAACATGGACATGGAATAAAAATATATTTTTAAGGAAAATTTAAAAAAGATAACATTTTTAAAATAAAATCCCTTATAAATATCATATCATTGAAGTGAGAATTAATAAAATTAATATATTACATGTATTTATTGTAAATACACATAAAAAAAGTGGAAATAAAACATAAGATAACAAAAATTCATCTTACACATAATCATAACATGATATAATTGACAAAGTATTAGGTTAACCCAAATAATGGAAATTGGGTTAAGAATTCATTTACCACTTTATAATTAGTGGAATCATATGCCCCATAAAAGTAATAATTATTGAAAAACTTTGAATAACATTAAGATAATGACATTCATGATTTTATATATAAAATGGTAGTATATAAACCACACTAAAGAAATAAGTGGTGAATAAGGCATATATATCATAGAAGAAAAAGTGATATGAGAAACCCTTACCTCATGATTCTCTTTAGTTTTGAATACTTTAACCTCCTCTTAAATATCACCTCCTTGAAGGATCCCTTAAAGAACTTGGAATTGGTATTTTGGTGATACAAGAAGTAATTTAACATAGGAAAATTTGGGATGAGAGGGTTTGGTATATATTTGAGGAGCTTCAAGGCTTGTGAGGAGAAATGGGGCGGTGATGGGTGGTATTTATACTTGAGGAGGGGTGGTTTTAAGTGATTAAATAATGATTATTTTATATTTAAAGACAACTATATTGAGGTGTAATTAATTTCAACTAATTTGTATGATAATTAATGTTTTAAAGGCTAGTTAATTTTGAGAAATACCCCAAAAACCAATTAAATATTTTAGTTTTAGGTATTTTAATCCTTTACCTTTTAACTTTAACCTGTTTCATTATTTTTCCTATACTATGGTAAATCTTTTTGTACGATAGTTACTTTTTTTATGACTAAAAATAAAAATGAACTTAAAACCTAATTTTAACCATATTATTCTAAATATGGAATTCATTTTACTAAATTCAATTCACAAAATAATCAAAATTATATTTAATATTAATCCCTAAGACATAACAGGAAATTGAGTTTTTAAAGTGGAAAAGTTCAAAAGTTTGAAATGTTTTTATTTCCAATTTCAATGTGAAATTTATTTTAATGACCTAAATTATATTTTTCATGTATAATTTAACAAATTATACTTTAAAACCAACATAAATAAATAAGATGAAAAATGTAGTTTTTAATTAAAATTTCGTATTTTTTTACTATTCATAAAAAAATGAAACTTCTCTAAAAATACCAAAATTTCACCCTAAGATAATTTTTGATATTCCATTTTAGAAAATGAAGTTTTTTTTTCAAATAAAATTTATAAATGTTTCAAAATTTAGTTTTAAAACTGGCGTTCCATTAAAAGGTGTTAAAATTGTCTTTTATAAAAATATAGTTTTTATGCTTAAAATTTTACTTATTATTATCTTAATACTATAAAAATTATTGGATGGATTTTAAAAAATATTTATTAGATATAAAACAAATAAATTTAATTAATACTTTTCACTAATAGTGATTAATTAAATTCATTAATATAAAATTACATTGTGGGCATAAATTTTTTTTTAGTAAAAAAAATCCTTTATATTCAATTGGTTTTTATTTTCATTTATAATTATTTGGTAACCAATGAATTAATTTGATAAACATGTATAAACTATATTTTCATAATTTAGTTAATTTCATTCATTCCAACCAATTTAACAGATAGGTTATAATAGTGGTGTTTAAGTTTGATGTTTTTTGAAAAGTAAGCTATCATAAATATTAAATTTATTTTAAAAAAAGATATAGAATAAAATCTCAGGGTGTTACATTCTACTTTCCTTAAAATGAATTTTTCTTTCAAAATTGGTTACTTGGATACAAACAGATGAGGATAAATCTACCTCATTGCATCCATAGGTTCCCGTGCAGCTTCCGAAAGTTGGAGTTTTAGCCACAAAACATTGAAAAAATGGGTGGTCTTATTTCATATAACTTTCTATATTTGATAAAAAATATCTAACAGTTATTTCTCATAAGAAATATCTTTCTCTAGCGGTATATCCTATGAGTTTAGTACATGTGAAGGATTAGGTATTTACTTCCTCAAAAGAGATACATAGAACACATTGTGGACTTAGGAGAAGTTTTGTGGAAGTGCCAACCGATAAGACACCATCCCGATACGATCAAGAATTTCAATAAATTGCATCCTCACAAATTTAAAATTTTACTTCAAAAATAAAAGGCGGATATTTGAAAATTCCTTGGTGGGAAACCTACATCATAAAAAGGGTCAATAAAACTTCCTCTTAAAAAGTGTAAAATTAAAAGGTAAATATCACCACATAACTAGGATTCATATTAGGAGAATATTAGTTGAACGTGAAAATATGGACATGGAAGGGAATTCAAACTATCAAGTTCTGATGGAGAATGATAGATAACATAGTCATTAGAAGGTTAATGACCACAAAACCATATACAAAATAGGTTCAAAAAATGTCATTGATATCATTAGAAATGATGATAATATAATAATATTTTATTTCAAAATCATTTTAGAAGATATACTTAATTTATTTCATGTTATAATTACAATATCACTCTTTGGTTGTGCCTTAATCAATTTCCACTTCATTTCTTAATCCAAGATATGAAGATGAAAATATAATGCCTACAAAACTAGTGGATCATAATATATATAATGGGATGAAAATTCATTCCTTATATTTCTATTTGTCATAACAAAATGGTTAGAAAAAATTATCTAATATGAATAAATATTCATATGGTTAAGTATTACATTAATCTCTAAAAACTCATCCAAATTCCAACATAAAAAATATCATAAATATTTACCCTTACGAAAATTTTAAAGATTTTTTTAATTAAGGTCACTAAAATTTTAAAAAATAAACTTATTGTTAATCCCCCAAATAACTTGATGTGGATCTTAATTTTCACACACCAAAAATTTGAAGATCATTATCATGTATTCTATTAAAACATGGTAATAACCTGAATTATCGTAAATCTATATTGAATACACACATTCTTCTTCATTCATTATATAATATCTTTTCTTACACAAAAACATTTTCATTATAATCTTGGGTTCATACTTATACCATTAGAATATGTGATTTCATTATTCTAGAATCTAAGTAGATAATCACATAAAATTTCACTAATGGATGGAAAATAAGATTTTCATAGGGCTCATTCATACAAAATCAACCATGAAATTCCCAACTAAGGAGGGTAGGATAAGTATTCCATATTTATATTGGTTAAATTTATCCATTATGATAGCATAATATTTCCATTTCCCCTTTTTCCTTATAGGTTTTTATGTATTATCATCCACATTAGTCCTTAGATTTGGGTACTTGTTAGAATATTTCCCAAACTTCTTTCAATTGAAACACTAAAGCATGAGAGGTGTATTTTGTGGGTATTTCTCATTATTTACATTATTAGATAAATTATTTCCATAACTTTGGCATTAAACCACTCAATGAACTTCCTTTCCACACTAATAAGATGCTCTTTACCCTATTAGGTATTTGTTGGACCCTCTATGACAATGTAGTTTTCATAATCACAAATAATTTCAATATACAGATTCTAATCTTTCATGAAATTTTAATATCTCTAAGTAAATCAATTATATCATATAGAAAAATATAATCAAATAAGTCAATAACTTATATTCATGAATAAATACGTTTACAAGTATGTTTACATGTATTTTTGGATAACTGTTAGTATTGTAATGTTTTGTGTAAGATAAAAAATTCACAACAGATTCTGTGGCACCGATGGTTTGTTTGACACAATGATGTTTGACACACTGATGTTCCACACACTAATGTTCAACACACCGATGTTCGACACACTGATGTTCGACACACCGAAGTTGACACACCAAAGTTGACTAACTGAAGTTGACACATCGAAGATAACACACCGATGTTGATAGACCGAAGTTGACAGACCGAAGTCGACACACCGAAGTTGACATACCAAAGTTGAAACACTGAATATGACACACTTAAGTTGATAGACTGAAGTTGACAAACCGAATTCGACACACCGAAGTTGATAGACCGATGTTACCAAACCGAAGACAACAGACCGAAGATGACTCACCGATAGTCATAAATAACTGTTTTGATTTTACTAATTCAAATTTATTTCTAACGGTCATATTTAGACAAATTAATGTTTCTGACATTATTTAATGCTGTCTGTAGGACTATCCGTAGACAGTACGAGGTACATGCACATGCATAGATCTTTATGCCTATTAGACCTTGAAGTATAAAAGGATTTCAATTAGAACTCAAAAGTGTGACAGAGACACAAAGTTATACAAATACACATAGAGCTTGGAGAACATGCTGAAATATAGATTGTACGAACTCATAATATTGAAAAGTGAGAAACTTGAAGCTTGGTCTCACCTAGTAACTACCTAATAGAGCTTTATGAACATCCTTACAAAGAAGAGATGAACTCTTTCACAAGAAAATGTGACACTCTGTTCTGAAGCCAACTTTCAGAAGAGAACTTGAATATCATTTCCTCTACATCCGTTGAATCCAGAGCATTATTGCACAACACATAGAGAATTATAAACCCTATTATTTTTCATAACTCTGTTGTGTTCTCATCATTACTATTTTTAGTAGTGTGTATATCTATTTGAATCTCACACATTGTCTCCTGAGCTAAAATAGAGGATAAAAAAACATCCTCACTCTCAATCCCTTCTTACACTTGTATCCCATATAGAACTATAGAAGAGATCTTGTGAGATCTGTTTATTTGTTTTCCCCCACGAATAACTATGGTAGAGGTCAAGTGTGACCTGGACAACCTATGTGCTGTTGTGAACCCCGATCCAGGGTGTGGATCAAAAGTTTATTAATATAGACTGCTTGGTGGCGGGTGATCACTAAGTGGAGAGGACTAAGTCTCTTCTTGAGACAGAACCTCTTGTTTTATCCACTATGCTGTTTATCTTATATTTATTTTAACTATTTTGTATTTATGGAATTAAGATAAAATGAACTTTGATAGTTAGTTTAGCAAGTGTTTACATCTGTTTTGAATCATTAGGTTTGTTTCAAATTTTTTACTAATATTTAGATTGGTAAAGCTGATAACTAATCAATCTTATGAGAACCAAATTGAACCTTCAAGACTTTTATAAATCCACTACAAACTAAATTTGTTTATTGTTTTCATAGGGGGATATTATTTTGTAAAGAACCTTTTTAACAGAATTTTTTATAGATACTCAATTAACCCCCCTCTTGAGTCATCTACTCTGACCAACATATGGTATTAGAGGAATTTGAAAGTTACTGTTAAATTTTCAAATCGTGTCAACTGTGATTATAGTTATGTTTCAAAGATCTTAAAATTTCTATTATTTCTAAATTTTTATCTCTTTGAAATTATTTTACAACCTTTATCATGAAAAATAGATTAGAATGGGATGTTACCAATAGACTACCTTTCTTTAATGGAACTAACTATGCTTAGTGGAAGCTTAAAATGAAAATACATATAGAAAGTATGGGATTTAAAATATAGACCACTATTGAAAGTAAATATGCTATTCCCGATACTACTAAAAACAATTGGGATGAACCTACCAAGACTGGCTATAACAATAATTGTAAAGCAATGAATGATTTGTACTATTCCCTAGGAGATGAAGAATTTAACCGTATTTCTGCTTGTAAAACTATACATGAAATTTGGGATACTCTCTCTATTTCTGATGAAGGAACATCTAATGTTAAAGAAATGAGATTGAATACTTATATTATCAAATATGATAACTTTAGAATGAAGCATGATGAGTCAATATCTGATATGTATCTCATGTTTAATGAAATTGTGAATACCATGATTTCTTTTGGAAGAGAAGTAACTGCCAAAGAGTAGATCATGAGGATTTTGCAATGCCTACCAGAAATATGACGTGGAACATCTGTGTCTATCAGAGAATTGTGCGATATTGATAAAATGACAGTGAAGGAATTGATTGGAAAATTAATGATGTATGAAGAATAATTAGAGGTAAATCAAGAGGAGGATGAACCAAAATAAAAGTCTGTAGCTTTCAAGACAACTGCATCCAAAAGTAAAGATAAAGAGGAAATTCAAGATTCTTTCGAAAGCTCAAGTAGTGATGAAGTTTCTTCAAACAGTCATGAAGAAATGACCCAGTTGGCTAGAAGATTCAAAAAATTCTATAGGAAAAATAAATTCTTCAAAAAGACCAGTTACAAAGGAAAGTATGATAATAAGGGAAATTGGAAAAAGGATTGGAAGAAAAATGATAAATTAGAAGAGATAATCTGTTATGAATGTAAAATGAAAGGACATGTCAAGGCTGACTGCCCAAAGATGAAATACAAGAAAAAGTTTGAAAATAAGGATAGAAGTTATAGGAAATCAATGAAGGCCACCTGGAGTACCTCTGAGGATAGCTCAAGTGAATCTGACTCTTCTCAAAATGAGAAAGATATGGATAATATGTGTTTCATGAAAAACACAACTGAGGTAACCTTAGACTCTCCTACACATAATTCTTATTATTCTGAAAGTGAGTCTAAAAATATGAAAAATGATGAACTATTCGAATATTGCAACATGTTAGAGGAAACCTATAATTATTTTAAAGATAAGTATAAATCTTTGAAGAAGCAACATGCTCTTACTGTAACTTCTAAATCTGAACTTACAACTGAACAGGAGAAAAATGCTCAATTTCTCAAAGAGAACAATGAGTTAAAATTGTCTAATGAACAATTGAAGAAAGACTTAGAAGATTTTACTAATGGAAAAAATACTCTTAATAAAATGATTGGTAAAAAAATAGCTCCTAAGTATACTTATGGGATAGGATATCAACCCGGTCAAAAGAATTTATACCAATCAAATTTTGTACACAAATCTGGAAAATCTTCTACTTTTTTAGAAAACCAGAATTGTACTCCAAGTTCCAGTTCCACAAATTCTTTTACTGTATCAAATTCTTCAGGACCAAACAGAGTTTACTTTTTAGAAACTTTATATTCTGCATATAGGAAACCTATAAAATAGTTGTGGGTTTCTAAGGATTATATTACTAATGTATGTGGACCCAGACAAATATGGGTACCAAAGTCATTTCTTGGTTAAACTGTGTTGTGGGTAAACTGCCTGAAGAGTTCCTGTAAAAAGCTTTGGTACTTGGACAATGAGTGTTCAAGACATATGACATGGGATTTTTCAAGATTTAAAAGTCTTATCAAGATCGATGGAGGCCATTTCACATTTGGTGACAATGGTAAAGGAAAAATCATCGGCCTATGCCAGATTGGTAACCCCAACTCTATTTCAATTTCTAAAGTACTGTATATTGATGGATGAAAGTATAACCTACACAACATATCTCAACTGTGTGATGATGGATTTAATGTTAAATTAAAAAATGATTCATGCCTTGTTTTTGATGCCAAGAATAATTTAGTTTTTACTACTTTTAGAAATGATAATGTATATGCTATAAATCTAGACACACTAGACTCACAGAATGTCTCTTGTCTAAATGCCTTTCAAAAAGATTCATGGATCTGGCATATAAGACTAGGACATTGTAATATATATTCTCTTAGGAAGTTAACTAGAAAAGGATTAGTTAGAGACTTACCCATATTAGAGTTTCCAGACAAGAAAGTATGTAATCCTTATCAAAAAAGGAAAGAAAAATAAAATCTCTTTCAAACCAAAGAAAGAAGTAACTACTTCTAAACCTCCCGAGTTGGTTCACATGGACTTGTTTGTACCATCTAGAGTTCCGAGTCTCAATGGGAAGCACTATATTTATGTTCTTGTAGATGTTTTCTCTAGGTATACCTGGACCTTTTTTCTATCTCATAAAATTGAAGCCTGTTCACACTTTACCAAGTATTCTAAGACTATAGAAAATCTCAATGGATTTAAGATTAAATCCTTAAGAAGTGATTATGGCCATGAGTTTGAGAATCAAGATTTTGAAGCTTTTTTCTTAAAGAATGGCTATAATCATAACTTCTCTACACCTAGGAAACCTCAATAGAATGGTGTGGTAGAAAGAATAAATAGAACCTTATAGAAAATTACTCGGACTATGCTCAATGAATATGATCTACCCATTTATTTTTGGGCTGAAGCTATTAATACAGCCTGCTACATAATAAATAGAGTCTTAATTAGACCCATTCTTAAGAAAACTCTTTACGAGTTGTGGAATAATAGGAAATCAAAAGTAGGTTATTTTAAAGTGTTTGGATGTAAAGTTTATATTCTGAACACTAAAGATAATTTAGATAAATTTTCCTCTAAAAGTGATGAAGGAATATTTATTGGATATTATACATCAAGTAAATCATATAGAGTCTTTAATAAGAAAACCAAATGTGTAGAGGAATCTATACACATCAAGTTTGATGAAGCAGATTCACATGAACCCAAGACTTCACTATAAAATGATGAAGAGGATATGTCCAATCTGGACTTTAATGATACAACCTCAAATAATCATTTTAAGGAATCTATGAAAACTTCAAGTTCCATAAATTCTACACATCCTAACCGTGGTGAACCGGATCAACCTGACCAACTTGAAATATCAAGTCCTACTTTCTCTAGACCAACTAGAACCCTTAAGAATCATCCCTTAGATTCCTTTGTTGGATATTTAGATAGAGGAACACAAACCAGAGATTCCTTGAGAAACCATGTTCAACATCAAGCATTCTTATCACAACTTGAACCTAAAAATACCAATGATGCAATCGATGATGAATCTTGGGCAATGGCCATGCAAGAAGAACTTAATCAGTTTGAGAGAAATAAAGTTTGGAAACTTGTAGATATACCTAAGGATACTTTGACCACTGGGGCCAAATGGGTGTTTAGAAATAAGGTAGATGAAGCTGGAAATATAGTTAGAAATAAAGCTAGATTATTTTCACAAGGATATAATCAAGAAGAGGGAATTGATTTTGAAGATACTTTTTCACCAGTAACTAGACTTGAGGCAATTAGAATCTTACTTTCCTATGTAGCACACTTGAATTTTAAACTTTATCAAATGGATGTCAAAAGTTCATTCCTAAATGGTTATATAATTGAGGATGTTTTTGTTTAAAAACCCCCCAAATTTACAAATTCACATTTTCCAAATCATGTGTTCAAATTATTGAAAGCTTTATATGGGTTGAAACAAGCTCTAAGAGCTTGGTATGAAAGGTTAAGTAATTTTCTTATTTCTAAAGGTTTTACAAAAGGACTTGCAGATCCTATTTTATTTATAAAAAGAGTTTCCAAAGAAGTTTTAATAGCCCAAATATATGTAAATGATATTATTTGTGGATCTTCTAAAAATTATTTATGTAATGATTTTTAAAACATAATACAAAGTGAGTTTGAAATGAGTTTAATGGGTGAACTTAAATATTTTCTTGGATTTGAAATATTTCAAAATAAAGAAGGCATAATATTAAATCAAAGTAAGTACACAAAAGATATTTTGAAATGATATGGATTTGATAACATTAAGAGTAGTGAAACTCCTATGAGTTCTACATGTAATTTAGATCTTGATGAAAATAGAAAATCAGTTGATCAAACTGCTTACAAAGGAATGATAGGGAGTTTTCTGTACTTAACAACTAGTAGGCCAGATATTATGTTCAGTGTGTGTATGTGTGCAAGATTTCAAGAAAACCCAATGGAGTCACACTTAAATAGTGTTAAAATAATTTTCAAATACCTCAAGTATACAACTAATTTAGGACTATTCTATCCAAAAGGAAAACCTTTTGATTTAGTTAGCTATTCAGATGCTACTTTTGGTGGATGTAAGTTAGATAGAAAGTGTACCTATGGAACATGTCACTTTTTGGGAAAGTCACTAATATCATGGTGTAGTAAAAAGAAAAATTCAGTTTCATTATCAACTGCTGAAGCAGAATACATTGTTGTGGGTAGTTGTTGTGCAAACATTTTTCGGATGAAACACACCTTATTAGACTATGGATTTCAATTTAGACATGTCCCTATAAAATGTGACAACACAAGTGATATTAACATTTCTAAGAATCCAATTTCTCATTCTAGAAATAAGAATATTTATGTAAGACATCACTTTTTGAGAGATCATTATCAAAAAGGTGATATAACTCTTGAGTTTATTGGAACTGAACATAAGCTTGCTGATATATTCACTAAACCCTTAAATTCTGAGAGAATGAATTACATTAGACATGAAATAGGAATGATAAATCAGTAGGATCTTCTTGAAACTGATCTCATGAAACCAATATTCTTGAAAATGATCTTGTCAAACCGATCCCTGAAACTGATTTTGTGAAATCAATTCTTGAAACTGATCTTGTCAAACTGATCCTTGAAACCGATCTTGTCAAACAGATCTTTTCAAACAGATTCTTGAAACCGATATTGTCAAACTGAATCTTGAAATTGATCTTCTTGAAACGGATCTCATGAAACGGATCTTTGAAACCAATCTTCTTGAAACAAATCTCATGAAACCGATCCTTGAAACCGATCTTGTCAAACCGATCTATTGAAACCAATATTCTTGAAATTAATCTTCTTGAAACCGATATTCTTGAAACTGATCTTCTTGAAACCGATATATTGAAACCGATCCTCTTGAAACCAATCTTCTTAAAACCGATCTTCTTGAAACTGATCTCTTGAAACCGATCTCTTGAAACTGATCTTTTTGAAACCGATTTTATTGAAACCGATCCTTGAAACTGATTTATTGCCACTGATGTAGTTATGGATTTTTTTTATTCCCTTCGTAAATTCAGTCTATTTTTAAATAAAACGATGATGTTTTATATTCTTATTTTTTCCGTGTTTAAATTTATATGATTTACGATTTACAATCCCTAAATGATATATTTAGTTCAATCCATACCGACCTTTCACCTACCCCTCTGTCGAAAAGCTTTTTGCCTTTTTTTCATACTCACTCTCGACTATCGACCTCTCAACATTGTTAGAATCTGAAGCCTTATCATAAAGAGAAGAAAGTGTGCAATGGAAGAACCTATAAAATCTCCTTCTTCTAAGAATCGGAAAGGTGAGTCCAGTGGGACTACAAAACCAAGCTTAGAGAGCTGAGTGGTTATGGCTGAAAAGGAGGTGTCTGCTGAGTGGATTCTGTCAAGAAAATATTTTTTTGATAAAAGTGCTAAAATCTCAACGATGGCTCAGTTGGTTTGCCAATAATGAAAGACCCTATTATCCCCATCTAGTGCATGAGTTCTATAAACATTTGAGGATATCCCTGGATGAAGCTGAGGCAGCAAAGATGAAGTCTGTGGTAAAGGGAAAGGAGATAGATTTCTCATCTAAGGAATGGGTTGACTGCTTAGAAATGCCTCATGAAGGTGTCTATGCTGAATATCTGGGTAATATTCCACCTTCCTCAAATTTTTTCTCTTATGAAGATGATCTAAAAGAGCTGACTAGAAATAGAGAATCTAGGAGTACTGTTTCAAATGAATTTGAAGGAGAAGTAAGATTTCCTTTTAAGTTCATACAACATCAAATCTTCCCAAGGAAGGGAGATTTATCTGCTGTAAAGTATCAGAATGTTTTCTTGATATTTTTGTTGAAATATGGGATAAAAGTAAACCTATGTAGGTATCTAATGGTGTATATTTATGATCTGATTAATCCATCCAAGAAGGCAACCTGTTTTTACTATCCGAGGATGATTTCTGCCATGTTGAAAAGGTTAGGTTGTGTGGAAGATGAAGATGAATTGATAAGTTCCTGTAGTGATTTTTGTCTTCAAAAATACATTTGTAAAAGGATGAAAATCTTTTGGAACCCATGGAAGAGATGTTGGGTAGGAGATGAGGAAAGGATATATGAGGATTTCAATCCAGTTGACCACCCTTATAGACCAAAGGATAAAGTTGATCCAGGTCTCAAACCAGGAGAGGTTCCAGTTTATTCTGATGAGGAAGCTAAGTCTGAAGTGCCAAGGGAAGAAGGATCTATTTTTGATGACAGAAGTGATCCTGATATTGTTGAAAGTCCCAAAGATATGTCTTATGGACCTGCTAGTCCACCTTTGGACTTTCCCTCAAGAGAATATTTATTAGGTGATGAGGATGAGGAAGAAACTAAAGTTACTAGAGTTGAAGGCTATGTTAGTAAATCTGATGAGGAATCAGATGATGATGATGATTATGATGGTGATAATGGAGGAAATGATGAGCATGTGAGTGAATCTCTAAAAATGGGTCAACAAGTGGTTGGCAGATCCAGTGAGGAATGTGTACATGGATCTAGTGAGGGTGTTAAGAATGTTTAACAACAGGATGTTAGTCATCGAGATGCTAAACATGTGGAAAGATCACCCCTTTATAATGCTTAAAATCATAAGATCATTTAGGAATTGAATGATATTATGGGTGCTAGCCAAGAGGAAGAAGATTTGGTTCTAGTGCCTCAAATTGAGGAAGTACCTGGTGAAGCTGAAGTAGCTGGAGCACAAGCAGAACATGAAATTCAGTTGGTCCCAGTTCATAGACAAGTTATTATGGCCCGATACTAGAATGAAGAAGTTGATATTGATGATGTTTTTCCTGATACTCAGAGAAGAAGGATCATAATTGATTCTGTTTATCTAAGAGACTGGACTTGTACTAGAGAATGGAATAATGATCCAAGATACATTCTTTTCAGTTTAGAGTATGACTCAGATGAGGATACGATACCTCCTCCTTTTTCTCCACAAGTCTAGGCTGAACCATAACATATTGCACCTATTTTACCAATTGTACTTCCACCAGTAGAACCTGTAGCTCAGTTAGTTTCCAGTGACTATGTCACTAAGTCTGATTTAGAGAAATTAAAAAATGATATATGTGAGTTTGTGATAGATTTAGTGGTATCTAGAAGTTAAGCCTCCACCTCCATAGGTATCTTAGATGATGATGTAGCAAAGATTGTAAGAATAGTGATCCAGGATATTCAACCGAATTTCATTAATACAGCAGAAACCATTATTAGACACAATACCTTGCTGAGAGAATAAGTAATAAAGATGAGCAATGAGTTAAATTCTTTAACCTATGACTTCAATAACTCCTTTAGTGGTGTTCTGGAAGTTCTTAGGAACTTGGGAACTCATCTACTCAGTGTAGATCTAAAAAATTTGAAAGAAGAGCTTGGGAAAATGTTGACTGGCCCATCCAGTTCCAGGAGTGGGAAAAATGTTATTGCTGATTTGGAGTCTCTCAAGGATGTGATGCGAGAGGAACTTCAAAAACTTCAGAGTGTTTCAGACAAATAAACTCTTGAAAAAGTACATCGAAATACAGACCTTGTCTACAATATAACCAGTCAGTGCACAAATGAAGCCTCTTTAGCTCAGAATGAAATTTGGGAAAAGGTAGATAAGTATTTCACTAGGACTTATACCAAGCATGATCTCATCAACAGTTTCAAGTTTCTCGTAGAAAATCTTATAATTACTCTAGTCATAGAATAATTCAAGAAGTAAGTCCTTCAATTAAAGGATTTTACCCCTTTTCTGAGTAAATTTATGGAAAATAAGGATGACTTTGAGAAATCCATGCAATATGGTGGTGAAATCATTAATGACTTCATCATCCTACTCAAACCTTATCCGCATGTTCATGCTGAGGCTATTGTGGTCCCTCCAGCTACTTCAATTAGTACTACCTCTCGGCCTCCTGCTCTAATGATTGTCTCTCAGGCTCTTTCCCAGATTTGAACAATCATCACAAAGAAACCTCCAAGTCAAGTGTTATCAAAAAGGCGACCTACCCTTGTAGCCACTGTTCTTACATGTGTTTCCTTGCCTGGTGTTATCTTCAGACCACCTCTTCCCTTTTCCTCTCCCAAACCTTCTCCTTCTCCCTCGGATCCTTCAGACAATGGAAAAGATCCTCAGCATACAAACCCTTAGTGGTGGATTGTTTCTTTTTGATAGGGATTTGGTATTTTTGTTTGTCTTGTACTTTTATGCCTATTAATGGAAATCTTTATGGTGTCTTTATTTTATGTTATTTCTCTTTTCTGCTTTTCTTTTTGCTAATATCAAAAGGGGGATAAAATAAGGCATACATTATTTATCTAAGGGGGAGATTTTCTGGTTTAGGACACATGGAATGTACTCACCTTAATCCATTTACTGAGGGGGAGATTTGTTTTAAATGTTCAAGGAAAAACTTTAGTTATATTTGACAATTACATTCAGTGCAGTATACTATGTCAAGCTATATTTATTCTATATATTTTTTCATGTATGCCATAATTTGTGATTATCAAAAAGGAGGATATTGTTGGACCCTCTATGATAATGTAGTTTTCAAAATCACAAATACTTTCAATATACAGATTCTACTCTTTCATGCCATTTTAATATCTCTAAGTAAATCAATTATGTCATATAGAAAAATATACTCAAATAAGTCAATAACTTATATTCATGAATAAATATGTTTAAAAGTGTATTTACATGTATTTTTGGATGACATTTAGTCTTGTAATGTTTTATATAAGACAGACACTTCAAAACTTTTTAGATTCCCTGGCACCGATGGTTTGTTTGACACATCGATGTTCGACACACCGATGTTCGACACACCAATGTTCGACACACCGATGTTCGACACACCGATGTTCAACACACCGATGTTCTACACACTGAAGTCAACACACTGAAGTTGACAGACCGAAGTCGACACACTGAAGATGACACACCGAAGATGACACACCGAAGTTGACAGACAAAAGTTGACAAACCGAAGTCGACACACCGAAGTTGACAACCCGAAGTTGACACACTATAGATGACACAACAAAGTTTACAGACCAAAGTTTATAGACCAAAGTCAACACATTGAAGTTGACATACCGATGTTACAAAACCAAATACAACAGACCGAAGATGACTCACCAATAGTTATAAATAACTGTTTCAATTTTATTAATTCAAATTTATTTCTAATGGTCATATTTAGAAAAAGTAATGTTTTTGACATTATTTAATGTTGTCTGTATGACTATCCATAGACAGTACGATGTACATGCATGTGTGGAGATCTTTATGCCTAGTAGACCTTGAAGTATAAAAGGACATCAATCAGAGCTTAAAAGTGTGACAGAGACACAAAGTTATACATATACACATAGATCTTGGAGAACACGCTGAAATATAGACTGTGCGAACTTAGAATATTAAAAAGAGAGAAAATTGAATCTTGGGCTCACCTAGAAACTACCTAATGGAGCTTACTGAACATACTCACAAAGAAGATCTGGAATCTTTCAAAAGAAACTGCGACACTCTATTCTGAATCCAAATTTCAGAAGAGGACTCAAATATCATTTCCTCAACATCCGTTGAATCCAGAGCATTACTTTACAAAACACAGAGAATTATAAACCCTATTTTCTTTCATAAATCTGTTATGTTCTCATCATTACTATTTTGAGCAGTGTGTATATTTGTTTGAATCTCACACACTATCTCCTGAGCTAAACTGGAGGATAACAAAATATCCTCACTCTGAATCCCTTCTTACAGTTGTATCCCACGTAGAACTATGGAAGAGATCCTGTGAGATCGGTTTATTTGTTTTTCCCCATGAATAACTGTGGTAGAGGTCAAGTGTGACTTGGACATACTGTGTGCTATTGTGAACCCTGATCTAGGGTGTGGATCAAAATTTTATTAATATAGACTGCTTGGTGGTGGGTGATCACTAAGTGGAGAGGACTAAGTCTCTGCTTGAGACTGAACCTCTTGTTTTATCTTCTGTGCTGTTTATCTTATATTTTTTTTATCTATTTTGTATTTCTAGCATTAAGAAAAAATGTACTTTGATAGTTAGTTTAACAAGTGTTTACATCTATTTTGAATCAGTAGGTTTGTTTCAAAAGTTTTATTAATCTTTAGATTGGTAAAGCTGAGAACTAATCAATCTTCTGATAACCAAATTGAACCTTCAAGACTTTTATAAATACAATACAAACTAACCTAGTTTATTATTTTCATAGGGGGATATTATTTTGTAAAGAACCTTTTTAACAAATTTTTTTATAGATACTCGAATCACCCCCTCTTGAGTCATTTAATCCTACCAACAGTATTCATCTAAGTGCTTCTTTCCACATTTCTAGCATACAGATACCTATAAATTCTTTACACCTTTTAAGATTTCATGAGACTTGATCTTCCTTTTTCTTATCAAAACCAGAGGGATGGTGGGAATATCCAATTTCAATTTCTACCTTCAAATCAAATCAAATGACTTCTCCATAGATACTAAAGTCTCTTATATCCAATCCTTTTTGAAGACTTGGTTTCAGGACACCAAATAATCAATATATTTTTATTTCAGGGTTGATGATTAACCCATAGGCATACCTTGAAAGTCTTGTAAAATTAGTTTCATAGGTACCAATAGATTCATCATACTTTTTCTTAAGATCAAGGGATTACTCCTCCTTCTTTTTTTATAGAATATAAGGGAAGTAATTACTAAATTATACCCTTAAACTCTTCCCATTCCATAGATTAAATGTATTCTTATTCCCTTGTGTTCTTAATAATAGTCCAACACTGATCTGTTTCACTTTCCAAATGATAAACAACCAAAATGAAATTTACATGCATGAAACACTGTAGAAAAAAATATCATTTAAGTGGTACTGATCCATTGTTCAGAAACTAGCGAATCATCAAAACCACTAAAAGAAGGTGGGTGTTACCTCATGAAGGACTCAACAAAATCTTATTGCCTCATTTTCTCATTTAGAAGTTTAACATGATTCGTATCTTGAGAAAGTTTTTTTATAATATTAGAAAGTTTTTTCATTCTATATCCTTTATCATTTGGTTTCTAGGGAGGATAATCATTGCATTATCCATAACATTCTGCATTAACACAGCTCCTTTGGGTTCCAACCATTGACTAAAACCAAAATCATATCATGAGAAACACAAATCATTATGGGGAACCACATAATCATGAAAATTAACTTATATGATGTCTAAATCATGACACCTTATTTTAATATATAAAACCTTAGGTTTTTCCTAATTCATTCATAGTAATCATCTATTAGAATCCCTCATGGTGGTTTATAAAGAGTTTATGAATTTACAAATCATATCCCCTTGGAGTTTCAAACTAGGTGTGCCGTAAGGACTATTGTCTTGTACCAATTCCTGATTGAGTCTAGCCCAATATGGTGTTTTTGGGGTTGTTACCCTTCCGTACATCTATTACAGATCCACATCCACTTGTGGGATCCAGATGAATATTTAGTTTCTTGAAAACCACTCTCTCAATCCTATTCCAAAATTCCATGAAATTTTCCGAAACCTTGAATCATCCTTAGACTTATCCTTAGAGACATCCCTAGAAATATCCTTAGAAATATCCCTAGGGATCTCACTAAAGTTTTATCATCCTAGTTTCTAAAGGTTAACTAAACCTTTACTTTAATACTAACTATAATGACCCAAGCCTCTCATTCATGGATATTACATATTTTTAAAATAATATCCATTTCATTATATAAATATATTCCCTAAGAATAAATGGTTTTAGTCCCTTTGAAAAATTGGAATAGATTATTTTAATTTGGTGAAAGATATTCAAAATATCCTATAAAGTTATCCCCCTTTTGTTATCATACTTAAAACCTTTCTTTATAAACTGGGGAAAGGAAATATAAGAAACGGTGAGCTCAGATACTCAGTAAGGGTAAAATAGGGATTCATCAATCTTAATATAAGTATAAGGGCATAAGAACATGAAGACAACATTTGAAAATTATACCCTGTATATCAGAGATCATAATATTGAGTCATGGAATAAATCATAGAAGTTTATAATACATAAATCATAAAATAATCAAATAAAATGATCCATGATAGTATAAAAATAGAATAAGACATGGAATTTGTGGAATACACAATCTTAGAAAATATTATGTCGAGGCTACCTACCAAGATATTCATAACATGTTAGGATTAGGCTATTCAACCATGTACCTGCTTCAATATTGGGATGAACTCTTGTGTATCCTCTAATTTTGGGCTTAAGGTGACCTCCCATGTTCCCACCTATTACGATCTTGGGCTAAACACCCAAGTACCCTTTTTTATGGGATTGAGCTAACCACTCATGTAACCTTTTGTTGTAGGCTTGGGATGACCACCCATGTACACTTTGAGATCATAGAACATTTATCATTACCTAATTAATTTGGGGGAGATATAGGTCCCACACACTTCATTATGAAAATAATACATATGTGTTCTAGAAGAACATAAATCATTCATCACATCAGAACCCATGTAAAGAAATGAGTTTCATAAACATTTAATCATAACACAACTTATGGAAAATAAATAGGTTTCATAAATACCATGACATCATATAACACTGAATGGCCTGAAGGCCTTTTATTTATTTATTTTTGGATAACCCCCCTTATAATGGTTTAAGGGGAACCCTTACATGACCTGTAGGCCCAAGGCATAAGGCCCGTACATGAACTTAAAGGTGTAAGACCTGAAACACATGAAACAACCCCTCCCCAGCATCTGAATCTTTAAGGAGCCTAACTCCCCACTTCACATGGATGATCATATAGCATTTCCCCATGTAGAGATGCACGGTGCCTGATCCAGATGGTAGTTTCCATACCCTCTCATTCTTCCAATCCCGTTAGCTCTACTCTGGTGGATGATATTTTTTTCTCTGAATCCTTGTCTGGGCCTCCTCTGGCATGGTCTACCTGAGTCTTTATTGGTATTTTCTATGGTCTAAAATCCCTATGACCTGAAGGCCATTGGTGGCCCAAAGTCTCTTACATCCCGAAGGCCCTCTGGCCCTCTAGCCTTCGGTGGACCGAAGACCCTAAGACCCGTAGGCCCAAAAAGGTGGCCCAAAGGCTCAAAGAAGATGAATAGTGTCAGTTACTAAAGTACCAAACAATACATGTTACAGTAACTTCTACAATACTACTAATGTACCTGGGAATTCACCCCACCTAAATTTGATCCTGGGTCTCTTAGATGCCAACTAGGAGCCTCTACCATTCAGGTACAAGCTCGTTGACATATACATAAACAAACCATAAAGAGAATAAGGGTTGTATTCTTGAATAATATCCCTAGTAAATCATAATTAATATCAAATAATGTTATATTATATGAAAAATAATTTTCAATAATCACTTGCAATAATTCTTGAAGAAAATATCCTTTCCACTTTGATTTTTTTTAAAATGTCGCACAATTATAAAAGTAAACATTTTATTTGAAAATAAAATTGTAAGATTGTAAAGGAGTATTCAAGGTATTATGGTGTCATGAAGATGGTAAAATATTATCATTACATATAAGTAAAAAAAACTTTCCTTCCATATTTTTTTATAAAAGTCACAAAGAAAATTATTTAGAAAATGATAAAAAGAATCCTTTCAAACCATTTTGTAAAAAGTCAAAAATGAGTAAAAATGACATTAAAAAATTACAATAGAATATTAAAAAATATTTATAAGAAGTTTTAGAAAACATGGACATGGAATAAAAAAAGAATTTTAAGTTAAATTTTAAAAAGATATTTTTTTAAAATAAAATACCTTATAAATATCATATCATTGAAGTGAGTATTAATAAAATTAATAGATTACATGTATTTCCTATAAATACACATAAAAAAGTTGAAATAAAACATAATTTAATAAAAATTCATCCCACACATAATCATAGCATGATATAATTTAGGAATTATTAGGTTAACCTAAATAATGGAAATTAGGTTAATAATTACTTTACCACTTTGTAATCTATCTAATAATATGCATTATAAAAGTAATAATTATCAAATGAAACATTGAATAACATTAATACAATGAGATTCATGATATTATATGTTAAATTGTTGTATATAAACCACACACAAGAAATAATTGGTGAATAATTCATATATCTCATAGAAGAAAAAGTGATATGGGAAACCCTTACTTCATGCTTCACTTTAGTTTTGTGTACTTTAACCTCCTCTTAAATATCACCTCTTGAAGGATCTATTAAATACCCTAGAATTGGTCTTTTTGTGATACTAATAGTAATTGGACATGGGTAAAGTTTGGAGGAGAGGATTTGGAAGATATTTGAGGAGATTCAAGGCTTGTGAGGAGAAATGGGGTGGTTATGGTTGGTAATTATACTTGAGGAGGGGTGGGTTTAAGTGATTAAAAAATGATTATTTTATATTTAAAGATGACCATATTGATTTGGAGTTAATTTATACTAATTTGGATGATAATAAATGTTTTAAAGGTGATTTCGGTTCAAGAAAAATCTCAAAAACCAATTAAAAATTATAGTTTTTAGGTATTTTATTTCTTTACCTTTTAACTTTAACCCATTTCATTATTTGACCTATACTACGGTAAATCTTTTTTTTACCATGGTAATTTTTTTTTGATTAAAAATTAAAATGGACTTACAACCTAATTTTTACCTTCTTATTCCAATTATGGAATCAATTTTACCAAATCCAATTTCCAGAATACTAAAAATTAGATTTAATATTAATCCCATAGATGTATCGAGAAAGAGGGTTTTTAAAGTGGAAAAGTTCAAAAGTTTAAAAATTTTTATATCCAATTTCAATTTGAAATTGATTTTAATAAACTAAATTTTATTTTTTGAGGTATAATTTAAACAATTATACTTTAAAACCAATATAAATAAATCATACAAAAATTAAAATTTCAATTAACATTCAGTATTTTTTCACTATTAAACAAAAAGTGAGATTTCTTTGAAAAAATACAATATTTCACCTAAAGATAATTTTGATTCCCATTTTAAAAAACAAAGTTTATTTTGTTATATAAAATTTATAAAATTTTCAAAATTTAGTTTTAAAATTGTTGTGTTGTTAAAAGGTGAAAAAATTGTCTTTTAGAAAAATATAGCCTTTAATGCTTAACATTGGGATTATTATTATCTTAAGACTATGAAACTTATTAGATGGATTTAATTTTTTTTGGATATAAAACAAATAAATTTAATTAAGATATTTCACTAATAGTGATTAATTTAATTTATTTAGATAAAATTCCATTATGGGCATAAAAAATAGTTTTTTAATAAAATCACATACTTTATTTTCAATTGGTTTTTATTTTCTTTTCTAATTAATTGGTAACTAATGAATTCATTTGCTAAATATGTATAAAATATATTTTAATAATTTAGTTAATCTCATTCATTACCACCAATTTAATGGCTAGGTTATAATGGTTTTTTTTAAGTTTGGTGTTTTATGAAAATTAATCTATTAAAGATATTAAATTTATTTTAAAAAAAGATATAGCATCAAATATTGGGGTGTCACATTATAACCCCCTTAAAATTATTTTTCCCTCAAAATTCATTACTCAGATACAAATAGAAGAGGATTACTCTACCTCATCGCATCCCCAAGTTCCCACATAGCTTCCTCAAGCTAGTGGTTTCATCAAAAAACATTGACCGAGTGAGTGATCTTGTTTCATATATCATTCTATATTCGATCCATAATCTCTACCAGTCATTCCTAAAAAAAATATTTTTATCCAGTGTTATGACCTCTTAGTTTAATACATGTGAAGGATTATGTATTTTTTACTTAGGAGAGATACATGGAATATATCATGGACTTGGGAGAAGTTTTGTGGAAGTGCCAATCAATAAGACAATTTCTTAATACAATTAATAATTTCAAGAAATTACGTCCTCACAAATTTAAAATTTCACTTCAAAAATCAAAGGTGGATATTTGAAAATTCCTTGGAGAAAAACCCACATCATAAAACTGGTCAATAAAAATTCCTCTTAAAAAGTGGAAAATTGAAAGGTGAATATCACCACATAACTAGGATTCCGATTAGGAGAATATTATTTGAAAGTGAAAACATATACATGGAAGAGAATTATAACTATCATGTTCTGATGGAGAATGATAGATAACATGGTCATTATAAGGTTAATGACAAAAAAAACCATAGACCAAATAGGTTTGAAAAATGTCATTAATATCATCAAAAATAATTATAATAGGATAAAATTTTATTTCAGAATCATTGGAGAAGATATACTTACTTGATTTCATGTTATAATTACAATCTTACTCTTTGGTTGTTCCTTGATCAATTTCTACTTCATTTTTTACTCTAAGATATGAAGATGAAATTTTAATGCATATAGAACCAGTGGATAATAAGAACCATAATGGGATGACAAGTCATTCCTTATATTTATAGTCATCATAATAAAATGATTGGCACAAATTATTCAATATGAATAAATATTCATATGGTTAAGTAATACATTAACATCTAAAACATCATCAAAGTCCAATGTAAACAATCTCATAAATATCCACCCTTGTGAACCTTTTAAAGAAATTTTTTTTTGAATGAAGGTCACTAAATTTTCAAAATAAACTTAATGTTAATCCCCCAAACAACTCGATGTGGCTATTAATTGTCACACACCAAACATGCGGAGATCATTATAATATATTCTCTTGAGACATGTTAATAAACTGAATTACCATAAAACCATATTGAATACACACATGACTCTTCATTCCTTATATAAGATCATTTATTACACAAAAACATTTTAATTGGAATCTTGGGTTTATCCTTGTAGCAATAGAATATGTGATTTTATTATTCCAAAATCCAAGTAGATAATCACATGAAATTTTACTAATATATGGACAATAATAGTTTCATTAGGTTCATTCATACAAAATCAAACATGAAATTCCTAACTAAGGATGAGAGGATAAGTATTCCCTAATTATCATGGTTCACTTCATCCATTATGATAGAACAATATTTTCCTTTTTTCCTTTGTCCTTATAGGTTTTTATGGCATATCATGCACATTTTACCTTGGATTCGATCACTTGTTAGAATAATGCTCAAACTCCTTTCAATTGAAACACTTAAGTGTGGGAGGTATATTTTGTGGAGCTTTATAATTATTATCATTATTAGATAACTTATTTCTAGAACATTGGCATCCAGTAGATCGATGACCTTTATTTTCACACTTGTAACACCCTCTTGTCCCTTTCAGGCATTCATCTGAGTGCTTCTTCCCACATTTATAACATACAAATACCTAGAATTTCTTTCTAGCATTTATGTTTTCATGAGACTTGATCGTAATTTTCTTATCAAAACCATTGAAATGGTGAGAATATAAAATTTCTATTTCCACCTTCAGTGGACATTATATGACTTCTTTATAGCTACTAAAGTCTCTTATAGTCAAGGCCTTTATAATATTTGGTTTCAGGCCACCCAAGAATAAATTGATTTTTCCTTCTGGTATGATGATTAACAAAGAAGCATAGCTTTAAAGTCTTATAAAATTAGCTTCATAGGTACCAATATATTCATCATATTTTTAAGCTAAAGGAATTTATTCCCTATCTCTGTTCGTAGAATACAATGGAAGTACTTACTAAAAAAATATACCCTTAAACTCTTCCCATTCTATAGATTTAATTGATTATTGTTCCCTTATGTTCTTAATATGATTCCACCATTGATCTTATTTACCTTCCAAATGATAAGCATCAAAAATGTATTTTTCATACTAGAAACACTAAAGAAAATAAAATATCTTTTCAATGGTGTTGATCCTTTTCTCAGAAAATAGTGGATCATTGGAACCAATAAAAGAAGGTGGATGTTGCCTCATGAAGGACTCAATAGAGTTTTGTTTCCTCCTTTTCTCATTTGTAAGTTTAACATGATTCATATCTTATGATGTTTGTTTTATAATATCAAAAAGATTTTTTATTCTAGATACCATATTTTTTTGGTTACTCAGGAGGACAATCATTGCATTTTATGTCACACTTAGAATTAACACGACTCCACCAGGTTCTAGCCAATTACTAAAACCAAATTCATAGTGTGAGAAACATTAATAATTGTGGGGAAAAATATAATGATGAAAATAAACTTATAGGATGTCTAAATCATGACACATTATTTTTAATCTATGACACCTTAGGTTTATACTAGGTTATTGAAACCCATCATCTATAAAAATCCTTCATGATAGTTTATAAAGAGTTTGTGAATTTACAAAGCATATCCCCCAAGAGTGTCAAACTAGGTGTGTAGAAAAGACCATTTTCTTGCACCATTTCCCAATCAAGTCTATATCAATATAGTGTTTACAGGTTTTTTATTCCTATATACAGTTTTACCAGACCCACATCCACTTATAGTATCCATATAAGGATTTAATTTCTTAGAAACCACTCACTCAATCCTTTACCAAAATTCTAGGATGTTTTTCTAAACCTTGACTCATCCTTAGACTTATACTTAGATACATTCCTAGACATATCCTTAGAAATATCCCTAGGGATCTCATTAAATTTTTATAATACTAGTTTACAAAGTTTAAATAAACCTTTTCTCTGATATTAACTATAACAACCCAGACTTCTCATACATGGATATTACATATTTTTAGATAAATATTCATTACATTATACAAAAACATGCCCAAGTACTATATGAGTTTAGTGACTTTGGAAACTTGGAACACATTCTTCTAATTTGGTGAAAGATATTTAACATATACCATAAATATATTCCCCTTTAGTACCCCTAATTGAAACATTTCTTCATAACCTAATGAAAGGAAACATAAGAAAGGGTGAGCTCAGATGCTCAGTAAGGGTAAATGAGGAAGACAACAATCATAAAATAAGCATAAGGTAATAATAAAAAGAACACATAATTTGAAAATTATATCCCAAATATCAAATATCATAATCTTGATTCATAGAATAAATCATAGAATCTCATAATACATGAATCATAAAATCATCAAATAACATGAGCCATCAAAGTATAATAATGGAATAAGACATCAAATTTGTGGCATACATAAGCTCAGAAAATCTTATATCAAGGCTACCTACCAAGATATTCATAACATGTTAGGATTGGGATATTCACCCATGTACCTACTTTAGGATTTATATTGACTCTTGTGTATGTTCTAGTTTTATACTTAGGATGAATTACCATGTACCATCTTGTTGAAGGCTTGGGATGACCACCTGTGGACCCTTTTACTGTGGGCTTTCACTAACCACCCATGTACCATTTTTTTACGGGCTTGGGCTTACCACTAGTGTACCCTTTGAGCGCATATAACATTTATCACTACCCAATGTATTTAAGGGATGTATAGTTCCCAACCATAACATAATTAAAATCATACAAATTTATTACACAAAAACATAAATCATTAATCACATCAGAATACATGTAAAAAATTAATTTTCATAAACATTTTATCATAACATAACTCATGGAATATAAATAGGTTTCATAAAAATCATGCAATCATATACCCAAATAAACTATAAAAAGAATAAGGGTTGTATTATTAAATAATATACCCATTAAATCATAATTCTCATCAAATAATGTTATTTTAGATGAAAAATAAATTTTAATGATTTCTTGAAATACTTCTTCAGGAAAATATCCTTTCTATTTTGAAAATATATATTTTCAAAATGCCACACAATTATAAAAGAAAACATTTACCTTGAAAATAACCTTGTAAAATTGTAAAAGAATCTTTAATATATTAAGGATTCATGATGGTGAGAAAACTTACTCATGCCATATAAGTTAAAAAAACTTCCTTATGTAATTTGTTAGAAAATCCACAAAGAAACTAATTTAGAAATTAAAAAAAAATCATTTTAAAGCATTTAAAAAAAATAAAAACTTGAGTAAAAATGAATTTAAACAATCATAATAGAATAGTAAAAACATTTTGGAATAAATTTTATAAAACACGGTCATGGAAAAAAATAGATTTTTAATGGAGATTTTAAAAATATATTTTTTTTAAAAGAAAATACCTTATAAATATCATGTCACTAAAGTGAGAATTAATAAAATTAATTGATTTTGTGTATTCACTATAAATCCACATAAAAAAAGTGGAAATGAAACATAAATAAAGATTCATCCCACTCATAATCATATAATGACATAATCAATGAATTAGTAGGTTGACCCAATGAATGTAAATTAGGTTAAGAATTCCCTTACCATTTTGTAATTAGTCGAATCATATGCCCTATAAAATTAATAATTTTCATCAAATGAAACATTTAATAAAATCAAGATAATGAGATTCATGATATTATATATCAAAGGGTAGTCTATACACCACAAGAAGGAAATAAGTGGTGAATAATTCATATTTCTCACAAAAGAAAAAGTGAGATGAGAAACACTTACCTCTCTCTTCTCTTTAGTTTTGCGTACTTTAACCTCCTCTTGAATATCACCTCCCTGAAGGATCCCTTAAAGAACTTGGAATTTGTTTTTTAGTGATACCAGAAGAACTTGGATGTGGGGAGAGTGGGGATGAGAGGATTTAGTAGATATTTGAGGAGATTCAAGGATTGTGAAGATAAATAGGGTTGTTGGGGGGGGGGTGGTATTTATACTTTAAGAGGTGTGATTTTAAGTGATTAAATAATGATTATTTTATATTTAAATACAACCATATTGAGGTGACATTAATTTCCATGAATTTTGATGATGATTAATTTTTTAAATTATGGTTATGGTTAAGAAATATCGCAAACACCCATTAAATGTTGCATTTTTTAGGTATTTTAAGCTTTTTTTTCCTTTTAATTTTAAGTCACTTTATTATTTTACCTATACTGCGATAAACCTTTTTTTACCAAGATAATTTTTTTAATGAATAGAAATTAAAATGAATTTAAAAAATAATTTTTAACTTCTTATTCCAAATATGGAATACATTTTACCAAATTAAATTCACCGTATTGGAAAAATTATATTTAAAATTAATCCTACAGACGCAATGATAAAACGAGTTTTTAAAGTTCAAAAGTTTGAAATGTTTTTATATCCAATTTCAATTTAAAATTTATTTAAATGACATAAATTTTATTTTTATGTATAATTGAACTAAATATAATTTAAAACTAATATAAATTAGATGAAAATGCAGTTTTCAATTAAAATTCAGTATTTTTTTCACCATTCATCAAAAAATAAAAATTCTCTAAAAAATACCAAAATTTCACCCTAATATAATTTTGATATTACAATTTTAAAAATGAAGTTTATTTTTTCAAATAAAATTTATAAAATTTTAAAAAATTATTTTTAAAACAAGTGCGACATTAAAAGGTGGTAAAATTTCCGTTTAGAAAAATATATCTTTTTATGCTTGAAATTGGATTTCTTCTTATCTTGATCCTATCAAACTTATTAGATGTATTTTAAAAAAATTATTGGATATAAAACATATAAATTTCACTAATATATTTCACTAATAATGATTAATTTAATTTATTAAGATAAAATTCTATTTTGGGCACAAAACAATTCTTTTTAATAAAAACATATCCTTTATATTCAATTGGTTTTTATTTTCATTCCTAATCAATTGTTAACCAATGAATTCATTTGATAAACAAGTGTAAACTATATTTTCATAATTTATTTAATCCTATTCATTCTTGACAATTTAATAGTTAGGATATAATTATTGTTTTTAAGTTCAGTGTTTTATGCAAAGTAAGCTATCAAAGAGATTAATTTTATTTTAAAAAAAGATATTGTATAAAATCTTGGGTTGTTACGTGCAAGTAAGAAATCCAAATTTATACGTGTCATTGGATTTTTCTTTATATGAATATGTCTATATATCCTTAGACTTTAATATTATTATTAATGGATATTATTAGTCATGTACTTTTATGTATTTATGAACACAATGATGACATATGTTCATGATAAAGTAGGATACATTGGGTGCATCAAGGGTGATATTGAATTAATGAATAATGTGATGAAGGATTTTCCCTTTTATTCTTTAATTGAATTTGATATCTAGGGCCCTTTTATGAGAATGGACCAACCTAAATAAATCTATGGTCATGGTGTTATGTTAAAAAAATTTACGCATAAAATAGAAAAAAACAAATTCTGAAACTACATAAATCAGGAAATTATTTTCCGATGTAGGGATGTTTTTTGGTTGGTGGGATTAGATGGACGAGAGATGTCTAAGAGAACACCTTTTGTAGAGTTTTTATAAATAAGACACTAACCAAGAAAGCGTATTCCTCAAAATATTTTTAAGGAATGCGCTTTCTAGAAAAATGACCTCCCCTATTTTTTTTTAATTTTTTTTAATTTTTTATTTTGTTTTGTTTATTTATATATATAATTAAATAGTATTTAACTGTTTTTATATTCGGAATTACTTTAAAAAAAGTATTATGAAATTATTATATAGAATTCCACCGAATAAAACCTTTTAAATGGTTGTGATCCTTGAAAAACTTTCAAAATTTTCGATGTGGGATTCATACACCACTTTTCCACTATTTAATGAATAAGATATCATTTATAAAAAAACATCAACGATAAAAAATTATTAATGATAACATATTTTTAATAAGTAATAATTATTTAATACGTTAATAAATATCAAGTAATAAATATCAAGTAATAAATATCAAGTAATAAAGGCACAATAATGAATACTAATAATGTCATTAATATGGTTAAAATTATAATTAACAATAAAAAAAATGTTTTTATATATTATAAAAAATATATTTACTAATATAAATAAAATATATATTTTAAAATTATTTTCAATAATTTATAATATAATTATTATGATTTATTATTAAGAAATAAATTTCTCTCCCATGTATTTTTTTGTTTATTATATTTTTGAATAATAATAATGATGATGATGCATATAATAGTATTAAATACTATTCTTATTTAATAAAATAATATAAATATAAATATAAAAATAAAAATATTATTAAAAATAAAATATATTTTTTATTTAGTAAAATAATTAATATTTTATTTTTAATGTCAACTAAATTAAAATAAAAATAATATTAAATATTTTTTATTAAATAATAACTATGTGCGTTTGAAAAGTTGACCCCAAATAATAAAGACTTGATAATAAATTCATGATAATAATAAATTAATGAAAATGAATTCATTATAAAAAATTAATTAAAATAAAGTCATGATAATAAAATCATTATAATAAATTACTTATAATAAAGTCACGACATTATTAATAATGTCATGATAATTATATTTTATTAAATTTATGAAAATAATAATAATGATAATTATAATATAATTATTAATAATTATATAATTAATCATATTATTATTAAATATCATGAATTATTAATAATTGTATTGTTATTATTATTATTCATGATAATAATATTAATAATAATAGCTTTATGTTCTAATTGACTTTGATTATTAATTATTAATATAGCATTAATAATTATAAATTTAAAAATATTTATAACACAATTAACAATAATTAGTATTATTATAATTAATAAATATAAAATATTAATTTTTTAATTAATTAATTATTTTATATTTTTATTATTAAGTTAAATATTATTATAAATACTTAATATTTTCTATTTATTTTTTTTGAGATTATTTTTACTTTCAATTATTTAATATTTCTTAAGTTCATATCTTAAATTTCATTTACAATCTAATTATAATTTATATTTTTTAGGATTTTAAAATTTCCCACTTCTTTTAATGTTTAAATGTTATATTTTGAAGAAAAATTGTTTTCTATGATCCATATTATCGCTTGTTTGTTGTTTTGATAAAAATATTTTTATTTTTAATTATTTTATATGTGTTTAGTCTATGTTTTAAATTTCATTATGATTGTACATACAATTTATTTTTTTATAAACTTTCAAAGTTTCTCACTTGAAACACAACAAACTTATTATGTTTCAAGTAGGTAACTTTAGAAGCCTATAAAATATAAACTATAAGTATTATTTAAATAAAACATAAAACATATATTTTTTTAAAAAAATAGTTGAAAATAAAAATAATTTTATAAATATAATAAACCAAAATTAACTTACATGACACAAAATTTATTGATTAAAACCAAAACAATTTACACTTCAAAAAATTTATGTGCATAAAATATAGTATAAATAAGATCAAAATGAAATTTAAAACATTGATTATAAAAAATAAAAAATAATTTAAAATAAAAGGAATTACAAAAAAACAATAAAAAAATTAATTTACATAAAAAATGTTACGTGTAACAAAATTTACAATTGCAACTCTTATGTTTTGAAACAATAATATTTTGCACCATTGAAATTAATTTTCATTATTTTTTTTATTTTTTTTATTTTAAATTATTTTCTATATGTTTAGTTAGTTTTTAAAATTTAATTTCGATTTTACTTATACTTTATAATTTATATAATTTCAAAGTCACATACTTGAAACATTATTTTATTTCAAGTAAGTGATTTTGAAGGTGTATAGATTACAAATTATAAATTCATATTAAATGAAAATTTTTACACTGACTAATCCTATAGAAAATGATTGAAAG